>OX387376.1:24511095-25761095 GCA_947563715.1 Lycia hirtaria
AAAGTTGCGTGTAATCGCAACTTTATTTCAACTTACAAACAAACAAAATGGAACGCGATAACGACGAGTACAACTGTGCAAACATGCTATCAGAGTATTTATTGCAAACAACGCAATTACAAATATCGTAATGAAATGACTAATACACTTTGCAGAAGTGAAACTTAATGTTCTGTGCTACACTTTCTTTCAATAGCGCTTCACTGCAACAATCTTCGACGTCTTGTCATTGTTCTGTATTGTTATTTTATAAAGGGTTTTTAACAAAGACCGGGTCTTCGACCCCGTGGCCCAATTTCACGCTGCGCTTGTTCATGGAAAACGTCGCGCAAAATCAATTGCGCTCCGTGCCACCTTATCATTGCGATAATTTTCAATTTGAAACAGGGGGAGGGTCGCGCACATTAATTAGAATAAGCAAAATAATGAACACAAATTGTACTATGGGAACTGATTTTACACACGTGATAACATAAATATTTAATTCAATTTGTGGATTGTTTATATTGTCCCGATAGTCACGCTATCAGAGTTAATACGATTTTGGCACAGTTTCATATGGGAACTGATAAAAATTATATTTATAATAGCACCATAGGAAAGTGAAACATGTAGTTATTTTATTCCGAATATTGATATTAAATGACACTATCTTGAAAGCACGGACGTTACGATAGGAAAAGTAGGTTGAGGACTACACAGTATCAAGCCAAAGAAAAAAATAAGAAAACGAACGTAAATCCATTATACTCCAGTTTATGATCTCTCTATGAAGTAAACAAACAATATTAGCATGATGTTCGCATGCGGACCGGTGCGCGGTGAAACATAACGTCATCGAGGTACGATAATGAGCACAACACTTGTGTGTATATATTGTGTAGTTGTACAATTGTTCATTCTGGCAGACTGCATGGCAGCGCAAACGATACAACACAGTGCCACAAATATCTAATATATCTACCGTTACCAACCAAAACTGATAGTGAAATGTAAATGCTTGTTTACTTGTCGTAAAGACTTGTATAATCGCATTGTCAATATACCTATATATGTAAGTTGAAATAAAGTTGCGTGTAATCGCAACTTTATTTCAACTTACAAACAAACAAAATGGAACGCGATAACGACGAGTACAACTGTGCAAACATGCTATCAGAGTATTTATTGCAAACAACGCAATTACAAATATCGTAATGAAATGACTAATACACTTTGCAGAAGTGAAACTTAATGTTCTGTGCTACACTTTCTTTCAATAGCGCTTCACTGCAACAATCTTCGACGTCTTGTCATTGTTCTGTATTGTTATTTTATAAAGGGTTTTTAACAAAGACCGGGTCTTCGACCCCGTGGCCCAATTTCACGCTGCGCTTGTTCATGGAAAACGTCGCGCAAAATCAATTGCGCTCCGTGCCACCTTATCATTGCGATAATTTTCTAGCGAATGGACGAGCCGGCAGACAGGCAGACAGAGCGTCTACGCGATATTGTTATTGACATTTGTAAAGCCATAAAATAATTATCAGTTACATTGACCTCTAATTTTCGACTTTCATTGTTTGATCTAAGGAATCCCAGGCTCAATAGTATGGGAATCGAGACCGTTACAGGTCTATTTGAACGTTTCCCATAAGACAGTGTACCTTTTGTCGGCGATCCGTTAAATAGAGGAGCACGTGCGTAATGTTTACCGAGTTCCTGTATTTACATGCTCAGACCTACCGCACGGAGCCAGACTTTGTGGAGACCGAAACACAGATACTCGTTGTTTTTTGAAATAGTCAGTTTTTTCTGTACATTTACTCTGTGATAATGTGGAATACTGCGTTATTGTTGCGTGTTTGAAGAATTGATTAGAATCTCTCCTAGAATAGCTCCTCCGTACTGGAATGTCTTATCCGATCCTATTTTTCTGCTTACAGCATTTCAAATTCGGTTGAGTCACGATAATTTTCGCGCTTCAATGACAGCGTTGCCCTCGGTCGCTCGTTGGCTATCTATCATCCTGACCATTATAAACTCAATTAAATCTCATTACCATAAGCTTGCCTTCGGGCTAGAGCGCCCTATTCTCTCTCCTTAGACATGTCACCACCTTTGTCCCTTCGTAACCTATTCCCATTGAAACCGGACAACTTAGGCAACAATGGCAACAGTTTGACCCTCAATAGCGACAAGACCGGCATTATTTGTGTATTTTAAGCAATAAACAGTGCATTTTATGCGATTATGAGCTGTTTTTCATCAAAATTTAAATTTGAATGTCTGAATGCACATTGTCCGTTGCGTGAGCTCGTGGATTGCACTGCGCAGGTACCGTTGATGCATAATCATTAGAAATTACCGAAGCGAGAGTAACTCGTCTTGCTCTCGAAAGTATCGCATGGGAATCAAGCTTGCAGATCGCATTCGGCGGGAAAGTGACGTTTGGCACTGACAGGTGATGAATGATAGTAACTTTTTAATTTGCATTTAGCGTCTTTGGGTCCAGAAATTTTTTCTCTTTACACAAAATCAGAAATATGAGATTTATGATAATAAGGTATGAATTTAACAATACATGAAACGCTCAAAACATGAAATTCATAAATACATATTCGCAAAGTTGTGATCTAGAATTTGTTAAGAATTTTATAAAGAGTTAAAAGAAAAAAGGGTTAGCCAATTATTATAAGCAATTGGTTTGATAGAAGTTGGAATTGATTATGTGCTTATCAGATTATTTCTTCCTGGTTTTAATGAATTGAGTATTCGTAGATGTTTGTCAGGGCATAGTAGATCGACATAGGGACAGGGAGTAATGATTGCGGTCAGGGATAATTGAATGCTAATGTTTTAAGCTCGTTTATCTTTGGAATGCATAACTCATTTGAGACGTGTCGCGACGATGTGAACTCGTATAAGCGAAGAACTATTTCTCTTAATATAAAGCCTAATCCTTTTTGAGTTCCTCGGCGTATTGTGTCATACAATAGACTCGGCTCAACGGCGATATAAAAATTTCGTGAGACCTTTTGTGTGAGAAACGCTTTAGAGTTTAAGACACATACAAACACGTATGAGGCGTAACATGTCAAAGAAAAAATAAATTCCCTCTTTGATATTCCGAGAGCATGTAACGAAAGGCTAAACTAAACAATAACATAACGAACAAGGACTCAATATTAGACGCACACACGCACTGACACACCTACAACAAAAAAAGGATAATATGCAGTCAAACAATAATTTTCATTCCTTTTCTGTGCGTACGCGCACATCGTTTGTCACGGTCGCACACATATTGTCGTCTCGCTCGGCCGGTCATTGACCGCACATCTCCGACGAGATTGCATCTAGTGGCCATGCAGCTTCCCTCAGATAGACGCAACACGATTTCTGACCAATTAAAAGATCACTATTCATCGGGTCTGAACGAAGCGTTCCGAACGTAAAATACGACAACGAACAACGGATTCAATCGCCGCTTTGCGAAATACACGAGATTAGATGTGACCCAGTTGCCATAGACAAGAAAAAAATAAAATAAAACGCAATAACAACACACGGAGCAATATCGTGTTATATTTCGAGCCGCGGACGCGTGTGAGGAGTGACCGTTGGATCGCATCATCAAAATTCAAATTTCACTCCAAACAAAAAAAAAGTACGAGCCGTGTAGTAGTATATTTATGACGTCGTATCTCCAAAAAGAAGGTTTGAAGAGTTTTTATAGCGCGCCTCGTTCCCATCTTGAAAAAACCAAAACAATTTTTTTGTCAGTTTCCAAAATCGTTTTACGAGCGCTCTCGAATAGTAAAGGAGCGGGACGGCGAGATGATCTATCTCTTTTTATCTCTGAAGTGGATAGAGAACCTGACACTTTGTTAGACGATAATAAGACTTTTGTAGGGCTTCTAAGAACGTGTTAGTGGGATCAGTGTTCTAATAAGACACCACACCTCAAGGCGCTCGGTGCAATTCTGAGAACGTTGACAAAGTTGAGCGAATGAACCGACCGCAGTACTCGTTAAATCAATTACAGGCAATGAAGAGCGATTACCACAAAACAACTATAACAGTTGAACGAATGAAGCCAATATTCATTTAAGACATTATGTGAAAATGACCCCTTTGAAGTTTGAAGCAAGTTGTATAAACTTTATAATACGATGCTGAATATAGTGTCTTGAAAAGAAAACAGATGCGTCGCAAGTATCTCTATGGCACAGTTGGTCCTACAAGACGCGTTGGTACCTACGTCATGAATATATTTCCCAAGTGTTTCTGATTTCCATAAAACCAAAGACGTTGGGGAAGGTTCAGGTATTTTAGTCCCAACGGGCTTGTAGCGTGACGGAACACGTGCGTGCATAATCCCAAAGACGAAAATAGAAAAAGATACGCTAGAGGTACAACAGATTTGAGCCTCTCCGACAATAATTTTCCTTGGGACATTAAAATAATCGCGCCGAAAAAGCAAAACACTCTTATCTGAATCCATTTGTTCCAGAATGCGGTTAGTGGGACAAAAAATAATTTTTGAAGGCCCTTCATAGTAATAGTAACCCACTTGTCTGGGAAGCCGATACCCCTTGAACTACTTATCTAAGCGCTTTGGACGAAAATATACAACTCTAATGATAAGTGAATCCGGCTAATAGTCTTGTAATCTTTTATGAACCATGTTGAGGGATTTGGAATTGAATTGACAAATCTTAAGTTATGTTTTGATTTTGAAGCTGAGCCTCGATTTTTTTAAAGACTTCACAATATTTGCTTTCACACACTCCCGTATTTGTTCAGCCGAAGGAAACAAAACCCACTAATATGGAGTATCCATGAGAAAAAAAAGTGGGAACCCTCATGTGGAGTTTAAACATGTTACACATGAAATTGGTTGTGCAAACTGACAGATACTTAGTAGCTATTCAGTGGAAGAAAGACGTTGATGAACAAATAACGGACCAGCTCTAAATGATCCATTTTTTAATATGTGTTGAACCGAAGCCAAAGGGATGCGCATAACAAAAGAAGTTTGTGTTGGAAATTAACATGATGATGATGACCGATGCACCAAAATATTAAACTTTTTCTACGCTCCTAACATAAAATCGGACAAATTATATCATAAGAGAAATGCGCGGGACAGCATAAATTATTATGATAGCCATGCTTATTATTTTATTGCTGGACATTTATTTAAATTTGATCAAATTACAGCACGGATTTTACGATTATGGGAGAATGTAGTCCGAGATTTGGACCCCAGCTAAATTACTGCTATAAAGGGAGTATGGATATTAAATATTCAATTTGATTTACTTCGGGACGTTAGATGGTCCATTCAATGTTGATTAAAATAGGATACGATACGGTCGATGATCATATTGTAGTAACTTTTATATAGCACAGGTGTCATCAATGAAATAATATAAACCTAATAACTACATACCGCATATCGAACACCATTATATTTTGATGATTTATTTGTAGCTTACCTGAAAACAAGCAACAAAAGGATTAGTAAAACTACGAAATTTGGGTGGGACGATGATGTGGTCATAATAATATATTAGGTTTTTCATCTTGTGGTTTTAGAAGGAATGGCGGGAAACGTTCCATTACAATTATACGCCTAGGACAAAACAACCTCTTATTAAGATAATCGCCCGTTTGTGGCTACAGCGACGGTCGCTGCAAGAACATAGATTTCTAATTCTCAACTAGTTTGCGTAGGAAGGTGGCAATATGATTGTTGACTTTTGTAGGCCATGTCGGTAATAGAAGTTGAGAAAGTTACAAATGCATAAATAATAAGATTTAAGGGCAATCAATACTTCAAGATATCCGTTGAAATGAGATTCTTCTAGTAGGTTACGTACAAAAGGTGGATCTGTCAAAGTAATGCGTGGATAAAGTGATTGAATAGACCAAGGTAATCACTAGGTGCGTGCTTGGATGCAATACACGTGAACCAGAACCGGTATCGACTGCACAACAATCTATATATGTATGTAGTTACAGCACAATTATTGAGCAATAATGATGAAATAGGTTTCATGTACCCTGAAACGAATTACTACCGAGAAGCCAGGTTTTGATTGACGATAGTTATTCCCATGGGAATTACTTTGTGACAAACAAAGGTTTACAAAATAATTTATAATTTATATTAAAGTTAATTTATATAATAATAATATAATTTATATTAAAGTTTTTACTGGTGTGCACGAGTAGTTTATTGCTATAAAAAGTTAGTTGAGTGCAGCTTCAGCACTATATAGATTAAGCAAAACATAATCCTTAGCTCGTTAGAAGTTTTTATAGGATAGCATTCATCATTGCAGGCACTTAAAAGTCGGGTCCTCGAAGGATAATGTTTTTCCTCGCACTCTGTATTAGGAATTCTCAGACAATGATGGACTGTGGCTAGTATAATGAATGTAGGAGACAGAAACGTGCCCTGAGCGACTCTCGAATGTAATTTACTGAAAATGGAAGAAGTAGCGTAATCGCTCTGATCCCATTTCAATCCTCGTAAAGAAAAGACAATATACTATGCGAGTTATTTTCTGGACTGTGCTCAAGCACCCATTACGTTTCTACATACGATTGTCGTAGAAAATTGCACTGGCAATTTTCTGAGCTATTTCACGAAAATAAGTTGAATAACCTTAATCGAGTTTTGACGTGCGTTTAGTTTTCATTCTTTGCTTCTGTCTCTATCATTCGCGCTTGTTATGGGTGCGATGAACTTGAGCTTGTTTGTAAACTGTTCCATTGTTTTGATGTTTGGTAAGAGCGGTTTTATGCATCCTTAAGTTGCTTCCTTTTGAAATAATACTTTGGAAGCACCGTTATTTTCGACGAAACAATTATGCGAAGCTGTAATGTAAGATTAAACTGATCGTCCATGACACCAATTTATATACCAAATGACCAGCCATTACTCATACGGATTTTGTAACAACGCCATATTTTTTATGATGGTCACAACATTGTTTGGCGCCGCAACATACTGAACAAATCTTGGAATTACGTAAGCATAGAAACTATATAGCTTTACGAATTTTTTATATTTCGTGATGTGAAGCTATACATATTATTACATATACATACAAAATCTTGGGATGCTGACCCTAATAATAGAATATTAATTGTACTAATTTAAGCTCATGAAAATATTTAAAAACAAATATTTTTTAATTATTTCTTAACATTCAAGTAGTTTTCCTTTTAATTTCATCATATACTAAATATACTAGCAAATAAATAAATAAAAATATATTAAAAAAAGATAGATAGATTTATTGTTTTGGATTCAAATACAGGCGATTTGGCAACCGTGTCTACCCGAGGCCGACAAGAAATACTTATCGTGTGATATATTTGTCGCCATTATCGCAGGAAAAGCTTGGAACGCAAATAACACGTGGATATCCAGTGTTTACGTAGGTGTGTCTGTCCGAAATATCATATCGTATACACGGAGAGTACACAATTATCTTGGAGAAGCGTAAGTGAATGGAATACATTGTCTTCTAGATAATGATTCAGACTGGATTATGTACTTGATTATTAGAAAGAGTGGCTGAGATTATTGGCGACTTAAAATATTTGTAATATTAAGTAAATTAAGAAAAGTTGCATTAGTTGCAAAGTTCAATAAAAATAAAATCTGATGCCATTACTTAAAAAACCTTGTGAAACCAACAAACTTAGTTAAACTAAAATCTATAGTTTAGTTATATTGCCGTAGAAACTTAATAGAAATTCTATTAAACACGTTTCAGCTTGGGCGATGTTTCATAACGTCTAATTAAAATTGTCCAACGTTCTAAATTCAGACAATGACAGCGCACCCGATAACAGTATATTACTAGTTAATCTCTAATTAGAGAACTAATTTTATTCAGTTTTACAATGCGCCGTGTAAATTTGTTAAAAACTTGGCTCTAGAGTTCATCCACCTCGCGCCTACGGTTTTGGGGGTACTAGAGAGCCGCGAGTAAATTGCTGTTTTGCCAAAGTTTCCGGTCCGAGGCTTGAACTCAACTCAGATAACGGGCCTTTTGGAATAACTATTTTAGAAAATGTATTTCTATCAGATTCATAGATGAAAATTGCCAAAGCTGTCTTAAAATAGCACAGAAAACTCCAATCTTAGTTACTTCATTAATATCTTCATAACAGATGATGATTGCTGAAATGTTACGTACGAGTAGATATTATTGGGAACTCATTTTACAATTTATTACATGCACGATAGGCTTACTTGACCACCAACTCACCTCGCCCAGAAGAAATATAGATTCACTCGCTACTTAAAGACACCCAGATTACATATATCGAAAAGATCCACTGAGGTAGCGTATTCCACAATATACATAGTTCGCACGATAAAACGTTTGTCTTTTTGGAATATCCAACAATTCAAATCCAAGAAAAACAAGCAATGATGCTTTCTCGTGTTTCTAACCGACCGAATGAAAAAAAGAGCTAAAGGATAATAAGATTACTGAGTTTTTAAAATGTGAAAACAGATTACAACGATTGACATAAACAATTAGAATTCCCGAATATTTGGAAACAATGCACACGAAGACGCCTAGCAAAAAAATCACAGACACTATCTAAGTAGGAAGACGAAAATAACTTGAACCCACAACAACAAACTGAAGTTTGTTTGTTGACATAGCAGCGTACGCGCAGCAATATTTGAATTTGGAATGAGGCTTCGCGAAAGCGCTACAGAAGTACCGTTACACGAAGACCGCTTGCTTTCGAGACGGTAGGTACCTACACTCACTTGATACTATCATTTGTATTGCCAATGTTGTAAATGTTAAAAGTATGAAAGTGAAATTGCTTCTGAATCAAATAAATTCAGTAACATTTAGGGATGGTCGAATAATTTTTATAGTAATATTTGTATTTGTATATTAGCATTTTGTATAATTTTTAACAGATTTCAAAAAGAAAGAGATTCTCAAGTTGACTCTTTTTTTTTACCCGCGTAAGAAGCGTTTCTGCGTAAGAAGGAGGGTTATGTTTTTCGATTGTATGTATGTATTTATGTTTCTATATGACAGCCTTAACGGCTTAACCGATTTTGTTATGCAAGGTGTCATTAGCTTCGTCTTCGCTTCCAGGGTGTCATAAGGTATATTTTTTTGCAATATTAATAATACAATTCTTGCAAAAATACAAAAAATGCGTTTTTTCGTAACGTCCGACGAACTATTTCGTAATAAACAAGTGATTTTACTAAAATTACTCTAAAGTAAGCGCATTTATAATCTTTTTAATCTAAAGCGTTTTTACGCATACTTTCACACAAAAAAAGTACACTCAACAGCGTATCAAGCGTAACGAAATCGTATGTTTGACTGCTGAAAATCAGTTATGCATTTTACGGGTATTTTGTTTTTATTTTAAATATACCTACTTGTTGTATGTTTATAACACTGTTTGGTAGGTATCATTTCAGAGGTGAACCCATGTAAATTTTATTTTTATCAAAATCGGTACAGTGCTTTGGTTTTTGTAACAAAATAACTGGAAAAATGTAATCCAAGTAAATGAAATCGTGTATTATGAAGTCGGTTGGTTCACTTTTTTACTATAATTAATTGGGTATTAATTGTTAAGGAGCTTGTCAGTTCTGAATATCTTGTACCTTGTTGAGATTTGTATCAATAAATACGATATTCTGAACAATATATGTACATATTTAATTATTACGTTGTTGGAGCAGTGCGTGTCTAATGTTTCAGCACGAAGTGGTCAATCAAGAACTCTGTCGGTGTCTCCACCAGTTTCCAGGTTTGCGTAACTCCAGTAGTGTATTGGTGACACGTCCCGTATATGTGTGCGTGTTGTTATGGTGCGATCAATAGCACAGAGCGTCGTCGGGTCGACGAACTCGTGCGCAGGCGCCGCTTGCAGCAGATACCGGGGATGCGGAAAACGTGCGGTTTGTTTTTAGGCACAAATGAATTGTTTTAAAGAATATCTTTGTGCGTATTTAGTTGAAATATATTGAAAAAATAAATAGTTACCCTCTCTCTTGAAATTATTTTGATGGTGATTTTACTGTTTTCGTTGAAATTACAAAAAAATATACAAGAAATAGCCGCTTCCAATCGGTCTTTTTGGAAATCCATGGGCGGCCTATGTCCAGCACAAAACTTCTTATGGCTGAGATGATGATGATGATGTACAAGAAATGTAACGTTAACGTCATACTCGCAATATTTAAAATAATAATAAAAAACTCCAATAAAGGCAAACATTTTGCTATTTTTTTTTGTTAGATCTACGATTGACCACCAACTCGCATGATGTTAGGCGACGGTGTGGTCAAGGTATATATTATCTGCAAGGAATCAGTTGAAAGAAGACTTTATGAACCTAGAAGCTGTCCAAAATTAATTAACAGAATAGGTACGTATTTTAAATTAACCAAAAACTGGCATCACGTCAAGCCAAAATTGCAAATCGCAAACACAGTTTCGTGAGACAAAAACAAAACAACACGACGCAAGTAACAATTGAGACGGAAGAGGATACTAAACGGGCCAAATGAAACAGTAATAGTTTTCAAGGCTCAAATATAATAGTTACGGTGTGGTCAATGCTACACTACACTACCGTTAAAGCTAACCCTTTATGGCCCCAGTTGAAGGAACCGTTACTTTGGACGCGGTGTCTTATCTAGTACAATTGCTTCAAGGAGTTGCAGGTAGATGACGAAACGTTGATGTCATTGATATTTGGCACGATGCAAGTTGACAGAACTGTGTGAAGGTTGGAGTGAGATGCGGGTGTGACACAGTTACCCGCAGGTTTACTCAAATTAAAGTAAAAAAAAAACAAATAAATGAATAACAAAACAAGGACGTTGCTTTGCTATAGTTGCCAAGAAAGTTTAGAGGATTTTAATGAAGATGTCTAGCCTGGACTCAATAATCCATTATTATAAAAAACAGATGTCATAATTTAAAGAGACAGTGACTCTACATCCAGCAGTGGGACTGGGAAGGAAGATGAGAAGGAAAAGGGAACACTTCAAATAAAAACCGCAGTTGGTTTCGATTGGTTTGAAATAAATTCTGTCAACCTTGACTGGCATAATGCACTTTCATTTACTAAACCAAAACTACGCAACAAAAATGTTTATATAAATTCAGGAAGTGCAGTAGATCTAGTGATCTACACATAACATAATATTACGCTCGATGGTAGGTACCGATGATGACGTTGTTTTTTTATTTCATTTTTGCCTAAATACTTTATGAAACACAGATATTGTTATGGCGAAGATAGAACACATTCACATAGATCTAATTTCCGAGTCAACGGTCAAGCAGTCCTATGAATTTTCACATATCGTCAATCACAAGTATTTCAATGAATGCAGCGTTCAATTCACCTACCTAATTATCATAAATATTCATATTTGCTATTGAACAGTCCGTTCACACACAATTAGCTACATTATTCAATTCCATTCACATAGCGTGCGCATCAAAATACAAACAAATCTGAAATTCAAATTGTAATTCTATATCACTAATTCTTATCTACAAGAATGGTATGAAAAATGAATTTCTTAGTCGACAATACAATATTTTTATTGTAGTGGCTTCTTTAGAAACGTCTGTGGCAGAAGGGCGTATATTTTTAATCTTATTTTCTTGAGTACTTTTTATACCATACGTAGTTTTTTTATGAGGGAATCAATCAAAGGCGGAGACGTGTCAGAACAGATGGACGGGTCAAAGGGTCTGTTAGCTTTGGACGTCAGTCCCATTCGATGGCGACTATTCCAACGACAGTTCCTTTACATAAAGCATTAGAATTCCAAAACGATTCGTCACTACAACGTTTATGTGTTTTATAAACATAACAGAACTGTTTGTTGTGAGCGGAAATCGAAATTGTTATTACCATAACAAACAAACGTGTTACGTATGTGAAAAACATGAATCAGGAAAAATATACACACGAGTTATTGACCGCAGATGTTGGCATACTTTACTTAAATATCGGGGCTATATTTTCTTCAGCGATGTAGAAACAATTCGGCTTTAGAGACAGAAATTCATGTTTATTTTACATATCTCTAAAATCTTTACATGAATCTTCAACTGAAATGAAATCATCATCGCACAATAACCTAAAGGTGTGAAACTTGGAATGAACATTCTTTTTCAATCGTACTCTCGACTCAATAATTATGACAGATTACCATTTCAATCTAGAATTACCATAATTCCATTCATCGAATGCCATCCATCACTTCGAGGGTGCGATCCTCTTGATGGATGTAGTTTCACGGGACATTTGTGACAGTTGAATTGTCACAGAGAATGAAGTGTTGGACTCGAGGAGTGGATTGTGTCCAATCTAGAGTTAAAGTTCACACGTGTTCTTTACCGTTGGTGTCAACAAAAGGGGCCTATGTGACCCCAAAACTATTGTCACTTCAGTTACTTCATCGTATACTTTTTAAAAGCAACTTAACTTAGAAAGAACTCAATTGTTATTAATGGCAGGACTATCTTTGTTTACTTTGTTATGTTGAGAGGACCTAATGTTTCCGCACATGTTCGATATCTCCAACATTCTGAGACCATAAATTTACAGATTTTAATAAAAGTTTCAAAAGACCACTTACGTCCAAAAAATATCAGAGGAAGAGACGACGCTTTCTTGAGTTTTTGTTAGGTTATAACTATTTTTTAAATTAATGCACATTAAGTTATAGGTAGAATAAGTCATGAAGGCGTATAAATGTGTAAATATAAATGTGCCCGCATTTGAATCAAGATTTTAATTAATTAACTTTCTCCCGGCTCGTCTCAGTTGCCCGCTGCATCTTGTCTACTTTAAAGCAGATGTCTAATATACTGAAGGGTCTTCACTCAGCTTCGTCAGATTTCTAAAACCTTCAGTCTTAGAAATCTGACGAAGCTGAGTGAATCTCTGAGTGAAGATCAAAGTCATTACTCGAGCTTCCCTGTCCCTTGAGCAAGTAGACACATGCAAACGTTTCGAAATCAGAGGGCTTGTCGACGTGCTCAAGCATACCTACACTTGTTTGTCGAGAATTAGTTTTACTACCAACAGTCGAAGATTTTACGACCGAGTGTTTGCTGGGGCAACAGTATCTCGAATTTCAATTGCTTTGAGCAAGCTATGGCTATGTAAACTAAGTGTGGGACGCACTGGGCGAGGTGAAGTCACCTTACCTAGTGGACAAAGGTGAATTTAATAACGGAGAATTTATGAACAAGGTTTCTAAAACAAAAACAGTAACTTCATAAAATAAAAAAATAACATAAGCTTTTATTGAAGTTTGTTGTTCATCGCAAATTCATTGCAATTGCAAAGCCCGATTGACTCAGAAGCAAAACAATATTTTTCAAGTATAGTAGTGTGTATGTAGGTTTAGATGTTAATACCTACAGCCTTAATGGCTTGACAGATTTTAATCTGCAAAATATCGTCAGACTCGTCTGTAAATCCCATGTGTCATCTGTTGCTGACAGTTATTCCTGCAAAAAATCTAATATGTACAATTGTACACCGCTCGCAAAACAGTAATTACTTGATTCTTCATCCATGGTTTTTATAAGTGGAACCTTTGATCGAACTAGCTCCGAGCAAATTGAACTGACCACATTTCTGGACGGCAGTTGGGTGTTCGGTTTTTAAATTGTTGACCCGATGAAACCCAGACAACATTAATTCACACATAAATACATTAGAATGTAAGACGAATGCGTTGTCCGATCCGACCACTTCTCGAGTGCAGCGATTGTCCTTTACATATTCAAATTTCAGAATAACTAATGTGTTGACGTATCTTGATTTATTATTCTGTTATTTTGTAATACCCGAATGATAAAATACATCAATACCACGCCTCGAGTTTATTTTGTAGACCGCATTTACATAATGAGAAACGTTCATAAGATGTAAGAGAAATAAAGATATTTATTATGGGTTAAGATTGGAATGGTTACTCGAATGGTTTCGAACGGAAAGTTGTCGAGTGGAGCACACGCAACGACAAGTGCAGCGTAGGACGACCAGCCACGAGGCGGATAGTCGACCTCATACACGTGGCAGGAAGACGCTGGACGCGCAGACCGCGCAGGCCGCGCGACAACTGCCCTTCTTTAAAATCCGTCGAGGAGGCTTCCTCGACGGAATTTAAAGATTTTCATTTATAACGGACTTCCAAAAACTCATTTTTAACGGACTTCCAAAAATTTCAATTCGACTGTATGTAATTTTTTTTGTTAATGTTTGGAAATGTTTGTTACGCAATTACTCCGCCAATTATGAATTGATTTTGATGATTATTTTTTTGTTTAGTAAGTAATAATTATTTCAGAGATGGTCCCATAATTTTTTTATCAAAATCGACTCAGGATTTTCGTTTTTAAAACAAAATAACTGGAAAAAATTCAAACAAATGAAATAGTGTATTTAGAAGCCGGTTGTTTCGTGGACTCCTCATCATGAATCATCATCATCAATACTCAAAACAATAATAATTTTGAAAGCATGCAGCGTTCACGCTTTGCACGCGCAAATTACTAATTCCTGTAATTACAAGCCACGCTTTCAATAACTGATATTATTGAAAGACAAGTATCAATGATAAAAGAAGAACGAAATACCGGACTGCCTCTGTATTATGTATAATTTAAATGAGCATTCTTTAGAATTATTTTTGTAAAATCTCTTATTTGTTACAAATAAAGCGTACGAAATAAAGCAATTATAATTTTTTGCAAGATTTGTATTATTATTAAATTAAAAAAATAATATAGCCTATGACAGTTGGGAATAAAGATGAATCTAACGACACCTCGCACATCAGAATAGGTCAAGCTGTTCGGAGGGTAATATAGAAACCAAAGTAAATCTTCGTCTAAGAATATAATATTTGATATTTCAGTAAAAATGTTCAAGCTTTTGTGTATGTATTTTGTTGCATGTTATCGGGCAGCCAGTAGTGCAGATCGTGTTGCAAATAAGGTCAAGTTACCCTATTAATGTTATCAACAAGGTTGGAATTATTATCGGGTTTACAAGAACTTATAACAAGCTATAGGTTGAAAACTGTAACCCGACTATGCCCTTTAATAATGCTCTACATATTTTCTTATAAATTATTTTTAGTCATATTTTGCTATTCTTTTGATATTTTAAACACGACGTATTTATGTTTTCTAAGGTTTTCACGATTGTTACTCATTGAAATTAAACATCAGGCGAGTTGGCGGTCAAGCGCAAATCTATTTCTACATAAAAAAAAAAAAAAAGTGATAAAAATATAAAAAAGAAAATAGAAAGAAAGTCATAAAAATATGTGAAATATACGCGATATTTTAGATTTTCGTATCTTGTTTTCTTCCTTTTAAATTGAAAACAAGATTTACAATGATCTCATAATTATAGCTTATGCCAACCGGGATCAAAATAACGAATCGATTGAGTAGTTTATTACGCATACATACTACTACTATTATTGTTTGTATCAGTCTAAGACACCTAAAATAACAGCCCTTCCTTTTGTCTTCGCTGTAATTGCGTAACAAAGAAACCGAAGGCATTAGGACTAATGACACATCGTTTCGTCCCCAAAAATAAAGGAATCTTCCAAGGAACCGTCATGGGAGCGGGTTTGTCAACAGAGTTCACACCTAAGGCGTCCTTGCGTCAAGTGTAATTAGTCTTCCCACGCCTGGCTCATTACGTTTCACTTCCGCGCCTTAACTAAAATTTATGGACAAGTGTCCTTAACCACATGTTTGCCTAAGCTAAGTAATATAGCCGTTACAGTAACCACTGGCAACAGAGGCTACCCTACCATATACAAGAGCACTATGCGGAATTTTACGGTTTTTATTCAAATTTCGAATGATTGAAACAATTGACCGTTCAAATCTTATTATTTTTTTACAAGAGTTTTAATCTTTTTAATCGTGCAGTTGACAGCTGAGATTAAAAAAATAAATCCGACGCGTTTCTAAATTGAAATTGACGCGTTCCATTAAAACAATAATGAAGCGCGGGACCAAATTGAAAATAATGAAATTCGATTGAGTCCGCTTTGTTCCAAAATTGAAATCGAGTTGAATGGTGTGAAATTATTTTATTTTTTAAACAGAGAAGTGATTTAGATTGACGTAGGAAGTTGACAGTTGAAAAATTGAAGCTGTCAAAACAATTTACCCTCGAATTTTCAAAGCAAAGAACGATTCAAACAGGATGTAATATGCTAAGAAATACTATTGATTTCGTTCTTTTGTAATATGGTAATATTTATCGGGTATATAAATATGTATACATTTTAGTATATGTATGTTTCCACAGCCTAAACGGGTTGACTGAAGTTAAATATCGTCTGTACTTTCCGAGCATCGAAGACATAACATCTCGTTCGCAAAGTGTACTCGTACTATTACGACATAATTGGCCAATATAAGTTGCAACGTTAGATAACTTAAGATATTACATACAAGCACCAAACAAAGAAAGCTCAACACATTTTGGTTCTAAGACAGTTTGCATTTTTTTTTGTTTTTAAATCTAATTATATTAAATATGTTTTATACTTTTTACCGACTACGATAAAGGAGGCGG
This sequence comes from Lycia hirtaria, assembly GCA_947563715.1. Lineage (NCBI taxonomy): Eukaryota > Metazoa > Arthropoda > Insecta > Lepidoptera > Geometridae > Lycia > Lycia hirtaria. The sequence continues at coordinate 24,527,749 of OX387376.1, forward strand.
TTATCAATTCGTACCGTATGTTTTTTTTTTTATGTATGTACACGAATTACTCCGTCATTCGAGAACCAATTTTTGTGTGTCCTGAATTGGTGTATAGAGAAAGCTCCCAAGTCCCATAATTATTTCATAAACATCGCTTTATTACTTTTTGAATAACCTCTAAAAATGAAAATATTTTCATTGTATTTCTGAGTATGTGCGTCAGATTATAGAATTGCAGAGTTCCACCTACACGTTTTTCTTTGCAAGTGTCAAATATTAAGGATTATCGTATAAACATCTGCACATTTTCTAATCTTCGAAGTCGAGCATTTGACGTTCAATGACAAATCGCATTCTTGTCAAAAGAAAAAAGAGCGAGTGAAGAGGTTTTTTTTAAAAAGTTTACAATTGTGAAGGATTTAGTAAGTTGCATATGATTTGAAGTCGGTTTTTTAATAGAAAAATTATATTTAACAAACTTTACGTTAAAAAGTAATAACTTTTTGCTCAGCTGAATAAGTTTGTTCTGGTCCGTAGGTCCTGCGTATAAGGCTAGTGCACACACGCTAAGGTCATATTCACACGAGGTTAAAAGCTCATAATTATTTATTGATCCGGTGCGAAATGGGAAAAAGCTCCCCTTGGAGCGCGGAGCTCCAAATAACCGATATAAAAGAGGGGGAGGAGATACGTTGATTAGACTATCTATTTGTTAAACATATGAGTATTTTAGAGGGAGGAAATTGAGCATAGGTTACATTTGTTCAACGATTTATACATTTGGTACATTATTTTTGACAAGGCATTTGACTATTCCTGATACATGGTATGATCGAAGATGAGCCATTATAGTACATATAATGGCTTGAAATGGGAATTGGTATGCGAGTGTAGTGTGGCTGCTGCCGGGAAACTGTGGCAATGTGTAGAGCCGCCGCAAACTTATTTAAAAATGAACTTTCTTTAGAATAATAACATTCTTGTAAAATCCTACCTGATACAATAAAAGAAACGAAAGTAGCTCTGTCTGTTTGTTATTTGAAAATCAGTCGAGCCGTTTAGGCTGCAAGAGGTACTGTACACCCTAAAAATATCACCCTTCCTTTGTGCATTCGGGCAATAGTAAACTTTTGAAAGATTTTCACAATTTCATTTTTCCTTTCAAAGGTGTCCAGGAATGAAGTTTTTTTATCGGACTGGGCATAAAGGAGAACAATGTTTTTCCGGTGTATGTGTGTATGCGTGTTTCGGGTGTAAGTATGTGTGTATTCATGTTTCTAACGGCTTTATCGATTTTGATGTGCGACCTAATCTTTACTTCCCTAGTTTATAAGCCACTTTCTCAGTGGTTGATGCGGGATAAAATATGAACGTCGACAACTGTCCCAATATATTATTATTAAACCAACGGCCAACATTAATTACCCACCAATACATCTCTCACCCCGTGGTCCGTGACCGGAGCTATCGATTTCCCATAACAGGACACACGTGTACCTTGGGAACCGTTTAACGAGGGTGGGTAGCCTACCTACGCCCGGGGGTATCGTATCCGATACCCTTCAGGAAGCTAATCGGCGATTGTTTATATCAGGTTGATAAATAAACGTAGTTTATTACACTTTGTGGGATATTCCTGATCACATGCAACGATATATATATATATATATTTATCCACCTGCATAAGAAAGAGAGTAATGTTCTTAAGGTATCTATGTTTCTACATTAGCTCTTACAGCTAAAGTTGTATTATTATTGTTACAAAAAAAATAGCATATGGCACTCAGGGAGTAAAAACGAATCAAACGACACCTCGTACATCAAAATATTTCAGGCCGTTTAGGCTGTAAGGGATCATAACGAAACATACATACATACGAAAAACATAACCATCCTTCTGATACAGTTGGGTAAACAAGTTATGAACCGATTTCGATGATTCCTTTCTTATTAGCAAAGAGGTATTTAAGAGGTGGTCCCTCAAATATTTTTTAATCGACTGTTTCTGTAAATATCCATGGCTGTTCTAAATGAAGTGGTTATGTTGATGACCGTACCAAGTACAGTTCAAGTGCGCCAGTAGAGCAGCACCGGTCAAACGAACAACTCACACTTATAGATAAGGGTAACACTGAACAGGCCTCCACAAACTTTATTACTTTGGAAGGAGTCGCGTTAATACTACTTACTGCTACTTGTGGTAGTCCTTCGCTGTAAATACCACTCGCGGTCACGAAAATGCCCTAATGTTATGCTGCTCTATAAAATAACCGACAGTATGAGAACGATTTTCGTAACTGTTACGCTTGATATGATGTTGAGTGTACGTTTTCGCGAGAAAGTATGTGTACAGGCTATGCTTATGAAAATATGAGAAAACTGATTCGTAAAGTTTCAAAAAGTCTGGCAAACGAAATAAAGACCAGAAAAAAATAATGAAATGAGGACTAGCGAGCAAAAATAATAATCAATATATACAAACAAGAATAAAGCACAGTGGCGCCCTCAATGCCACATTAGTTCTCTACCCGAACATACTCTATTTGTATAACGTAATTAAAAGATAACAAAGACATAATCGAAAGCGTGAGTGGAAAATAAAACATTTTCTCCGTCAAGGGAACGCTGGCATTTTTATGGTGAGCAACATTCCCACATAAAATTCCCCTGGGTTCCTAGGAGGAAGCGGAACAGCAGATTTATCAGCTGTTTTTTAACGGATTCTATTCCTACTTTTTTGTTATTCGGACTGAAAATATTACGCTATAATCGTGTAACTTGTAATGTAACGTGAATTCTGTGCGTGGACGGCACTACGAAGTCTACGAACGATGCAGTAACGCACGCGGCAGGTTTCACGCTGATCAACGCTGTCGGTTTTAGCGCGAACACAAAGGCGCTCGTAGCGCTGTCCACAACTCGCGTTACATTACATTACACGTTACAATGGTCTGGACACGGATTTACATTTCACGTTATACTACATTACACGCTACACGCGTCTAGAGTCTAGACCCGGCTTTAAATTTCACGTGATATGGATCTGAACCCGGCTGTAGGTACGTATTGTAAAATATTATATGCATTCAGCCAAGTATGTTTGTTAAGCGCAAGGGAAAATCACGGAAAAAACTGCAAAATTCAGCTGATAATATATTAAAATGGAAATTACATATTATATTAGGTATTCTGGCGGTTTTCCGCTTTTGAAACACTAAAATAATTTAGTATCCTTCCTCATTATAAGGTAATTTAAAGATATAATTAAATATGACATACAATTATTCATAATATTATTTAAGGTTAAATACCAGGGTTCAATAGAGGAAATGATATAAGCATGGATACAGGAAAACATACGATTTGGAATGCAGTTTTAATGCTTCACTTATAATGGAATTTCCATAAATTTATTTAATAACAGGTTATAACTAAAAAGGTGTTGATAAAGGTTTAGATAGATAGGCTATAGATGTTGTACTCTGGGTCTCTGGTCTCGTAGTCTTAGTAACGCCGGTGAAAAAGAGCTCATCACATTTTTTAATTATTTTTTTTTACTTTTCGGATTTCACAAGGCAGAATCATCATTCTTCAAAATGTTTCCATGTGCGAGCGAGACACGGCATATATAAACACTTATTACAGCATAAATTCCGGTCCAATCGTTATATATACAGTTACATTACGACATATGACTATGTAGGTGTACAACGTAGGTACAGACAACAACAAAAAACAACACAATTAACCTTTTTCGAGACAAGTAGAGTAGGTGTAACGAATGTGCAAACGGTACAAAAAGTCTTTACAATTCGTGGCATAGTTACGCAGTAACTGTTGCCTAATCCAGGCCGGCAATTAGAAAGTAGGTATACTGTAGATTTTGGTACACGGACAGCAGGCTGTACTGTTACGTACTTTATCTTTCTGCATCTTTAGGCTTCCGTAGTCCGTACCCAGTTTTCTCTTGATGTATGAAAAAATGAGTAGTGTTCGATTAGCCTCATAGGCCTCATAGCTCAGTTAAAAGCGCTGAAGAAGGCAAACTTGTAAGCAGTATGGTATGGATAGGTTCTTCCTGTTACACATTGCATGGAAACAAATATAAGTTTAGAAAACTCAAAACCCTCCGACAAAAAATGCTGAAACGATTTTGATGAAAGACACTCTCGACGAAATCATCTTTCTAACAAATTAAAAACTAAATCAAAATCGGTCCATCCGTTTGAGAGAGATCCCTCTTTTTGGTCGGGGCTTAAAAATAATGAACTGCTTTTTTGTCGAAATTGATTACATTGATATAAAGAAAATATTAAGTCATTCCACTCATTTATATAAAACAGAAAACAAATCGTTTTCTGTTTTATTTGGTATTTCTTAAAATAATATAACTATTTTAATAGGACACAACAGTTCCTTTCATCGTTACGAGTAACATTTATAGAAGCACTAATCCTGGAAAGGTGCTCTAAAGAGTTGCTTTATGGTCAGTGATTTTTGTAGGATCCCTCGGAAAGTCGGTTTTTAGGGTTCCGTACCCAAAGGGTAAAAACGGGACCCTATTACTAAGACTTCGCTGTCTGTCTGTCTGTCTGTCTGTCTGTCTCCAGGCTGTATCTCATAAACCGTGATAGCTAGAAAGCTGAAATTTTCACAAATGATGTATTGTTGCCGCTATAACAACAAATACTAAAAATTAAAAAAAAAAAAATTAAGGGGGGTCCCCATACAATAAACGTGTTTTTTTCGTATTTTTTTGCTCAATATTAAAAACGGTAACAGGTAGACGCTTCAAATTTTCACAGAATATTTACTTGTATATTACCTTTCAAAATAAATAATTAAATAACAATAAAGTAAATATTAAAGGGGGGCTCCCATACAACAAACGTAATTTTTAAGCAATTTTTACTCGATCTCAATTAAAAGGTTGAAACTTGAATATTTGTAAGTAAATATTTAGAAATATATTAACTATAAAAATAAATACCTAATCTAATACATAAAAACTCACAAAATGAAAATAATCCGTGCATCTAAACGCGGTGCGAGCGCCGGTTTAGCGGGGTAGCGGGGGAGGTAACATCACGGAGCGAGCCATAGCCGCGCGTATTCACGCGAGCGTCGTTATGCTGCCCGGATGTGTATCGAAAACCTACCTATAAGTTTGCAATTTACTACTTGGAATTTCGTTGATTTCTCGTTATTTTATAAACAGAACTAAACTTTGTAGTATTATAGATGATAGTACGGAACCCTTCGTGCGCGAGTCCGACTCGCACTTGGCCGATTATTTATCATATGGACGTTACGGGCATTGGACCATATCTTACACAGTGTTTCCTTAGGGTCACCACGTGGACGCGCGCGCAGCCGTGAGAACCCTAACGTACGCCCGCGACTAGGGTTGCTGCGTATTGCGTACGTCTTGAATTTATTGCGTAGTTTTACTGTTTTTTTTTTACATTATTGCTTACGTAAAAGATATAATCGCTTAGTCCTATACGTTTCAACTTCAAATCATCTATGCATTTGATTTATATTAGCTAGTAATATGAATTTTATACTATATTTTTTTATTATGATAAGACACAACATTTTGATCTAATTTCAAAATTTTACGTATATATAGTCAGGCTATAAATTAGTTTTATCCAACAATTATTGATCTCTAAGAATAATAAAAAGCGGAACATTCAAAATTATTAAAAAAGTATAATTTTAAGAATAATTTGAAAATTTGAAAAGAGTGAAATTCAACGTTTTGTCAACCCTAAAATATTATTAGTGTTGAGTCGTTGATTCAGACAATTACATTTCTGCATTAACAAGTGCAAGAAATGGGTGGGTGCGACCGCTGCCATTATGGTCAAGTGCATCGTTGTTTATTGTAATTGAAGTATGTCCTAACCGTTTGTTGCTATGAAAGGTTGCTCACTAAGAAATGTTGCGATTGTTTTATTTATCGCCATTACATGGTATTATTTAGTACTATGTTATTCATACTCTTCCGGCTCTTTTCCAAGTACTTCAACTAAATTCTGTCCTCTAGTGATGAGATAGGCAACTAAGAGGTGAATGAAACGTTCTGCTTATTATGCGTTAGCTGTTACTCCGTATTTCACTCAAGTAGTGATAAAATATGATGATATCGGTTTTAATTAAATGTAATCTAAATCCGTTTCTAGGTTCCCATGTCTGTATCAAATTTCTTAACGATCGGTTCAGTTGTTTGGTTGCCAAAATATAATAAAGAGGACAGAACTGAGTTACGCTTTCACAAAATATTGTGCGAGTTTCCTACGAATCTTGTGTATCAGTCTTAATTCATATGATACATCTGTTGTAAAGTGAAAATAAAGATAATAAATAGGTTGAACGTATCTGACAGATGGTAATTGATAAACCCAAAATAAATGTTTTACAACAATGCTACTCAATTTACAGACGCCAAATGAAAACACGTAACGTTACTCCTAAATGATACAGAACAGATGATTTCACAATCCCCCGGTCATTCGATGCGGAATATATGTATTTGTACCGGGGTGGATAGCACCCCCTATCTGTGGGGTGGTGCAATACCGCGGGCCGCGGCCTAGCAGATGCGATCCGCGCGACCGTTACGATCCCCTATCTGCTCGAATTTTCAAATTTCGAACACGTGTGTTGACAACTTTTTTGTAACGCCCGCATTCGATTTTTTAATTCGCAAGAGATAGTAGTGACACTTGTGAATGGGATTGATACTTATCGAAGACCGCTTTCGGTTTTGTTCACACTTGTAAGGTGCCATCATGAAAACTATACAATAGCATATCATTACGAGTAAATAATATATAAACTGTATAGAAACGACACGTTTACTATTGTTTTGTAAATAAATTAATAATAATGTGACGTGTTCTATCTGAAATATGGTTAACGGAATGGAAAATTAGCCTATTCACTAATGTCTAGCGTGGAATAGGGAAAGTGTCAGTTAAAAAATCAATATAGCCGTTAGGAAGTCAGTGTCCGCGAGGGTGTGGCACAAAGGGCGCTTGCGGCGCGCGCGCCGCGGCATTACGACAATCAGTGCACAATGCAACTCTCTATGCCATTTTGTAGGGGTGACACGAAGACTAATTTACTGCGGTTCAAATATACTTTATAGATAGCTGGATATACATGTCTATATAAATGGGATATTGTTATTTTTGTATTAAATAGATAGTATTCTATTTTTTTTAATCCACAGAACTATAAATAAACCGATCACACTACTTGGTCTTCAGGAAGTAATCAAAATCTAGTTTCGTACTCCTATTTAAATACTGAATATATAAATAATGAACGTTATCTACATCATTATTTTACCTTTAATATTTTAATTTTACGATCTTCACTTGTTACTGCGCAATGCGATAGCGAGAAACAGCTACATTGAATTTTATCAAGTTTAGAAAATTGTATAGTAATAACAAATTGTCGGGTCCGTGATTAGTCCAGATAATGAAATGCAATTCTCAATCGTAACGGACATTTAATTTTGGAATGCAACAGTAACAACAGTTTCTAATGCCGAAAACGTACAATTACAGAAACCCTGCCGTGTAGTCCACCAAGTTCTCATAATCAAAAACATTGAAGGAGTTCAACGACACTAGAAAAGGTGTAATTACGTGCACTCATAGAAATCAGAAGGGAAGTAAGAAATTGGGTGACCGGGTTCTGGACCCCTGCGAAGTCAGCACGGTTGGTCAGTTTCAGACAATAAAATCCTGACCCTTGAATGTTCAAAACTTCAAATAGTCATAGAGAACGCTAAGATTGTCGTTGTACATCTGCTGAAAGGTGATATGCTTTTTAAGGGCTTTTAGTGGTGCAGTTGGTAAATAGTACATGCGGGACATCGAGCTCGAAAACTCTTTGACTTGAAAATTTAAAAACCAAGTCTGATGTAATTAAAACTTCAGTAACAATGCAACGCAATTATTGCAGGTAAATAAATACATATTATTCGGTCTCTTATGAAAGAGCGTATAGCAGGTAAAAACAACGAAGAATGTTTATATTGTCTGTTGTGCACACAACGTCACCTGATTAAACACAAAGAAAACATACAATCATTCTAGATGATAATAGACACATCAACTGATGGCGCTGAGATAAACCCGTTGTCAAGTCGTTTTCTTTTCATTGTTATACCTGTAGTTGTGAACTTATTTATCTAAAATAATATTTATAAAAAAATACTTATAATAAAATATTTATAATATTTACATAAAATAACAAAATATATACGAACACTTACATTGGAATATGATATAACATCTGTTTGTTATAAAAAGCACGATCTCAATTAGGACATAAAACAAAGATGTTCATGTTACGGTCGAATATAAAAGCAGCCATTTTGCGATCGAAGTGAACGTGTGCCGCGCATGCGTACTCCAGCGCAGAGACGCGCGCGCCGCGTCATGGCCAATCTGTGTTGTGGGTGCGACAAGGATGCACTATCTATCTGTCTACTCGTGTTCAATCGGTAGCCAGCGTCAAAGTTATTTACCAATGTAAATCGTGATACGTAATTGACGATGTTCGTGAGGAAATAGGTCAACCTATTACAACTAAACTAGATATTTGGTTTATATTTTTATGAACCATTACTACTAAACTTTGCAAATGCTGTTTCATTTTCAAAGGTACGTGTGAGGAATAAATAAATGATAATTAAAATCATTCACCATTGCAAGCATCACGTACGCATGCTGGCGTATCACTAGGTACAATTTTATACCTAACTTAATGTTTACCAGTTTCGCCACACACATGTGCAATCTAAAATGGGACAAGTGTGGGAGGCTCGTCGTAGTAGAGCTCAGTGTGAAGCGATGTATCAAAACAAACCGAATCTAGGTCAAACTGTTTATTTAACGATGGCTAGTTATAAATTTAAATCGTCATCCCAGATACCTACGATGTTACTTACTAGGAGGTACAAGCCTTCATAGTCACATGACAACACTACAGGCTATAACAATAATTATAGCTAAATTGAAAAAAAAACAATAACTGTTCCAATTCTACCATTAAAAAAACTTGAAAAACAAATTAATAAGCAGCTTAACAGTTTAATACGACGTCCCCTTCCAAGAAGAAAAAAAGATCATTCAACTGGTTGAAATCTTAATTTTTAATTATGAGGTCTTAATATTTTAATAAACGACTTCGTTTGACCCTTTATGATGATTTTAACACCTTGACGAGCAAAAAATATTTCGCAAATGGGACTTAAATTGAAGTGTTAGGGACTTTTGTGGCTCAATAATTACAAGGGTACAATACAGTTGTTTTTTTTCAAAGTTTCATATAACATTAAGATATGCTTCGCGGTTTCTTGTAATAAATATACCTACAATTTTAATCTATCAAGGTTAGGTTAGTTAGATAAGAAAATAAATATAACGTCATTTCTAGATTAAGTCTCGAACAAATGACAGAGATGTAGGTAAGTAGCACTGTTTTTGTAATAACCATTATTGTCCAGGTGGCACCATTACCCGTCGTCTGTATCATATTGCGAATACGACACGCAGATTTAGTTACACTTAATGCGATACCCTATAAAGACAGGGTATTACTAAGCAGTGGTTAGGGCACGCGTATTCAGGCGATTGTCACGAGTCGATGAACGCATCTTTTAAATTTGGATTAAAATATCAAGATAGTTTGCTTTCAAGAATTCAAACGAGCATGAAAATACATGACGCCATCCAGTCTAGCTCTCGGCTCTACAATCTCTAAAACTGTTTTCATATCAGTATAATATTATATAGTACATAGTATCGTGCTACGATACAAATTATAACACTGGTCTACAGTGGTTTTGTTGCCCTAGATATAAGATTGATATTGGATATATTTATGCTCACAATTCATGAAACTATCAATGATTTTGTAAGATTTGCTCTAATTTTTTTAAAATCATTATTTTCATTTTACATTACAAATATCGAAAAACAAGAAACACAACAATATAAGATATAGGTATGTAAAAATCATAAAAAAAACATGAGCACATTTACTTTCATGAATAAATTCGTAAACTGGGCACTTGAAAACATAAAAATTTGCAAAGATATCTAGGGCAACAATTTTTTTTTGTAGATCTGTGTAATTTATGGATTTTTTTTGTATTGTAATTCTAAATTTAGGATGAATATGAGAGTTGACTGGCAACGTTTCAGACAAGTTCACTTTTCAGTGACGCATTGTTTTGTTAACTCTGCAAACTCGCGTTTGGGCATCGGGCACATTGGAGCGAGTGCATCGCACCTAAAAATAGAGGTGCCAGAGTCAGATGAATGTGACCTCGCCGCATATTGTTATCACTTATGCTGCATCGTAAAAAAATGTTTTGTTACCATTGGACAAACATCTCTCGCAACCAATTGCATTCACCACTGATAACCTTTATATTATATATACGTGTAATTAGTTTGCTGTTGACTTGTAAAGTTTTTTTTTTGAATTTGATAAATTGCTTGCCACGTAAATAAGCAAACATGGACAATATGCACTTAGGTGTGCAACAAAGTAAATGAACTTGTTTTTGCGTAGGCAGATCTTGTTGAACCAGTGTTGTTTAAATATAAAATTATCACGTTATGTAACTGTAGCAGTGACACGACGACGCGAAATCGTGCGTGTCGATCGGTAGGTACAAGACATGAGAATAACTGTTATAGGTATATTATGTAGCTTTTTAAACCAAGTGCACAATAATATAAATTGCAGATGCTCGAACAAAGAATTCATACACCTAATTGAAGCCAGTTAAAGAAGACTACCAGTAATTGAAATTATTGTTGGTGGACATTTCACTCACTTGTGGGACTACCTCTGAGGTTATTTCGTGAGAGGTGTAGTCAGTTCACAACCGTACTAGGTACGTAGTTATGAATAATTACTCTAAATTTTGTTCGTTTTAATCTACAATCTATACACACACCTATGTACTGGCTAGTGATTGCAAAATACAAATGAAATCATAAAAAAATCAGGTAAGACCAATAAGACCTTCATAAGATTTTCTAGTTGAATCTGGTCATTTTCCCAAATGTCTCCTTTCACACTATTACATGTGATAGTGTGAACCCATCAATCAAAATTGTCAGAAATTCAGATCTACAAATCAAATAACCTCATTACATTTACTGATATAAAAAGAATAGGTGTAAACATAATTATCTAGGCAAGTAGGTTTAGGGACGGATGTTGTTAGTGTCCGAGGCAAGAAATTTTTGAGCTCTATGGCACTCCTGATAAGGTTGTTTTTCGAAAAAAATAATTTATAATGATACTTACATTGTGAGTACATAAACAATACCTAGACAGATACCTAATAGGTATCTAGATATATTGATAAACATTACATTAGAAGAAAGGTGCGACTAATGGCATGTTGATTGAAAATAGACAAACTAATGTCAATTTGTTTGTTGCCAAACCTTTAAAATTTTAAAAATATTCTTGTAAGAACATAGGCACTAACCTGTTATTCTCTTCTGTGTTTTACTACTCTCTGGACTGGATACTTTAGCCTCTTGCTTGGGGGTGGCTGGTTTGGGCGTCGTGATGGTGATAGGCGACCTTCTCAGCGCCGCAGGCACTGCGGACGCTGGAACCAGCTGCCACGCGAACCTCTGGGCCCCAGGTAAAGGCTTCTCGTTCGCAAAATCGAAACCCCATCTCTGACTGTCCAACTCGAGTTGTCGCGTCAACTCTCTCTCCACAAATCTTCTGTTCTCTTCAGCGTTTGTGCAACCGAAGAGGTTTCTTCTGACTCCATCTAGTGTGGTGACTCCACGCACTCGTAGCGCCCTAGTGTCCAGCACGGTGGTGGCCTGGAGGCCTGGTGCCCTCACACTTAACGCAGACATGTCAGCACAGTTCACAATAGCATCCGTGTGCACCTAACAACAAGAACTCTTATTATAGCACGGTAGATACACGTAATCAGCGGGTAAGTGTTTTGTTCATCTCATCACGCACTAATAAAACTACAAGTTAGTTTTGTTGAGTGTAAACAAATCGTAGTGACGCGGACGCGACGCAAGCGAGCGACGGAACGACGCGTGACGACCGTACGATCGGAATTCTTTTGACGACTGCGCGGCGCAGCGCTGTGTTGCCACTTGCTCTCACGAAAAAGAGCTATCGTGTAGTTAAAATTTACTGCATTTGGCATTAAGGAACATTAACTGATCAGAACAGATCGCAGGAAAAGCGTCGAATATCACTAACTCTAGCGATAGTATAATACAGAATGCCATAATAAACATTGTTGCTGTGTGCATTGATAATATCTGATAATATTATTTATAAATTACTTGATGTCCCGGCGTACTTCGTATCACCTATCAATGAGTGGACCCGATATTTTCTCAGCGTTTAAACCTTCCCTGGACTACGACAAACATTTCAAAACCAAAATCAGCTAAATCGGTCCAGCCGTTCTCGAGTTTTAGCGAGACAAACGAACAGCAATTGATTTTTATATATATATAAGAGAAAATACCATTGACAATAATCACATGTTTTTTAATAAACTAAACAAGTACAATACTACAAAACAAAACTAATATGAATTGCACTAGTAATAGAGTTTTTCTTTTTAGAAAATGGTTATAATTATTTTAATATACCTACGTTTATTAGTAATTAAAATCTGTTCAGAGTAGCAGAAACAAAAAAAACGACAAATATGTTGTAACCAAAATAGAAATGAACAGTATTTAGCCCTATTATCAACAAATTATGTAAATAAATCAAAATATTGAAAACAATTCATTTAAAAAAAACATATTAGGTTTTTGTATCAATTTTGTTAATTCAATACTATTTTTGGCTCAAAAACTGTAAGTACTAGAAAACTGTAATTTAGTATAGATATGCTTAATAATCCCGAAAAAGTCATAGAATAAAATTTTGAAAAAAATATTTTTATTGGGGTACACGTAAAGGGGTAGATGGAGACGATGAGATAGAGATGGGGTACGATGGGGTAGATGAGAAAAAAAAAATATCCTTAGTAATATTAAGCTCTGAAGTGATAATTTATGATTGAGTCGTGTCTACCGGCTACATGGTTGACTTTGGAGATATGAAAAAATCCATGCTAGTGGAATATATAATATGATGAAATTAAAGTAAGTAGACTTTATAAGTTATCGAGTGAGACTGATGTGTATATGAGTATAGTAAGAGATCCTGTTTTTAAATCACATAAAATATTATGATTTATAACTACGGAACCCTACATTGCGCGTGGCACGACACGCACTTGGCCATTTATTTAATAAGAGCTTTTCCGAAGGCACCAATTAACTAGTTAAACAGTTGAAAATAACTAAATAAAAAAAAAAACTCATACTATTATAATCCTTTTTTAAATTTAGTTAAGAACTTTAACTTTTACTTCAAGAATTTTAATTAGTTTAGTGGTGTCTTCAGAATTGACCACATAATATATTGATGTATATATAATAAATAGTGACAAAGTAAATAAACATATATTATAATTTTTAGAGCACTTATCACAAAAATAGCCAAATCAAAATTCATAGCAGCTAAGTTGGCAACAATAGCCAATAGTGGCGTCACTGTGGCGCGGTGGCGGCGAGCAACCAACAACGCAGCGCAAGCGGCGTGTCATGATATGTTATCGCTTAACGCAAGATGGCGCTATGTGTCTGGTTTTTAAATTTGTGCGACTAACTATTTCGATTACTCCCGATTTTTTTGCAAATTATTATTAATTTGCAAAATATTGGGAATTAATTTTAAATGTCAATGTAATTATTTGTATCGTTATTTTAATAATGATTGATTTTTGAAAATAATTTTAATTTATTTTAATAAGTTACAACAATTTAGATCAGTCGGAATCAGAACTACAAAGTATTATTTTTTTATAATACATATAGGTATCGCTTGATAATGTTTTTTTTTTATAAATTTGAAATCTCTCTAGTATTTGATAATTATTATTAACTTTAATTTTATTTATTTATCTATTTATTAAATAGGTAATTTTTAAAAGTAATTTTAATTTCACCCAGTTTCAATATTTTGACACGTAATTACGTGTCAAAAAAACTGAATCAAAAGGTTTTTTATATGAAATTTCATATGTATAATGTATAATTTCATATTTTGATTTAGTGCCCATATTCTTACATGTTCAGATTAAAATTAATTTAGATATAACTAATTTTATAGGGCCAATTTACAAAACAATATTTGTATTTTTTTATTTATTTTTAGTACATAATAATTCTGTAGTATATTAAGTTAATTTAAATTGTTTAAATTCGAGTAGATGGCTGATCTATCTTCTTTATTAATGACTAAATTAAATATACCACTTTAAGTTTTTTTTATTAATGAGCACGTTGATATTTTAAAAGTTACACCCATTCATCAGACGATGAGACGTGCATAATTATCTACCTTTGCACAGAAAATAATATTTAAAAATATTTAATGCATTACGATAATTTATTTATATATAAGCAAACAATTCACAAAACCTTATGATTAAAATGAAACATTAATAGCGCGAGTGTTTTTTTTAATACTCCTGTAATATTGGGTAATTGTGGAAAATCACCGTCTGGTAACACTGATCTGACTTGTTTACGAAAAATGAAGACGTGTCTAGGTTACGTGTTCAGCATAAACTATGAAACTCAGGATAGAACACTATCTATCTCTTTCGTACATATAACATCTCGTCGCTGTGTAAAAGAGAACGAGAGTGTATTAATAGCTGTGAGCATCGCCGCCATTTTGGTCCAACACGATTGACGAGATTTCGTACTGAATTGTTGGTATTATTTTATTCAGATATTTTATGGAGTTAAAAACTTGCTACTCCAAAAAATTATACGTTTAAAAGTAACAATAGACATTACGTAACAATTATGGAATAATTGTTGGCAATTTGACGCGTTCGGAACGAGATAATGACAAAATAATTGCAAAATATTCGCGGAATCGAGTTAGATAACGTAACGTATGGGGTTAAGTTGAAAAAAATAGGGAGTTAATTAACATATTTTAGTACAAAAACTCACCCTTGTGATAATATTTTGTTATCCCGGTGGAAAATTCAAAGGGTTTGCGGACGGTATTCATTCACTTCACTGGTGCCGTACTAAATTCCAAGATATGACAATGACGCGGTGGCGAGAGCGCGGGCTCGGCGCTCATTGGTGGAAAATGGCGGCCAACTCTCCCATTGGCTCAAGGGAATTTAGGCGCCAATTTTCGGTTGGTTGAGACGCCGGATGGCGGGAAACAAACGAGGCACTTTCCGGCGCGCATGAGTTTTTGTTACGGAAAATTCGTGTAAGTTTGCCGCCGCGCGCTTCCTATTACTGCCAGGGCGCGTGACGTTAGTTTATTTATTTCTGACTCTTTTTAATTCATGTTAGAATACTATACTTAGACCTATTTATTTTTGTTAAATGCCGATAATTGGACTGGTGGAATCATTATATAATTGTTTCGTCATATTAATACATCCGCGTCATATTTTTACGGTTAATAACTTTAATTAAAGTAAAGGTTTCTAAGTTCGGACCACGAGCGAAGCGATTCGTGGAATCCTGATTGTAGTGATCGATTCAAGAAAAAACAGACAAAATAAATTTACTGACCAACACTTTATGGAAATTACAGATACAAGGAACACAAACTTTTTCCATTAGGTACTAGGCGAGAAAAAATATCTCGCCCACATTTTCGTGCAGAAAAATCAATTCAGCGTTAGGCATTATCGCCCTTACCGAAAAACGTTACTTAACTTTAAACATCGTCTTAAATTGTCTGTCTTCTTTTGGCAAGTGGCATAACGTGTCAGTGAGAAGTAGACGAAATATGTTAAGCAATACTTAAAGTTAAATAACGTTTTTCGGTAAGGCCGTATGTGTATAATGTGGTAAATTCTCAAGGCAACACTAAATTATCTACCAAAAATTCTAAAAATCACAAAATTCAAAAAGAACAAAAATAGTAAGAGACATTCGTTAGTTTTTTTTAATTTAGATATTCTAGCAATTTTAATTAGTTTGACCTCTAACTCGACTAGGTACTTTATGTTTGTTATGCATGCATATCTCCCTCATTTATAAACCGATTTGAAAATTATTTTTTTGTTAGAAAGGATATACTTTCAGAATACTTCATACTCCCACAGAAATATCATCAAAATAATAATTTATTTAAGTAAATTACATTTGCAATAAATTACAGTTTCCTATGGGCCCCAAACTAGACAGGGCCGAGGTAGTTTGGTTTTAAAACAAAATTTCGCGTTTCAGTTTGTTTTCAATTTGGTTTTTCAGATTTTTAAACTATAATTCAAAGCTATAATTATAGGTATATTGAAAAAAGCTATTGCACAGTTATTTACTTATTGACCTATTTCTAGCGGAAATCCTTAGCTAGGGCTTGCGGCTGCGCACAAAAACTGTTTCCGGCGCGCGCGCAGATGTTGCATTATCAACCAATGTTGTTTTAATTATTAGAAAAATAATAAATAAGAGGGATTTCGTTTCCTATGAGAATCTTAATGGATTTTGCAGCTGTAATAAAGATGTAGCTGTAAATCAATCAAAACTTATCACAAACATAACTAGGTAAGATCTCCTTCCTCTTTTTTGGATCCGTGCGATATTGACATTTTGGAAGTGTTAGATAAAACTTAACATTTGTTATTGTGAAGTTATTCAAGTTATTGACATTAATTCAAGTTTCGTAAATAATAAGTCTAACTAAGAAGCTATATAGTCATATAATCTAAGTATTTAAGTAATTTTCAAGATCTAGTTATAGTTCCCGTCACGTAACTAGAACGCTGGTTTGTTCGCGTTCATGAACAAACCAGTGTTCTTGTTACGTTTCGGAAACTATATACGCCAGATTTTTTTCTTAGGGTAGGTAATTTTAAAAGGAAAACACAGAACCTATTTAATGACTTGTAGCATATTATCGATTTTCGCAGTTGGTCTTGGTACATAGTGTACTATGTTTTTGTGAAAAAATTATGAGCATTCTTTAGAGCAGATAGTTCTTGTACAACATTTTGTAAAACCGGAAGTAAAGACGAATCATCGTCATCATCATAACCTCAGCCACAAGAAATCCAATGGTGATAGTATGGGGATTAACGTTTTTTCTTCTTCAGGAAACTAACAGTTGCATCGCGTAGTGAATGTTCGTTCACCTCACGTATTTCACGTGTTCACTATAAAGTGACCATGGGTTCCGTAACACAAAAGGAAAAGAAAAAGACTGAACTCCGGAAGGCTTGATGCACTTACTAATTTAAACTCGTACGACGCTGGTTTTTATTACAAGCTTTTAGTTTAGCAAATGTCTAGGGGAGGGGGGGATGTGTAGGGACTATTAGGGATTAATTAGTTATATTATATTAGTCACCTTAAGTACTAAGAGCAGTAATAAAAGCTTATACCTAAAAAGAAAAGCTTGCTTTTGTTACCCGACTGTGTAAGAAGGAGGCTTATATTTTTGAATGTATATATGTTTCTGTATTACCTCCTACAGCCCGAACGGCTTGGCCGTGATGTGGTATCATTAAATTCGTATTCATTTCCTGACTGTCAGAGGCTATTTTTTTTTGGAATAATAATAATGCGACTCTCGCAAAAAAAAAAAAAAACGGACTTTTTCGTAATATACATATGTGTTTTCACTAGATTTTTTTTAAAGAATGCGGGCCCTTTACAGCAATATTACGCATACTTTCTCACAAAAAACGTACACTCTACAGCGTATCAAGTGTAATCGTATGTTACACTGCACAAATAGCTTTTTTGCAGTCAGGTATTTTGATTTTCTTTTAATATAGAGAGATACTTGTTTCAGATCATCTTGTTAGTCTCATGTCTCACCCCGAACCATACCCACCGCAGTCGCGTTTGATTGATGTGAACCACATTTCGTGGCACCCCGCACCCACCTGGCGGATGGATTTGCTGCATTTCCGACTTTCGAGCTTTTTCTAACATGTGGTTTTAACTACGGACTACGTAGGAAACTATAATTGACCGAGTGCGCGAAGTAAACGAAGGTCTTTGCACTAACTAGCAAGATTTTCGTTGTTTTGTCCGGGTGTTTGTTGGAACTCGTGTACAGGTCGTATTTCAATCAATCTACACGCAACATGGTACAGGATTCTCAATTTTAATACAATATTTTTGTCGTCGAGGATTTTTGCCGAGTGGGGTATTTCCCCCAAAAAGAGAGAAAGTTTGTCGCGGCGCCATTTACTAACCGATTTTAATCATGTTTGCTAGAAATGTATGGGTTTGCTTAAAATTAAACAAGAATTTGTATTTTTCAAATATGACCAAAATCGGTTCAGCGGTGGTCGAGAAAAAAGGTTATGAAATTTCGGTTGAAAAGAGGAGTTTCCTTTGAGGTATTTTGACGGTAGATTTCGATAATGATTCAGTGGTTAACGGATCCCGCGGGGTCAGTTAATTTTTTTTCGGGGTTAGCTCGAACCCACAAATCGCATTTCTTAGTTTTAGTTTATTTTACAGAAACATTCGATAGGTACTCAAATTCTGAACAAGAATTTCGAACATAAGCGATAGAACTCGCAAGCACAGCCTTTGTGTAAAAGCTTATTATTGAGTGACTGATAGTGTCCAACTTAATGCGGTGCTTCATCCTCGGCCACACCATCGCGTACCAACAGGCGAGTTGTTGGTCAAACACATATCTATGTTGTATAACAATGTGTATTCGTCGATATTGGGCATGCATAGGCGATCCGGCACGGTGGTGCGCGGTAGAATCGATTACCCGTCAGATCGTGCGGGGTTGCATCGCTCTGGATGCGCCCGCGCCGTCAAATTGCCGCCGTGACTTGTGCGTGCCTGGGGTACGCTCGCTGACAAAATGATTTTTAAGCCCCGACCCAAAAAGAGGGGTTATAAGTATGACTTGTATATTGTATATCTGTGTGTCTGTCTGTGGCATCGTATCTTTCGAACGGATGTGATCTAGTTTTTAGGATTTGATCGAGAGTATTCTTATCCATGTTTCATTAAAATACCCGTTAAATCAGTTTTTTTTTTAAATTGGGGTTGTTTAAGTTTTTTAAATTTGCTTGTATATTTGTATTTCTCGTTCGTACATAATTATATAACAAACTGAAACTCACAAACACAAGAGGCTAACTAACGTTGAACTTTGGTTGTGACTACACAAAGTTCAATATTAGATTAGCCTCTGTCTAAACTTAAGTACAGAATATATAAAAATACTACGTAATTTTAGCGCGAAAGCGCTAAAAGCGCAGAAAAGCGTTCATGCAAAAGAAGAATAAACTGTTTAACTAAATTACTAGCTAACATAACTCGAACTGGACTTTATCGATTCTCTTATTTTATTTAACAGTAATAAGTTATTAAAGCTCCCAAGCATTGTGCAACCCGTTAATAGATAAACAAGTTATCTATGCTATGTTGTCGTTATCAGCCGTATGTAACACCGCTAGACTACGAGTAGATATGACAATTGAATGTTAACAATCATTTCCGCATTAATTGGGTCATGGGTTGAACAAACAACCATTCGATAAGGACCGAATATTTCATGGAAAATATAATTTGAGATGAGACCGATTTCTACCCGACAGTGCAAGAAGGAGAGTTAATCTTTTCCAGGTGCAGGTAGATATGTATGTTCCCACATACCTACCTACATGTATGTATGGAAAATATTATGTTTAGACCGATTTCTACCCGACAGCGCAAGAAGTAGGTATGTATGTGGAAATGTATGTATTTACATTACTTTCTTTAGCTATCCGATACACATAATCTGGGCGTGTTTAAGCATCATTGAATCGGTTTCTTCTAGGTAAGCATACTTTATCGTAGACCGAGTGAGTAGGCAATATAAAAAAAAAATGACATCGCAAGAATAATTTAAATATTGCGTTGTATAAGCTCGATTTAAACCACTCAGAAAAAAATCTCCGTTCTACTTGGGCAATCGAATAAACAAGTATACTTTTAAAGTAAAAAAACACGACAAAATAAAAACGGCTAAACCGATTTTGATGAAACATAGCTAAAACACTTTCGATAAAATCTCTTTCAAACAAAAAAACTAGAACAAAGTCGGTCCATCCGTTTGAGAGTTACGATGCCACAGACACACAGATATACAGATACATACGTCAAACTTACAACACCCCTCTTTTTGGTTCGGGACTTTAAAAATATCATCATCATCATCTCAGCCATAAGAAGTCCACTGCTGGACATAGGCCTCCCCCATGGATTTCCAAAAAGACCGATTGGAAGCGGCTTGCATCCAGCGTCTTCCCGCCACTTGTATGAGATCATCTGTCCATCTCGTGGCTGGTCTTCCTACGCTGCGCTTGCCGGTACGTGGTCTCCACTCGAGAACCTTTCGGCCCCATCGGCCATCAGTTCTACGTGCTATGTGTCCTGCCCACTGCCACTTCAACTTGCTAATCCGCTGTGCTATATCGGTGATTTTTGTACGTCTACGTATCTCTTCATTTCTGATTCGATCTCGTAGAGAGACTCCGAGCATAGCCCTCTCCATAGCTCGTTGCGTGACCTTGAGTTTCCTTATAAGGCCCATAGTTAGGGACCACGTTTCAGTGCCGTATGTCATCACTGGTAACACACACTGGTTGTAAACTTTCGACTTGAGGGACTGGGGAATATTGGACGAGAAGACGCTTTTAAGTTTCCCGAACGCTGCCCAGCCGAGTTGGATACGACGATTGACCTCCCTCGTAAAGTTGGACCTGCCTAATCGGACCGTTTGTCCTAGGTAGACGTATTCGTCAACAACTTCAAGAGTGAAGTTCCCCACAGATATTGGGGTGGGCACTACATGGGCGTTCGACATAACCTTCGTTTTGTCCATGTTCATTTTGAGGCCCACCCGTTGGGAAACTCTATTGAGGTCTTCGAGCATCGTACTGAGCTCTTCCATCGACTTTGCCATGACTACTATATCGTCGGCAAACCGAAGGTGAGTGATGTACTCGCCGTTAATATTGATGCCGAGCCCTTTCCATTCCAGAAGCTTATAGGCATCTTCCAAACCGGCGGTAAACAGTTTCGGAGAGACAACGTCTCCCTGCCTCACGCCTCTCTTCAATGGAATTGCCTCTGAGTTCTGGTCTTGTACTCGGACTGACATGGTGGCGTTGTTGTACAAACACTTCAGCACTTCGACATACCGATAGTCAATACGGCATCGCTGGAGAGCCTCAAGCACCGCCCAGGTCTCGATCGAATCAAAGGCTTTCTCATAGTCCACAAACGCTAAGCAAAGGGGCAAGTTATACTCTTCGGTCTTCTGTATCACTTGCCGCAGCGTGTGGATGTGGTCTATGGTACTATAACCTTTTCGGAAACCGGCTTGTTCGGGAGGCTGGAAGTCATCGAACCTGCGTTCAAGACGATTCGTGATGACCCTTGAAAACAGCTTATAGACATGGCTCAGAAGCGAGATGGGTCTGTAGTTCTTCAGCAAAGTGTTGTCTCCTTTTTTGAAGAACAGCGCCACCACGCTTCTGTTCCATGCTTCTGGCGTTGTACCTTCAAGCACGACGGAATTGAAGAGCCTCTGAAGGACTTTTAGTATCGGTGTTCCACCCGCTTTCAGTAGCTCTGATGTAATTCCGTCGTCGCCCGGTGCCTTGTTGTTCTTGAGCTGTTTCAAGGCCATCCTAATCTCATACAGGCTGATGTCCGGGATATCTTCGGTATAATGTCGAGTCAGTTTGGCTCTTGGATCTTTGCCCAAACTGCTAACAGGTTTTGCGACCGATGTGTATAACTGTCCATAGAACCTCTCGATTTCCCTCAAGACTTCTGCTTTGGTCGACGCTAGACTGCCATCTTCCATCTTCAGCTTCGTCAACTGGCTCTGCCCAATAGTCATGTCTTTTGCGAACACTTTGGAGCCTTTATTCCGCTCTATCGTCTCTTTAATACGATTAGTATTAAAGGTACGGATGTCGTGTCGCATAGACTTTGATATGAGTCTATTGAGCCGCCTATATGACCCTGCATCACCGGAAGACTGCAGTTGCAATGAGCGTCGTTCAGCCATGAGGTCGAGGGTATGGCTCGAGAGCTTTTGCGGTCTATTTGTACGGTGGGGTTTATAAAACTTCGCGCCCACCGTACGAACAGTTTCCACAAACCTGTTATTGATCTCATCCACTGATGCGCAGCTCTCCAGGCATTCGAAGCGATTCGATAGTTCGAGCTGAAAGCTTTCGGGGTTTTGGATATGGGCGTGAGTGGGTCGGAGTGTAGACTTCATCATACGGGACCTCTCAAGTTTAACATTAATATTCAAAGTGCCTCGTACCATTCGGTGATCACTTCCGGTTTTAACCATGTTGATCACAGAGACATCATTGAATATTTGTTTCTTGGTGGTCAGGATGAAGTCTATCTCATTTCTCGTAGAACCATCGGGACTCAACCAGGTCCATTTCCTATGAGGTGGCTTCTGGAAGAAAGAGTTCATCATGAAGAGTCCCTCTTTCTCCAGAAAGTCGGCCAACCTCTGTCCCCTGGGGTTCCGTTGTCCATATCCAAATTGCCCCACTCTCAACTCACTTTCGCATTTCCTGCCCAACTTCGCATTGAAGTCCCCCATAACAACATTAAAATAGGTCTCAGAAGTGTGTATGGCCCTACTAATGTCCTCATACATCACCTCCACCTCATCATCCGAGTGTGCCGAGGTCGGTGCGTATACCTGGATGACCTTCAACGAATATCTCTTGGATACTCTGAGTATCAGGTACGCAACCCTGCTCGATACACTGTCGATGGCAAGAATGTTGTTAACAAGGGACTTGTGGACGAGAAACCCGACACCACCTTGGGACGGTTGGTCGCCCTCCCGGTAGTAGAGTAGGTTGCCGGATTTTAGGGTTATCGTGTCCTCACCCTCTCGTCGGACTTCTGATAACCCCAGGATATCCCAATGTAACCTACTCATTTCTTCTTCCAGCTCAGCTAGCTTCTCGTCTGTCCTCATCGTGCGAATATTGTGTGTTACCAGGGCCAGTCGTCGTTTATGCAGGGGGTGGTAGCCGGATCTCTTCCGGAGATTCTTAGCACCCCTTGCTCCGCCGTGACCAGGACCGCTACCAACTTTAAAAATATAGTTTTAATCAATTTTTTCCTTGACTCAAAAGTGGATATTCAGTTTGTAGCACGAGTGTACTTGTCCTTGGACGCGTTCACGGTGAGATCCATTAGAGCGGAGAGGGTTGGAGGACTAAATCAAGGGGAAGTAAAAAAATTACCCTCTCACGTCTTAATTTCATCTAACACGTCTGTGTGCGGTAAATTTAGTCGGAGATTACGACTCGAAATGTTGAGTGTCGACGAGAAAATTTGAAAATGTAACAAACGTAATTAGGTACTTATCTATAATTTATTAAAATACAAGTATATGTATTAAAAGAAAACAAAAAAATTAAAAGAAAAACACAAACGAAAGAGTATGCGCAAACCTACTGTATCATTTATGTAAGTTAACATTCATCAGAATAGTTTAAGGGAAATCACTTTTAAGTTGCAAAAAAGTTCGTTGGTTAGGAAAATATAATATTTTTTAAATAAATAAATACACAGTCGGGTCAGGCAAAACACAAGCATATTCGATAAAAAAATATCCTTATAAAGCTATTTAGCAATAATCATTGTGGAGCGCAATTATAGTCAGGTGCAATTGCATTCAATCATTCATCTTGGTAGAGCGTGGAGCGACTGGAGAGTGACGGACTTGACAGGTGGCAATCTTACGGGCACGCACTGATGACGCACACGTACGGAACATTGTTGGGGGCTTCGGGGATAAGCGAGATATGTGATGACTTGATGAGATGATGATTTAAGAACCCTGTGTAGTGAACTTCATTATTTTTACTCGACTGAGCTAGAAAGAGGATAATGTTTTTCGGGTATTTGTTGCATTGTACGTATTCTATTTTGGTGGATATTTCAATTTGATGTGTTGTGCGAATGTCCACTGATAGGTATTTATACTTAATAAAATGTTTGGTCTGTGGCTCTTGTTAATGCAATACGTGATTCAAAGCTCCTCCATGTCATGTAGCACATCCATCAACTAGAGAGAGAATTGGTACGGTTCTTTAATGTTTAGATCGGTGATAATGAGCTGCAGAGATTTTGCTTAACCATCACCTGTGAAACCAACATTTACATTAGTGGAGATGATGACTCCTAGATGTAACTGTCAAGCTTGAATATTAAAACTTCACTGTCTCCTGTCAGATAAACTTTTTTTTGTTATCTTCTTTGAGAAAAGTACTTAACTAGAGTATATCCTGTAGAATCTAACTCTTTTTTTATTCAGTTCCCTGCCGTGGATCTCCTCTTTTGTGCCCTTAGAAACTTATGTTTAGGTAATTGCTTTAGAAAGGTAGTAGAAAAAGGGCCCGCGTAATTGCCCTGACTTCAAGTCGGGGACATCTACATCGCGATTACGACTAGCTACCGTTGGTTACTCCGTTCTTGCAGTTGCATCCTTGCAGTTTAAATGATCTTTTCGTCAGCTCGTCATTGGTCTCGTCAAAATCATCATTTGGCCTAATGGAGTGGGCATTTCAGAGGGTCTTCCGCTTCAGTATAAACTAAAATTCGAAGTAGAATCCATACATTTTTCTCTCTATGGAAGTCCGAACTGTTTTCAACGTACTTTATATATTTCTCCGGCGCTGGCAGAATGCCCCCATGTATCCTCAACAAATCAGTTCACGCGTCACAAACTCCTGCCGTGATTGCGGCAGGATGCCACCTATTAGGACCCCCCCACCTCTCCACCACAGAATACATCACAGCTAGTATAGCGTTGCCCCATATCCTGCATTGAACGAGCGCTTCCTACGTCCGCCCCAGGTGAAGGTTGGAAGTGGACAGGCGATGGTTGCTGAAGTCGAGGGAAGGCGACAGTTGTTGAAATGGTCAGTGATTTTAACGGACTTTGGCTTTGCTCATATTGTTCAATTATCTTGAAGAGCCCTTGATTATCAGTGTCATGCGAGGCATACGATGACAAGTTTTGTTTGTGAGTTATATTATTATTTTGTGTCCTTATTATTATTATCATCATGGCCTGTGCTAGGGGCAAGGTCAGATCGCAGAATTATAAATGATAAATGATAAATTCGTTTATTGAGATAAAAACGGAAAAAGACCAATTACAATTATCTCACAATATTCAAAAATTATTCTTAAACAAATGTCTGAGGATTACAAAATATTCATTATATAAATACAATATCATTTAAAATGTCAATACAAAAATGTCAAATGGGCAATACGCCTAGCATGTCAATACAAAAATTTTAACTTATTAACAAAAATTATAAATAATATAAAACAACTAATATATAACTTACTAGCTGTTACGCGACTTCGTACGCGTAAGAAAATTGTTCCTGTCACGTTCCTGCACTCACTGCACCCCCACTCAAGCTTGTGATATATAATTCAAGTTTTAGTAGGGACCCCTAATTCTTTTCTAATAATAAAGCCTATGTTACTCAGGAATAATTTCTAATGGTGAAAGAATTTTTGAAATCGATCCAGTAGTTTTTGAGTTTATTCGTTGCAAACATAGATACAACTTTCCTTTATAATGCATGTGTACATACATCAAAATAAATAAAAAGAAAACATTTATTTAAATTATTAATTAATTTACATTCACATTGTCCTAACAGATAAATCTCAATGCGACAGTGCAAGTCAAAATCCATTTCTTATAATCTGATATTAAATAAATTACATTTGAATATTTTCATTCAATTATTATTCATGTACTGTCTATACAACTATAGTTTATACGCTTAAAATGCGAGTCACCTTTAAGTGAAGCAACTTTTAGCTGCAGGCTCACCTACAGGTATTTTAAGGCTAGGTTCGGTCTCCCTGTCCGCCGTTACATAAGACAGGTAAGCAAAATTTGTGTATGTCATGTAAGTAAAATCTACGACAAACATCTACCTACTTCAAACATCATTCGAACGGTCATGTCAAAGAGAGTAATTACCTAATGATGAACTACATACAATTTTGTAAAGATTTTTGACCTCAACTCGAAAGAAACTTACACTCCAAGTGTTATTATATTACTTTGTAAATAAATAAATAAATATTTATTCAGAAAGTAACCTATTGCTTCTAAAATAAAATCAATTAAAGTATTACAGAGGACAAATTATATTACAGCATTAGCATCGGGCCCCAAATTAGGCAAAGCCTGTCTTTTGGGCACCCAGTGTCCTGTGCCTGCTCACTTAGTAAGCCAGTTAAAAATAAACTAAGCGTCAATAGTTCATAATGTGAACCGAATACTATTGGGCATCCGAAAATACAATATTTGGAAAATACAAGTGTATTCGCTTATAAAAAATTCGGACAAGTGCGAGTCAGATTCGCCAACCGAGGGTTCTGTACAAACTAGTAGATAAAAGGGGGGTTCAATCATATATTTTTTATATTTTCCTTCATTAACCGAAAAATATTTAAAAACCTGTTTTAGCTTATGCTAATGAGCTCTTTCATATGATATCCCACATGATACGGTTAATTCACTTTAAAATTTGGACCCAAATTCCTTGCATAAAGCCACTATTTTTTTATAATCAAATTTAAAATGTCCAGTTTTCGGATTTTTTCCTATATGTGTGTGTACTCTAACACAATACTTCTTGCCAAATTTCATAGTTCTAGGTCAACGGGAAGTACCACATAGGTTTTGATTCCCTTGTGAGTGTCGAAATGTGCATTTTTTACGACATATTCGGCTGTAACTTTGTTTACGAAAACTGAGAAATTTGATTTTTCTTTCTGCAGCAAGAGACTATGGATCTGCGTTTAGGGTTTTAATTTCAACACGATACCTTCACGCGTACCCGAGATAAAGGTCTTGACACCCGGACGGACGGACAGACGGACAGACGGACCGACGGACAGACAGACAGGCGGATAACAAAATGATCCTATAAGGGTTCAGTTTTTTCTTTTGAAGTACGGAACCCTAAAAATACGTACAGTCGAATATAGAACCTCCTCCTTTTTTGAAGTCGGTAAAAAATTGTGACTTAGGTGTTCCATGCTCCCGCTAAAACTCCAGAATGCTCACATTGAAAACAATAGCTTAAAAAGAGGGGCATTGTATCCAGTCGTGGTAACAAGGCTTGCTAGCAACAATGCACAATTTTCTGATACGATAATAAGCTAATGTCAACGTTATGTCAGTGTCAAATTATATGAATATTATGACAATGACATGAGACGGCAACTGACCTTCTGTCTGGTGTGGTTTCTGGTATATTTTAAAATAAACATCGTAAGGTAAGTATATCTTAGAAAACTATTTATTGTATTTAACGTGTGTGTGTAGATTTGGTGAAAATTTACTGGTGGCGAAAATTGTTGTAAAATTATATGTATTTAGTATTCAAAATGGAAGTGAAGCTGAATATCATGTTATAAAAATAAGTCACATAAACTAAATTTCGTGAGAATCGCCGCAGTCCTTCCTTGTCTGATTTTTTCCCTCCATACCTCTTTATTGTGCCCTCCGGTCCTCACAAAGGAACTGAGAAACTAATGTTCTTATTCAAATTGTATTGAAAAGAACGCAGCTCTGTCACGGCTCAGTGAATGAGGGTTGGGTTGGCTTAACAAGTGCAACTTTTAGGGTTACGGCTTAGATGGGACAAGAAATCCGTGGAGCGTACATCTTTTTTCAAGTTGCGCCTAAGCTGTATATGTATGTATAGTTTAAAAATAATCTGCTTTTTTATTTGTTGCTAAGTAACTAACATCAGTTTCGGTAGCCTCACTTGCAAATCAATTGCTCAGTTCACATTCTAGGCTGGTTACCATATTGGAGCACACCGTTATCATCATCTGAGAAAATCGAGGTTAACTTAGTACTATTAAATGGGACAGAATATTAAGTTACAAATGGCTTTACTTCACACCCAGTTTATAAGTATTGGCCATTGATCTAATATGTACGTATTGGCATACATTTTTACAAAAAACGTCAGTTCACTGGATAGTAATATATTTCGGTCACCTATGGATAACTGTAAAACTAGTAATGTCACTGATGCTTTGGTAGTCTGGAGAAAATAATTCTCTCTTTTAATTTTAACTCTAATTCTCTGAACTTTTATAGCTACATTTTGTATATAATTGATTCTTTATATTATAAATTCTGCACATTTACTATCCTACACACAATACAACTAGGGTACGTAAAATTATTAGATAATGTATGTCACCTCTATCTATTTTATCACACAGCTTTACATAGCCTGCAATTAAATTCTCCTACTTATTTCCTAGTTTCATGAACTCTTCCATCTTGTTAGGTCTAATTGTGAATCAAAGTTCGTTAGCTTTGACTTTTTTCTAACTATGTAAAAAAAGAGCAAGTACGTGTGCTCATAGTAAAATTCTTGAGCTCTGCATAAATTAACTAGCTTCAATATAACAGAGGCGACTCCACTGCTTTGTTCTATTCTAAGGTCCCTCCTCACGAAATAGCGTCGGGTCTCAAGAAAGGAGTAATCGGACAATGATTTCGGACAAAGGCGCAATCACACGTGTTTGTCCACGTGTGACGGGGTCAATGGCCTGATAAAAGAAACAGCTGGACGCAGATTAGGTAATAATAATTCATATCAATATAAACTATAAACATTATAGAACTTCTATTTACTTATTCGACTGCTTAAAAAGGAGTGTTAATATTTTTACGGAAGGTTTGTTTATGTGTTGTTTGTTTATGTATTTGTCCTTCTGTAGCCTATATGTATGGACTGATTTTGATGTACTTTTAAAGTGCATTTAGATTCGTCTTTGCATCTGGAGTGTCATGTGTTACATTTGCTTAGAATAGAATAGAATATAATGAATTGTTCAATTGCTTTGTAATTTTCAGTTAGCGAAGCAAGCATATTATTTTAGGGTGACCTACTATATAAGTAAATAAATTTGCTATTCGTATAATAATGTGGGTTGGTAAATATACGAGCTTCGTGTGTAATATAGCTACCATACATTCAATTATTTGCTGACTTACGCATGTTATACTTATTCATGTGCTAGTATCCGGCAGTCTAGTCGGGAGACCGTCTGACTTGCGATCCGCAGGTCCTGCGTTCGAATCCCACGGCACGCACCTCTGTCTTTTCGAAGTTATGTGCGTATTGTTGATTGCCGGCAACTTTCAAACGGTGAAGGAAAACATCGTGAGGAAACCTACATGTCTGAGAGTTCTCAATGATCTTGATGAAGTGTGAAGTCTGCCAACCCGCACTTGGCCAGCGTGGCAGACTATGGCCTAACCCTTCTCACAATAAGAAGATGGCCCGCGCCCAGCAGTGGGACAGTTTGTACAAACAGGGCTGATAAAAAAAAATGTGCTTGTGAGGTCTAATGCCCTATTAATATTACTTGACTCTATTACCACTAACCACTTTACCACATCTGATTTGAATGCAGAAAACTCGATATCCAACCCAACTCTCATAGTTCTGAAATATTTTCAATGCTCATACTTTCGGCGTCACTTTTACTGACCCTACAGTCATTCCAGCCTTAATATTCCACGGCAGCCTCATTGCACCCGAAGATCCATTGTCTGTAGGGATGCATTGATTTGATATAGGTGAATGGATGCAAATGATGGTTTTGTTTTGATGCAGCTGCAGCTACCGGAAATTTGGTGGTCAATGGTAACGTCCGAATTGGGGTAAACTGCTCGGTGTACAGTGGAGAATTGTTATTGGATCCGCTCTATTTAACACGAGGCTGTGTTGTCTTGGAAATAAAAAAAAAAACTTAAGAACGTGATCAGTGTTTCTTACCCTACTACGCTTATGGAATAATAAGTATTTCTATAACTTGTCATCAGTTTCTGAGTGTCATAAGTAATCTTTATTTTTTGGAATAATATCAACTTTATTTTATTGTTCTTGGGGGTTTTTTGAATAAGGGGGTAGAGGGGGGGGGGGGTTCCCCTGAAAAGGGGAAGTTAAGTGAAGAATATGTCATTTACAGTAGTTTGTCCCAAACTAAGACATCTCGACCTTATCTTGACATATTATAATTAGTAGTAGGTAGTCCTTACTACTAGTAGGTAGTACAGATCTTAATATATATCAAGATCTATAAATTGCAAAAAAAATTTGCTCGGGAGGACTACCATACACAGACTACTAATATAGGACTACTACTAGCAGAAATAGTAGAAAGTCGGCGAATTACCACCCATTTCTCGTTGAAATGCCAAAAATCCGTACTCAGCGATATCGATCCACATTCCTGTTGCGTACTGCACAAGAATGGAATTCTTTGCCGCCATCTCTGTTTCCTGAGACCTACAATCTTGGAATTTTCAAGGCTAAAGTGAATAGATATCTTCTAGATCGACGAGCTCCATCCTCGGCCACACCGTCGCTTAATATCAGGCGAGTTGGTAGTGAATCGTAGATCTATAATGTATAAAAAAAAAACTACTAGTATATGTGTTTATTCATAACATGTTTATACACATATACCTACTAGTATCTGTTCAGTATCTTTTCACCAGCAAGTATTGTTATGATTGGTATATAGATAGGCGCGTACAGCGTCAAGCTTTACATATTTTTCCAAACTATAGGCGAAAACTTGTAATTAGCCTCGTAATTTATATAAATGTATAGTTTATTTAAGTATTTAGGCTGTAAGTTTCCTAAAAATATAAAATATATAATACATACTAGTAGTTTTAGTACACGTTGTGTACGTACTCACATACATACACCATAATGTATGATTCTTTCGTTGCGTGATCGGATTAAAACCTCCACTTCAGACATCAAAGCCTACTTTCTCATGACCTTGACCTGATGCTTGGTTCACCTCGTCATCTATCTATCCCCTTCTAATCCGAGCACAACACGTATGTTTATTAATGATCTGTGAAGCCAGCATGCGATGGGATGCTCTCACGATCTCAACATGTTTGTTACAATACGATCCGAGTGTCAGATGTTCCGATGTCCTGCGCAGTTGCCAGGATCAATCTGTCAGGTGGTACATTTTAGGAGAAAATTGTGGTATTTTTGCCCAACTGCGCAAGAATATGTTTTTCGGAAGGAGGGCTATGTTTTTCGAGTGAATGTATATTTCTGTATTACCTTCAACAACTTAAACGGCTTGACCGATTTTGATGTGCGAGGTGTCGTTAAATTAGTAAAAAACATGCTCCTTTTCGTAAGCTCCAACGAACTTTTTACTTACAAATAAGTGATTTTAAAAAATATTCTACAGAATATTCATTTACATAAATTATACAATAGCTTTTAGCATAATTTGTCGCAAAAACGTACACTGAACATCATATCATGCGCAATTTAAATGTAAGTTGCACTACGAAAATCGCTCTAATGCAGTCGGGTATTTGGTTTTTCTTCTAACATAGATAATTTAAGAACTTGAAGTTGTTGACGAATACGACTAGGCAGGTCCAACTTTGCGAGAGAGGTCCATCGTCGACTCCAACTCGGCTGGGCAGCGTTCGGGAAACTCAAAAGCGTCTTTTCGTCTAATATACATCAGTCCCTCAAGTCGAAAGTTTACGACCGTGTATATTACCAGTGATGACATACGGCACTGAAACGTGCTCCCTAGTCTATGGACCTTATAAGGAAGCTCAAGGTCATGCAACGAGCTATGGAGAGGCCTATGCTAGGAGTCTCTCTACGACATTGAATCGAGACATAGCACAGCTGATTTTAGCAAGTTGAAGTGGCAGTGGGCAGGGCACATAGCACATAGAACTGATGGCCGATGGAGCCAAAAAGTTCTCGAGTGGAAACTACGTACCGGCAAGCGCAGCCAGGAAAAGCAACCACGAGATGGACAGATGACCTCATACAAGTGGCGGGAAGACGCTGGATGCATGCCGCTACTAATCGGTCTTTTTGTAAATACATGGTCGCCTATCAGTGTCCAGCAGTGGACTTCTTATGGCTGAGATGATGATAAATAATTACTAAAAGCAAAAAACACATACAATGATACGCAAACAAGTTCTGTTTCTCTGTCATGTTCAAAATTCAGTTTCAAAAGTTTATTATATACATATATTATTATATGGTCTAAACTGGTAACCCTCTCATCCGAACCTCCTTACCACAGTATAGCCAACAGTTGCCCCTCCCCGGGGCGATGGCCCGGTCCTCCCATTATTTCGAGAGTGCCGTGACAGCCCTCTAATGTCCCTCCGGAATAGCTCAGAAAAACACATCGTGTCGTGAGTGAAGTAAAGGACTTGGAAAAAGAATGTTGATTGAGAGGACAATTACAGGAGGATAATCGGGGAATGTAGGGAACTTAATGGTGGGAGACTGAGGAGGGAAGAGGAGGGTGGTGTGTTTAGCCGGTAGAGGGGGGATTCTAACAAAAATTATCACTTAAAATCTTAATAGGTATTTCGCAAATGGATATTTCGTAAATTGAAAAAATAGTATTCGCACAATCCCAGTGTTTTTTGATAACCTATCCAACGATATCCCACACGATAGGATGGATGAGAAATAAATGTAATAGTTTAAAAAACTAAAAAAACCGGCCAAGTGCGAGCACGAAGGGTTCCGTACCATTATCTATAAAAACGGCAAAAAATCATGCCTGTTGTATGAGAGCCATCCTTAAATATTAATTTTATTTTAATTTAATTATTTAAGTGTTTTTTTAAAGTGAATAATATAACTCAATATTCTGTGAACGCTGGATGCAAGCCGCTTCCAATCGGTCTTTTTGAAAATCCATGGGGGAGGCCTATGCCCAGCAGTGGACTTCTTATGGCTGAGATGAAAATTATGATTCTGTGAATATTTCAAGCGTCTACCTGTTGCCGTTATCAATATCAAAAACGAGCAAAAAAAAAACACGTTTGTTGTATGGGATTGGGAGCCCCTTAAATATTTATTTTATTCTGTTTTTTAGTATTTGGTTATAGCGGCAAAAAAAATACATTATCTGTGAAAATTTCAACTCTCTAACTATCACGGTTCATGAGATACAGCCTGGTGACAGACGAACGGACGGACGGACAGACAGCGAAGTCTCAGTAATAGGGTCCCGTTTTACCCTTTAGGTACGGAACCCTAAAAACGCTCAATCTTATCAAATTACTGTATTGTCTTCGTCCTCGATAAGTCTACAAAGTTTGAATAAAATCTGACCGTTTGAAGTCGGGTCAAAATCATGTTCAAAGTTTCTGTTACATATACTAACATATGTACCTATGAAGCTAATAGAAGCGTGTTACGAGTAAAAATAATTCATCCCCATTTTACGTTTACCACAAAGTTTTTTTTTCAAAATGTTATTCTACAACGTTCTCGGCGTTATTAATATGCATATCTATACCAAATTACAGCTTTTTAGTATTTATAGGTATTGAGCAAAGCCACGAATGGACAGACAGACAGACATGGCGAATCTATAAGGCGAATCCTTGTTTACTACGGAACCCTGCAAATAAAGAAAAATACGCGTTTGTTGAATGTGGATCCCCTGGGGATTTTTTGTTATTATTTTTGTTGTTAAATTCGCCATAATGACACATAAAGCCATATATGGATATAATAGACAGATAGCAGACAGACACCGTCAATCAGGTCAAGTTTTCAGTAGGTCACTGAATATAAGTTCAGTGACCTACTGAAAACTTGACCTGATGATTTGTGATTTGTGAATTATAATGTAAATGAATATCATTCGCGTGTCTGTTTGATACCGCCATTGCTCATAAGTCCCGAACCTATCTCAACAGAGATCGCATGGTCGCCATGGGAACTCCATGAAGTACTCACTAAACGAGCTCAAGTGTCGATTTATTCTATCGCGGCGAGTGTTTTGATGGAAACCATTAAACCATGGCGGCTGGGGTCCCAATACTTCGTATAGCTATGGATGGAATTGAAATGCGTTCATTACATACAAGTGTTTTTTACATGTTAAAGATCTACGTTTGACCAACTCGCCTGATAGTAAATATCTCACGTATACCTATAATCCGAAATACACTAAACTTGTTAGAATCGTACTGGTCCGAATCAGTTTTATAGAACTGCCTGATTCCAGATGTTTTACTTGACACGAATTTCTAATTCCATAAGTTTGTTTTTCATTAGGTTAATTTACCCGAACAGTTATTAGGTTAGATGCGATAAGTTTATTTTTATTAAACACAAATTTTCGTATCAAAAAGATTCGGCTATCGGAGCTTTCGGGATTTTAATATTGTCATTAAAAAAATCGGAGAAACGAAATTCGGTAACTATTTCACAATTCGGGTTATAGATAGGTAACCCTCATTTAGCTTTGAAAATTCCAAGATTGTAGACCTCAAGTAACAGTAGGCGGCACGGAGTTCCACTTGGCATATAAGCGTAGTGTAGTCAAGATTATGGATGTTTGATATTGTATAGGGAAATGGTTCTGCTTGTCTTTTCACTATCATCCACATCATCTTAGCCAGTTTAGCGTCTGTTCTCCGCAAAAAAGAGCCCATTTCAACTGGCTCCTACTTTCCGAGGTGTGTCCGTGCCGATAAATAAAAAGCCTTGAACTTTTGGGTGTAACTCTCACGTCATCTCTCAACTTTGGCTCCTATATTGAGTCTAAGGCTCCGCTGGCTGCAAAAAAGCTGGGCATCCTCTCGAAGGTGCGCCGGTACTTCACGCCGGAACAATTGCTTACACTATATCAAGCACGAGTTCGGTCGTGCTTGGAGTACTGGGTGGCAATTCAGTTATTCAAAACCGATCCGTAACTGAACCTTTTGCGAAACATTTCCTGTCGACTGCTATCATTTTTTGATTTAGTAACGAGCGAAGGACTTGTTACGTTACAAGTCAACAATTCATCAAATGTGTCAATTGTATGACATAAAAGTGACTGAATCAAAAAAACTATAGCGGCCGAAACGCTCCACATATGGTTCGGCTATGGAGCGGTCTTCAATAACTGAATTGGGCCCCTGTTCCCATCTTTGGGAGGGTTCGGCTAAGTACCAACTTGAAGCCTTGGAATCAGTTGAGAAACGTGCTAGCAAAATGATTGTCAATGATTCTCTAGTTCGTGCAAAACTCCAAAGCTTGGAGCACCGCCGCAAAGTTGCTAGCTTATCGGTTTTTTATTGGATTCATTTCGGCGAGTGTGCATCTGATCTGCATTACTTAATTCTCCCTTGCCCTTTTTACTATCGAACAGTCAGAAACACTAAAAAGCGTCACCGTTTCATGGTATTTATTCCAAAAACCCGAACGAAACGCATTAGTTCCACTTTCATCGTGCGGACTGCTAGAATATGGAATACGCTTCCTGAGTGGGTCTTTCCCAATAGATATAATCTGGGTGTCTTTAAATCGCGAGTGAATTGGTTTCTTCTAGGTAAGCGCGCTCCATCGTAGACCGTAACGTCGCTTAACATCAGGCGAGTTGGCGGTCAAGCGCAAACCTATTTTTACATTAAAAAAAGCCAAAAGTTCACTGACATAGGATTTCCAAAAAGATCTGATGGAATTGGCTTCAGTGTTTTCCTGCCACTTGCATGGACGTCTTCCTACGTTGATGGTGCCTGGTCTCCACACTAAGACTTATCGGCCTCAATCAGTAGGCTGGTTCCGCTTCCGGTACTGGGTACGCTGCCAATCGATGTTGGATTTGAGTTTGGATTATCTTTATTTGTACCTTCATCGATTTAGGGATTTTTTTTTCGTGTTTATGTACCTATGTGATTTCAAAAAATAGTTTTTATATGCTTTATAACTCAATAGATGTTAGTAACACTATATACCGATAAATAATATACATAAGTCTTAGTTATTTATTATTTTAACACATTATTTCTAAGTTAATTCCGGAGTTTTACGAGTATAAGTATTTCCAAAAGTATCGAACAGCGAAAGAGAGAACCGGTTTGGCATTATTTTCAGTTTAGAAGTTAGTATAAAGTTTACAATAAAGTCACAAATAAAACCATACGTTTAATTCCTAAAGTATTTTCACCATATCTATAAGGAAATTCTTCAAGGCGAGCGCACACAATGAGCCCACGTTATCACAGTAGGCACTAACTATGACCTAACCTCTCCACGGTCAACGCCCTCTTATCACTATGCAACACAATGCGTTTCACCGACTGACGACGTTGGGAGTTTTTGTTAGGGACTTATGTAAGTACGTTTTTTTACTTTCTAGCGGTC
Organism: Lycia hirtaria; assembly: GCA_947563715.1. Lineage (NCBI taxonomy): Eukaryota > Metazoa > Arthropoda > Insecta > Lepidoptera > Geometridae > Lycia > Lycia hirtaria. The sequence continues at coordinate 24,564,149 of OX387376.1, forward strand.
GAAGGATAAGACAAGGTGTTGTAGGTGAAAAAGGTTATCCATTTTTACCATATAGGAAAACTCTGTGTAAACAAAATCATCTTTAGCATCATCTCAGTCCCAAGAAGTCCACTGCTAAACATATGCCTTCGTCATGTATTTCCAAAAAGAACAAATGGAAGCTGCCTATATCCAGCGTGTTCCCGCCACTTATGAGGTCGTCTGTCCATCTCGTGGTTGGTCTTCCTACGCTGCGCTTGCTTCCTACGGTGCGTGGTTTTCACTCGAAAACTTTTCGGCCCCATAGGCCATCATTTCTATGTGCTATGTGCCCTGCCCACTGCCACTTCAACTTGCTAATCCGCAATAAGCAAGTTGTAGCGGCAGTGTTGCTCTTTAATTGAATACATTTGCGGAGTATTCTGTCCCTACTATCAAGTATTCTGTGGTTTCAATGAAAGCCTGTTAGTCCTATGAGTGTGTGTGCATGGGACGTTATCCAACGTATCATAAACCCGGCAAGTAGTGGGCAGTCCTGGGAGCATTGTCGTCGGGCAGCCAGCGTGACGGCCAGGGATCGTGGTAACTGGGTGACTGCCCGAGATGCTGCCAACAACTTGACTCCACAGCCGTCTTATGGCTTATATATGACTACACGAGATATCTATCTTCAATCTTGATGACGCGACAAACTAATTTTTAACCGACTTCGAAAAGGAGGAGATTGTCAATTCGACTGCATGCCCACTTATGGCATGTATAATTTAATAAATAAATAAATAACGGTTTTTGTATTTGTATGACCGTATAACTCCGTCAATTATAATCTGATTTGAGAAATTATTTTTTGTTTGCAATGATATATATACCTACTTTCGGATTGCTCCCATAGAAATTTCATTAAAATCGGTTAAATAATTTGTTTAAAAAATGCGCATTGTACAAGTACGTACAGTAAAGTAAAGTACTTCAAAATTATTCAAAACGATTGATGATGAAAATGTCATCACAAACGTTTCAGTTTTTTAACTATATACTTAATTATAGCATTATTTTGAGTGTATAAATAATTATTTGTGCGCTAATACATTTTACTCACTACAACAAAACAATATATGTACTTACAAACTTCATACAAACTACTACACTTTTTTGTATTTTGTATAGGCTGTAAAACCCTATACACAGGACATGTAATAATAATACGTATGTCGTATACCCTAACCCTAACCTATGATATGCGTGTAACGACACGTTCTTAGCCATTCTAATATAACTGCCGATAGATAGATGATATTATCTCCGGTAACCGCATGAGGTCAGGACATGAGCTACTAGATATCGTATGTCTCCCTGACAGGCTAGGCGCTGTCCTCAGCTAGCCGAGTGTGACGACGTGAATAGCCGGCTTTATGGCGGGTAGCCTAGAACAAGTTCACTCACTGCATTCCTATCATTACACCACTGCACAAAGAGGGGAAGGTTTAAAAAAAAAATAGGTCAAAGTCGGTCCTTCTGTTTGAGAGCTAAAATGTCATGTAGGCTGTGGACAGTGCTAAGCGCGGTTACACCTGCATGGTGATGAAAAGTGATGGTGAATGGTGATGATGATGATAAAATTTGGCGTATATCCGTCGCCAGTTTTCAACTATCTCTGTACCAAATTTCATAACAATCGGTCCAGCCGTTTGACCGTGAAAGGGTAACGAACAGATAGAGAGATAGAGTTACTTTCGCTTTTATAATATAAGCAAGGATATTGTACATAGGCTTACATAGCTTTTGTCGAAGGTTCTTGATTTCCCCCCCCCCAAAATATTAATACTCAAATGGAATACTCCATCCTCGACCACACCGTCGCTTAACATCAGGCGAGTTGGTGGTCAAACGTAGATCTATCTTCTATAAAATAAAAATAAAAGATTTTTTAAATATTTTCATTTGGTAAATTGGGTCATTTAAAAGAACTGATTACAATAATTTTTAATTCTGTTTAGTAGTTATGTTTTATTTTTCTTTAAAGAAAAACTCGTGATGACGTCACAAAATCGTCTGAATAAAATAATATCATGATTACCTACTGAAAACCATATTACTTAACATTGACAGTGGCATTTTTGTTGGTTTTGTGCTATGTAAATATTTATAATGTATTTTTTTTAAATTCTATTTGGTACAGATTAAAAAGGTGGTTCTGGAACATCATTTAGAGGTCAAATGTTTTTTTGACGTGACAACGTCTAATAAATCGATTAACGCCGGCAGCACGCACGAAAAAGTGTCCCGATACGCTCATTGTCGAGCTCAATTTTATTCATAAAAGTATGCAATCATCAATGTTTTGTTATGACGTTGTCACATTAAACTATGGTCTGTAAACCGACTTTACAGACAACCTTTTTTTCACATTTTCGTAAAAATGCGCACCATATTAAGACATTTAAGAAAAAACAAATAAATATGGTTTAGAGACATATAATATCGAAATGGTTTTGGAATCAACAAGTTGTATGTTAATTTTTTCTTCAAATACCCCACTTAATTAATTAGATAGCAGTCGTTTTGGCAATGCATAATCATTATGCAGGTACATTATGCCATAATGTACCTATAACACGAACCAAAGTGACCCGTTAACAGTACTGAAAACATTGAAAATGTAAAATGTGGTCAATGTCATTATGACCTTGGGAAAGCACCACCTACAGTTGTATAAAATAGGTATACACAAATGGAAATGCAATGATTACCTGTTACTGATAAGATAACAAAATGCAATTGTGGAAATGGCCACTGGAAATATGAAAGCTACGAAAATCACACAGCACGTGTTTGTGATTCAAAAATAAACTTTAATTGCATCTGGCGAAGGACAAAAATGCATTGTTTGCTTTGATTAGTCCATAGAATCAGCTGGTGCACTGCGCGCGCATCTGTCAGTGTTTGCGCGAACGCAGCGCGCGCACCATGGGCGTAGGGAGAGTACACTGATTGCCGCCCTATCCGCGTTCGAATCGAAAGTTCGAATTTCGAAACGCATCTGACAGATCTTAAAATTAAATCAAAACTTTTTGCGGTAATTGAAGGTGGTTGAATTTGGAACTTTTTGGTGGAGCGGAGTGAAAAATATATCAAAAATGGTGAGTTATTGTTTATTGAAATGTATTTATTATACTTATTGGAATTCTTTGTTTGGTCATTGCTTATTAATTGCGCAGTTGGAATATATTAATAATAATATGGCAAAATAAACTAAAGGTGCCTTTTCAATGTTCTATATTGAAATGATTATGGCTATTACTCTGTATTTATCAAACTTACAGAGAAAATATAGAAAATTCTGAGATATTTTTTAATATTTCATTAGTCATACTTAATCTTTCAAGTACTCGCCTTGTAATATTATAAAATAAAACTTCACACTCATACCAGCTCACTAGGAGTTCCTGTGTCGGGGATGTTATGAAACGCATACAATCACATGAAAATAAGAATTCAGACTCAAAATAATTATTAAATACATCGTTCAAACATGTGCCCGGCCAGGAATCGAACTCTGAACACAGGTCGTAAAAATTATGATAACCAATAACAAGTATAAGTTTAGAAAACTCGAATAACTGCGACAAAAAAACGGCTAAACCGATTTTGATGAAACAGCCAAGAACACTCTCGTCAGAATCCTTTTTCAAACAAAAAAACTGGATCAAAATCAGTCCATCCGTTAGAGAGCTACGATGCCACAGGCAGACACACAGACACACAGATAGATTTGCGAATATAATTTATGTGTTATTAAAAAACATGTAGAAACCCAGGGAGTAAAGACGAATCGCGCACATCAAAATCGGTCAAGCTGCTTAAACTGTAGGCGGTAATATAGAACCTAACATGGACATCAACATAACAACATACACTCTAAAAACATAACCCTCTTTCGCATGCAGTCGGGTAAGAGGTATATAACGCAACTTTTCGGGCTAGCAAAGCATCCACATGACTAGTTTCGTAGTTGTCATCGCTTGCCATCAAGCGGGCCGTCTGCTTGTTACATCACTCCAGACGAGCCTGATGTAACGGATGCAGCTACACAGACTTGTAAAAAGATTGCAGTTAGGTACAGAGAAATGACAGCGCACTTAGTTGCGGGAATTAGCTGTACCGCTAGCGGTCTATAAGGTTGTCTGCATAACTTGGCTGTATTCTATACGTCATAAAGTCGAGCCAATTTTTAGGGTTCCGTACCACAAAAGAAAAAAAACGGAACCCTTATAGGATCACTTTGTTGTCCGTCTGTCTGTCCGTCCGGGTGTCAAGTCCTATATCTCGGATACGCTTGAAGGTATCATGTTGAAATTAAAACCATATACGCAGATCCATAGTATCTTGCTGCAGAAAGAAAAATAAAGTTTCTAAGTTTTCGTAAAAAAAAGTTACAGCCGAATATATCGTAAAAAACGCACATTTCAACACTCTCACTTAAGGGAATCTAAACCTATGGGGTACTTTCCGTTGACCTAGAACTAAGTTTTTAAATATTTTACGATGTATATTTTTCGGTTTATGAAGGGAAATAAAAATAAAAAAAATGATTTCCCCCTTTTATCTACTAGTTTGTACGGAACCCTCGGTGGGCGAGTCTGACTCGCAATTGTCCGGTTTTTTGTTTGTTGCTTTACCAATTATGAATTGATTTTGATGATTTTTTATATTTATATATATACACAGAATAGTTTGAACGGATGGCAACGCTGCCATATATACACTCGAAAACATAACCCTCCTTCCTGCGCAGTCTGGTAACACATTTGGTAAATATTTAATTCTTATGAATTTCAAATAATTATGTGCAAAATTGGTCAACAGGTTATCAAGATATTTAAGGTCGTGAAGTCTCAGTTAGGGATGAATTACAGGTCATTGTTTTACTAACTACAACAAAACAATATACAAACTACACATACTTAACTAACTATACAAGACACACAAAAAGCAAATCGATTGCCTTCAGACCGATAAAGGTCTGAAGGCAATCCTTTTATTTAATTAACTTTACTTCCACAATGTATTAACCTACTTTACCTACCTTATCTAGCTATAGGCATACATAATTTTAGGATGCGATACAGTTTATTATTATGTATTTGAATTCTATTGCATTCTGGCGTGTATGTTATTGAATAAAGAATAAAGAAATGCTCAGACCCACTACCGTAGCGTACCCAGGTCAATTATATTTATAGGTGATGGTTACATTGTTTAATTCCAAAATATCAACTGCAAGAGTAAGTTTTCATCTCATTTATAAAATAAAAACTGTGCGCCTGATGGAAGCACCGCGTGATCAAAATGTTGAAGCGTATAAGCATTGGCATTCAACCTGGCAGTGGCTATTATCTCGTGAGCTAAATCAAGTGAGCTGAACTTGTGCTGCTCAGCGAGATTGATTATCATCATCATCAGTCCACTGTAGTCCATTGCTGAACATAGGCTTTAACCTATTGAACGCTGATTTTCAGCTATGTCTGTGATGTCTGTCCGTTTTTCAGCTTTCCACTTCGAACGCCTAACGAATATCGTCACTCCAGCATCGCCTAAGGCAAATTCTAAAGATGAAAAAAAAAAAACTGAATTTCTAGTCAGAATCTTGAGTAAAATTCCATTCCAATTTTTCCAGCTTATGTAGCAGTCACTTAAAAAAAGCACAGGTTACGTGCCAGTTACTATCAGAACAGGCATCTGGATTAGGAGAAACCCGTTCGATGATCACTGAGTCAGGTTGTTGAACTATCCACCACATGTCCCAATTTCCGGGCCGCATTCCTTTATTAAACTTTTTTATAGAAATTGTTTATGGTAATGTGATGTGAATAACAGGGAATATAGAAAGAATATACAGAGACGAGTACATACAGGCAGAGACAATCATACATTGTCTTGATGCAGGGAGTCTGGATAGAGAACTGTCGTCGCAAACACCTGTAATTTTCATTTTCACTGTATTTGTTTCGTTTTTAATTATCGAGATATCATTACACTTCCGAAGTCGCAGGCAACATCTACCGGTTATTACTCTTTTTCACTCTAATGTTGTCTAGAAGAATTTGTATTGTCGTTTACGTTTATATCTGTACGGATGTACAATGAAGTCATATTCTATTCTAGTATTTAATAAGATAACATACCTACCTATAAATCCGACATAGTGAACGTATTTCCTATTGGTGTACGGAAGGTAGACGGAACTTCGCGCGCCATTTACCATACATTGAACTGTTTGACTATGACGTATGCCTTTTGTGTCTACTATTTATCTATATATATAACAACCAGGTTATTATAAGTTTTGACAGGAATGTGCTAAAAAAAATTTTAAGTGTAAAAGTAGAAATCAGTTAAGCCGTGGACAGACAGGCGAAACTGTAAGGGTTTGTAGTTGACTAAGGAACCCTAAAAAAAATAAGTTATTCATCATCTCAGCCATAAGAAGTCCACTGTTGGACATAGGCCTCCCCCATGGATTTCCAAAAAGACCGATTGGAAGCGGCTTGCAATTGGAAGCGGCTTGCAATCTTTGAAATGCTGGACCGATTTCAAAAATGCAATTTTTGAAATCGGTCCAGCAGTTTTTGCGTTATTTCATGTCAAACATACAAATCTTTCCTCCTTATAATATTATTATTATATATATATATATATTAGTGTAGATAAGTTTATTTTAAGTAATTGAAATCGTATAAGTACTACAAAAACTGCTTTTCTGCTGTCGGGTATTTTGTTTTTCTTTTAAAATAATAATGTTGAGTGTGCTTTTACGTGAGAAAGTACGCACAATGTCACCGAATAACTTATTTAAATGAGTATTATTTAGAATGAATTATTTTACAATAACTTATTCAAGTATAGGTACCACCAAGCTGTTCTCCTTTTAGTAATTCAGTTTTTTCTATGACTTGTTAATTTTTTACCCGACTGCGTAAGAAGGAGTGTTATGTTTTTAGAGTGTATGTATGTATGTGTGTGGGTATGTATGTATATATGTTTTATTTGATCATCTACAGCCTAAACGGCTTGATCGCTTGTGATGTACGAGGTGTCGGCTTCACGTCTTGAGTATTATATGCTATATTTATTTGTAATAATAATAATACATCTCTCCCAAAAATATAAATGCGTGTTTTCGTAACCTCTAACGAACTTTTTCATAATAAATAAGTGATTTTACGAGAATTATTTTAAAGAGTTATCATTTATAATGTTTAACAGCGATGTACTTACTTACTCACAAAAACGTGCCTTCAACGGCGCATCAAGCGGAACAAAATCGTAAGTAAAAAAAACAAAAAAAATAAACAATAAACAATAAGTTAGACTGCAAAAATCGCTTTTCTGCAGTCGGGTATTTTGTTTTTCTTTTAATACAGATACTTGCTTTTTGATAATGACATCATGCTTACACATTAATTGGCTTGATTCCTTTCTTCGCATTACCAATAATAATAAATAATGTTTGTTTGTGATAACAGTGCCTGCATTCTTTCTTTTATCATGTGGCGAAAATATTACTGATAATCCAACTTATCATTTTATCGCGAAAATATGTTTATCAAGATGTACTTTTCCTGACCACGGTCAATAGTGTCATTTAAATGTCATTGGATTGGCTGAGCGAGCGATGTGAGTGTCAATTTAATGACTAAGGTTTCGCAGGAACGTGACATAACACATATTAATGTCCATGTCATGTCATGTCGTCTCGTTGTATTTTCAACCGACTTCAAAAGGGAGAACGTTCTCAATTCGACTGTTTTTAGCGTTCCGTACCTCAATAGGAAAAACCGGAACCCTTATAGCAGGGTTTCCCAACCTTCATTTCGCCAAGCCTCCCCGAGCTAAAAATAATATTTTCATGCCCCCCGTAAGTTTCAACAAATATAAGGAACACGGACATTTTAATTATTAATTAAATTATTTATTTTTAGGTATTTTAAATAGGTTAAATACAGATACAATATATTAATTAAGAATAATGAACGAAAGAATACATTTGAATCATTAAGTACTTTTACAAAAATCTAAATAACCGACATTTTGGGTTTTTTATTTTTCTCTCACACAAAACAAATCGGGTTTTCATGAAACTTGGTGAAAATGTTCGTTTTTATGTCACAATTGCACTGTAATTGGCACATTGGATTTTTTGCAGAATCGTGATAAACCCGTTTTAAACCTACCAAGCCCACATCCTCCCACTTCCCGACCTCAAATCACCCGTAATTTATTTTTCCTGTTATTTTTATTATATTTTCTTCTTTTTTAGATGGGTTTCATCCTGTAACTTTTTTTTAAAATTATCTGTACTGGCCTACCATGCATCATTACTTGCTAGAATAGTTTTTTTTTATCTTTCACTTTCTTTTATATTTTAAATTATATTTTTATAATTAGATTATTTTTAAACATCTTTTAATTTAAAGTAATTTTAAAACAAATAAATAAAATCTTTTAAAGTACTAGCTAATGAGATACTTGAGCTTGCATGCTCTGTACCAGTTGGCCGATTCTGGGTTCAGTCTTTGCTAAAGCTATGGTGAAATCGCTATCGACGGCAAGGCGATTTCGCTGCTTGGTTTTTATTAAAACTAGAGCTGAAAAACCTGCCTCGCATAAATAACTGGACGAAAATGGAATAAGTATTTTTAAAGCAAGAGAAGCAACTTTCGGATTAACAACGAATCGTTTGATCCAAAATTTGTCTATTGTCAAGAGATGAAAGTCACCTTTCATGGTCGAATCAGCCTTCATTTCTAGAAATTATTCTTGAACTTCTTCAGGTAGTTGTAAGACATCGACAACAAATGGGTTTCTGGTCATGTGCCATATTGGTGACTCGGAATTGATATCTTGATAGTATCGATTAAATTCATTTTCCAATGCTTCCAAATGAGTTTCTATTTCAGATTTCAAATTTTTACTCAGTTTTTGATTATGAATTACTTCGGACAGCCGTGAAAAAGGAAATACATTTTCATCAGATATCTTCTTTTTCCAAAGTTGAAGTTTTGATATGAAACCTTGAATATGATCATAGTTACTAATCAAAGTGTCATTTCTGCCCTGAAGTTTCAAGTTTAGCTGATTCAGAGCTCTGAATATATCAGCTAAATAGGCCAGCTTCCATTGAAATTGTTCATCTTTGAACAGTTGCAGAAAATTATTATTTCCTTTAAATTCAAGAAAGAGGATGATCTCTTCTCTTTATTCATAAAGGCGAGCTAGCATGTTGCCTTTTGATAACCATCGCACTTCTGTGTGGAATAGGAGGACCTTGTGGTCAGAATCGAGATCCTCACAAAGTACAATGTTCAAGTGTTCAATGCACTACTTTTGATGTAGTTTATGATCTTTATAGCCGAATTCAAAATTTGGCACAAAGACTGTGGCAAAGTTTTTGAGGCCAAAGCTTGCCGATGGATAACACAATGTGTACTAACTAATTTAGTTTTTTAAACTATAATTAAACAAATGTTTGATAAGACGTACAAAGTGTTGGCAAGTGAGTTACGAGTGATGAATCTTTTCATATTGTCGGCAAAACTGTTTATTAAAGGTGATTCCAGCAAAATTATTAAAGTTAATAACATTATTTAAGTTTTTTTAGCAGACTTTGACATTCGATAAAATTGATAGAAATTTAAAGCCTTTTGAAGAAAAAAAAAAAGAATATAACAAAACGAGTGTGATTCAAGAAAAAGTGAAAGGTGTAGGTAAAGAAAAATGGATTGCCAGGAAGCGCACGAGTGCGATCCAAAGAAAAAAGAAGATGACGTACGACATTGGCAAGTGACTTGGCACAATAGTAGCAAATTCATGCACTTGTCGGCAGACGGATGGCAGACGTCCGGAGTATTTGAACATGACACGTGCCTGTGTACTCGCGAAGTTTATTTACTCATGCAAACAATCCTCGAGCGTAGCAGTAAACTTTCAATAATCTTTTATTGAACCTTATCGAGAAAATTGTGAAATCTCGCTATAACTAGATGCCAATTACTCGGTCCAACTGGAGAAAATAAAATTCTGCCTATAAATATTATTCGATTTCGCTTTCGATAACTTTAAAGTTATAAAAAATAAGTAAAAAACAAAACATAAGTACATATTACTTTAACAATTCGTAAGATATACTTAGCGTCTGTTGTGGGGTGTGTTTCATTAGATTTTTTAAGAAACATTTGTATGCAATATTATTATTTTTATTCAATACAAGGCTTGCGCTAATATTAACATCTAGGAATGGACGAATTAAGTGAACGATTTATTTGACGGGTCAACGGCAGACATGCGGCGAAAATTCAAATTACAAAATAACCCTCCTTCTTACGCAGTCGGGTAAAAAATACGGAAATGCTCGTGTTTTCAAAATACCCAAAACATACGTCACTGATAAGGGACTTGTAAAACAGCCATCTAATCTAAATTGAAGTAGTTTTTAAGTGGTTTACAGAATTATCGTCCCTTCCTTAATCTGTGTGACCGAGACACGGCGAGACGAAATACTCTCGCTTTCGTTTAAAAAAACATGATTAACCCTGTTTTTGTTTAGTTTCCTCGGACCGTATATTTTTTGTGGGTAGATTGAAAATAAAAGTGAAGAAATGTCGTCTAGCATGACGCGTCTGTCGTGAACTAATTTCAAATTAAATACAAGTCCCATCCAACTGATGGAATTTGAGGCCAGGTAAGTTATTTTACCATATAACTCTGTGATTGAGAGTGACGAGCGCAGTGTATTGCCACACAGGTATGATCTGTGGAAGATCAAACGTCCCAGACATCATTTTATTCTATTATGGGCAAGCATCAGGTAAGCACTAGTCTCTATCGCTACTCAGTTAAATTGCTCTAAAATTTAAAACTTATGACTGGTACAGCACGACATATATTTTTCTAACAAAAATCGTAATACGATTCTAGGCTAGTTCCCTTCTTATTTTCTTCCTCGAGGATTTTGGTTTTTAACCTATAAGTTGTACAAAATTAACAATTTTTCGTAAATAACCATAATGTGGACGGACGGACGACTTCATGATGAATACAGGCGGCGGCGGCGTAGCCTCGTAGCCGTAGGCCGCAGGAAGACGCTGCGGAAATCTAAGTACGGGGGAATTGGGAGAGGCATATGTTCAGTAGTGGCAGTTCTAGTTCTTGCAGCTGAGATGATGATGATGATGAACCAAATGTATGTAAGGGTGTATACACGTGGGTACGTATGTATGTTTCTGAGCCTAAAGTGCTTCACCGATTTTGATGTGCGAGGTGTCGTTAGATTCGTCTTTACTCCCTGAGTGTCACAGACTATATTTTTAGTAATAATAATACAATTCTTGGAAAAATAAAACTTTTTATTAATTGTATATATTTTTATTGATTAACTTTTTTGTATAAAGTAAAAGTAAAAGTAAGTAAAAGTAAGTATTTTTCGTAAATTTTACTAGTATTATTCTAAAGAATGCACATTTATTATAACCTTTTACAGCGACTGTACGTTTTTATGAGAAAGTATGCCCAACACTTTCTCATAATAACGTACAGTCAACAGCGTATCAAGCGTAATGAAATCGTAAGTTGCAAGACTGCAAAAATCTCTCTTCTGCAGTCGGGTGTTTTGTTTTTCTTTTAATTATTTGTAATTGTCTGTCCGTACGTTTGCTGATACTCTCGTACATGTCGTATTTCTCAATTAATCTCTAGGAAACCTGATTTGCAAGTTTTGATAACATTTAATAGAAACATTAGGTCATTCTTATTAAAAATTTAAAATATGAGAAAAATCGGTCAAGAGGTTGTCATGACAAAAGGCTCTAAAATCTCCGTTGAAAAGAGAAGTTTTCTACAATGCCATTTGTCGACCGATTTTGATAAAATTTGCCAAAATCATTTGATACTTACTCAATTCTCAATAAGAATTTATAATATGAGTAGCAAACCTCGCGAGCACAGACTTTCTTACAAGCATCTACCGTGCATGTGTGCTCGAGAGGTCTAATGATCGTAAAACTACTAATTTATAGATAAGATTGCGATCGGTCTTCGAAGGAGCGCGTTAACCTGAAAAACAAAATATTTTGGTCACGATTCCCTGTATTCTAAAAGATTAGTGTGCGCCTCGTATTTCCACATAATTATTTCCGTAGCATGTGCGATGTTTCAGTATTGTTTATGCAACATGTTGCCAGCCTGCGTTATCGCGCTGAAGGTCGCTGCAAGTGCACGGCCGACGGCAATATGTAAGGCTAGCTCTATACTTGTGCACTCGACGAAATGAGAAAATAGTTATTTGTTGTACTAAGCTGAAAAGTATCTAAACGACGTGTGCCTGACAGTTGAATAGCAATCAGAGGATTCTAGAAGTTAAACCACTAGCGAAGAGCGGATTCTAGAATGAAATAGGGCCTCGAATTCTAGGCGATTCAAGAATCCCTTCGTTCGATACAAAATCATTTTACAGCCGAGTGATCACAATACACATAGCGACGAAACTTTATGTTAATGTTAAATAAATAAATTGTAAAAATAATATTATAAAACAAGCTTTTACAAAAGAACTTCTCAAGACAAATCAACTGAGTCCAAATTCTTTGAGTTTATCTTGTTCATTTCAGAAGTTCCTATGGCCTTCTTCCAGTTCCATCGTCAGAACAGCTCCATAGTTACCATATTATTGTATTGTCACCGTAGATATATGTACATCATTTTTGAACCCAATCGGACATCAGGATGTGGTTCTAATTTAGCTTCCGAGATTCGTGCCGAACACAAATAAGCACATAGACTCTCTATGAGATAGTTTTTGTGAAGTGAATTTAGGTTGAGCTCGTGTCTGGAATGGGACTTTCGATCCACACTTGGATTTAGTTTCTGGAAAATAGTAAAAAGAAGCACCTTACGGCTCGACACACTTCTTTCCTATTTCTGGCACACCAGGGCGCCGCGGTGCATAGCTTGGGAATCACAATTTGGGAAACCCTTGCCTTCCAAACTGTGCAATTTTCCACGTTAGTTCCTCAACAGAGCTACTTACTATAGAAAAATCAATTTCCGTTGGTATTTAGTGTGTAAATTCTTCCATGTAGGTATAAGCGTGTGTGTACTCAGGTTAACAAATCTGTTTATAGAGCGGCGACCTTGTTCATTGTTGGATATACTGCTCCATATTGTTTCACTCACGGTGCACTTCTGCTACCTAACGAATAATTATGTTTACCTCGTAATCAGTAACGTATCTAATAAACACCGTGATTACGAATACGGAAAATACTTCTCCGATCGACTCTAGTATCGTACCAAGAATAATTATGTTTCGTCCGAAACTAGTTACGAAACAATAGTTACGTACGCGGCCGAAGCGGGAGAATCACCATAATTTCTCGAGAGCCCTTGGCATGGCTTCTCCAATCGACACTAGTATCGTACGAAGAATAATTTTGTTTCGTACGAAACTAGTTACGTACGCGGCCGAAGCGGGAAAATCACCGTAATTTCTGGAGAGCACGCCCTTGAGAAATTACGGTGATTTTCCTGTTTTTTATTTTATTTTTTTGGTTAAATTCAATGATTTTTTCATAAGCATAATACCTACTTACATTTTGTTTAAAATACAAATTCATCATATTTTGTTTTGTTTTTGTTGTTTTAATTTTACGGTAGTAACACGGGCAACACAATTTTTCATTGCTGTTCTAACAACTTTCAACTAAAGTAGTAAGAAGGGTAATTAAATTTCCGGTGTTACTACTAGTAGTAACACCGTAATTAAATGGAGAAAACGTACATACTGTACCGACCCCACATAAGTGGGAACAGGGTAAGAAGAAGAAGAAGAAGAAGACTACTAGTAGTAAGATTGGTAATAGCACGGGCAACAAACAAAATTTTTTCCTCGTTTTTGGACTAAATTAAAAGTAATAAGACGTTTGAGAGAAATACTCAAATAAAACATTACATTTATATTCAAATATCTTTTCAGTAACACCTCACGTTTTTTTTAAAGTATGTAAATAAATAGTAACAAAGGGGTTTGTTACTTGTATTTAAACCTCTGCATTTTGATTAACTAAAAACTATAAAGTTAAAATTTTACTGTAGCCTGTGTAGTCGTAAACCGCATGCGCGATTTGTCTACCCCACCGAATTACAACCCTATTCGGTATCTCTTTCACACCCACCGACACACCCTTTTAATAAGGGATGGAGCATTGAATTTGATTTTATCATTATTTCATTGATTTTTTTCTTGAACTCTCTGCAATTTAGACATTGACACACATTGACAGCGTTAGTCTATTTTGACGTTTAGACAGGACCACGGCTGTTTCTTATTTTTTTAGTATTTCGTGTGTTTACTTGTGTTTTTTTTATTGTTATTACAATTTAACCGTATTCTACACGCCAGTTACATTTTCAATGGTATGTACGCTTGTTAAATAAGTTGATTTTACATAGAATAAGTGCTTCACCATAGCCCAGTGTTCCATACTGCGTAAAAAAGTAAGTTCTTCTAGACTGAGTGGCCAGCCTTAGTGTTAGTGTTATTAAGCCGCTGAATGGTATCTGACCTGGCTTGACGATTGTTGTTTTTAAGAACAAACAACATACACCTACAATTTAACGTGTCATCCGACTCATACCACATAAGAAATGTAAACATTATTAACATCGTCAGCAGCCTACGATGACCCGTTGCTGAAGTTAACCCTCTGTATACACAGTCTCTGGTCAATCGCTTGTAGATACTGCTTTATAGAGAATAAAATAATATCGCTTTTTCGGTCAGTTCATAAACAGGTTCAGGAAAAAAATGGATATTTTGTAACGTTAAAACAAAACAGAATTCAGAGACAGGTGAACAAGTATACATAGTGTTCGGATAGGTCGATGTGATAAAATGTATTATTCATTTTAGATTTAGAAACGTAAATATCAATAACTACTTCGGTACTGCTAGTTAACATAAGTACAAGTAGAGATACTTTGAAAACTAAATTATTTTAAAGATAAGTTTCAAATTAGACTACATAAGATGTCAGGTGTAATTTGTAAGAACCCCATTATTAAGTGATTTCACATTGAATTAATTATTTTTGGAGTACCATATGGACATTCTTGTTAGGTTAGGATGGACTTTGATGTCGATATTTATTTCGTTTCTGCAGTAAATATATTTTAAAGTGAGCTCTGCAAATTTTGTCCTATCAGCTTGGCTTCTTACTAGCTGGCCCTGCGGCTTATGTAATAGACCTAGATTTTATATTAAAATCCTGTAGAAAAACACATATTAAGTTTATTTTTCATTTTTTTATCGTCTGCTGCATATAGAATTTAATTATTATGTTATTTCGTGTCGCTTTTGTTTGTTATTATAGTAATAATCGTGTGCTATGTAACCATTCAATGCATAAATACACGTCCCGTATCTAACTAAACACCCAGTATAGGTAGGTAAAAGCACCTGCATAGGTGAAAGTCTACTTATTAAGACAGTAATTTCGAGTGCATTCCAGTCAAATATACGCGTATGCGCACCTGCTGGAACCTTGGTAACAAAATAATTGTTAACGAGGTCAGTTACCAATGAATATAGATTTTGTAACGACGTTGCATCATTTATATTTTATTTGATACTAATTACATTCTTTTCCATTTGATTAAACTATTCATCATCATCATCAACTATGTTCTATCCACTGTAGGGATTACGAGTCTGTTTTCCCACGATTTTTCCTGTGGTCTAGTGCCAGTCTCGTCTACTGGGTTAATTCTGTATTGTTGACATCTTCTGACCTCCATCGCTTCCTCCATTCTGAGACAAGTTTGGTCCACTTTACTTCTGACCAAGTGTCCCCATTTGTCATTGTCTTCACTGAATCCCCAATTCCTATCAAGTGAAGGCCGGGAGCACACATGACATTCAAGAAGAGATGGCTCTTCTTGAATGTCGTGATCCGATCACTATTGTCAGTTAATAATTTAAAAAAAAACTGTGTGAAAATAGAAACACGTAGAAGACGATTGCTTTCTTGCATCGCTGTAATGTTGTAATAGATATGGTTTGTTGAGAGTAATATCTCCTAAATATCAAAATGTAGAGTCTGGGCACTGAGAGAGTTGTTTTCAATCCCACACTCCCAATTTGTACCCCAATTCGACTATGCGTCTACAAATTAAAGCTTTCAGCACACTGGTCTACTCCAATGCGACTCTAGTTTGATACGCATACGCGAATCCGATTTATATATATTATTTTCATTAATTTTATTATTTCAAACCATCGATCGCGCCGCGTGTGATCTACAACGAAATTATGTGGCGACAACTGAAGAGCGACGCGTAGGATATGCTTTTCCAACTTAAGTCGCCTTCCGAGTAGCCCCGTGTGCGGATGGCCTAGGTTCCCCTGTTAAAAAGTTACGTAAATTACTAGTATATCTTTTAGAAATAGGAAAGCTACAGTGTCTTTATATTATCTACAAAGTGTAGCTCTCAAGATGGGAGAAATTCATAATTTGTATTTTACTCTTTTCTACAGACGACAGCTAAAAAAAGCTGAGTACATAGTGTTCCGGAAGTGTGCCTGTTGACACATATCATGTCATCTAATCCTGACTTTATCACATGTTATCGTGCATTCAACTGCAAAGCTCGGAGCTTTCAGTGCATTGTCCTGGGCACGTGTCTCTTGTGGTTCGTTTGCTCGAACTCTTGAGAGGTCATCCTTAGAATTACGAGAAGTTTTAACATGATTCCGTACGAAAATCTATGTAGTCTTGCCATCAAAGGTCTTAATGTAGTTAACATCGGGACTGGCTTTGAAAACAGGGATAGGTTTATAAAGAGTAGTCTTATATTCCGTGTAGAATTCAGTGTCTCTATCTTATGTAATTGGCACCTATGCAGCCCCGGATCTAGGGGTCGGGCAAACCGGGGCACCCGCCCCGGGCGGCATTTTCAGGGGGCGCAAAAATCATAATTAATATGATTAAAAAGAAAATAACTTACTCCACAAAGCGCCTAGAATACGAAAGCTTGGTTGACTCACCGTTAACTTTTAAGAAAAAGGCGCCACATAGTTAATTATATTAAGTTTTTTTAAGTAAGTTATTTTAAGCGCTGGAGAGAGGGGCGCCACCGTCAAGTTTCTGCCCCGGTTCGAAAAAATCTTAGATCCGCAGCTGCACCTATAACATGAGCAGAACGGATCTCCTCGTTCCTTCATTCATCTGAAAACTCTGTTGGACACAGCTGCAGTCATTATCAATTTCTGTTTCATGGTTTTCTGGAACTTGTTATTGGCTTCTTTTTCAAAGTTCTCTTAATTTTATGATCTTTTGCCATGCCCATCTGTCATGCTGTTCAAGGATATTTATTCTTCTTCTTTGTATTCTTTATTCAAGGGTTTTTTATTTTTGCATTGATTACTTATTGAAATTAACAAATCATAACGGTTTTATAGTGCATATTTTACATAATTTTAAGACCTGACGTTTCGAATACTTTGCTATGCCCGTGGTCATAGGTAAAACTAAATGATTTGCCTGTTTTATGTAAATGTTTCTTATGCACACAGAAATCACTCAAGCTGTTGATAGATATATAGATAGATAAATACATAGAATACCTATGTATTATATTTATTTATATATCCATATATTTCCTATTACTTGATTCATTCAAAAATTACCAGTAGAGAATCAACTATTGTTGGCCTTTACAAATAAAACCAGCTCCATAGCTACTTCAGGTTGCTATGTTGAATTTTTTGATATGAACGATTTTATTGAATTCCAGAAATCATTGTTGAGATTTGAATCATCTTTCTGTTTGTTTCGTATTAACATTTTCATATGACCAGACTGTTTGCATCTCTGTAGTGATTTCTCGGTATTTTAACTAGATGCCGAGACTACAGGCCCTTTCGTCACATTCTCCAACGCTAAGTGTTTGTTTGGCATATTTATTGACGCTGATTGCTTCTAAACTAACGGAGTGATGAAATAACTGTTCGTTTATTAGGAACTGTTGGACAATGATTTGTTTATCGGCTATAAATTATATATTGAGAGGTTGGAATAAGATTATAGCTAAAGATTACGTACCAGTACGTTACGTACCGTCATTATTTGTCGTTCAAAATTTTGTAACTTTCATTCTATTATGATAACTACTGTGGTATTTTAAAACTTGCAAACTATTTAATCATAATTTTGAGATTAAATATTAGTATACTAGCTACATATTGCAGGATCTTTGTATGTTATATTATACTTCACCTCGACCCCCGACATAAATTTTAAGATGAGCTCAAAGCGTGCAGCTATCTCTCTCGCGCATCACAACATTTTTTAAACATATAAAATCACTGAGTAGGAGTACTATAAAAGTGAAAGATTATTTTATTTAAATATACATAAAGAAAAAAAATTAAAAAAAAAACTTCAGACATACTTTGTACAGGCGACTGAGTAGTCACAAAACATAATATTGTATATGTTCCTAACTCCTCTGCCAATTAAAAAAATATCGAAGAAAAACTTTTTCAAAACATTTCTTCTATCTAAATAAACAAAATCATTTCTCACTTTTCTAGTATCCCTGTTCAATTATCTTATATGTTTTAAATTGTTGAGATACGTGAGAGAGATAGTTGCGCGCTTTGAGCCCAACCTTAACTCCAGTAGACTAAAATTTAAAAGTATAATTTCAGGTAAAAAAAGTCTAGTATTTTTCCTTTGCATTGTCTAGTATCGTATTCAAAATGGCTTAGTTAATAAACATGCGGTCCAGGTCGTAAACCATTCAGTTGCACCGAACAGTGTTGAATCTATTAGCATAGACTGGTAACTTGTTTTTATAACAAATGGTTATATTTTGCTTTGCATTTGCTGCAACTGGAGATACTTTAACACTTTGTCGTTGTAATTTTTCTGCTGATTAATCTTTAATTTTCATTATAATTTTATTGCCTGTTATTGCGATAAAGTTGTTTATGCCGTTTGTTAATTTGATCTAGCTAGCCTTAAGTGTAGAGTGTCCAGGGACCTAGTTAGATCGTTTAGATCGTATTTCATCTTGGATAGTTAGAGACTATATAGGCCGACAGTTATTTGTGTTGTGACCATTCTCTATTTGATTATTTCCTACCTACGTAAAATAATGATGTAATCGATTTTAGTCTAGTAAAAATAAGATTTGTGACAACATAAAAGACAACTAAGTATATTGTTATTTAAATGAATGTACTGCTGTTTTGAAATACATTTGACACAATTTCATAATGATATTATAAAAGCTAATTTTGTTACCTTTACACGCTCAAACGGCTGAACCGATCGTTATGAAAATTAGTATAGAGATAGCTTTGGACCTGGAGACGGACATAAGCTACTTATCATCATCATAATCATCACCGTTTTTCATAATTACGCGAGTGAAACCGCGGAACGCATCTAGTCTATAAATCTGGGATTATTGTTGATTTTTAGTTATTTTCCTATCATAATTTCAAAGAATCCCTCCAGTTGCAAATACTGCGATCTGCTCCATACAAACGGATTTATTTTTACTAGACTATTTGTGGCATACGACATAATTATATTGTATCTGTACCGGGCTCTTTTCCATACAACACTTAAGTGAAAACTGTTTCCATCCCTGAATATGAACAGATTTAGATGATTCTTTATTGCTATTCTGTTTGAAATAATAAATTAATCATTTATGATTGGATATCGTGTGTTGTTGTGGTGAATGTTGTTGTTAATTTATGCTGACATTATTTAATTTGACATGAATATTTCTCTTTTTATAATGTAAAGTAATTAGTGTAATTGGTGATGAACCGTAGTAATGATAAGTAAATAAATAAAAATGATTGGCTTCTTTTGTTTTTGTTTTTTCCAAATTTCAATAAAAAAATAAATATTTTTTGTAAAGTTAGCACTAAGAAAAAAAAAAGCCAGCCATCTTGTTCCATAGTACAAGCTTTGCTTAGTTTGGGCTAGATGGTATTGTGTGAAATGTCCACAAATATTTATTTTAAGATTTGAAAGTACTAAAATTTAAAAGATACTTATAGTCATAACTATAGAAAAAAAGAAACATCAGATAATATTTAAAGGTAGAAAACAGTTATCTTCTGTTATATGAGAAAACGTGCAATGTAGGTACTATCGAAAATAAAAGATCGTACAAAAATACAATCTGTGACTATGTAGGTAATAACTGTAGTAAGTTAAATATCATTATATTGAATATAACAATGATTACTGAAAATAAAAGTATATTTAGTAAATGTTTAAAAATGAAAAGTGAACAAAAAGAGACCTTATATGAAGAAACATGCACTACAAGATAAAGATGCATTTATTACGTTAAAAATAGATAATGCATTAGCTCCCTATAGCGTATCTTGTATAGGATAATCTGGCCGTAACTCCACGTAATGGCGAAGGATTCAGAGCGTGACCCCAGCACCAGGCACCAGGCCAGGAGAGGTGAATTCACTTTCACTGGCTCCGATCGCTTCCGTAGATACTGCTACTTTAGTTTTCATAGTTCTGGATCCCGTTATATTAATTTTATAATTATGATCTTTTTTTATGATAATCTATGAGAGTTTTGGTTGGGGTGCTACGAAGTCTTCGAGTTACGTAGCAGCCGTTAATTCAGCAGTTACTCGTATTGTAAGTGCTGAAGTTGTTATAATTGTGATAATTTATCCTTTTTATCTGACTAGCCAAAGGAGGGTGGTATCTTAACTCTTGTATACCAGACGGCTTAACCAATTTTGATGTGCTCGATATTGTTAAACTTATTTTTTCCTTTAGAAAGTCACTAATAAGATATATTTTTCAGTCAACTACTTCGTATTTCTTTGTAGTTAACTTGTTTTCCGGATGTATGAATGTTATATTATGAGAACAAAAATATGTATGTTTCATATATATATACAATTAAGATACCGTGTCCAGTCAATGGTATGAATGATCGAATTTGATGTGCAAAGTATCGGGATATTCGTGTTTATTTTCTGTGTGTTATAGGCTACAAAATTTTAAAATATAGCAACAACATGTAAAAATATAAGTAACAGGTAAGTATTATTAGAAGAAGAACAAAATATTCGTTTAATTATTTTTTATTTTAATATAATTCGTTGATTTATTAAGTAAGATATAACCTGAACAAATAAAATATACGGGCCGTTACTTATGCAGGTATCGTCACCTACCTACTTATTCAAATAAGAGGATGACATCTTTTATCGCTGTCATCTGTGTGGTAACATTCAATCGTTTTAAAATTCTAATGAGAATTTCAAATAACGCATGTTTATCTAAAAAGTAAAAACGGACAAAAGACCATTTCCATTAAACGAATCACGTATTATAAAACTGCATAATTCAGAAACGCAACGGAAACTATGAATCGTGTCCAAAAGAGCTTTGATATTCACCGGTAGAAAACAAACCATCCTCCCTTTCATTTAGAACACCCTCGCATTATTAATAGAATGGGGCCGAGAACGCTCCCTTGTCGTAATCCCGGAATTATTCCGCGTATATCGCTGTTCTATCAACGGCGATGATTTAACGTGTCCTGAACGAGCCAGCGATGGATAAAGAATAGCAAAACATGGTAGTTTTAGGGGAATGGAACAGATGTGGCGAAGAGGGTTGAATGAAAGACAATATCGATCGCTGTTCCCAAGTCGGCGCGTGCGTTCGTATTGATTTTTCCCAACGTGGGGTTACTGAACCGAGGGGTCCAGATTTGTTGATAGTTTTATATTGCGCGAGTAAGTTGGATATTAAATTACATTCGCACGTGTGATAAGATTTTATTTGTGTTGTTCTATGCTAAACCGAGTATGGTCTATAAATAATATATTTTCTTACAATGTAAAACATTTCATGATATAAAACAAAACAGGTTATAGGTTGGCCTAAAAAAATACAGTCCACTTTTTGGAGATTTGATTATTCCACTTTAAAATTTGGCTTTTCTAGCAATGATATCACAATATCAATACATATACATGTATATATCGTTTCTTATCGTAATCTTTATAAATAAAAATGCTTCCATACTTTCACAAATATTATCTCTATTGTGAATTACCAATATTATCGGAGGTCACACTTTTCTTTGTGATAATGTAATGTAAATACTGATAACATTCTGAAAATGTCTTGTTATTGTTATTTATAAATGAAAAACCGTTGTACGGATTTTCTTGAATCTTAGTTAATTAAAAAAACAAGTTAAAAAATATTACTTCACTTCTTTCGTCGGGGGTTAAGAATGACATTTTTTGTTGGCATTACAACATTTTAATATTACGCTGCATAAGAAAATTATAAATGAGGAAACTATTATATCAGTTACTATGTTCGATTCTTTGTTTACCTTCAACTTCAAGAACGCCCATCTAATTAAACCAACTACGAGTATAATGAAAGTTGACAATACCGTAAATCGTATACAAACGATAGATTTAGCAAAAACAAAAAAATTCAACGAAAACTCACATGTGAATCTAAGCTACACTAGTGGTTCTGCGTATAGTAAACCACGTGGGCAAATCAGTAGGTATAACAGGCATAGATTGTTTAGCATGTATTGTGTATTAAAATAACAACAAAATACCCAACTGCAGAAAAGCGCTTTTTACCCGACTGCGTAAGAAGGAGGGTTATGTTTTTCGAGTGTATGTATGTATGTGCGTATATAATTATGTATGTATGTTTCTATATGATCGCCTACATCTTAAACGGCTTGACCTATTCTGATGTGTGAGGTGTCATCTTCACTTCCTGAGTGTAACATTTGTTATATTTTTTTGTAATAATAATACATAGCTGGCAAAAATAAAATTAGTGTGTTTTCGTAACCTCTAGCGTTTTATAATTTTACTAGAATTATTCTAAATAAATCGCATTATTAATCTTTTACAACGATAAACGTACACTCAACAGCTTAACAAGCGTAACGAAATCATAAGTTAGACTGCAAAACCTGCTTTTCTGTAGTCGGGTATTTTATTTTTCTTTTAATATAGATAGGTACTTGTTGCAGTTTAACTTACGATTTTTTTACGTTTGATACGCTGATGAGAGTACGTTTTCTGTGAGAATGTATGCATAAAATCACTTGTTTATTACGAAATAGTTCGTTGGAGGTTACGAAAAAACGCTTTTTTTTTATTTTTGCACGAGATCTATTAAAATTTTTTTTTTATCAGCCCTGTTTTGTACAATCTGTCCCATTGCTGTGCGCGGGCTATCTTCTCATTGTGAGAAGGGTTAGGCCATAGTCTGTCACGCTGGCCAAGTGCGGGTTGGCAGACTTCACACATCTTCAAGATCATTGAAAACTCTACATGTCTGGTAGGTTTCCTCACAATGTTTTCCTTCACCGTTTGAAGTTGGCGGCAATCAACAATACGCACATAACTTCGAAAAGACAGAGGTGCGTGCCGTGGGATTCGAACCCAGGACCTGCGGATCGCAAGTCAGACGGTCTCCCGACTTGGCTGCCGGAAACTTACTATTATTACTATTACAAAAAAGACGAATCTAATGACATCTCGCTCATCTAAATCGGTCAAGCGATTTAGGCTGTAGGCTGTCACATAGAAACATACATACATACATACACTCGAAAAACATAACCCTCCTTGTTACGCAGTCGGGTACTATGTTTCTAAGCACAACAAGGGAATCACGGGTGGGTTCAGTGAAACAATACGCGGCAGGATGCGGGGGACAATACTGTTTTGTCATCAACCTCCATTGTTTTGAATGGCTTTTGTCGCAGATTAATTACAATCTGGATTGTTTTTTTACCCGACTACCGAAGGAGAGTAATGTTAAAAAGCGTTGGTGCAGTATATTTATGTCTTTTTTTTGTCCGAAAATAGGCTTACGCTTGACCGCTAACTCGCTTGATGTTAGGCGACTGTTGCGGTCTACGGTGGAGCGCACTTGCCTAGAAGGAACCTATTCACCCGTGATTTGAAGACACCTTGATTATATCCATCCGGAAGTACTCATTTAGGAAGCGTATTCCATACATATTGGCGGACGCACTATAAGAGTTTTTGGAATATCTATTATCCACCCATAAAACGATGTAGTTTTTGTGTGCTTCTTGTCGTCCAAAAAAAAAGTAGATGTAATAAATTGTCTCGCTCTACAGCCTAAGAAGCTGGTTGACGGATTTCAAAATATTGTGAGATGTGGTATCAACTATCATAACTATGTTAGCTGTTATTATAAAAGCGTAAGTAACTGTCCGTCTCTCTGTGTGTTTGTTAGTGTATCACGACCAAACGGCTGTTCCGATAACGATCGGTTTTGAACGAAGTTTGTAACGGGGTAGCTGGAGACGGATATAGATT
This sequence comes from Lycia hirtaria, assembly GCA_947563715.1. Taxonomy (NCBI): domain Eukaryota; kingdom Metazoa; phylum Arthropoda; class Insecta; order Lepidoptera; family Geometridae; genus Lycia; species Lycia hirtaria. The sequence continues at coordinate 24,588,588 of OX387376.1, forward strand.
TTAACCTGGAGAAGAATAGGGTAACATGAAGACGGATATAGATTTTAACCTGGAAACGAATAGGGTAACATGGAGACGGATATAGATTTTAACCTGGAGAAGAATAGGGTAACTTGAAGACGGATATAGATTTTAACCTGGAAACGAATAGGGTAACATGGAGACGGATATAGATTTTTACCTGGAGACGAATATGGTAATATGGAGACGGATATAGGTTTTAACCTGGAGACGAATTGGGTAACATGGAGACAGATAAAGATTTTAACCTGGAGACGAATAGGATAACATGGAGACGGATATAGATTTTTTTCATCATTATTATCACTGTTTATCATCGTTACACGGGTAAAACAATGAAACAGCTATTATTTAAATATGAATCCACAATGAGGTATTGTAAAAAAAAAACTTAACACCATCTTTACCCTCCGATATTTTCCTAGTCGTTTTAGTTCGGACACAATCTAGTAAGGGTTCTAGTACTTTTTTTTTTTATAAAAAGGTGCAGCAAACAAGCTGACGGCTCGCCTGATGGTAAGCGATAACCGTCGCCTATGGACAACTGCAACATCAGTGACATTACTGCTGCTTTGCTAGCTCGGAAATGTGCTCGTAGACACCCTTTTTGAAACGATCTTTATTGTACGTTATTCTACATTGACTAACTTGGTATATGTATTATCATTCGCTTCTTTTTACAATAAATCAAACCTAATTAATTGATTTGTCCATTAATTAAATCGTAAACTAAAGTTGAGGTGACGTTTAAAATTTATTTATAGTTTGTTATCAGATCTTTTATCTAATCTAATCTCTTATCCTAGAGTTAAATAAAATAAGCTGTTACTTGGACTCGCTTAAGAATATTACTCTCTGACGTTTGTCAAAAATGCTAAACATTCTACATTATCCAAATATAATGAAAGCGAAAATAACTGCGTTTTGTCTCTTTCTCTCGGTCTGTTTGTTACCTTCTCACCGCTATAAACGGCTCAATCGATCGCAATGAAATTTGGTGCAGATATAGCTAACAACCTGCGGACATAGACTACATTTCATCAACTGGTGATCATTACCGTTTTTCATCACTACGCAGGTGAAACCTTAGGGCACAGCTGGTATTAGAATATGCTAACATACGTAAATTAGTATAACAAGTGGACTATTCCTATAATATTATGTATACATTCATATTTAGCTAAGAATATATTTAGCTAACAATGTCGCTCTTTGTTAGTAAACAAGTTTCGCTATGTCCGTCTGTCTGTCCGCGGATTTGCTACTACTATTAGTACTAAAAAGCTGTAATTTGGCATATAAATACATATCAATCACGCCTAAAAAGTCTTCGAATAAAATCTTGTTTTTTTTGTTTACCTCCCCTACATGTAAAGTGGAGTTTTTTTTTCTACCCCATCGTGCGGGGTATCGTTAGATAGGTAATTAATGAATATTGATGGTAAGCAAAAACCATTTTTCAATTTAAGGATCCGTTTGCAAAATATTAAGCTTCGAAGTGATGTTTTTTTATTAAATTCAAGTGTCCCTTCCCTCTACCGGCTAAACGGTTTATTTATTTATTTAAGTATACAAAACAGAATATAGCCTAACATAATATAAGATAACATGTGACAATCGATCAGAACCAGACTATACTCCAAAGCATGTATACATCATTTGAGCAAACACATTTTAGGTATTATATTGAAACAAAGGGGAAAACAGAGAAATAGAGATTTGATTTTGGAGATGCGAAAAAACATCTATTTACTTGTATACGTACACCTTAGTACGTTATTCTACAATAATTCCAAACAAATCCATGTATTTGTTCATTATCCTGGCCCAGCTCTGGATTATATTGAAGTCATATCGCCGTTTTGTTATATTCCGTTTTTCTTCAAATACCTGCGACATATATGAATAAATTTCCGCCTATTGGTATTTGTACTAAGTACCTACCTACGAGTACCTACGATGCCGCGGCTTAGTGCTTCATTCCTTTGTTCTGGCGGTAAACAAACATTTTATTGTGATCTATGTCATGGTTGATATAAATAAAGTATGAAGTAGATTGATTCATCAATTTTATGGTTCTGTATCAACTACGAACCTTAAAATTGTATAAAGTTATAGTTTCGCCATGTCTGTCCGTCAGTCCGCGCTTAGCTCAAAGATTCTTTAGTACTGTAAAACTCTAATTAGATATTAATATGACGTATATCCACATAATAATCACACCGAAAAAGTGGTACTGTAAAATCTTGAAATAAATGCACTTGAAAGGGGAAATATCGTAAGAATTCCGTTTAAAAGTAGTTCGGTTCGATTTTCATACAAAATCCAATAAAGACCGTATATTAAAGCTAACCACAATTACTTTATAGCAAAACTACACTCTTATCAATCATAATTGTTAACAATATTTCGTATGGAAATCGAAACACCTTAAATTGCGAACTCAATCAATATGTTCATATTATCAAATAAGTAGTCCTGTTCTAAGTCTTGATACAGAGAAGAGAAGTGCAACTACGGAACCCTACCCGGAACGTGGCCCGACACGCACCTGGCCAATAAGTTGGTTTCGTCTGAATATCATTTGGTGAATATTGTGAAATGTCACCAGACGAGTGACCGTCACAGCGCCAACTATTTGCACAATTAGCAAAGGTCCCTGACCAGCGTATCGCGACGAGTCATTACGGAGCCGCCTAGTGTGACCGCCGCTGCATTTGTACAGGATGTTCGAGTTTGACAAGTAACTCATCAAAAATCAATGGCACTCACAAAATAATACCTGTTAAATATTACATTACGAAAAGATTTTGCAAAGATCCATAAGTGTATCAACCGTTGAGGAAATTTTGACCAACATTCAGAAAAATACGAAAATACGAATGCAATTTTTTTTAGATACAATGACGCATGTCAAAATTATTAGATATTATTAAGAATTAGGAATACAGGCATATCGGTAGAAATTTGGCTTTATAGTGTTTGTTAATAACTAACGCACTGTTATGATAAACATCTAATATTAGTTCTAGTAGATTATTAGAATCGTTGTGATATATCGTTTTTGAGTACATTACTCTTAGAAAATAAAAATAAAAAACATTGCTCTTAGAAATTTGACAAAACATGCTTATTTTAGAGATGCATATTTTAGAATAGTATTGGATATTTTGTATTTTCATATTTAGTAATTATTTACAGCAGCGGTAATCTTGTATCAAAATTGTCAACAAAAAAATATTTAAATATTGGATCTGAACAAAAATAAACCATATCGTTAAAATGTTAAATACAACTAAATTGATGGACATTTTCACACAGCGCTATCTAGCCTCTAACTAAGCAAACATTGTACTATGGGGACGATATAGCTGTAGTACTTACATACATTTTTTTTGTAAATATATATACCAACTTAAAATACATAGAAACAAAAAGAATAAAAGTCCATTCTTATCACACAATGTTATGACAAACATTCTGAACCCTCAACCTTCAGATTAGAAGGCTACCCTATCAACTGAGCTGCAACTGCTGTAAGTCCAGTCCTATAGGACTGAACACCCTGTATGTATAGACGAGAATGCGTGTGCACAGATAGGTCGGCGCCGTGACGTCCGATGTCATTCAGGTTCAAGGCTCCTACTCCTTCAAACGAAACAATCGTCTCATTTCAAGCTTTAATTTATTGTTAGTGTCAACACTAGGGCCACAGGTTACATTATATAGAAAATTTAAACCTACATAATATATATAAGACTATAATTGTAATAAGATTATATTAAATAGTTTTAGAAAATGTTGATTGGAGGCATTATTATCGATAAAGAAGCCTAAACACCCGTTTTTTTTTATCCGACTGCATAAGAAGGAGGGTTATGTTTCTAGAGTGTGTATGTATGTGGGTACGTAGTATGTTTCTATATGATCGCTTACAGCCTAGTGCGAGGTGTTGTTAGATTCGTCTTCACTTCCAGAATGTCATAGGCTATATCTTTTTGTGATAATAATAATATATCTCTCGCAATAATAACAATAAAAATGCGGTTTTTCGTAACCAACGAACTTTTGTAAACCAGTGGTTATACTAAAATTATTCTAAATAATGGGCATTTATAAGCTTTTATAGATTTTTTACGTATACTTTCTCACAAAAGACGTACCCTCAACAGCGTACCAAGCGTAATGAAATCGTAAGTTAGACTGCAAAGACTACTTTCCACAGGCAGGTATTTTGTTTATCTTTTAATATAGATATTTGGTTTATGTATGTCTGTCTGTATTTTCAGTGTTTATCAAGCACACCGTGTACTTGTTACACTGTTATTATTGAAAGAAATTTAGCAGGATTATTACTTAAATCTACTATGTGGAAGCATAACATTGATGTCTAAATAGTACATTATGATACAAGTGTGCTAAGTTGGTCATTACACTCTCGGCTCTATTACGCAATTCCGCCTCGACTGTAATGACCTTATTGCACACGCGTTTCATACGACGTTTTTCAACACACTTGCGAGGAAAAAACACCCGTTTATAACTGAAATATTTAATTATTGGAACAATATCCAAAAATCAACAGATGTTTCAGTTGTAACATATTTCATTCTCTTTGGTTGCAATATTCGTGCCTGTTTTATTTCTTTATGTTATATTCTCGGTTGCCAGTACGATTTTCGAGTGAATTCTTTTTGTTATGGGCCGGTATGGTAGAAGTATTCATCTCTGATTGGACTCTGACAATCTAGTAGGCTTAGATTGTGCGCGCGCAGGTGCCCTTGCATTGGTTGTAAAGTAAAGACACTAGTGCGTTATAGAAAAGTCAAAAGCACGCGTGTTTAATAGGATACTTTTTGGCCATAAAAACGGTTGAATAAGGGCCACTTTACGAGCAAGTATGTTGAAAATATTAGTGAAATTTTCTCGAAAATCAAACGAACTTACTAAGTGAAGTTCACGCGTCGACTGGTGAACAAAGTCACGGCAGCAGCTGGATTTATTTATATGCATGTAAGTATCCATAAAAAAACTAAAAGATCCATTACAATTACAAATTCGTATTGGAATGGTCCAAACGATACTTTACAGCCTGGCTTGCCATATAACCATTAGAATACGATCCATTGAAGGTATGCGTTTGATATTATCGTTACCATCGGAATCTGTAATTGATACTCGATGTTTATAAACGGTCGTCGTGTTATCATAATAATGAGTGTGGTGTTCATTGTGTAGGTGGGGAGACACAGGACGTTTTACTTACGAAATACTTATACTTTACAAATTGCAAATTGAACAATTAAGCTGTCATCAAAATTTCAAAATTTGTTATATTCAGAAATAATGTAGATCAAACATGCTTTACGTAATATTTTTGTTTTATGTACGTGAGTCTATAACTTGTACATAAAAATTGTTATATGCCGTTTAGGTTGTAGGAGGCAATAGATAAAATTATATAGACGCTTACCCACATACATACACAATAAAAACATAACTCTCTTTTTTATCTGAAATAGATCTGTTTGTTCACCAACTCAATGTATCTACTTCTAACAATGACATAATATCGTTGACATAGAAAATATGAATCAAATCTTATCATAATAAATTCGGTCCACGCTTACAATTAAAAAAAAACTCGCCTGATGGTAAGCGTCGGTGTGGACTGGATTAGAACACGTCGATCTAGAAAATTTATATCCCTTTAGTCTTGCCTCTTTCTTGTGCAGTCTAGTTAAAGGATGCAAATATCACCGTGAAGTAACCAAACTGTCCAGCGTCTCCCGGTCTATAATTGAAGCATTGTCTCCTCGGTATCGTCTGAGCACGTATCCTGTCCATCGATTGTTCGCGCCAGTTGAACCGTGGCTGGATCCAATCGGATGTGCATGTATCGATTCTTGTTGCGCCTCCAACCGGAACGGGCTACAGGCGGGGTTCGACACTGATTTGGGGAAAAAAATATAAATTACATAAAATAGAATCGATTGGGATGTCCTGTCTTTTGGTCGGTTCCGAATAATCAGTTTATTGACTTATTACTTTACTTACATATTTATTTTTAGGGTTCAGTACCTCAAAAGGAAAAAACGGAACCCTTATAGGATCACTTTGTTGTCCGTCTGTCTGTGTATCTGTCCGTCCGTCCGAGTGTCAAGACCTGTATCTCGGGAACGTGTGAAGGTATCGAGTTGAAATTAAAACCATATACGCAGATCCATAGTCTCTTGCTGCAGAAAAAAAAATCAAACTTCTCAGTTTTTGTAAAAAATAGTTACAGCCGAATATGTCGTAAAAACGCACATTTTGACACTCACTGGGAATCAAAACCTATGACTTGACCTAGAACTATGAAATTTGGCAAGAAGCATTGTCTTATAGTACATATATAGGAAAAAATCCGAAAACTGGAAACTAATAGGTACACGTCGATATTTTTAATATTTATGAACATCATCACGTAAATCGTGTGGGGTTTGCAATAGGATAATTCTGTAACTACCCTTACATACGGCATGAATGTAATAAATAAATTTAGTAGTTTATGAACTCAACTTCATTGCACTATATTTATAATATACGTTTGCTTCCATTCATTCCACTGACCCGTTATCCACGAACTAGTGGTTGTCAAATTATGTTAATGCCATTTAATTGAAGGGATTACAATTTTATTAACAAAAAGAAACTCCTCCTTTTTGAAGTCGATTAAAAATAAGACAAGCTCTCGGTTTTTACATTCCCAGAGACTCAACTTCGAATGATTCAAAACTGTAACTCAACTAATATCAAGATTGGCATATTTACACAGTATACAGTTCGGTATACGTATGGTAATATAATTATACTTACAATAGGTACCGAAATTGGCGTGCCAGTAGCGTGTGTCACGTGGACAGGAAAAGTGCTATCTAAATAAAATGAGGTCAGTAAGATATCATAATAATTATAGTTTAAAAAAACTGAAAAAATCAATCTCAAAATACGCAATTCGTTTATTTGGGTGACATTTTTTCAGTTATTGTGTTATAAATACCAAAGTACTGAACCGATTTTGATAAAATATATATGGGGGTCTCATATACATTTTATCAAAATTGGTTCAGTACTCCGAACAAAAAATTATCATCAAAAACAATTCATAATTAGCGGAGTAATTGCGTAACAAATCATACAAAGAAAAAAAACATAAAATCGAATTGAGAAACTCCTTCTTTTTGGAAGTCGGTTAAAAAGGAGAAACAACTAACCTTGAATAGACTCTTTTTGTTTTTCCCCTGTTATAAAATAAAATGACAAAAACCCTATACATAATAAAACATCTTCTGAATGCTAGTTGAATAGATCCTCCGTAACCGCAGCATCCGATCGATTTCAATTCGGTTGCGACCGCGTCTGTCTGATCGAGTTGCAATAATCGACTAGATATAATCGAGTTGGAATCGTCGAGAAATAAAACGTATCGAGTGCAGTCTGGTTATCTGGTTACTGGAGCCGCAAAACGGGACCGAGCTTTGTGAGAATTAACTATTTAAACCAACTGCGTAAGAAGGAGGGGTCATGTTTTTCTAGTGTATGTGTATATGTGTTTGTGAGAGTTCATCATCATCATCATCTCAGCCATAAGAAGTCCACTGCTGGACATAGGCCTCCCCCATGGATTTCCAAAAAGACCGATTGGAAGCGGCTTACATCCAACATGTTGTTGGTTTGTGAGAGTTATATTATTATTATTACTAGAAAATATAGCCTATGACACTCAAGAAGTGAAGACGAATCTAACGACACTTCGCACATCAAAATCAGTCATGCCGTTTAGGCTGCAGGAGCTCATATATATACATATAAACATACATACGAGTATTTTTCGAATTTATGTATGTATACATAAATTCGAAAAATACTCGTATAGCCCTCTTTCATACGCAGTCGGGAAAAAGACGGTATCGGTGGTGAGTCCCAGTCCTGGGCAGTACGAGTCAAGAATGTGGATCTAATCGTTGTGTACCGATTTTGGACTTTTCAATGAGAAATGTGTGATATTATGCTGATTTTTAACATGTCCTGTAGTCGGATGTAGGTAGATGTTGGAATAAGGTCGTGAAGTTCTAGCACCCACTCGCTAGAATGACTCCGATATAACATTTGTTACTTTATGACAATACTCCAGACTGTAGTTTCTAGACAACTACTTATAGCTTGTTAGCAGTTACCATAGAATAACCGCATAGCTCCGATCTGTCAACCGACTACAAAGCTTCCAGCTGAGGCTGCTCCGGCAGTCACAAATATTAGTTTCATTTTAAAAAACCTAGTTTTCAGTGACACCTGATAGGAAGGAGTATGAATTAAAAAAATAATCCATCCCTTCTTTTTATGTATTTTAGGTACGAGGTACGGGATGCAGCCCCTAATTATTATTTTTGATAATTGTCACATAACACATCAATTTTGTTTATATAGTGCATATAGTGTCAGTAAAATGGCTGTTACATGTGGGAAGATTGACAGATGGCACGAATACTGAATTTACAAGGATCCTCTACATAACTACAGAACTCTAAAAACGAGCTGACTGGTATACTGTTCAGTATAGCCATCAAGCATTAAAACCATTCTATACGTGACCTAATAAAACCCTTTCTCCCAATCACTACCAACTGAAATAAAAAGAAAAAAAAACATCACCATTCCAATACAGAGCAACCAACATAAAAATCAAACCGACACAAGAGAAAACTACTAATTTTCGTCCAACATCGCTAGGTTTATGTAGAATAATCCGCTAGTGGCTCCTACAGTGAGAGGTTTTGATAAGTTGGCAGCTCGATCCTTCATGATTGGTGCAATCTACTTGTGGGATTACCTCACAGGTGGGTGATAATGCATCTTGCACGCGTTCCTAGTCTATGGTCTCAGGAATGCTCTATATTTACTTCAGAGAGAATCCTAATTACTTTTGGTACGTTTTTTGTCGTATACATTTTTGACCGACTTCAAAAAAATTGTTTATTCATTCGTTATAGGCATTCAGATAATTAAGTGACTTTTACTCGATTGCGCAAGATGGGGGTTAATTTTTTCGTGTCTATATTTCTGTATTATTTCCTACAACCTAAACGGCTTAACCGATTTTGATGTGTGACGTGTCGTTAGATTCGTTTTCACTTACTCGAGAGCTATAGGCTATTTATTTTATTTTAAAATAATAATAATAAATGTCTCGCAAAAAATAAAAATTTTACTTTTACATAGCCCCTTGCAACACGTAAATTTTCGAGAAATATAAATAGGTAAACTATTTATTGTACACACTATAAAATTACAATAAGAATAGAGCAATATAAAACTAGTGTAACAATTAGCGGCTTTATCGCTAATAGCGTTCTCTTCCAGGCAACCTTATTACTAAGAATTATTCTAAAGAATGCCACATTTTCTCCTGAAAAACATTAGAAGCAAGAGACTTAGAATTAGAAGAAGAGATTTTGCTTTACGAAAATCGCTAACTGCATGAGACTGTATATTATAAGTTCAGTCTGGTATTTCGTTTGTCATTTATGTATATTATACTTGTTATTTGGAAATGTAACTTTGTTAAACTAAGTTTTCAACAAACACTTAAGTATTAAGGTAATGTAGCGGCACAAGAAAGCTTCTTCAAAAGTGTCGCCATGTAATTATATATTCAGGGTTACCATATTATATGGTTTGAAAGCCCTTCAAATTTTCGGCTTATTACATATATTATTATGTACTATGTATGCACATATTATCACAACTTGATTTGTTTTGTGTTACGTTTGATGTGATGTTGAGTGTAAGTTTTCACGAGAAAGTATGCACAGAGCCACTGCAATAGCAATTTGTTTAAATTAGCATTCTTTAGAATGATTTTTGTAACATCACTTTTTTACATGTGGCTACGTAAATGTATTTTTTATACGGGAGTTTTATTGTTTTTATTACAAAAAAAATAATATAATAGGCTAACAGTCCTAAAACTCGGGAAGTGAAAACAAATCTAATGACACCTCGCATATCAAAATCGGACAGAATGTTTAGGCTGTTGGAAGTAATATAAAAACATACACATACTCACAATCAACATACACACACCCGAAAAACATTATCCTCCTTCTTACGCAGCCGGTTAAAATATGATAAAGTATGCGCAAGAGAGCTCTATCAGTATCTTTCGACAACCCTATTGTAATGACGTCTGGTGGAGGCGCGTGCGCAAGTAGGTATGTAATGTAATCGTAATAAGCAATTTGAGGTGACGATGACACCTTCCGACTCGCATCAGCCGAGGATGGAGCAATCTGCAGCTTCGGACGTGCACTTACAAGGACGTAACGAGCTTATATTGGAAATACAGGATGCCTGCCATTTAACTGAGTACGACGAATCAGCTTCAGGGGAGCATTTTAATATTATAATAGGTACGTTCATAATAATAGTGCTTTATTGAATGACCGTGATAGTTTAAAAAAGTGGGTTAATAGGTACAGTTTATAAATTTCTACCAACTAAGCAGTAAGGGCAGTCATATAGGGAGATTTTATATGTTTAAAAATTTTGTGATGCGTGAGAGAGATAGCTGCGTGTTTTGAGTCCAAGTCTAGCTATTATGGGGCAGTTTGTAGGCATATTCTCATCAGTGTGCGTATGGAAGGGCAGCCGCAGTGCGGGCGCGTTTCACTTCCGTAAGTTCATCTCGAGTCAATCTCAACTTGTGTAATAAGTTATAAGAAAAAGCGATTTTATATATATTGCTGTGATTTTTTTACAATAAAGTTAGAGGTTAGAAGAAAAGAAATGGCGAAACAGATTTATAAGGCGAAAGTGAATGAAACTGAAATATTGGAGAAAAGTTAAATCAAAAGTGCCTCAAAACCTGTCACATATGAGCTGTAAGGAAACTAATGAAATCTAAAGACGTCTCTCAGGATCATAAGCAAGAGAAGAGATATAATCTCAGCTAAAAAACGGCCAAGTGCGAGTCGGACTCGCGCACGAAGGGTTCATCTAATCTATAAAAACGGCAAAAAAATCATGTCTGTTGTATGGGAGCCCCCCTTAAATATTATTTTATTTTAATTATTTATTTCTAAAGTGAATAATATAACTCAATATTCTGTGAATATTTCAAGCGTCTACCTGTTGCCGTTATCAATATCGAGCAATAACGAGCAAAAAATCACGTTTGTTGTATGGGAGCCCCCTTAAATATTTATTTTGTTCTTTTTTTGTATTTGTTGTTACAACAACAAACAACGGCAACAGAAATACATCATCTGTGAAAATTTCAACTGTCTAAGTATCACGGTTCATGAGATATAGCCTGGTGACAGACGGACGGACAGACAGCGAAGTGTCAGTAACAGGGTCCCGTTTTACCCTTTAGGTACGGAACCCTAAAAACAATATCTGCAAATAAAATGGTTTAATAAAACTTCCGTATACCTCCTAGTATACTTTCTTACCCTTCTCATAATGAGAATGAGGCGCCAGAAGTTGGACAACTTATACAAACAGGACTGATTTTGTTTTTTTTGATTCGATAATTATCTAAGGAACGATTTGGACGAAAAGTGCGATTAATTGAAAAGCAAACCACCCGCTAACAATGGCACTCCTACGTGCAGACAGTGCACGCGTACGTTCACTGCCAAAATGGACAACATTAACAATATCCAATATCATCAGAGCTACACCTGACTGAAAGACATTATTTTTATAATATACTATTGTTTCCTATGCCTTGCGCCCGTCCAATGACAACACAGTACACACAACTTGACACAAAAACGCACGCTTCTGAGTACTCTCATAGAATTACTGAGACAAATCACTCTGTAAGTGTGTATGGTCAGCCATACTAATTATGAGAAATGCTAGTTTTTGCACTACTCTAGGAATAAAAAGTGTTATTACGTGGAATAGAAACATGTCATGGGTTTTGATTCTGTGGAACTTAAGGGAAGTAATGCTTATTATTGCTAATTGATTACTGAAGTCCAGTCATATACTAGAATAAATTAAATAGTGATCTAGCAAGCAGTGAACGAATCACTGTTTGCATCAACTAGCAATTTTTTTTTCTTGTGTCCGTATGTTTGTTTGTACTCGTGTATATGTCGTATTTTTCAACCAATATTTACGAAACCAATATATAAGTTATCCAATTTTATAGATTTCTTTATATCTGGGGTTTTAAGGGGTTATTTTCTTCTAAAAAGGGGGCAGTTTGCTGCGGCGCTATTAGCGCGTCGATGCGACGCGAATTGTTAATATTTGGCCAAATTGTGAATATGAATTTAGAAAATGAGCAGTAAACCTCCTCAGTACAGAGTTTTTTGTAATTTTTACCACGGGCTTTTTTGCTATTGCAAAAAAATGGCGTAATTACATGTTATGACTAAGGTTTAATTATTTTTTCACCTCACAAGCTCGGAAAGATTCTGTTTGTCATTAGAAATCTGAGTGGAAAAGTGCATTTTGTCCGCTAGCGTGGAAATAGTTTTTAAAATTTGAACCTTTCTATTCCATACTTTTCTATTCCGCAAGTCCACTGAAAATGCATTAAATACTTATTTCATGTCAGTGCGCCAACCTCATTTCTTTGAATAATCGCACTGACCAGCCACAGGTGGCAGCACTGGACTAGCGTTTTCCTTGCTGTATTGAGGTGAAATTTTTTGTGTTTCACTCGGCAGCAAAGTTATTTTGCATCTCGTACTTTTGAAACCCTCGCTACGCTCAGGTTTTAATACAAATACTCACCCCAAAAACCAACTTTGCAGCCTTGCATAACAAATAACTATTTTTCTCCCACGTGTGCTAGATAAGTATAAGCCGACAAAGATGAAAAAATTGTGCCTATTGGCCCTAAAAATCCATAATTAACCATAATAGTAAGCCATATAAAATAATCTCAATGAACTCTGTAATTACAACTTTTCAAGATATAGCGGTAAATATATAAAAAAACTTATATCATTACATTATTGACCTTTTTGTAAAGTAGTCTAAAAAAAAACTCACCAAGTAATTATATAGTATATATAGTATACGCGTGTCTCGACACGGTCTTGGCAACAACTTTTTTATTTCCAGTACAAAGATAAAAATTTCTTCAACACTCAGCCACTTCTCGAATTTTAATCTTTGCTTTATTTCCGTAATTTGTCATTTCGTAATTTTTACTTAGCATTCACGTCTAAAAGACGTTCTAATTCCTTTTATAAAGGCACAAAGGCAAACAAACTAAAGCCTCGGATAAATAATAGCACAACAAACTAGAGCCGAGGCGGCGTCTCATCAAAGGACTTCGCCGGAATTTCATCATCATCTCCCAGTAAATATGATAAAAAAGAATATCAGCTGCAGATGAAGTTATGACACTCTTAAAAATACACCAACAGTATCTATAAATAAAATGTACGGAAAATTTGAAATTTTGAGGAAAAAATTTCGTAGCAAACTTCTCTTTTTAACCGACATTTCACAAGCTTTTGTCTCGGTAACCTCTTGACCTATTTTGCTTATATTTAAAATTTTGGCTTAGAATTGAATATCATATCACATTCCTATCAATTGTACAACATCAATTAGTTTACAGCGCCACAGTAAATTTCCCCCCTTTTTTGGGGAAATATCAAATTCCCGATGACAAAAATAAACTATAAAATTGTAAAACCTGTATACCAAGTTTCACGTGAATGGTTGAATACCAACAAACATCCAGACAGAAGAAAGAAAATTTTGCCAGTTGATGTTGAGATCGGCAGACTTAGACAAGTGGCAAACGTTTCTATTTCTACAAACGCTTACGCTTCGAAATGCTAATAAACTGTGACGTGCCGTCACGTGACATTTCGTTAGCTAATCTCAATCACATACATTTACTTTCCTAATATACAGGCGTTCACGAAATTAGAATGCTACTTGTCTAACCCCCAGGTAGCATTATTATATTATGTTCTGCTCCCAGGGCAATTATTAAATTTCCCCCGCCCTGCAGCGCGAATATACCCTCCACTACATTTTCGTGACGGAATGCAAACAAATCATATAATATTTGTAAGTTTAATATAGTGCCAACATGCCAACAACCATAGACAAGAGTGTTTGACCTTTAACTCGTCCCTCATCCTCAGAAGACGAGTCTCAAATGTCGGCAGACGGAAAAAGACAACTATCCCCTTCGTATTATGTAAATTAATAACAGATTACGAGCAATTCGTTTGGAGAGGGATGCTGGCATGCGGGTAGCCACTAATTCACGGCTTGGTTAGAACTGCAACGACGCTTTGACAACAGGCGACTCAGCAGTGCGGCTGTCGCGCGACTGGTGATCAGTAAAACGTAAAACTGTACTACTGCTATGTAAGCGGCGTATCTCCTATTGCTTGTTTTTCGACGAATACTCTGATCTTTTTGAACTTATTTTGGCTTTATTTTTAAGACAAAATTTCTGAATAGACCTGCTTTGCCGCCATCTCTGTTTCCTGAGAACTACAATCTTGGAATTTTGAAGGCTAGAGTGAACAAAATCTTCTAGATCGACGAGCTCCATCTTCGGCCACATCGTCGTGCTTGTGGTCAATCGTAGAACTATCAAATAAAAAAAAACTATAACCGATTATATTTGCAAAACTTATTTGAAATAGCACGTAGTTAATGTTGAACTTTTGAAAACTGTTGTTTAGTTCATTTGGTCGTTTTTATCTTCAAAATATTGCTACCTATGCCTGCATGTGTCAAAAGAGATATTACGTAGAGTGCCTAAAGGCATTTGCCGCTACAGCGCTGCTGCCGCGTCGCTTAGTCGCCTACTGTAAAAACGCTCTCACAACTCTCGTTCAAGTAATGACCCCAAATTTATCCGTTAACCATTTATCGAGTTTCAGTGGTATTTATGGCGTTCGATGACCATTTGTGCGTTGACCCGCTCGCTTTCTTTATTGGAAGCTGAAGTTGTATTAAAGTTAATTGTTTGAGCTGCAGTTGAAGTGAAGTATTCCTCAATGATTCCTTTATTGAATTCGATACCAATTGATCTTCGAGGATGTTCCAAAAACCCGAACGAAACGCTTTAAACGTACTTCAGCGAATAAAGGCGGTGAAAATATAATTGTACATTTCCTGGACAGGTTTTTCTCAATATATATGTTCTGAGTGTCTTTAAATCATGAATGTTATTAGATTCGTGATTTAAAGACACTCAGGTTTCTTTAAAGAAAACGCGCTCCATATTCGACCACAGCGTCATTGCTCAACATCAGACGAGCTGGCAGTCAAGCGCAAAACTATTAAATAATAAAAACACCGGAAATCACTAGAATATATATAATATTTTTTTATACAAGATAGATTTACGATAGACCATCAACTCGCCTGATGTTAAACGACGGTGTGGCCGCGGATGGAGCTCGTCGATCTAGAAGATATCTGTACGCAACAAAAATATGGATCGATATCGCTGAGTACGGATATATAATAATACTTAAATGAATATTAAATAATGTTTAATAGTGAATATGCATTGTAGCACATGTACGTTAGGTTCTACTATTTCCACCTATAGCTTGTTTCTAAATCAGTTCGTCCCGTTGTCAACCTTAACTAAGCTCACCGTTCACTCCTAAAGCTATTTAAAACCAGTTTACTCCAGCAGCAGTGCATTTTTACGACGTTGCATGTACGTCGCCCCACGTGCGCTGTGCCACGCGATGCTATTTCCACCATCCCCCACTAAGGTATTGTTTTTGTTTACCACTAAATAATTAACGCTTGACATTTATTTTACTCCTCCCTAGGATCCCCTGTGTCGGAGATGCCATAAAACACATGTATAATGTTTGCTATGTACATGTTGCCTGGAAGAGATCGCTCTAAGCGACAAGGCCACTAATTAAAAGCTTAGCTATAATTATATTTTCTCTGTATTTGTGGTCTTTTAATAAAGAGTTATCTATCTGTCTATGTTGTAATTGTAATAAATGACAAGGACAATTTTCGCAGGCATTTAAATTCTCTATTCAAACATTTGCCAGAATGAGAACGATTCCGGGACTTTCCTTTTTTATGTAGAATAGGTTTGCGCTTGACCGCCAACTCGCCTGATGTTAAGCGACGTTGTGGACTACGATGGAGCACGCTTACCTAGAAGAAACCGATTCACCCTTCCTCTACACTTTTTATCCCTTTACCTTTATGGTAGAATAAGTCGTCGTTTTTCAAATTTGTTTTCATTAATTTATTGACGGTTATTGATTTTTGGAGATTTGTTTCAGATAATGTTTCGTACAAAAAAAAGTTTTTTTCAGTACAATTAAGTTTTGCATACGATAATTCTTCCGAATCAAAACTGAATATTGTTTAAGCAAAATGTAATAATATATTATTGTTGATATGTAGCTTAAACGTTTTCGAGCAGCCTAAATACTAAACATCAATATCAATACTAATATTAGGTTCTCCTAGCCACTATTTCAAGGTATTACCTATTTGAAAACACATGACGTCATATCCTGAAACAGAATCACGTAAACATTCGATCGCATTTCCTAAAACAGGAAACCTAAACAGGATATCAATTGATTTCCTGAAGGCGTTAGTTTACTGTCAGCCGCTGCCGGAGTGGAAGCGCCGCGGCGTTCTAAATTTAAACTGCAGTGGGGTGCGCAAGAGTCGCTCGCCCTTGTAGGGTGGCCAGGATTGGACGGTTTTAGCTCTCTAGATACGATGAAGCAGTTTGGGGTTGGAGGTTATAGTGTGCTTATAGATCTATAAATAAATAATGATATTTTTGTACGCTTTTAATCCTGAAACAGGTGGACTAACTGACGTTTTCCATGCCAAAAATCGGCACACTACCACCTATTTGTTATTGAAATAACTAAAAATCAGTACAACGTATTCTTTAAAGTAGAACTCCCTACCTTCGTAACTTGTTTTCTTAGAACTACAATCTTGCAATTTATCAATCGATAAATTCGATCGACGAATTTTGATTTATCTTTGTGTATCACAATACAGGGCAAGAATGGAAACTTTAGGGTTTTTATTACGTTAACTTAGAAGCTTGATAATTTTACAGCTTCAAAGGACTGCAAGTAGCAGCGTAGGAAATTCAGCCACAAGGTGGCAGGTGCCAAGTGGCAGGAAGAGAGCATAAAGTTTTTATTGTTCTAACTTCTTTTACTAATCTGTTTTACCAGTAGTTTTACTTATTTATCTTATCTTTTTGGTTAAAAATTATAACCAATTTTACTGTATGCATCGAGAATTTTGTACATCTTTACTCTCCAATAACAGTAAGATGTTATGGCATTAAGCGGCATCATGGTCTTTGATGTTCAGTCTACCTACTCTGTAAGGGAAAACAGGCGTGATTATATATATGTATATGTGTCACGCGTTTCATAGTTATAGATATTTACTATTTGAATTGCAATAAATATCACAATAATTCCAAAACAACACTGGAATGCTAGAAGTATTTTTTTACGCAAGATAGATCTACGATTGACCACCAACTCGCCAACTGTTAAGCGACGGTGTGGACGAGGATGGAGCTCGTCGATTTAGAAGATATCTATTCATTCTAGCCTTGAAAATTCCAAGAATGTAGGCTCAGAACCATCGATTGTTTGTTCTTAAAAAACAGCAATCGTCAAGCGAGGTCAGCGGCCTTTTGGCGGCTTAATAACTCTGACAATTAGGGCTGGCCACTTAGTCTATACGAACTTACTTACTTACTTACTTTACCACCGAATGTAGGCTGCGATCGCTCAGAACCTTTGATTATTCAACAAGCTCAAAATTAAAAATCTCTCCATACATCACATCTCCGTATTTGGAGCATATGGCCAAATCGAGACTAATGTCTTTATGCCGTTTAGCTTCTTGCTTCGTTTTAGATTAAAAGCCAAGTGTATATCGTAGCGCATGGCAACCCAGTAACCGCAGTGCGTAAACTCATGCGCACGCGTCGCTTCAGGATGCTAAACGGCCGCCACTTCCGGCTGCGAACTCTGACAAGTGCATCTGACAATTGACACTTGACAGCTGCGCGCTGTCGCTGACACACAACAGGTCTTTGTTTTGTTATGTAAAAGAGGAACCGGGAAATTTGAGCCCGTTCGTAATGTAACCGAAGACAAAATATGTTTTTTTTTAACTACAGCTGAATGACGACATGAAAAGTCGCTCGTTTGATGTTAAAGTTTAGGCTTGTGCTGTATATAACAGTCCAATCAGAATTAGACCACTGGACGGACGTCCAAAGTTTACGTAGAATAACGTAAACTTTGGACTTCACCCCGAAATACTTTTTTTTTAATGGACATTTCACGCAACACTATCTAGCCCAAACTAAGCAAAGCTTGTACTATGAAATTAGATGACTGACAGAATACATATAAACTTTTTTTTTGTAAATATATACATAAGATACATAGAAACACCCAGACACAGAACAAACATCCATGCTCATCACACAAATGTTTACCCTGGGTGGGGATCGAACCCACGACCTTATAGCTCAGCAGGCAGACTAACTGAGCCACCAGGCCAGACTAGATGTATAAACTAGTTATGCTCAGAAACATTGAGAATTAGTTGGAAACGTTGAGGTTCTACAACACTTCTGTAAGTCAAATCTCGCAAGATTCCGGTTTGTGGATCTAACAGATTAGTAAGTTCAAAAATTACGTTTATTAGGCTTCCGTACTAAGGGTGCGAGAGCCTATTTGTGAGGCTACGGTGTCTGTCTGTCTGTCTGTCTGTCTGTCTGTCTGTCTGTCTGTCTGTCCTACACTTAAACGGCTGTATCTATTAAACGGTAATAGATTCTTCAAGTCTCAAAATTGGCAAAATTGTAGAGTTTAATTTGATATAAATCTACAAATGCTAAAAATAGGTGAAAGAACCTTGCGTCTTAATTTGGGAGTTGTGAAACGAACTACTATGATATAAAGACGTTTGAGTTCGCGAAGTCTGCTGTTTGCAGAATTAATTGGATATTTATATATTTATTTATTTATGTTACTTCCAATATTAATATCACAAAATTATTGCGAGATATTACGTAACGGGGTAGTATCTAGATACACCGAGCGTGCATTCCTGACTCAGGCACGACCCTTCCTAATGCTACTCTTTACGATTTATCTCTGTCAGTCTATTCTCGTTTCCCAAACCGATCTCGTCCTATCCCACCACTCCCCCCCCTTCCCATTAGGGATGGCGTTGACCTTGGACCAGTTAAATTACTTCCAATCATCTTCAAGGGCAAGGTTTCCATTAAATTTAATGGCTGACGCTGCAACTCTATCAATTTGGTGCGCTGGATGTCTGCTGCTCGAGTTTGATGACTGTATTGGGATTTTGGGATGTGCTGTGCTTTTAACCGATTGCGCAAGGAGGGTATTGTTTTTGGGGTATGTATATGGATGTCCGAAACCGATTACAATCGCTAAAACCTTAGGAAACATTAATTGTTCGTTGTTTATAAATATTTAGCATTACAGCGCGCTGCCGCTGACCACAATCTCTGAAACTACTCTACTTAGGCATTGGAAACTTCAAAAGGCTAATGTAGGTGCTTCACCTATCCCATACTTTTAAACAATTTACGGCTTACCCTGTAATTAAATAATAAAATTTAATACACTATCAATTATGAGTAACAGGGAGAAGAATTATTAACAAGGATGCTTTATAGGCCGTAAAATTAACACGTTGTTAAAAAGTTAATTTTTTACATCGCTTTTGTAGGACATAAAATACGAACGTTCACTTAAAATCTTTAACAATCTGTACATATAATAAAGTATTCGATAACAAATTATTAAGATTCTTTTCGACATAATTATATAAAGGGTTCATAGTTGACACTGAACCCTAAAAAACTGATTCTTTAGATACAAATAGAAATTTTCATTACAGAAAACACGATGCAAAATAAAAAGCCCTTTTATAATAGCGCTCTCCCCCCTTTTTACCTTCCACGATGTTTGAATTTAATAATAAAAAATTGCACGCAGTACTAATTAAATCCTTTCCACTATAAAAATTTAAGGTACTGTTTGACTGTGCGTGAAGATTCACACTCCGATGAACATCTTTTTTATATATCAGCCCTTTGTGTAGTGACTGTCAAGTAATCTGTGACGGCATGAATAAGCATGCGTAGATACAGCGCGACAAGGATTATAATGACAATGGTCGGTAGTGGAAACTGGAACCACTCACAAACTTTTGTCTCTACAAATTCATGACTAATGTAGCTCATATTTGAAATTCTAGTTTATGATTAAGTTACAAACGTATCTGCGAATTATTATCAAATTAGGGCAGTAAATAGCGCAATAGTAAACTTCCCCCTTTTTAACCGAAAGAAGTTCTCATTTCGACTGTATGTTTTTTTGTATGTTTGTTCAGCGATTACTTCGCGAATTATGAATTATTGGAATAAATATTCCTTAATCAAAAATTTCCGATGAAAAATTCCATAAAATTGTAGAATGCTATTTGCCATGTATTGTCAAGATAAATGAAAAACACGATCCGTACGCAAATACTAAAGTGACCGAATGCGAAAATAACTCTCTTACCTTTTTTCGACCAAACGGCCCAACCGATTATAATGACATTTGATACAGAGCCAGCTGTGTACGTGGACCTGGAGACGGATATGACCTTTCATCACTGTTTTTAAACACCACGCGGTTGAAGCTGTGGGCGACAGGTTGTTTAAATATAAAGTAGTAACAGCGTCGGCCACACGTTGGCCACACATAAGTTCATTATAGTCTACGTCGCGCTGTACACGTGTAGCCCTTATTCTGGAGACGTATTGTAACGCAGACGATCGTATCAATTATAATTTATGTTTGTACTTACTGCGAACGATTTTTTATATTAATGTTGCTTTTGAACAGGCTTCAAAATGAGAGGTTCTCAAGTTTTGCCTGGTTTGAACTTATTTCGTTTTTTTTTTTTTTTTATTATTAGGAAAAGGATCACCTTAGAGATGGCCCCAATAATAACGAGTCGATTGACACCTGATTCATCAAAGTTGCATGTGTAGTATAAGTTCATGATTCCAGCGAAGTTGGATGTGTAGTATAAGTTCATGATTCCAGCGAAGTTAGATGTGTAGTATAAGTTCATGATTCCAGCGAAATTTCCGGATATAATGACTCTGAGATATTATTAGATCTCATCCGAGATATTTGCGCTTATCACTTGGAGATGTTGGATGATAAATTTAATATCTCAGAGTGACAAGTGCAATGCATTAGCACACACAGTTTTGAGGTGTTGAGGACCACAGTGTCTGTGTGATATTGGACTGTTATGAGCAAGTGTGGCGCTTAGTATCAGGCAAAGCTCCTGCTCGTCTTGTCACTTACTTAAGTAAACGACGGAAATAGATACAGCAGAATGTTAAAAACAAAGGTTTAGTCTACATCTGACAGATTCTACTCTTGACAGGTCCTAATATGACAGTTCTACATTTTGGTTTTGCCCACGTTTTGCCGCAGTAAGGTAAAACATACTTAGATAAAATACAACCAAAGGACTACAAAGGAAATTTAAAATTCTATCTAGCCGAGAATCCTGACTAGTATTTTTATCCGTATAAGGATCTAAACATTTTTACTACAATTTACATTTGAAAAGGACTTTTTAACATTAAAGTGGGCATCTCACCGTAACCCAGGTTAGATGCATATCACCGCCCACTATTAGACTATTTTGTTCTAAGAGCGTACGTTTTAAACTGCTGTGATTATACACTAACAAATTAGATAAAGTCTTCATTAAAATATCATTATCTAACACGTCGTGAACTGGGGTTAACTAAACATTACGTTTTGTTGCGTAGCATTTTATTTTAATATTTACTCGACTACGAAAGGAAAAGGAGTTTTGCTTTCAGTCCGTATGTACCTATTATGTATGCATGTTCCCGCATAAATTCTAAAGAACTTATCATGATTTGACAAATGACTTAGATAAAGTCATTATTGTCACAAAGTATATAAGCAAATAACATGAAAGTAGGGTAACAACGGGCGGCCTTATCGCTAAAAGCGATCTCTTCCAGGCATACATGGGATGGAATGAAAATATAAAATAGACTGGGCGTGCAATAGACGAAAAAGAAACTATGATACTAAAAACCGTAGATATGACTAATTAATAAGACGTAGACTTACATACTAAAGTAAAGTAGTTGTAAATACAATAAACATCAAGAGTTACAATGTATGTACGTATGTCACTGAAATCGTCTGGTTTCAGACATACCGCAGACTGGATGACCTACAAGTGCATCGGTCATTTGTAAAAATAGCCCAAACACTAATTGAATGATCTACGAGCCTTCGAGGCATCGACATTCGACCCACTTGTTTCATATTTAGTTTCCACACTCACCGTCTAGCCGCTACTGACGGAAATGTTATTATGAATACACTACGAGTATTGCACCCAATCCATACATAGATATATTTGTTTCTCTACATTCAAAACACGACGACGCGTAAGCGTTAGTAAGATTACAACAAATGTCTGGTGATGTACTTTCACTGAATAAAGAATGTTTAATGTTCTAAGCTCATTTTAACTTTGGAGTCGATTTTAGGGAGATTTCGGCGAGAGTGCATCTGATCTGCATGATCTTATTCCGCCATATCATCCGAATAAACAAATGTTACCTAGATGATATTTTTTCTGTTGTTTTGTTATAAAAACGAACTGAGCTGAACCGAAAGTACCGATTCTGATAAAATTTACCTACCAAAACCTACCAAACAAAAAAAATTATCATCAAAACAATTCATAATTGGCGGAGTACGCCAATTATGAATTGTTTTGATGCTCAGCAAAATCGCTGAACAAAAATACAAAAAACAAACATACGGTTGAATTGAGAAACTAATTTTTTTTGGAAGTCGGTTAAAAATTCACAAAATCAGTAGAAATGGCAGTGGACTGATAGAACTGATGGTCGATGGGGCCGAAATGTTCTGGACAGGAGACCACGTACCAGCAAGCGTAGTGTAGGAAGACCAGCCACAAGGTGGACAGACGACCTCATACAATTAGCAGGAAGATGCTGGATGCAAGCCGTACACCAACCGGGGTTTTAGAAATGGGGAAGGCATGTGTCCAGCTGTAGACTTCTTGTGTCTGAGACGTTAATGACAGAGACTAGTGCCGCTATGAAAGGCGCAGCGACAGCAAGATAGCCGCAGCACTAGCAGTCTGCAGTCTCGGAATAGCACCTTAAGTCTGGCGGATCTTTGTTGTGTTAATCTTGGTGCAAAGTGGTGGTATAAGGAAATGGTGGGTGTTTAGAGATGTGCTAATTAGGTGTACAGTTGAAATGAAGGAGGCTTCATGCAGGCGTTGCAATACTGCGTTGGCGTTGCTGTTTTGAGGTTCTTGTACCACTATTAACACATTACAGTTAATAGTGGTAAAGGAGCCGGTGTTGTTTATTTTGTGGCTAGATTTTGTTGTATAAATGCCTACCAATGTTTATTTAATTTTATTATTTATTACTTCCAATGCTAAATAAAATATGTCCAACACCACACTTCAAATGCCTCAAATCTCATCTGTTTTTCAGTCATGATCAAAACTATGTTCTATATACCTAATCTTTTTTCGTAGGCGTTTTCGTAGGCTTCATAAATGCACAGTCCAGGTGAGCATCTCTCTCTCGAGGTGCTTAAGTGTCCATCATCCAGCGCACCAGGTATTCAGCCATTAACTCACTCATCCTCAGCCATTGGCCGCTGGTGTTTACGTTCCCTGGTACTGTCAGTCGACAGGCGGCCGCTCGCTGTAAACTAACTTCAAGTGTGGACAGCATGTTTGCCAAACATCCGGTTGGATTGCGAAACGACATTGTTTTGACTTTTGCTAGAGGTTTCGCCTGTCGTTTTTCTTTCGTACAACAAATGGCTGAATGGTTAGTAACAGACTGCTATAGGCGAAACTAGGGAAATAAAATTATTTATGAAGCACTTAAATAGCAAATCTGTCATGAAAATGCTTCAAATGTCAATTTCGATGACAGAATGCGTGAACGAAGTCACGTGAAAGTTTAAGTCATTGCCGTATATTGATTGTCCTCTTTGTCACATTTATTGTCACAAACATACTCGTATATTGAGATCACTTTACAGCCGGTCCACACAGCGCGTTGCGTTGGCGTCGCGTCGTCGTAGCGCTGTCGCTCTGTCGTTTTACATACTAATAAATAATCATGGTCTTCAGACGGCACGTTGCGTCGACGCAACGCACACACGACTGAATTGCAGCCCCCGATACGAAGCGGGCGGGGGTGTACTCATTGCGACGCCGGAACGGCATCGCGCAGTTGTTTGTGCGTTGATAGGGAGGGAGGAAATACGCAAGCTCATTTAGTTTTTTCAGTCGTGACGTTCCGGCGTCACCGCTGCGACGACAGAACGTCACGACTGCGTTGTAGTAACGCTGCGATGGCGCAGCGCCCGTGTGGCCGTCTATGCGTTAAATATATTTGCGTTGTGACGACGCAACGCGCCGTGTGGCTTCTTATAGTTTGAGATAATGCGTACATCAGACATGTTCGAAATATGTCATATTTTCCCGTATTTTTACAAAAGTATTTTCAACCTTATAAACCTAAGCATCCAGTGTCTTCCCGCCACTTGTATGAATGAGGCCATCTGTCCATCTCAAGGCTGGTATTCCTACGCTGCGCTTACCGGTGCATTTTTCTTCGTTCTTTCTAATGTTATTACCATTTAAATTTCCATTATGTATTAACATAGATGACAGAATGCGATGTCTTACGATATGTCAATTTTCCTGTCGCAGTGGCCACTGAAATAGTAATAAGAGAACTGAATAGACTGGAATACTGGAACCCACTGTTATTCCACATTTTATAATATGCCTGAAGAATTTCCTATAGTAATATACCTGACTTGCGTAACTTTAGTATATCCAAGCCTCCAAGGGCCACCAATCAGGAAAGGATCTACGTAGTTACGTAGTCTACCTTGTCCTATTTAGATAATGTGTACCCTTTGTATGCTAATTTTGATTGAACGTTTGACGGGCTACAAACTGTATGTTGACAATGGACAGGAGTTTAATTGTACTTACGATATAGTTTTCCGTTAGTAAAATCATTTTGAAAATAAGTTGTTGAAAGGAATATTCACATTATAATTTTCGCGCGGGTAAAACGACTATCTAGGTGGTGAGCACCAGGATCGGGGTTCGTATATTATTAGATTTGTGTTTAGGTACACATTTTCAATAATCAATTTATTACTAATAATTTTAAAATCCAAAGTTTAACAAGGTACGAAAACAAGAAACAATCTGACCATTAACAGTTTAGAATCAAAACAATGTCTAATCCTAAATCCTTCATGGTTGTTTGCAATTTAGGGAAGTCAACGAGATGGTACGGTAAACTAGTGCGGTAAAACGGCAGGATAGTGGACGATATAGGAAATGCAAGTGGACAAAACGGAACAGTGGACGAAATAGAAATATGAGGAAAATTTAAAGTGGACGAAGTATTCTTGAGCGAAACATAATAAGTAGTAAATATTACAAATATACTATTATATACATTAAGATTTAATTTCTTTCTTCCACAGAGTACCTCAACAAACCAAAGAGACAAGATGCGCAAACTTCCTGAACAGTCCAGAGTCAGTCGGCGACTTTTCGAATCAGATCAAGACCTAGCCACCCTCGACAATTTCGCGAACATTCTCCAAGAGTCCTGTAGGATAGACCGGAATAACATGATGAGCAAGTGGAACTTCGACTTCGAAAAGGAAGAAGCATTAGAAGGACCTTATGAGTGGTATAGAAAGGACGAAAACTCTTGGATAGGAATGAAACCTGTAGAAACGGTGATAGAAGATAAATTTGTGCCGATAGAGAAGGAAAATCAAATGACACCTAAATTGACAACTGCAGAATCACTGCCTGTTATTAGGAAGAGGAAGCGAGACGGCACTATTTTGATTGAGAAAGGATCGAAGCGTAAACTTAGCTTTGACTAAAAATTTCGTGCAATGTACGCCCTTGCAAAATATTGTAGGATTTTTTCGATGTATTTTGACGATAGTTTGGTCAAGTGATATTAAGGCAGTAGTTATTTTGCTAAGATTTTTTTCAAATGTGTCACAGAATAATCTGTTTTTTTTGCAAATGACTAAGTAACGGTTATATATGAGTCCTTGCCATATTATTAATGTTCGGTTTGGTAATAACTATTCCCATGTTGCCAGATTTCAAGTATTGATTTTTGACAGTATACCTCAGAGATTACCTATACAAACAGTTACTTCGTTTCTTCTTATACCGCATGTTAGACGCGTTAGTTACGCGTTAGTCGCTCGCGTAATTCTTACCCATAATAATTCAATGCCATAAACATAACTGGAGTCAAGCGCTCAAAACCCGTGTGTGGTAATGCACTGCCCTCGTCAAGGCAAAGATGTGATACTTCCCCAGGTGGACCTTGCAAAGAGCCCTGACACTTTACGGTTCAGTAGTTTTATCGATTGAAGTAAATTTTTTAGTTTCTTAAGGTGGCGCTTCACGCGTGCGTCGGGAAATTAAAATTTCAAACAGTTTTTCGTCCTTATAGCTTGTTCGGGTAACTATTGTAATTGATAATAAATAAATTACATATACATATATATGTAAATATTTAGAAGGTTTTGTCACAATAAAAACAAGTCTGTTTAACAATAACAACTACAACGTGTAACTTATTACTTACATTAACTGAGAAAAATCAATTTTACAAATTCTAGCGGCTTCTAGGAGTCTATTTGATAGTTAAATTAATGTGATAATATTAAGAAGAATCTTGGATCGTCGCAAACATGTACAAGTAGTACTCGAGCTAAAATCTGATTGAAATCATACAAATCTTAACGGATTTATCGCGAATATTTTACATAATTTATGAGCTGACGTTTCGAAAGACAACTGTCATCTAGTATCACCTCACCTGTGACCACGGACACTGCAAAGTGTACGAAACGTCAAGTCATAAAAATTATGTAAAATATAAGTCCGTTAATATTTTTGTTCAATTTCAATGATTCGCGAAAACCTCAAAAAGAACTATTTAAAAATTTAATTTCTCGTCAAATGTCTGGCGGTTGGCCTTTAAATTATAGTCATTGCACAGATTTTCTTTGGCACATGTGTAACCATCTTTATAATACGCTTATACAATGTGCCACGTAGGTTGCAAATATTATGTAGTATTTGATAATTATTTAAAATTTAAACATATTTAGTATTTTTAGTTATATTTTATTTAATATTTTCGTGGGTTAGTTGTAGTCTATAAATTTAGATATAGTTTATAACTTTATATTTTTCTTCGATATTATGGTTATTTATTTTTTCTAAAGCTCAAAATGTATGCGCCATAACAATGGGGGTTTCAAAACACAGAAAAACGAGTGACGTTCTAACATATCAGTAATAAGTGGCCAAGACAATGTCGAGACACGCGTATAGTAGGGTTCCGTAGTCAATGCTGTAATTTAAAAGAAAACTATTTGACGAGTATTTTTTGTTTAGACTACTCTGCGAAAAGGTCAATAACCTTAGTATTATAATGATTAAGTGTTTTAAGTATTTGATGTGGTCTCTACTATGGTTAATCGTGAATTTCTAGGTCCAACAGTTTACAAACGCTGGGGGACATTTTTCATCTTTTGCGGGCTATATGTCGCATAACGCATCTGAGAAAAAAATTTATTGAACCTTAGTCTTATTTGAAGAGTCCAGTTCAAATATACCCCACACGAAAGGGGTGGAGTTGAAAAAAAACATCCCTTCTTTAATTGCATTATCAAAAAAAAAATGGTCCATACTTTTTTTTTTGAAAATATAAATACGGCATTTTGTATTGGTTTACAGAACATATCTACATACGAAGTTTTGTTTATGTAGGGCTGATAGTGTCTAAATTAAATTATTGTGGCATACGGATAGACGGACATGGACGGACGGAAATTATAAGGGTTCCTTGTAGTTACTACGGAATCCTAAAAAGTTTAAGGTTTCATAAAAAAGCTATCAAAATCGGTTCAGTACTTTGGTTTTTATAACAAAATAACTGGAAATACTTATGTCATCTAAGTAAACGAAATGCGTATTTTGAAGTCGGCTTTTACAGTTCTTTAAACTATAATTATATTTTACAACCGTTGGCACTAGCATTCTCGGTAATGTTCATAATGTGTGTAAAGGTAAGCGACATAGTTCCCGCTGTGTCCAGCGGACTCAGTATGTTAGCTCCGACTATGTATCAGCGTCACCCGTCTCCCTCTACTTGACTCTACTGTCATTCATTGGTTATGAGTCAATTTTCTGACAAACATTTTCATAATATTACTGAACTAGCCACATGTCGTGGTTTTACATCAAATCTAGAAATCCTTTTATAATAGATATTTACTTTTCACAAATAAGACATCCTGCAAAAAGCAGCTATTTAGACAATACGTTACCTGTAAGTCGGTCGGCCACACAAAGCCTTGGATATGTATAGATTACGAAAAACTAAAATTTCAATAATCATAATCATAATATATAAATATATACTTAATAATTTGTATTACTTTTAAAATGTTCGAAAGTGTGTAAAATAGAAGACTTACTTCTTATACCGCTTTAATAAAGATATTAATCCACTGATACATCACAAAACATATAAATAAACTGAAATATCTATCAAACTGAGGTATTTAAGAAATTCATCACAATACTGTATTTAATTGTTTATAATCAACATATATATCATAAAGTAATCAACGCTAATGCTTATTTTCTTCTGTATTGTATCAAAATTGTTGATTTGATCTCTTCGTAAAGATCAGGCTACACGATTCATGGTAGCGACGCGGTGCGATGCGTTTTGAAGGCGTTAACGCTACGTAATATGATTACATTAGGTGTATCTCCACCAGAGCTAAGCTAAGCTATGTAAATAATTCCGAAGTCAACGAATAAAATTATTCAAATTACATACATATCTCAATAGAGCGATTCTATTGGTCGACTTCTGACGCATCCTATTTTCATGGATTTTTGTATTTTGTTAGTCGGTGAAATTTATCAATTATTAGATTAACACGTACCTATATTTGACATAATTTTGAGACCTGTCGGACGTATGTACAATTCTATTATGAAAACTAACGTGGTTGTTACACACCTTACCACACACACCACATCTTATTACTACAGTCGGAGATTTCGACTCAAAAATAAACGTGAGTAATCCGTAAGATATTTTAAAGATAAGCAGTACATACATAGCTTAGGTAAGTTCTGGTAAAAATGCACTCTAAGAATGGTGCTAGTGACGGCGTCGTCCGAACAATAATTCAAATCGCCGTGATAAAATATGACTACCCTCTCCACATTATCGTCTTTGTATCCAAAGATTCGACGTGATAGTGCTTGGAACACGGCTCCATAAATTATGTATATAAATTAAAGAAATGTGTATCCATAAAATTTGTACCAAATCACAATAGAATTTAATTTGGACATTACATTTATTTTCGATATCAAAATCTGTCATGATCTGACATAAAATATGAGTGACATGAGTGTCATATCCCAATAGAATCTCATTTAGACAATACGTTTATTTTCAAAATTAAAATCTGTTGGGATTAGACATAAAATATGTTTTAAATCTCAACAAACTTCATCTTGAAAATACATATATTTTTTAAATGAACTTCTGTTGAGATTTCATACATTTATTAATACAATACAAATACAAAATACAATACAATTGTATTTTGTACTTGTACATATATTTTTTAAATGAAGTTCTGTTGAGATTTGATACATTTATTAATATAAATGTTTGGAGCATTGTGTTTACATATTCAATATAAATATAGTAATATTTATATTTACGTGTACAACTGTCTTGATACACGTAAGTTTCAGTAATATTAAAACTTCCGACTCAAAAACGGCTGAATTGGTTTATTGTGAATCATCCCTAAGAATACTCTGGATTAAATCCTCTTTCAAACAAAAATCTAGATCAAAATCGGTTCATCCGGTTGAGTTTGAGTTTTAAGTTGAGTTACACACAAGACAAACACACAAATACACACGTCAAACTTATAACACCTTTCTTTTTACGTCGAGAGTTAAAATAGAATACAAAACAGTAGAAGTGCCACTGTCTGAGATTTTAGGAAAATTGTTTAATATATATAGAATATTATATAGAATATTATGATAGTTTAAATAATTAAAAAAACTATATTATTACTGTATTATTGTAGTCATCCCGCATCTAGAATTTTAGACATTTGGTTTTTGTAACCGCCGTGACGCATCATGTGGCGGGTCCCTAAATCTTGGTTTCTTTCGTGTTAGTTAATAAAATCTTTTTGGAAAATGGACGAACGTGATCACCGATTAGGTCGTAGTTTGTACCTTATATAAGTGAGATTTAGGTCTAAATTCGTTTAGGTTAATTTACATTGTGTAATTTCAAAATTAGCTAATTAACTTTGAATTTATAGAAGTCATTTAAAATACCTCAAAAATATTGATGTAACAATTATGTAACTTTTGCGCTCGGTCTCAATATTCTATCCATTTTCGTCCATATTATGTCGATTCGCATTTGTGCATCATCATCGGTGAATCCGAATATTTTGTGATAATTTATTCCTACAACTTCACTAAGAATTGCTTGCACGGAATTCTTTAAGTACGTATTAAAATGTATTGAACTTAATCGGTGAATCCTAATTTAATTGCATTTCAGTTTTGAATTATCTGAACTTGATTTTACGAAATTGAGCCCTTTTGTAAAATGTAGCATTATTTCAAGTATATATGTATTCTATCAGTCATCTAGTTCCATAGTACAAGCTTTGCTTAGTTTGGGCTAGATGGTGTTGTGTGAAATGTCCACAAATATTTATTTATTTATTTATTTATTTATCTATTGGCTCAATCAATGACGTCATAGATTGCTGCAATTTTTGTTAAAGTATTTAAATATGTATCTCAGATTGATTCAAAGGGATTGAGATATAATATTGGGACTGGGCAGGAAATTGATATAATATTCCCCAAAATATTAACTAAAATCGATATTAACATAATTTTAATTACCTAATAAAATAACTCAACAGCTAAATCCCAAAGTCCACGTAGCATGCATATAAAGCTCTTTAGTGATACATAATAAATATTTTGTACTTATTTTATAAATAATTTATATTTTAATTTTCTTTTGTATATTATTCGTTTCGCCTGTTAGTATTTACGGTCGGTTTTAAATTATTTATAGATATATTATTTAATACAATAAAATTTGCAAAATTCATGTTTGGTTGTTTTAGTCTTATCTTCCTACAAGGTTATTTAGGTAGCTTTAAATTCCGCCAATCTGCAAACATTGTTTGGTAATTCATCATCATCATTATCATCTCAGTCAAAACAAATTCGCTACTCGCCTCTCTTATAGGCTACCAAAATACCGATTGGTTGCAGACCGTATGATGACAAGCCACATATCTGACGGGCTACAGCTACGGCCATATGGCTCAGTGGTAGTACGACTGCCTTCTGAGCTATAGTCATCTAGTTTCCATATCAAGCTTTGCTTAGTTTGCTTAGATGGTGTTGTGTGAAATGTCCACCGTTATTAAAAAAAAAGACTTAATGTTATACTTACTAAATAGATCTAAGTTTGACCACCAACTCGCCCATTAGTAAGCGACGTTTTGACCGAGGATGGAGCACGTAGATCTAAAGATATCTATTCAATCTAGCCTTGAAAATTCCAAGAATATAGTCTTCGGGAAACAAACATATACAACCTGATGCAAGTGGCAGGAAGTCGCATTTATTCCACGTTCTAAACAATGAATATTGTTAAAATATAGCCCACCTTCTGACGCAGTCGGGTAAAAATACACATAACTAAGTTAACCTTAACAAAATGCTAGATGAAAGCAAGTAACCCTGTACAAAAACTCCGGAATCGGAGCAAGTCAGCTTAATAATCACACAAGTACTATAATTTCAACAAGACAATTATCTCCGACAACCGCTATGTAGTTACAACGGTGATTACCGTTACACAACTAAGTTCGGTAACGCCCGCATCTTGAAGTAGGCGAACGTACCATCATCCGTTCTAGAGAGCTATCAATTAGACCGAGTATTTGATGCTATGCGATTTACAAGCTTTTATTTAGTTTCACCTGTCCTGGTGTCATCAAATTTTGTTCAATTTGACACACTTCCCGGATTCAGATTGAGCTGAAATTTTACATACGCAGATCTGCAGTGCTTTGTAGCTGTAAAAAAACGATTTTTTTAGTTATTTAAAAAAACTACAGCCGCATATGTCGCAAAAACCGCGTATTTCGTCACTCACAAAGGAATCAAAAGCTATGGGGTACTTCCCGTTGACCTAGAAATATGAAATTTGGCAAGAAGCACAATCATAAAGTACACATAAAGAAAAACATCCGAAAGCTGTACATTTTTTATTTAATCACAAAAATAGGGTCTTTATGCAAGAGAGGAGGCTCAAATAAAAGTGAGTTAGCCATATCATGTGGGGTACCATAAGAAAGAGCTTCATTAGCACAAGCTAAAACTGTTTTTTAATATTTTCAAGGCTAGATTAGATAATAAATAAATAAATATATTAACGGTGTACATTTTCACTCAGCACTGTCTAGCCCCAAACTAAGCAAATTTTGTACACTATTGGGAACCCTTAACATATATATTTTTTATAAATACATACATATATGCTTAGAAACACGACCTGCTTGGAAGGCAGATACAGGTACTACCAACTGAGCTGTGAGGCTAATAAGAGGAAAAGAATCTTCTAGAACGACATGCTTTATCCTCGACCACACCGTCGCTAACCATCAGGTGAGTTGGTTGTGAAACGTAAATCTATTTCGTATAAAAAAACTGTCCAGATAATTTCGTACATAGGTATACTTTGAGTTTCAGGTTGAAAGCCCCTCGGAGACGGTTGCCTGCCTCGATGCGTGACGGAGGGCGCACACGGGTATCACACACCAGGAACTTATTATATTACTTCATTACTTGTCTCTGTGCTTGTATGGTAATGCGCTGTAATCACACCTACTACTGGACTATTAAGATAAAGGTAAACATGTGATTATAGTTGATGATTTAATTATGGGTGTAAATTGTGTTGTTTTACCCAATTGCTTAAGAAGGAGGGTAATGCTTTTCAGGTATATGTATGCTTGTACCCAATGATGATACGTAGATAGGTTTTCCCCGGCTCGTTGTCTTCAGTCGCGACACGTCGAGCGACGCTGCGCTGTTAGA
This sequence comes from Lycia hirtaria, assembly GCA_947563715.1. Classification (NCBI taxonomy): domain Eukaryota; kingdom Metazoa; phylum Arthropoda; class Insecta; order Lepidoptera; family Geometridae; genus Lycia; species Lycia hirtaria. Next base: position 24,622,068 of record OX387376.1, read on the forward strand.
CACGTGTTGTGACTTGTCAATAGTGATAATGCTATCGCGTATGTTTAGAGAGTGCAACATCAACATATATAAGGCTAAGATACTGGATGTGTCTTTTCCTCGAAAGTGCTGAAACTGGGATTTGCCGCGCTCTTAGTTGACATTCAATGAATATAACCTCTATAAACTTATACATAAATTATCATTGTTTGTATCGTATTTGTTACCCCTGACACAAAAAACTGATGTTATGAGTTTGAGTCTGTCTATATATCTGTGGTATCGTAGGTGTCAAACGATTTTGTTCTAGGTTTTTTATTAGAGAGTGTTCTAAGCTACGTTTCATCAAAATTGGTCCAGCCGTTTTTTTATGTCGGAGATTTTTATGTTTTCTAAACTTACTTGTAGTACTATCTGTTTGTTGGTCAACTTGTAGAAGTCTTAGGCAAGCGAGATACTAGTAATTATGTAAGTCTGTGAAACTACACAGCTGTATAAAATCAAAGTTTTAATACAGTCATGTTTGCTCATACGCTATTTTAAAGGTACTGATACATTTGCTATTAAAAGAGTATGCTTATTAGCATGCGTAAGACGAGCACCTTTGAAATGAGCTTGCTTATTTCTAGCAATGCTTTGACACTGACACATATTATGCTACTAAGTAAGTAGCAATTGCTCAATAATGGCATACTTTTGTGCTAATAATGAGCATGTGTAACGACACCGCAAGTAACTCAAAACCGCACTTCGCAGTGCCACGCGACACGTTGACAGGAATTATAAATATAAATAAATTATTTATTTATTTATATTTATTATTTATTTTGAATTAAAGTGGACATGAGTAACCCGTATTTCTTTTCAATTCAAAATCTAATGGAATTATGAAAACTGACAAGAAGCAAGATATTTAAAGAAACGGTGAATCAATACGTATAGTATTCCCATAATATTTTGTGGGTGAATCTTTTTTTGTTTGATTGCGATAATAAATTGCTAGGATTCTAAATATATTATGATTCAGATTCAGATTGTATATACCTACATATATATACATGTATAAAGTAAGGTGTTACAATAAATACGTTACAATATGGCCAACTGTTTTTTCCTCAATGAGGAATGCAAATGTCGAATAATACATTTAAATAAATTCAATAATGTAAATATAACAAATAATATGTCAATAAAATTTAATATTATGTTTAACCAACTTCCAAAAATAATCTTTTAAGAAAAAAAAGGTTCTCAATTCGACTGTATGTCTTTTTTTTGTATGTTCGTTCAGCGTTTACTTTATAACAAAATAACTGTCAAAATTGCGTATTTAGAGTCGTTCTTTTTTCAGTTTAACTATAATAATTATGATTAAGATATATATGTATAGCTTTTCGATATTTTATAATATACACGTTCGAATAACGTGTTTGTTTTTTTAATTTAATTTTTCATCAAAAAAACATGAAGCTAAGTCATATACGATTCCAGTTAGATAAAAAACCGCATTAAATATATTATATTATTATATATTATATTATTATGTATTATATTTATGCAAATAAAACATTTTCAACTATTCTCTTATAAAATTTCTTTCCAGTCCAAACAAAAAAACGACATCAGCTGAATTTAGGGTCTGTTGCGAGTTGCGACAGATAGGAAATAACTGCGATGTCTTTACTTATCTCGAGTACTTGCTCCGGAAAACGATTCATTTTAAGAACCGGAAACCGACCTAGAATCTGACAGCTCCGTGTGACGTCACCCGCGACGTCATCACGTATAACACATGCACCCCTGCATCCTGCGCGGGCGCACGTTAACGAAATTCATACAATTGTAACACTTCCGAGCCGCACCGCGCCGCCACCGCTGGGAACGTGTTAACGAGGCGGCAGGATGCTACACTTGTTTTGACTCGGGCTCAATTGATTTGTACCTATTATAGTAAATCTATACCAGGATACACGCACTCTGCAGTTTAGATATAATACATACATTCAAGCTGGCTCGACAGGACACTTTAGGACCATGTGTCAGAAGTGATAACTGATAAGAGATACAGGATACGATACAACGAGATGCACTGTGTCTGTAGCAAACAATGTCGTAGCGGAAAAAATAATTGTTCATGGTCTGTTTAATTTATGAGTAACCACTTCGTGCCTGTGCAAGCTGACTTGCGCTATATTGGGTCGTAGCAAGAGACAAAAATATATCAATCAAAACTTTAAAAAACTTTTTAAATTTTCTGTATTGTTGTACTACTTATGTTATCTTCTGTTATATGTTTTTTTGTCACAATAAAATCCATGTCTATTATCACATCAACTCGTAGACAAACCTGTGAATTTGTCTTAGTCATAATCCTACTAAGTGATCACTGTGACTCTTCATATTCGTGATCAAAATCCTACGACAAACATACAAACACACCTAAAACATTATCTTCCTTTGCCTGCGTTGGATAAAAAGGAAAAGTAACTCATTCGTTCCAATTTAGCAAAGCCTCAGCACGCAACCACCGCCGCTCGGGAAATCTCACAGTTACTCACTTTCATGTCATTTATTACCTACTTACTGGTATATATATATGACAGTTTATATATAACTTGTACTTTCTATAGACATTCATCGACACAGATTTACCTATTACAGAGAGACAAGTTCGACAAGGTTCTAGAACCGAGGGAACCTTCCGACAAGTTCTACGAAATAATACGAATACGCACCCAAAAGTGGGGCGCCTGTTACTGAATCTTAAACCTACGAGTTACTTCTCATTGACCTAGACTCAAGAAATTTGGCAAGAAGCAAGTTTGTACAATAATAAATCTTTATTTATTTATTTTTTATTTTCTGCTATTTTTCCTTTGAAAAAAAAACAGAAAATTATTAATTATATAAATTTACATGATTTTTTCCTCTACAAACTTGTACCTTTAAACCGAAAAATAAAACTTGTAACTTAATAGGAATGTATCCACCATGGTTTTTTATTGCAAACTTATATTAAGCTTGTTTTTGGTTAGAGCCGTGGTTTTATGGTTTATGAACTAAAGTAGAGTTAATTAGACAAAGAGAGAAAAGGGGAAGGCGTACGGGGTACGGTCTCGGCTTACGAAACAAATTCATACTTGGCTTTTTTTAGAACCACAACTATCGAGTACCTGACACAGCGCTGATTATGATACAGGTGCGCTGATCTTGCTTGTCACTGATACAGGAAATAACAATAGCGTTGCTTGAGTATCTGTCTTAAATATTCTGCGTCCGTAAACCTTTATGTGTGACTCCTTGCTCGGTGGCCGTGACGGCGGGATTCGAGCGCGTACGTGCGAGATCCCACGGGAAGCGGCACATTTTTATATCCTTCTGATCATGTTTTCCCGGTGCTGCGGAATGGATTTATTGTTGTTAAAAATTGAGAATACTTTGCAAGATTTTGTAGTAAGACTACTGTTTCCCCATACAGTAGAAAAACATAACCGTCCTTCTTGCACAGTCATAAATAACTATTACAGTTCAATTGCTTAGTTCTATAGTACTAATAGCAAATTTTTTGTTTTAATAGTTCTATCATAGTACTACAAGGATAAAAAAAAAGTTTTAACAGTTCTATGTGGCAACAGTTCTATGGAACTAACGTAAATTACCATGTATTATTAGTTCTATAGTACAAATGAGAGAGATTTCGTTTTAATAGTTCTACCATAGAACTAAAAGGATAAAAAAAAATTCAACAGTTCTATGACGTCACAGTTCTATAGAACTAATGGGAGTTACCGGTTTCTACTGCTGTTTTCTTTGAAAAACGTTTACCGCGCACTTATAGGAAAAGGAGATCCAATTTCTACTTTAAAATATTGTGTAGTTACGATGTTTTTTTTTTATCCGACTGCATAAGAAGGGGAACAATGACACTAGTAAATTAAAGACGAATCTAACGACACCTTGCAAATCTAAGTCGGTCAAGCCATTTAGATTTATAAGGTTAATATAAACAAGGTGGAAAGAAGACCTCATACGAGTGGCAGGAAATCGCTGCAGACAAGGCTTACAGTCTTTTTGTAAATCCGGGGGGAGTCGTACATCCAGCAGTGGACTTCTTGCAGCTGAGATGTTGATGATGAGTTCACGTAGAAACACGTATACATATTTACATCCACCCGAAAATCATTATCTTCCTAAGGCAGTCCGATAATGGTTGGCGTATTATTACAAATTTTTAACCGACTTCAAAAAAAAAGGTGACTATTAATTCGTAATTAAATTAACTACGTTTGATCATCAACTCGCCTGATAGTAAACGATGGCGTAGCCGAGGATGGAACACCTAGAAGTCGACCTAGAAGATAATATATATTCATAGACCTCTCCTGTATGCTCTGAAGGACCGTGAGGTGACCGTGAGTGGCATTTCTTTTTTAGCGCTACCGTGGGTCGGATGACACGTTAAATTGTAGGTCCGATTGTTTGTTCTTAAAAAGAGGAATCTTCAAGCCAGCTCAGAGAGCTTCCGATGGCTTAGTAACTCTGATACCATGGCTGGCTATTGATGATGATGAACTTACTTAGTGGTCCTTGGTCCACTTGTTAAGAATCTCTGGTAGAGTATAGTGGAAGTAGGTAAATATGTATAAGTGTAATAGGTTCTTGAGTGGAGACCACGCACCGGCAAGCGCAGCGTATATAGGAAGACCAGCCACGACAGATAATATGACTTCATACAAGTGGCGGGAAGACGCTGGATCCAAGCCGCGTCCAATCGTTCTTTTTGGAAATCCATGGGGGAGGCCTATGTCCAGCAGTGGACTTCTTATGGCTGAGATGATGATGATGAGGTAAATATGTGTCGGACCCCATTCCCGAGATGTCGAGTCCGTCTGAATGTGGGACACCTATTAACACAGTTACAGCGAGCTCACTGGAGCGGGTGTCCCTTTTTCTATTGTCTTGGGACGAAGAATGGGCCTACATACGATGGATTCGATGATGTATATACTAGCAGTTCCACGAACACTAGAACTCGCGAGCACACACTTTTTGTCACAATACTTGTTCAAAAAAATCTGTGCTCGCTAGGTCTAGGTTTTGTTTAGAATTAGCCATCGAGTGTTTTTGCCATATGTAAGTATTAAAATCAGCCAACAATTGACCTCGTTTCAAACTTCTTTTTTGTATTAAAACCTCTTGACCGATTTAGCTCATTTTTTAAAATTTTGAATTGAATTCTAATAATTTCCTGCAAGTATTATCAAAAAATCGGTCCGTATATGGTGCCATAGCAAACTTCCGCCTTTTTATGGTACTATCCCCTTAAAGAATAGTTATTTATTATGCAAGACTGCAAAGTTGGTTTTTGGCGCGAGTAGGTTGTATTGAAACCTGAGCAAGCGAAGGATTCTTTCGCTCGTGGGTTCAAATATAGAATCCTGGGCGTAGCGAGGGTTTCAAAGGTACGAGATGCAAAATAACTTTGCTACCGCTTTGCTTTTTTAAACATACAATTTTTCACCTCACTACAGCGAGGAAAACGCTAGGTGCAATTCAGTCCAGTGCTGCCACCTGTGGCTGGCCAGTGCGATTATTCAAAGAAATGAGGTTGGCGCACTGACATGAAATAAGTATTTAATGCATTTTCAGTGGACTTGCGGTATAGAAAAGTATGGAATAGAAATGTTCGAATTAATTTTAAAAACTCTTTCCACGCTAGTGGACAAAATGCACTTTGCACTCAGATTTTTCATGACAAACAGAATCCTTCCGATCTTTAATTCTTTGATAATAATTTCAAATATTGACGCGCTCGCGTCGTCGATGAAACAGTCCTGAAATCGCACTGTACTGCCGCCAATCAGGCTGCAGTCGTGTAGGAATTCAAGATGGAGATTAAAATGGAGTTTGTTTATAAGTGTTAAGTTGGTGAATATTGTTTAAAAAGTTATCGAAAAATAAGTTAATACGGCAAGAGAAACTTTAATGTCGTTTCTTTGTTTATAGGTAGGTTTTGATCAATAATTTATTATGTGTAGCTTACGGAATTATAAAAACAAAATGTTAAAATAAAAATCTTTGCTTATCTTATCTTATCTTATCTTGTATATAGTCACAGCGGGGGCCAACAAACTGGTTGGCGACACTTCGACCCATGGGGATCTTTTGTGTACACCCCTAGACCCTACCACACCCTTAGCGGAAAATGTACTCGATTAAGTCGAATACACCGTGCAAAGGAGTATGTCTGTAGTCCTCCGGCTTAGGATAAGCTATTCCGAGGATGCTCATCCTTTTACCAGCAAGGACATCACAGTCACATAATAGGTGTGACATCGTTTCCACTTCATTCCCACAGGCTCTGCATCTGTCATCTAGGCTTAGTCCTAATCTGCATAGTTGTTTTGCTGTGGTAAAGTGCCCCGTCAGGGCGCCTGTAAGTGCCCTTGCCCGGCGTCTGCTCCCACGCAAAATAAACTTTGCAGTGGTAGCAGTGTTTTTGCCAATGAAGGCCTTGGAGTGATGGAGCCCTTCTGTGGTTATCCACTCATTCCAGTGTTTCTCCCTGGCTGCAGCTCTGATAGCATCGTTTATAATGCATAGGGGAAGTCCTATGCCTGGTTCTGGTCCATGCAGTGCTCGCGCAGACCCCATTCTGGCCAGTTCATCAGCCAACTCATTGCCCATGTGTCCCGAGTGCCCTGGTACCCAAGCTAAGCGCACCCTGTTGTCGCAGCCCAGTTTATTAAGGGTCTTGACACAGTTAAGCACCAGCTTTGAGGTCCCCACATCAGAGTCCAAGGCCGTGAGAGCTGCTTGACTGTCACTGAAAATATAGACATTTTTGTTTTTAACACCCCTGTTAATATTTTCTTGAGCACAGGCGATTATGGCATATGTTTCCGACTGGAAGACAGTTGCCATTTGCCCTAGACTGTAACTTTCATTAAAGTCCTTTGCATAGACACCGGCGCCCGTGCCGCATGGTGTCTTGGAGCCATCAGTGAACCACAGTAAAGTGTCCGATCCGAAGTTTTTCAGGCCATGACGCCATTCGTCTCTTTCTGGGACATGTATACTATAATTCTTTTTGAAGATATGTATGGGTGGCATTCTATCGCTGCCCATGCACATAATCCTGTGGAGATCAGAGCTGATCTCAAGATTTGTATGCCTAGTTTTTGGCCTATCGAGGTTCCATGAACCATTGACTTTGAGTCTGTAGAGAGCCTTCACCGCCTCCGATTGTATTTGTATGTGGAGAGGTCTCAGGTCCAGTATCAACTCCATCGCGCGCGTTGGTGTTGATGTGAAGGCGCCCGTTATTGCCAGGCAAGCCATTCTCTGCAGTTTCGATAACTGTAGCTGGCAAGACCCTAGCCGTGTTCTTGGCCACCAGACTATACTACCGTAAGTTAGAATGGGCCGAACAATCATTGTGTAAATCCAGTGAACGACCCGTGGCCGCAAGCCCCAAGTCTTTCCATAAGCAGATCTCAGCATGTTGAAGACACGAGTTGCCTTACTGATGCTTAGATCCACATGATTGTTCCATAGCAGTTCCTTATCTAGGGTTACTCCAAGATATTTCACACTTGTGGACCATTGTAGCTCATGTCCATACATAAACACCTTCCTGAGACTACTGAGCTTCCTTTTTCTAGTGAACGGAATCAGCGTTGTCTTGCTGGGGTTGATGGATAATTGGTTTTCTGAGCACCATTTCTCAACTTTCTGAAGAGCTTCTTGCAATATTTCCGACACCGTCGCTGGGAATTTGCCATTGATCAAAATCACTAAGTCATCCGCGTAACCAACGGTGTAAAAAGGACCAGTGTTAAGATCTTGTAGAAGAGAATTTACTACTAAACACCATAGGGTAGGAGATAGTACTCCACCCTGAGGGCATCCCCTTGTTGTTAATGCATATATGACATCCCCAAGTAAGGATGCTGTAATAATTCTCTTCCGAAGCATGCCGTCGATCCATTTGACTAGAGTGCCCTCTATGCCATGGTTGACAGCCGCTCTTTTGATAACATCGAAGTTAGTTCTGTCAAATGCTCCTTCTATGTCAAGGAATGCCGCAGCACAAACCTCTTGGTTATCTATTGCATGTTCTGCCCTTGAGACAACATAGTGAAGTGCAGTCTCGGTAGATTTGCCTTGTTGATAGGCACATTGAAGTGCGTGGAGAGGGTTCCTCTTCAAAGGACCCTCCCTCACGTAACGGTCAATCAGCTTCTCCAGGCTTTTTAACAGAAAAGAAGATAGGCTTATCGGTCTAAATGATTTCGCCTCCTCATAGTTCTTCCTGCCTGACTTCGGTATAAATACCACTTTAACATGTCTCCAGACTGTTGGGACATGACCAAACGCAATGCAGGCTCGGAAAAGTCTACAGAGGTGTTGTCTCAAAACTTTGAGACCCTTTTGCAGTAGGATGGGATAAATATTGTCGGGGCCTGGCGATTTATAAGGTTGAAATCCCTTAATCACCCCTGCCACTTTAATTTCATCAACCATCTTCCTTGCGGTGTCCCAGTCCCTTTTGGTGGTGTGAACACTCAGCTCTGCTTCACCAATAGGTTCCGTGTAACCTTCATTAACAATTTTGCAATCCGGAAAGTGCGTACTTAACATCATAGTCAGAGTGTCTTTGCCGGACTCAGTTAGCTTTCCCCCATCATCTCTTATAGTGGTAAGCTGTTGCACCTTGGATGTAGTTATGGCCTTCGAGAGTCTCACGCCTTCTGGGGCAGAGTTGACTGCTTCGCAGTGATTCCTCCAAGCTCTGCGTTTAGCCTTCCGGATCTCCGAGTTGTAGTAGGTCAGAGCACGTGAGTATCCGGCAAAATCATTGGTTGCCCTTGCCTCATTGAAAACACGTCGCGTCTCACGCCTTAACCTCTCCAATCTCGGGCTCCACCAATGTGCCCTTTTCCCCGGATTATTCTTTTCGGGGCAATTCCGAGTCCATGCTGTTTGTATAGCACGGACAATACTGTCAGCTTCAAACTCAATATCAAGTATCGAGTTAAGCTTACCTTTAGCCGCGCCTAGTTCAACCGTGAGGTCCTTTTCGTAGAGCTCCCAATCCGTATGTCGTGGGTTCCTCTTCATTGCGTAAAGCATCTGAAAACCAATGCTGTACCTGAAACAGATGTACTGGTGGTCCGATCCACTAATTTCGTCGGATACATGCCATTTACTGACGTTCCGATATGCAAAATCTTTGCTTACAGAGCAACACATGGTTTCCCTTTAACAATTAAATGTTAATCCACATTACCTTAGCACTTTCCACTAGAGGGTTAGGTACAGTTGTATTCTTCTGTCTCCACATTTAGAAGCTGGATATATCATGAGCTATGGAAGGTACCCAAGACAAGTTAACGTGCTCATACTTACTGCACTTTCCAGCAGGAAGTTCCAGTCGGATGGGGTTGAAGTTCTCGAGTGGAGAGCACCCACCGCAAGCGCAGCGTAAGAAGATCAGCCACAAGGTGGGCAGAAGACCTCATACAGGTGACGGGAAGACGCTGGATGCAAGCTAGTTCCACCAGTTTTATGATTGACCACCAACTTGCCTGACTCGCCATACATACGATGGATGGAGCTCTTCGATCTAGAGGATATCTAAATAGATATCCTCTAGATCAATAAATAAAAATAAATAGATCGATAAATATTATAGTCTCGAAAATTCTAAGATTGTAGTTTCAGGAAACAAAGATAGCGGCAAAAAGTTCCATTCCTGTGCAGTACTAATTTTCGTCACTAAGTTAAATTTAATCTAACATGACAACTGTCTAAGAATCCATACAATGTCGACATCGGCACATCCGCTTCCTAAGTATCAGGTTCGATTCCTGTCTGAGCAAGACACACGATCCCACACACTGACAACTTTATCTTTAGGTTTAAATGGGGGAGCTACCTACGTATTACTTACGACGATTGTTGATTGACTTTAGTTGTTGTATTTAGCCGCTTGTATAGATAAATTGGTCGGAAGTTACTGACTTGGGACGCTCTGTCGTAACTTATGCTCAGTGCGGATAACGGATATGCAAGTTAAGTTATTTCTTAATCATTGTAACTTAGCATGCAAGCATGTGGTTTTAAACCGACTTTAAAAAAATGGAGGTTCTAAATTTGACTGTATTTGAAGAGTTATATTTCAGAGGTATATAAATTTTATCATAATCGGTTCAGTACTTTGTTTTTTTAAATAAAATAATTGGAAAAAATGTATTAACGTTTATTATTTATATATTACCAACGCATTTTAAAGTCGGTTGTTTTAGTTTTTAAACCGATTTCCAAAAAATCGGATTTTTATTTTTTACGTATGTTCCTCGATTACTCGAAAACCCCTGGACCGATTTGAATTGATTGTCCTATAGAAATTTTATCAAAATCGGTTCAGTATTTTGGGTTTTATAACAAAATAACTGGGAAAATATGTCATTCAAGTAAATGAATTGCGTATTTTTTTTTTTTAGTTTTTTAAACGATTACTTGTTAAACTATAATAATTGTAATGAAATTTATCTCGTTGAGAAACTTTACAGAATTACATTACCTATAGAATATGGTGTATTACATACTTCTGGTAGGAATGCATTGGTAAGACTAAACATTACCATTCCTTCATAGTAGATATGCCATCAGCTCGAATCGTACTATCTAATGCGAACCGCTCGGGAATGAAATGCCTTACCACGGTCCTTGTTTCTTGAAATCTTCAACCCAGCTATCTTCAAGTGAACAAGTACCTTCTAGGTCTACGTGTCTTCGCTTACCATAACCAAGCGAGGTTGTGGTCAAACGTAGAACTTTATATATTCTATATATAAAAATAAAACCGGCCAAGTGCGTGTCCGTTGCAGGTATCTAGTAAATACTATTATAATATTCTGTGGTGTAGGTATAGTTGCATATCACAATTATACATAACGAAGTTTTGCAGTTTTTTTTCTTTATTTGTAACATTTACCTAAAGTTTTTCAAGTTTTTATTCTACCAAATTTTTCGGTGTGAATAATATATATTATATACCTGGAACAAACTACATCTTTCAAATACTAAGAATCTTTGAGCAAAGCCGCGGGCAGACACATGGGCGGACAAGGAAACTATTAGGATGGCTACGGAACCCTAAAAAAATGATCATACAAGTCCGACGCACAGTCACACTGACCAAAATGTATCCGAATCATTTATATTTATTTATTTCAATGATTTCATTATCTAACCCTCCAACACTTTCGTCAAATTAGACCGTAGACACAATCCAAGTCATTCGTCATCATCCATCAAGGTGCATCCGTTCCGCTCCACAGCTATCGTGCCCCAGCCCTCTCTTCATACCCCATTCTATTTGGGAGAATGATAGGTATGCTACACCACATTGAGGAAGATAAGGTCATAAGCGGCCAAGTGCGTGTCGTGATGCGCGCAATTTTTTCACAATTTTATTCTACGACTTTCCCGATATAACTACATAATATGCGTGTTTTCGTAATCTCTAACGAACTTTTTTGTTATAAATAAATGATTTTACTAGAATTATTCTAAAGAATACGCATTTATAATCTTTTACAGCGATTTTAAGCAAACTATCTCACAAAAATTGTATACTAACAAACCGTTTTTCTGCAGTCGGATATTTTATTTTTCTTATAATAGGTATAGATAGGTACTTGTTATCGAATACGCTCCGGTGAGTGTGCATCTGATTTGCATGATCTTATCCCCCCTGCCCTTTTTTCTATTGGATAGCAAGAAGCACGAAAAAGCGACATCGTTTTAAGTGGTGGATATTCCAAAATTCTCGCTTTAGCTCCACTTACATTGTAAGTACGTACCGCCAAAATGTTGAATGCGCTTCCTGAATGGGTCTTTCCGAATAGATATAACTAGGTGTCTTCAAATCGCGAGTGAATAGGTTTCTTCTGGGCAAGCGCGCTCCATCGTAGACGCTAACTATCACTACGGGCTACGATGGAGCGCCCAGGCGAGTTGACGGTCAAACGCAGGCCTATTTACGAATTTAAAAAAACGAGGTTCTGAAGATGGAGCCGAAAAGTGTTGAGGTAGTCGAGTGCTCATTTCTTTGGTCACCGTAACCACTTTTAACCGACTTGAAAAAAAAAGGAAGTTTTCCATTCGACTGTGTTTAGCGATTACTTCGTCAATTATGAATAGTTTTATTGATAATTCTTTTTTTTGTTAAAGGTAGAGGTAGTTAATAATTTTAGAGGTGGTCCCATATAAATTTTATTGAAATCGGATTAATAGTTTGGTTTTAATAACAAAATAACTGTAAAATGTCATGCAAGTAAATAAATTGCGTCTTTTGAAATCGATTTTGAATTTTTTTAACGTTGTATTTATAAAAGTTTGCGCTCAACAGTATATTTCTTTAGATTGTCATGTTTTACTAAAAAATATAATGTGTAAAGTTTGAATAGAAATCAGTAGCATCTAATAATAAATACGTTCGAAAACCACACATTGTTTACTTGAAAAGCAAAAAACCAACCACAAAATGTCTCGGAGCGTGTCATTCCTCAGCAACATAAATCATTGCGAAACCAAAACGGTTTGCTTATCGGGGTTGGAGCAAAAACTGGGGCAAAAAGCGCGCCTGATGCCATGGACTCCGGTTACAGCCATCTGGAGAGGTGGCCACTTTTTCAGCCATATTACCTGACTGCGCAAGAAGGAGGGTTATGTTTTTCGAATTAATGTAGGTATGTTTGTATGAGGATATGTACATATGGTATGTTTCTATATGACTACCTAAAGCCTAAACGCCTTAATCAATTTTGATGTGCGAGGTGTCGTTAGATCCGTCTTCACTCCTTGAGTGTCATAGGTAAATTTTTTTGTAATAATAATAATACATTTTCCCAAAAATAAAAAATAAACTCGTTTTCGTAACCTCCAGCGAACTTTTTCGTAATAAAAAAAGTGATTTTACTAGAATCATTGTGGTCCCGAGTCTCGACTGAACAAATAATGATATAAGGACAGCAGCGCCTTCAATGCCACAGTAGTTCTCTAGCTGAACAGACTTTACCATAAGTATAGTTTAAAACATAACCCTCCTTCTTACGCAGTCGGGTAAAAACTGAAGCAACCACCTTCAAAATACGCAATTTCGTTTACTTGCAAGACATTTTTTTAGTTAATCTTAATTTATTATAAAACCAAATGGATGTTTTTTTTAGTTATTTTGTTATAAAATCAAAGTACTAAGTCAATTTAATAAAATTTATAGAATCACCTCTGAACTACTTACCAAACAAAAAAATAATCATCAAAATCAACACATAATTTGCGGGTTAATCGCGTAACAAAAAAAAAATAACATACAGTCGAATTGTGAACCTCATTCTATATAATAACATACAGTCGAATTGTGAACCTCATTCTATATAATACGAGTGATGATAGATATCGATACCTTAATCCTAAGTTACCCCACATCCTAACGGATGCTTCATTAAACTATACAATAAGCATATCTGAAAACAATTGGGTATGTAAAGAAAAATGTAACATATGCTGATTCCAAAACCATTTCGAGATTATATGTCTATAAACCATATTTTTTTATTTAGGGCACATAAAATGATGAGATCGCGCAAATTTTTGCGAAAATATAAAAAATATTTGACCTTCTGTCGACCTCTAAAATGTAGTAAAATAAAATGTAGTTTAGTTAGTAAAAAAAGATGAAACTGACAGCATTGGCATTGACAAAAGAGACAATATCTCTATGACAACTGTCATACCAAAATAAATAAACAAAGAAAAGAATTATTTTGTGTTTGGTGCTCTGCTACTCTATTCATTTGTATTAAATTAATTCTGTTCATTATCTTTACGACGACCTTGCTTTCCTACCGTTTTGATTGATACTGCATTTACGTTGACCACTGCTTTGTTATAAGGAACTGTTTGCCTACTGATTGGATAAATTATGGATAATTTTGTACGTGCCGACTCTGCTAACTTACCTAAGGTTGAGAATCTTATCATTCTGGAGTTCATCTCAACTAGCGACAAGAATCCGAGGAGCTAAAGAGCTAAAACTTATGAACAATGCCAGGATATGAAATAAAAGTGATTGACAGTACATAACTTCTTTTTTAAAATGATTTTATTGTGTTTAATTATATACCAATTTCATTGTAATTATATATGAGATTATTTTATTTACATTTATACATTATTTATTTTATTCTGGTTCCTTTTTCTGGTTCATTGTACTGCAGCATCAATGCTTCGCCCAGGAACATATTCTACGTTAACTTGTTCACACCAGTCTTTTAAAGGTTTCCTTTACTTGAATAAAACAGTTTATTAGGATTTTTGGCACGAAAGTCGAAACATTTCACAGTTGTAGTTTCTGAATAATATTGTGAATTTGTTTCATTTCAATGCGCAAACACAATCGCGAAGACCTTAGAAAACATTAATTAATTACAACGAGCTCAATATTAATTATTCTTTTTTTCATTCTTTATGTTTACACAACGTATTTGTTTTTTCAAAACACAACAAAAACCGATGATATCTTGTATCAGTCAGAGACAAAAACGAATATAGGTACATGTCACTGTCAAGTTGACATATATGTATTTTTTAGTTCATGTTGGCTATCACAACATCTTATTCAGTAGGTACGATGACGTCATCTTTCCTACGGACGATTTTATCTTTAAAAAAATATTAAAAAATAAGTACTGAACAGAATAAAAAAATATTGAAATTAGTTTTTTTAAATGATCCATTCTATCATATAAAAATATAAAAAAAATACCAAAAAAAAACTTTACATACCCAATTCCTGCGCTCGTAAACGAAAGTGAAATGTGCAATAAAATAAACTTTTACGATATTTTCATTGGGCCACAGTATCTTCCCCTATAGTGCGGTAAAATACTAACCAATTTATTTAGATGATAATCGTTCCAAAATGGTTTTCTATTAGTTGGCTTAAACTGCCTCCGTTTATTCAAAGAGTGTAATACAACACTGCTTCTTTTACTAGCTTTTATTTAGGTCCACCTAATCAAACCTTGAGATATAAATTTGGCCTATTTCTCGATTTCCGATTGAGCTGAAATAGTAGTCGTACGCTGCACGCGTCGATTCGTGTCGTGACGGAATGAGAAAATTGTTGTTACTAAGCGCCTAACAATAATTTTACAGTTGGAATAATTTCACTGAAGAGCAAATTACCAACTCAAGAAAGGCGTGTCCATACTCACCAGATATACGAGTAGAGCAGAAGTAGAGTAAGACTATGGATAAGACCCTTCCACCTCCCCATTTCACTACAGGACTAGCAGAAAATCGGCGAATTACCACCCATTTCTCGTTGAAATGCCAAAAATCCGTACTCAGCGATATCGATCCACATTCCTGTTGCGTACTGCACAAGAATGGAATTCGTTGCCGCCATCTCTGTTTCCTGAGACCTACAATCTTGGAATTTTCAAGGCTAGAGTGAATAGATATCTTCTAGATCGACGAGCTCCATCCTCGGCCACACCGTCGCTTAACATCAGGCGAGTTGGTGGTCAATCGTAGATCTATAGTGTATAAAAAAAAGACTGGAAGGTAGCTGACGAGTCCACGTAATGCACTTTGTAACGTGTTAGTGGCTAGGTATGACTAGACTGAGGCACCTTAAAAATATAAGAAACTTCATATTTCGTAAATCGGCGCATATTCCTATTGTGGCTGACGTTTATCATGAAGATAAACCCCGATATAACGACCGAAATACAGGGTGTTCAGTTTTTTTGTGGACATTTCACACAACACCATCTAGCCCAAACTAAGCAAAGCTTGTACTATGGACCTAGATGGCTGATAGAATACATATATACTTTTTTTTTGTAAATATATACATGTGATACATAAAAATTAAACACCCAGACACAAACATCCATGCTCATCACACAAATGTTTGCCCTAAGTGGGGATCCAACCCACGACCTACAACTTAGCGGGTAGACATACTACCAATTGAGCCACATGGTAGTAACTAAGCTATACATTACATAAGATATACTTTTGCCATATATGTATAATCTGAACAAAATATTAATTTTCTGAAAATCTAGTCTAGATTTCTGAAATCTGAAGTTTTGGTGGTTCATACGTAATTAAATTCGAAATTTAAATTGTTAAACGATATGGCATTTCTGTTCAAGCAATGTATATTATATAAAACTACATAAGCATAAAGTCTTTTCTTTATCATATATATGTATATTTATTTACTTACCACGAAAACATTGTTCATGTTACTGTGAATGCGACATTCTTTTGAGTTTGAGTGAATAATATTTCAAGTGAAAGATTACTTAACCACATTTATTTATTTTTCTAACACCAAAACCCTATGTAACTTCTATTAATAGTGGATAATTTTCTTTAAATATTAATAAAAAAAATAATTACCACGTATTTTTAGGAATAAACCAAATATGTCTACAAAATGATACTTATATGAGAATAGAGCATCATTTTGTGTAAAAAATATAGAAAAAAATCCATATCCATATAAATAATAATAATAGTTATTTGGAGCTATTTTTTTTTACAAATTATACATTTCTATATGGTAACAATTTAAAATATAAATTTTCAGATACAGACATAATAATATTATATACAAACAATTAAATTAAATGAGAACGAAGTTAAATATGCAGGAATTAAATTAGTTGATTACTATAATTAGTTTTGATTATTATGTATAAATGTCTTATGTATAAATTGAGGTGAATTATATTTAAATTGGATATGGTCCGGGGAGGTAATTGCAACTACCGGGAAAATGCGTTTGATTATTACGAATAATGCCATCTAAGAAACAAAGCAGGTGATGCTTTGTTTCTTAGATGGCATTATTCGTAGGTGATAATCAAACGGCGCGAAATAATTTAAATTAGTTGCATTTTCCCGGTAGTTGCAATTGCCTCCCCGGACCTTATTAAAAAAAAGGAAACTGCTAAGACTTGAAAATATATGGCTACCACAGGTGGCTACAAACGTCGTAAATGAGCTCAGCTACCAGCTTTTCAAGTCTTCGCACTAAATAACTAAACACTCTGTATAGTGTTATCAACTTATCATTGTTTGTAAAATAAATTTTATTTGATGCTTTGCTCAATATTTTATAAAACTGAGTGAAAACATATCGTTTTTGTCTTTAAGTGTATTTAGAAAAATACTGTGACTGTGCCAGGATATTATATTTTACTTTATTTTAGGATTCCATACCTCAATAGGAAAAAACGGAACCCTTATAGGATCACTTTGTTGTCCGTCTGTCCGTCTGTCCGTCCGTCGGGTGTCAAGACCTTTATCTCGGGAACGCGTGAAGGTATCGAGTTGAAATTAAAACCATATATGCAGATCCATAGTATCTTGCTGCAGAAAGAAAAATAAATTTCTCAGTTTTCGTAAAAAAAAGTTACAGCCGAATATGTCGTAAAAAACGCACATTTCGACACTCACAGAGGAATCAAAACCTATGGGGTACTTCCCGTTGACCTAGAACTCTGAAATTTGGTAAGAAGCATTGTGTTAGAGTACACATATAGGAAAAAATCCGAAAACTGGACATTTTTAATTTAATCACAATAAAATAGTGTCTCTATGCAAGGAATGAGGGCCCAAATTTTAAAGTGATTTAACCGTATCATGTGGGGTATCATATGAATGATCCTCATTAGCATAAGCTAAAACAGGTTTTTAACACATTCTTCGCCCCCTGCAGACCCTTCACCTCAGCTGGGAACCAAAACTTTTTAGGCGAATTTTGATTAAGTACAGAGTGGCCGTGCAAAGCAACGTTGACTGCCTTAAACGCTGTTTACTGACTACTACAAAATGAACGGGACGCTCGCTCGGATCCGAGTGGTGAGCAAGGAATGTGTTAAATATTTTTACGATGTATATTTTTTGGTTTATGAAGGAAAATATAAAAAAAATATATGATTTCCCCCTTTTATTTAGTTTGTACGGAACCCTCGGTGGGCGAGTCTGACTCGCACTTGTCCGGTTTTTATTTTTTGAGTGTATGTATATATATGGATATGTATGTTTCTCTATGATCGCCTACAACCAAAACGGCTGAACCGATTTTGATTTGCCAGGTGTTATTAGACTCGTCTTCACTGCCTGAGTGTCTTAGGCTATATTTATGTTGTAAAAAAAAAAAAAAAAAAGTTTTTTCGTAACCTCCAACGAACTTTTTCGTAATAAACAAGCGATTGTAACAAAGTGTAGTAAACAAGTGATAACGCCAGGACTCATGGGTCAGTGCCTGAGGTGCCTACTGAGCGTAAGTCGTGGGTTCGATCCCCACCCAGGTCAAACGTTTGTGTGATGAGCATGGATGTTTGTTCTATGTCTGGGTGTTTCTATGTATCATAAGTATGTATTTACAAAAATAAGTATTTGTATTCTATCAAACATCTAGTTTCCATTGTACAAGCTTTGCTTAGTTTGGGCTAGATGGTGTTGTGAGAAATGTCCACAAATATTTATTTATTTTAATGTATACCTATTTTGCAAGAATTAAATAAGTATATAAATTATTTAATTCTTGCAAAATTGGTATACAAACATGTGGTCTTAAGATAGCACATAATTACTTTTGGCCCTCTATTCTCTATATTTTCCATAGAAAGAACAGGAAACAAATCTGTGATCGACTGACTTATCCTTATTCTGTATCTTAACTTTGTCTTATGTTACGTTTCAGGGTTCAAATGCGCAACATTGTAAAAAATCTATATTCTTCTAACCTTCATCTTCTACGGGTTGCTGCGGCTACTCCTGTACTAGTGGCAGCCATTACCATCTAAGAAGATAACTTTACCAGTGATTGCCGTGATACTGTTGTCTAGAAAGCTTAACTATAGCAGCATATTATGCAACCCAGGAAGGAAACTACCAGTGACTGCCCGAATGGTACTGAACTGGAAGGAAATTGTTGCAGGAACTACCGACGTAGTACTGCCTGGGATGGAAACTTTATCAGCATCTGCCCAGATACACCGGTCCCAGATACTACTTTATCAGCATCTGCCCAGATACACCGGTCCCAGATACTACTTCCAGCAAGTGAACTAATTTAAAATTGCATATAGAAAAATGACTGCAAGAAGAAAACACTTGGACAAAAACAAGCAGTGGCTAAAGTGTTTTAATAATACTCCGAAGACTATAAAAGAAAAACTGATAGAGTTGCGAAGGTGTTTGGATCAAAAAGTCGATGTAAATTTAACAGACAATAATGGAAATAGTGCTCTACATATGGCGGTCTATCGAGAAAGGGTAATCGTTATAAAGTTGCTGCTCAAATGGGGCGCTGATGTAAACGTGCCGAATAAGACCGGAGCCACGCCTCTTCACTACGCAGTGAGTAAAAAGAGAAAATCTGTCGCAGCATTACTGCTTGAAAAAGGCGCTGACGTGAACTCGCACGACATGGATGGTGTCACACCGTTGCTGGTGGCGGTGTCAAAGAAGGACATATCTATAATGGAACTCCTATTAAGCAGAGGTGTCGACCTGAACACAAGGGATATTGATAATGAGACACCATTGCATTTTGCGATGAGAAATAATATACATAATATAGTGCAGCTTTTAATCAACAACGGCGCTGATGTGAATGCGCAAGGTAAAAATGACGAAACCCCGTTACATGTAGCGGTATCTAAGAGAGACATATCTATGCTCAAGGTTTTGTTAAAAAAAGGTGCTTACGTGAACCCGCCAGAAATTAGCAACCAGACACCGTTGCATTGGGCGATAATTGTAAACGATACATATATAGCAGATTTTCTGTTAAATAGAGGTGCTGACATAAATGCACGGGATAGTAACGACGAAACACCTTTACATTGTGCGATGTGGAAAAATATAAATATGGTGCAGCTATTGATCAACAAAGGTGCTGACGTGAATGCACGAGGTAAATATGACGCTACACCGCTGCTCGTTGCGGTGGTAAGCAAAAACACATCTTTGCTCAAGCTTTTGTTAAATGGAGGTGCTGACGTGAACGCACGAGAAATAGACAGCCAGACACCTTTACATTGGGCTGTGGGTATTAACCACATGTCTATAGTTGAGTATCTGTTGGAAAAAGGAGCTGACGTGAACATACAGGACATTAACAATGAGACACCTTTGCATTTAGCAATAAAAGAAAACATAAATATAGTAGAGAATCGAGTCAACAAAAGTGCTGACATAAAGGTGCAAGAAATTAACAACAGCTCACACCTATATTATGCTGTATGGGCTAGCATATATATACTAGAGCTTTTAATAAATAAAGGTGCTTATGTGAATGCTCAAACTAAAAATGGCAGAACACCGTTACACATCGCCATGATAAATAAAGCCATACCTATAGTGGAGCTTTTGTTCAACCGAAGTGCTGACTTGAATGCATGGAATATTAACAACATGATATCGTTACCCTTCAATGATATGACTATTACAAAGTTTCTGATAAACAAAGGTGACTTGATCACACAGAGTAGTGACAATCTTACACCGTTAAATTTTGTGCATTATAACATATATTTAGCGGAATTCCTAATCAACAAAGGCGCTGACGTGAACGCACAGGATAAAAATGGTGTGAGGCCAATTCACACAGCGGTGGCACTGAACGATGTATCTATGGTTAAACTTCTGTTAAACAGAGGCGCTGACGTAAATGTACAGAGTAAACAAGGCTTCACACCGCTGCACCGCGCTGTGTTTGAGAACATATCTGTTGTGAAAATTCTCCTCAATAATGACGCCAAAGTCGACGCTGAGAACATGGCGGGTACTACACCGCTGTACTATGCAGTGCAAGCTGACAAAGTTGACATTGTCACTCTCCTGATAAATAAAAGTCTTAATACTATACTTAAAAATAAATCCGGATTTACTCCATTGTTTTTCGCTTCCTTATTTAATCATTATAATTCAGAACTTTTAAGCGTATTATGGACTACTGAAAAAAAAGTCAATGGCAAGCACTATTCACACCAATATAAACTACCCACTAATGGTATGCATAACATTAAAACAAAATCGATTTCAACCGACACTTCAGGATTCACTGGACAACTATATGAGACTAAACTAGTGAGTCTAATTTTTATACGAGCGTTAAATCATAAGAAAATAGAGCATAATAGTATCTTCCTCGGAGCCAACATCGATGGAATTGGTGCTATGGATGACATCTGTGTGCGATACCGTGTAACAGGGCACGGTACGCCAGTCGTTCTGTTCATACAAATTAAAGAAACACGGAAATTACTCACTAACAAGGCCATGTGGAAAGACGAGGGAGACTTCAGTTTGCAGAAGTACTTTAAGAGTTACCTTCTGATCAAGGAGCGCTTCCAGGTTGGCAACGAGGATCCTATGTTCGAGGGACAGTTTAGCGACGTCGAGTGTTATTTCGTTTTATATACGCCAGCCAAAGAAAGCCTTAACAAGAAAGAGACATATAAGAAAGAAATCACAACAATGCATGATCTAATAAATACAGGGCACGACACAGAACCTACTCAGTATTGCTATGATGAAGCTGATATAAATTGTTTAGCTGAAATAGCAGCTGCAGTGAGAACCGATGAAAAGGAACGAAACGAAAAAGAATATTTCCAGGATTTAAATTTACTTGCAAATGATAAAGCATTAGCAGAAGACTTTTTCAACCGGTTATGGTTTTACCATAGTCAGGCAACAGAAGACGGAGTAGAATGTAAAGCGAAGAATGAAATAGGAAAACATTACAATAATGAAGATGAATCCATTCCTTTTAAATTTGAGATACATTCAAACGCAATTTTTATGAAAGGTCATGATGATATACAAAAGTGGTGGATACAGAAAAGTGCAGCTTCATACTTATGTCGATTAGACGATATTTTTAAGCGTGCAAAGAAAACATACCTTCATGAAGTTTGGGTTACTATTTTATGTGCAATTGATCATTTTGGAATTGATTTCAATTTAACATTTTACTACTATAGTCCTATCACTCAGTCTGAAAATTTTATTAAACCCACTGAGGACCTTAATACAATAATCTCCAGATTATTTACATTAGTTAGTGATGAGAATATACTAATCCCAGTCAATATCAACTTACAACACGAAGTCTTGAATATGTTGGTTTCAAATTGTAATAGCCAAGATGCGATTCCACGTAATGATCTCGCAAGTTGCTCATTCAAGTATCCAAAGAAAGCTGGAACATCTGAAGCCTTTGGCGTGCTGCTTAGAACTAAAATGTTATGTCTAGTTTTCTTACGAATGCTTTACTTTGAGCAAATAGAAATAAACCCCCCCGCATTACTTGCAGCTAAACTAAGCGGGATCAGTATTATGAATGATATTTGTTTGCGTTGCCGGGTAAAGAACCATCATAGACCGATAGTGCTGTTCATGCATTTGAAACATGTAGGGGACCCTGAAAAAGGAAGACTTACTGACGACGCTTTATGGAGCGAATCCCAAGACTCAAGCTTACTGAAACACTTTGCAGGCTACATTACTATCAAAGAACGATACCAAAGTGGCAACAAGGACACTTTTTTTTCAGGACAAAATCTGTGATGTGAATACCTACTTCGGGTTATACACGACAGCCAAAGAAAGTCTTTCCAAAAAGAAAATAGAAAAATGTTGCAAAACAAGCAAAGTATTGCATGATCTCATAAACACTGGTCAAAATACACAAGTTTTTCAGTACGATTACGATGAAGCTGATGTAATTTGCTTAAGTCGCATATCAGTCAAGAACGATATAGAAAAATTAGGGAAAGTATTCTTGGAATGTCTGAGAAAGCCTACGAAATTGAATCCAAATTTAATAGTAAATAACCAAATCAAAAGGTACCATGTTGTCATGGCACGAGAAGTTTTACAGCCGTGCGACGAGCAACCAGACATCGATGTATATCGCTTGTGGCAGTTTCGCGCTGACTTTTTCAATTGTTAGGGTTTATTTAGCATGGAAAAGCATGGCGAACACTAAATACATTTTTATTGGTAATCTTTTAACAAACGGAATAATATGACAATGTATAGATTTTTGTTTTCAGTATCTTGTCATTATTTCAAATTCGTACGGAGAATCATAGACAGTGCTGTGTCCAGTACTCACACTCCTCTTCACGGCACTATTGTGATGATCAGGACAGTCCCAGGCTGCTCCGCAACTTCATCAACCGCGGACCAGCTAAAGCCTTGGTTAGCAGGTCTGCCTCCATGTCTTCGGTTCGCAGATACTTGACGTCGATTGCTCTTTCTTGGATACAGTTCCTAATGAAGTGCATTTTCAAATCTATATGTTTTGACTTCGACGTCACCATTGAATTTTTGCTCAATTTGAGGGCTGCTTGATTGTCTGTTAAGACGACAACTTGTTATAATAGGTCATCGACATAGATAACTATTATAATTTTAACTCCTCTTTTCTCTAGTAGGTATACACATGGGTCAGCTTCTGATGCTCTGAAACCGATGTGTTTTAGTTCTGTGTCGACAGGTTCTAGAGGTAAGTTTTCTGGATGTTGAATTTCATTGTTCATGGTGTCATTTTTCTTCTCTGTAATTTCAACTTCTATTTCCTGTCTAATTTTGTTTTTTTTTCTTTTATTTATCTTTTCTTTTTCAGGTGTGTTCGAGTGATGGCGTTCCTCTTCGTGTACAAGGTCTTCATAATCCGTGTCTTTTTCTTTGAAGTACATCTGATCTATAACCTTGATGTCCCTGCTTATCACCACATCATCATCTTCAGGTATGTATACTCTGTATCTTTTTGTGGTCAACGAGTATCCCATGAATACGCCCTCTTTGGCTTGTTGAGTCAGCTTTCCTCGTCTGTTCTTTCTCAGGACAAAGGTCTTTCTGCCAAAAACGTGAAGATGATTTCCAGACGGTGTTCGGTCGACCCATTTGGTGAATGGTATGTCGCCGTTTAACGCTTTCGAAGGGCTACGGTTGATGAGGTAGTTGGCCGTATGTACCACTTCTGCCCAGAGCTTCTTGGGCGCGTTTGCTTCGATCAACAGGCATCTGGCTTTTTCTAGCAAAGATCTGTTCTTCCTCTCGCTTATCCCATTTTGTTGCGGGGTATACACTGTGGTTAATCTTCTTTGGATGCCATGGAGCTTGAGGAAATCATCAAATTCTTTGTTGCGATATTCAGTGCCGTTGTCAGTCTGCAGGTGTTTTATCTTTTTGTTGTGGAACGTCTCGACTTCGCTTTTATATTGCTTAAACGTGTTGAAAACGTCACTTTTCTTTTTGATGAAGTAGACGTGGCAGTATCGAGTGAAGTCGTCTATGAATGTCACGTAATATCTCGATCCCGCTAACGTTTCGCACTCGAAAGGTCCACATACGTCGCTATGAATAATTTCTAGCTTTTCCGTTGTGTAGAGGCCTTCGTGTCGCGCGAATGGTAATCTTGACAGCTTGCCCTTTATGCAGGTTTCACACGCTTCTAATTTTTCATCAGTCGGTTTCATTCCATACATAAGGTTGTCTTGAGCCATCTTCTTTAGATCCCTTTCATTTATATGGCCTAGTTTTTTATGCCATTCCATTAAGTCGCAGCCATTTGCATTTCGGGTGTAGTTTGACACTTCTTTCTTCTCAAATTCGAAGTAGTATAGACCGTCTTTTCTCTGTGCTGTCAGTGACACCTCGCCACTTTTTTCTACGATGTAGGCTTTGTCTTTTTCAAAAATGACTTTGTGTCCTCTGTCAGCTATTTTGCTCACTGACAGTAGATTGACTGACACATCAGGAACGAATAAAGTGTCATTGAAGTTGTAATCTATCTTTTCTTGGCTGACTGTAACTTTTCCTTTTCCTTCAATTTTGCTCGTATATTTATTTGATGCCAACTTTAGGGTTCCATTTTCAGGGGTCAGAGCCGAAAACATTGTCTTGTCGCCGCACATATGGGATGAGCAGCCACTATCTAAACACCACGTGTTTTTATTGGTGCTTGAATTCACAGTACTCAGGCAGACGTTGAAGTTTCTTGGTTGGCTTCTGTTAGGCTTCTCATTTGAGCGATCCTTCTTTCCCCAGCATGCCTCGGTAGTATGGCCCTTCTTCTTGCAGTTCTTGCAGTACAACTTCAACTTATTTTTCTTGAAATGGTATGCTTCACTACTATCAGGTGCTTCTTTACCGCTCCTGGCCTGGTATTCTTCAAGAATTTTTACTTTCAGGTCGTCAGGATTTGGCAGTGTGTCTCTTGACTCGATGGCTATTCGGAAGTTTTCGAATGACGTTGGCAAACTGTAGAGCAGCATTATACTGAGCAGTTCTGGTGGTATTTTTATGTCCATATCCGCGAGTTTATCGACCACATCCATGAAATTATTTAGGTGATAACGGATGTCCTCATCAGCTGTCATACGTTTGAGAACTAGCTGTTTCAATAAGGTTGCCTTACGTGCAGGCCCAGTGCTTTGGTATGTAGCTTTAAGTTTGTCCCATACAGATTTCGACGACGTGCATGTTTTTATTTGCTTTAGTTCGGAAGGTGACAGCAAAAGTAAAATTTCAGCTCTTGCCTTAAGGTCTTCCTTTTCGAACACAGATTTTTCCGCCGCCGCCGCAGTTGATGACAATATTTTCGTGCCACTTACAATATCCCAATAGTCGTTTTTAATCAGGACGGCTTGCGCTTGTAGGCACCAAGTATCGTAATTTGACTTGGTCAATGGTTCGATATTTCGGTAACTCGTCGATGCCATATTTTTACCTTTTATTTAGTAGATAGTCGTATAACCATGAAACCACGCTCTGCTACCAATTTGTTAGGGTTTATTTAGCATGGAAAAGCATGGCGAACACTAAATACATTTTTATTGGTAATCTTTTAACAAACGGAATAATATGACAATGTATAGATTTTTGTTTTCAGTATCTTGTCATTATTTCAAATTCGTACGGAGAATCATAGACAGTGCTGTGTCCAGTACTCACATCAATAGCCTCCACGAACATTTGGTCACTCTTAAAAAATATATTTTTAAAAACCATGAAAATATCACTTATAGTGATAAAACGTTAAAAATTAAATTACCTCTAGCTTTTGGAAATTTAGACATGATCTTTGGTCGGAAACAGGCACAACAGAGAATCAAAGCCATAGCAAGAAATCTCATGCGTTTGATGGAACTAAATTTGGACCAACAAATTGTTGAAATAAGAGAAGAGGACGTCGGACCTGGGAAAACCATAGAAGAGGGTATGCTAGAACTCAACGGTGGTCTTGCCAGTGCGGTAGGCAATCTGCTCGTTTTCGATGATGCTTCGAAAACGTTCATGCTTAACGTAGTAAATGATGATTTGCCACAGAATGCTGCTTTACTATTGCGTGAGTTAAAAAGTGACAAATATAAGCCTATAAATAAATATTTAAAGGACTACCGATTTAAGATTCTCGTTAGTGGCTTCCCTAAAACAAAATTTGATGCAGACGGATATGATATGATACAAGCTAGAGATTTTTTTAACAAGTTTTGGCTTTTCTGTGATCAGGCAAAGGAAGATGAAGTAGAAAATATTTTAAAGGAAGACGTAAACAAAAAATATATTAATAACCAATTTAAATTAAATCATATAGGGATTTGCAGAAATATCTCAGATTTTATTTCGTCATATTCTTACTACGAAGTACAAAAGTGGTGGCTTGAAATAAATGAACCATACTTAAGTAGAGCGAGTGAGAACTTTTCGAACGTGCGGAGCTGGAATGTATTAATAACCTATTGCAAACTGTTATAAATTACATGTACTTGAGAAAAATTCATTCTGTAGATATTAATATAAAACGATTCAACAAAGACAACATCTCAGGAGAAGTATACTCGCTCTTCAAGAAAATTACGACTAAGCTGTTCAGTTTATATAATCCTTATTTTAACGAATCAATTCATTTCAGTGATTACTCCAACAGTGCAAGATGTGAGACATCATCGTTAAGATTGATGATTCACCCAGAATTAAGATGGGTGGCCCTACACATAAAGTCAACCTTGACATTAAATACTGATTTTGAATATTTTGTCACTGCTAAAGTTGACTTTAGCAACGGACTCCATCTCCGGGCAAAAGACGGATTTGTAATTAATGAATATATTAATAGTGCAAGGTTATGGGTCAGAGATTGTTTCGAAGAAGAAATGGAAAGTAAATGGATGCAGTCGCTTAATTAGAATAGTAAACCCGACATTTGAAATAAAAGCTGAAAATTGATAGAAATTATTTTCTAATTGAAATAGCAAAGTTCCCAATAAATCTATGAATCCAATAAAATAACTGAAATTCAGTGTTGTTTGGAACAAAACAAGAACTTGTATAATGTAGAAAATTACGAATAAAAATAAAAGGTCTGGTACCAATCTGGTACACTTTCTGTTACAGATTTTATGCGATTGCAAATGTTTTAATAGAGAAGCATTCAATTCAACTGACTCCAATGACAGTTATATTATTACTAGCTGCGGCTCGGGGCTACAGATCTACCAGAGCCGTTGTCCTAGGTGAGCGACGCATAGCGACGTGCCGCGTGCGATGCATGCGCGATGCGATTGTTTGTAACGTGTTGTGGGACACCGGTCTACGCGATGACATAGACTCCGTGATTTTTGCTATTGTTTGATATTTTCGCTACGTGTTGCGTAGTGTAGTCTATTGTAGCTGCGTTTTTTTTTTCAGGTCAAATTTTAGCTTGTAACTTCTTCTACCATAGACATTGTTAATTTATATTTTTTCCTGACGATTGTTTTTCTTTGTCTAAATTTAACGTATAATATAATAAAACAGTGTATTTATTAGATAAATTATTTTTTAAATAAAGTGTATATTATATCTTATTTTTGTATATTTAATTACTCAAATAAACATTAATAAATATTTACAAATAATAAAGTGTATTAAATAAATTAATTTCTCTTTTTAAATTTTTCATGCATACACCACACTGATTGTGTGAAAAATTATTATATAATTATAATAATTTTTGACACATTGTAGGTACAATTCTCTTAGGTCACGATTCGAGGAGGGGCGTGTAAATAGCCCTTCCAGGGGTGTGATTGCTCACAGATGTGTTTTCTGCAAAAAAATAAAATAACAAGAGGAAAAGTGTGTCGGTGAAGAAGAAAAACACCTGCACTAACCTGCAAATGCCAGCTTCAGTTCCTCGTCTAGAGTGGCAGACTCCAATAGTCTCGTCTTCTAGTACCGGCCGACACAGATCCACAAAAGATCTCCTCACACCAAACACAAAACTTCACCAAAAAATATGGGAAATATTATATCCATGTAGATGTATGATTTAAAAAGTCCAGAGTTCCAAATGTAAGCGAAAAGTAAAAATATTAAGCACCTCAATAGTAATCCGCCATCGAAATTTTAGAAGAAGAGAGTGCTTGCGAGAAAGGTCTCTTGTCGTAAGATTTTCGCACGTCACACATGCGAGCGAATAGCGAACGTTCTTCATACCATCGCTGAGGATGCGTAGCGCCATCTCATACATTACTGAAGTACTTCAGCAAAACAAATGCTAGTTTGACAGGTGCGTTACTTCACCGACACAGACGTGGGAAATTTAAAATTAGAATGAGTGATAATAATATGTGAGTCGCAATAAAACATTTGATGCGCTTCACCATGTGTATTTATTTATTTTTAACAAGATAAATCTACGATTGACCACCAACTCGCCTGATGTTAAGCGACGGTGTGGCCGAGGATGGAGCTTGTAGATCTAGGATATATCTATTCACTCTAGCCTTGAAAATTCCAAGATTGTAGGTCTCAGGAAACTGAGATGGGGCAAATAATTCCATTCTTGTGCAGTACGCAACAAGCATAATAATAATTATATAAGTATAATATACATATAAGTATTGAGAAAGTATTCGGGTTAAAGAAATTTTATTTTCTCAAAAATAATTTACATTCACGAGATTTCATTAAATTAATTATTCTGAAACGTCTTATTAAGTAAGTTTTTATTTCTTAAAGTGAGGGTAGTATAACTAATAATTGTACAACTAATGCGGCACAGGCAGCTGGCATGCAAAACTTGTGATATTAAATAAGCGTAGGTATATGGAAGTGGCTCACCTAAGATCGTTAGTTTTTATCATTTAAGCAAAATTGCGTTTTTTGAAGTTTCTTTTTTTTAAAACTTTATTTACATAATTATAATGTTCAACAAGACTTTTAATTTTTTTTTTCAATATGTAATTAATTTTTAAATTTCTTATCAATCAATCAATTAAATAAAATATAAAATAAATAATACACATAATAAATTTCATATTTAAGTTTTTTCTATTTCATTAATAAAACATAATACATCTGTATATATTTTATGTATTATTCAGTGCAGTATTATAATATACATGCATGTACCTATCACAAACAAGATTCACATGTTACTAGAAGGAACACCTTCACACTTCCGGCCCAAAGCCTCCTGTATCTCCACAAATGTCCGTCCTTTAGTTTCCGGCACAAAGAAGACAACAAAGAGACAAGTGAGCACAGCATCGACGCTGAACAACCAGAAGACGGTGGGGAAGCCCACCAGTGACGTGAGAGCCATGAAGTACTGGCCCTGGAGGAACATGACCACAGCTGCGACCATGTTCACTGCGGCGATGCCCGTCGCGCGAGCTGGCCCGTCGAACAGCTCGGATGTTACTATTGCTGCTATGGTTGAAAAACCTGCAAAAATTCATTGAGCTGTATGTACATAAGTACCTACCAGAAGAGCTATCTGAAGCAAAATTATTGTATTTTTTTTTGGTAAAATAAACAAAACAGCGTTACAGCGCTGGAATAATAATTACATCGTTTATCTACGATTATACGTTACGATTGATACTTGCAACGCAGAATTGCATCTATGGTGTGTTTTCTCGCTAGCAAAACGTCGAAAGCACTCACTTCACTGCGTGAGGTGCGGTGCTCTCGCCGCAGTTGAATGTGACAAAGTAGTTATGAGTGGTGTCTGCTCTCGTACGTAAGTACGTATACAGTTTAATGGAAAAATTGGATATTGATAATATCATATTATGGTTTTTCAGATGAATAACTTAATTGTAAATTGACTTGCCTATAGCGGATAAGTTATAAGGCCTATATAATTCTGATTCTCTTTCGTAAGTTAGACTGCAAAAACCGCTATTCTGCAGTCGATGATTTACCTAGACTTGTTTAGTTCATAAATATCAGACGCGTACCTCTAACTCGTCGCTAATAGAACGCGATTCGAGAAGAAACTCACACGCAATTTGAAGTTTGAACTATTCTAAAAGACCCATTCATGGAGCGTATTTAAATATTAACAAAATATCCAACTGTAAAAAATAATCTCACCGGATAAAAATTAATCTAAAGACACCTCTTACACCAAAGCGATAGTTTAGGCTACAGGAATTAATTTAGAAACATACATACATACCTAATTTTAAAAGGTCATGACAGGTTCATGCACGCAAGAGATATTTGAATTCGTAATGTATAGCTTAATCGTGTGCACTAGGACTTTCAGATTATTTTATTCTTGTGGATGAGAATAATCCGTTAAAAATAACGAAGTTATTGAAGTTTTTATGCCTCCCTTAAAACGTGACCGGTTTACAGTTATGGCCAGTGACGTCAGAACGTGACAGCACACTCACACATTAGTCATTGAGTAAGCAGGTATGCGTGTGTGAGCATAGTATATATACTTGAAATAACGAGAAGATGATGAAGAGAATGATTGCCATCTCTTTTCACTTCTTTCGCGACCGTTTTTATCTATAGTACATTGAAATCTCCGTATCTTCATAATTTTTCATCCATTTTTAATACTTTTTTCACATAAATTAATAGAATATCAATCGTTGGGCTGCGTCGTGAATTGAGAATATAGTTGTCACTTAACGCCTAATAATAAATTCAATGTCCAAATAATCTTACTTTGCAGCGAATTATCAACTCAAGTAAGGCGTATCCAGAAACTCACCAGACGCAGAGCAGAAGTAGAACAGGACCATGGAGCAGAGTGGAAGGTAGCTGAGGAAGCCACCTGTGTCGTAGCCACTCGCTTGCATTTCGAAAAATAAACCGAGACCGATCTGAAAAGAGACCATTTAAGGTAGACGGCCCAATAATCGCCAGGTTTTGCATTTCATCGACTTTACAACGTCACTACTCTACAACCAATAGATGTATCAAAAGGAAATTTGGATGAGTTGTTACTGAATTTATCCAAGATATGATGTAAATAGGTATTAATAAATTATCCTAATGGAAAATTAATGATATTGGCTTATATTGTGAAAAAGACCCCAGTGTACGGGTACCCGCCAGGAACGTACCAATATGCGCTAAACTGCACATTAAATCGCCAGTTTCTCACGCGAATCTCAACTTTATTACCTTCATTTAAAGTTGCAATACAACAAAACAAAAAAGAAAAATACTTTAATAATATTTTATTCTAGAGCTAAATAGAACACTTGTAGGAGAAGGCTTTCGTTTGTACTGATTTCTGAAATTCAATAATTTATTTACTTTACTTTGTTTACTTTTTCATTTCACATACATACGTGCACTGTCAACTAAATTATCTTATTAATTACCATTTTCTATAATATTTATGGAAATAAAAACTTAGTAGTTATACAATGATAGCAACACATGAATCGCTTCAAGTGCGAGTTAGGTTTGCGCACTGAGAGTTGCGCACCACAAAAAGTACTTAAACTTAGTTAAATGGAACAAAGCAGCAGCAATATTTAAAAAAATAGTCACAAAGATATTTAAGATATCTCTACTTCAGAATCAATACGAGCTAAACATGTTACGCATGTCAAACGTGAATATACCGTCCGTGCGCCCATACATATTGCAGGGAGGGTCAGGTGAGTGCTAGTACTAGTACTAGTTTTTTTTTTTTTTAAATTAAGTACTAGTTCTTCAAACAAGTATCAATGTTAAAAGAAAAACAAAATACCCGACTGCAGAAAAGAGGTTTTTGCAGCCTAACTTACGATTTCTTTACGCTTAATACGCTGTTGAGTGTACGTTTTTGTGAGAAAGTATGCTTACAATCGCTGTAAAAGATTATTGCGCATTCTTTAGAAAAAATCTAGTAGAATCACTTGTTTATTACGAAAAAGTTCGTTGGAAGTTACAAAAAACACGCGTTTTTTATATTTGTGTGAGATGTATGATTTTTATTATAAAAAAATATAGCCTTTGACACTCAGCAAGTGAAAACAAATCTAACGACACCTCTCACATCAAAATCGGTCAAGCCCTTTAGACTTTAGGCGATCATATAGAAACATATAGATTTACATACATACTCACATACATACATACACTTGAAACACCCCCCCCCCCCTCTCTTCTCCCCTCTCCATACCTTAAAACACAATTATAATGGAACAGGTGTCGGTGATTTTTTGAGATAGGAAATAGGTTTAATCTTGTTTTACCCGTTCCCGCAGGAATCCTGGGATTAAAAGTATCTTATGTGTTAATCCAGATTATAAACTACCTGTGTGCCAAATTTCAGCCAAACCCCTCAAGCCGTTTTACCGTGAAGAACTAACAAACTAACACAAACTTCGCATTTATATTATAAGTGTGATGTGATTTATTAGCATTTCCTATTCCAAACTGCAATAAAACATATAAGTAATATATATATTCGTAATCACTGTTAAAAATTCTTTACTTTGATACCACACTCGATGTATTTTGAAAACTTTTTTTTTTGAGATTACTTTTTGCCGCCAAAAATCCTTAATTTTATTTTATGTTTATTTTGATGTACCCAGTGTCACTCTCACGACTAAGACGAATCTATTGGCACCACTCACATCAAAATCGGTCAAGCCGTTTAGGCTCTAGGGCGTGCCAAAGAAATATACATACATACATACGCTCGAAAAACATAACCCTCCTTCTTTCGCAGTCGGGTAAAAAAGGGATAACACTTTGCTGAAGAGCTACAGACCCATCTTGCTTCTGAGCCATGTTTATAAGCTGTTTTTGAGGGTCATCACGAATCGTCTTGAACGCAGGTTTGATGACTTCCAGCCTCCCAAACAAGCCGGTTTACGAAAAGCCTATAGTACCATAGACCACATCCACGCGCTGCGGCAAGTGATACAGAAGACCGAAGAGTATAACTTGCCCCTTTGCTTAGCGTTTGTGGACTATAAGAAAGCCTTTGATTCGATCGAGACCTGGGCGGTGCTTGAGGCTCTCCAACAACGCCGTATTGACTATCGATATATCGAAGTGCTGAAATGTTTGTACAACAACGCCACCATGTCGGTTCGAGTACAAGACCAGAATTCGGGAACAATTCCATTGACGAGAAGCGTGAGGCAGAGAGACGTTGTCTCTCTGAAACTGATTTTATCGCCGGTTTGGAAGATGCCTACAAGCTTCTGGAATGGAAAGGATTCTCGACATCAATATTAACGGCGAGTACTCACTCACCTTCGGTTGCCGACGATATAGTAGTCCCGGAAGAGCCGATGGAAGACCTCAGTACGATGCTCGAATACCTCAGTACGATGCTCGAAGACCTCAATAGAGTTTCCCAACGGGTGGGTCTTAAAATGTACATGGACAAAACGAAGGTTATGTCTAACGCCCATGTAGTGCCCACCCCAATATCTGTGGGGAACTACACTCTTGAAGTTGTTGACGAATACGTCTACCTAGGATAACGAGCCGATTAGGCAAGTCCAACTTTGCGAGAGAGTTCAATCGTCGTATCCAACTCGGCTGAGCAGCGTTCGGGAAACTTAAAAGCGTCTTCTCGTCCAATATACCCCAGTCCCTCAAGTCAAAAGTTTACGACCTGTGTG
Source organism: Lycia hirtaria (assembly GCA_947563715.1). Taxonomy (NCBI): domain Eukaryota; kingdom Metazoa; phylum Arthropoda; class Insecta; order Lepidoptera; family Geometridae; genus Lycia; species Lycia hirtaria. The sequence goes on from OX387376.1 coordinate 24,656,042, forward strand.
TGTTACCAGTGATGACATACGTGATTGAAACGTGGCCCCTAACTATGGGCCTTATAAGGAAGCTCAAGGTCATGCGACCAAGACAAACGGCGCGTACATGAAGGAAAGACAGCACTGATGCAAAATAGCATCGTATGTATGGGTCCTAAAATCTACAATAAGATTCCTAAGTCAATAAGAGACCAGAATAGTAATTTATTTAGAAAAAAGTTGAAGGCATTGTTATTGCAGAAGTGTTATTATTCTATCAATGATTTTTTAAATGACAAATTTTAATTTTATTTGACATTATGTATATCTTTTATTGCTTCTGCTTTGTCATATTATAGATATTTTTGGTTTGTGTATTAATCTAATAACAAATAATAATTATTATTATTTTATAATTTTTCGCATGTGCATGATGCTGTCTACCTGACATTTGTACGCCTAATCGGCACAACATGATTTTAAGCGACTAAATTTAGTGTAACATCTTTTATGCACTTGTTGTATAAAATTCTCGTGTTGTATGCAAATAAATTATCTTTATCTTTATCTTTATCTTTATGCAACAAGCTATGGAGATGGCTATGCTTGGAATCTCTCTACGTGATCGAATCAGAACTTAAGAGATACGTAGACGTACAAAAGTCACCGATATAGCAGGGTGAGTTAGCAAGTTGAAGAAGCAGTGGCCAGGGCACATAGCACGTACAACTGATGGCCGATGGGGCCAAAATGTTCTCGAGTGGAGACTACGCACTGGCAAGCGTAGAGTAGGAAGACCAGCCACGAGATGGACAGATGACCTCATACAAGTGGCGGGAAGACGCTGGATGCAAGCCGCCACTCATGATAAACAGAAATGACAAATTAATCATAATTTATGTCATAGAATTTTGTGTAAGACACCCACCCACCGGTATACCCACCGGGCCAGTGATACGACAAATAATTATTTTTTTTTGTATCAAAGGAATATAACACTTAGCGTAATGCAATAAGAACTCAATGGCGGGTTTATGAACACTTAACAACAATGTCCTTATATTCGCCAGAAAAGCAGGATTTCTGGCGCAAATTAGGCCAGACATGGGTTAGTGAGCACCATTAGACGCCATGCGCCTAAAAAGTACAATATATAGTAAAATTAACTCAAATTGTAGATTATATCACTAGAATAACTTATAAGCTTCCGCAATAAACAAACACTCTTACCTTAGTGTCATCCAGAGCTTTGTAATAATTGGAAATACATAACGTCCCACTGATGAAATTTAGTTCCAAAAATCCCCAAAAATCATTAGTTTGTCGACATCAGAATTTTAAACACTTGTAGTTTCACCACTATTACAGTTATGAATGAGTATTTCTGTTTAAATTATTAATCATATTTCCAAGTGTACGTCGCCCTATTAAACATTTAGTAGAATATTGATAGAAAAGCTAAAATTACAAAACAATATCAACTGACTGCTAACTGGCGGGTACTAGTACTATGACGACATTGTAGCCGTCTACCTTACAACAAATAGGTTTTTTGTCTCGATCGCGCCAATGAAATGATTTATTTAGCCGTCAAACTTAAAATATTATAATCCCCTCCGGATTATAATATTTTAAGTTTGACGGCTTGATTATATTTAAAAAAAATATGAATCTCACAAAATTGATGCAAGATTTATTTTTTCCTAAATGCGATTATTTTCTCTCATTTTCAACCTTCGCTCACAAAATTGATGCGAGAATTTAATTTCCTAAATGCGATTATTTTCTCTCATTTTTAACCTTCGACGCACAAAGAAGTTTTATAAGTTTGACGTGTGTGTCTGTTTGTGGCATTGATTGATTTATTGAAACGAATGACCCGATTTGATCTAGTTTTCTTCTTGTTTGAAAGAGGATTTGATCGAGAGTATTTATAGCTATCAAAGTCGGTTAAGCCGTTTTTTTATATCGGGGCAGTGTCGGGGGTTTTAAAGTTTTCTAATGTTGTTCCAATGAGATAATAACATGTCAGTCCATCAGTACCGCTATACCGTATCTAATCGTGTGTTTGTGATAGATCAGAATATATTATTTAAAACAATGTTTGTTTTTGAAAATCAGAATGTTAGATTTTTATAATGTTAATATTGTGATTATGATGTAAATGACGTCACCAAGCGTACATTATGTACCTATACCCAAGGCCCGAAATAAATGAATTGAATACAAGTATATCAATTAGATCTTTAACTAATGTACTTGTATATAAAATACAAGTGACATGACATTTGTATTAATTGTTGATTATTTGCCTTTTTAATTGTATATTGTGATTATTTTATACTTATGAATTTTTTTATTATTATTATTTGATTATTATTTTATGTATTTGAATTGTTATTTCAATTATTTATTTGACATTATTGCAATATTTTTAATTTTTAAATGATATTTGTTTTTCTGTTGACATGTAACATTATCCGTTATGAATAAATTACTATGACTATGACTATAAGTAATATATTGATGTACTTTTATACTTTGATTTAGTTATTTGACTCACCAGTCCCACCGCAGCGACACTCATGCTGACAGCCAGTATGGGTTTCCTCCCAAATTTCTTCATGAAGAAGAAGGTACTGATACTAGCCACGACCGACACGCAGCCGATAACTATCGAAGCTATCTGAAACAACGACCACAAACCACTGTTAGGACATAGGTTAAGGGCAAGAATTAAAAGATAAAAGTTGGCAGCTTCGGCGGATGTGAAACACCTTATTCCAACTTCCTCAACACTACAGGACAAGTAGAAAGTCAGCCCAAAATCAGTCATCATCATCATCTCAACCATAAGAAGTCCACTGCTGGACATAGGCCTCCCCCATGGATTTCCAAAAAGACCGATTGGAAGCGGCTTGCATCCAGCGTCTTCCCGCCACTTGTATGAGGTCATCTGTCCATCTCGTGGCTGGTCTTCCTACGCTGCGCTTGCCGGTACGTGGTCTCCACTCGAGAACCTTTCGGCCCCATCGGCCATCAGTTCTGCGTGCTATGTGCCCTGCCCACTGCCACTTCAACTTGCTAATCCGCTGTGCTATATCGGTGACTCCTGTACGTCTACGTATCTCTTCATTTCTGATTCGATCTCGTAGAGAGACTCCGAGCATAGCCCTCTCCATAGCTCGTTGCGCGACCTTGAGCTTCCTTATGAGGCCCATAGTTAGGGACCACGTCCACCAAAATCAGTACACAGCGATATTGGTCCACATTTTTTATACGTACTGCATAGGAGTGAAACTCCGTGCTACCTTCTCTGTACCCTGTATGGTTGCCTGGAAGAGATCGCTTTTAGCGATAAGGCCACCTTTTGTTGCACTAGTCTATTTAAGTTATTTGTTATTACTTTTAAGGTGTGTACAATAAAGAGTTCATCTATCATCTATCTATCTATCTATCTACCCTGAGATTTATCTTAGAATTTTCAACGCTAGAGTGGATAGATATCTTCTTGATATACATGTTTCATCCTCGGCCATACCGTCGCTTACCATCAGGCGAGTTGTTGGTTACTGGCAACTGTATACAACTCACACAGAAGTAACGAAGTGTATAGTATATTATACACACACACAAGGGAGTAGAGAGATATGTTAGAAGTGGGGGCGTGATGGTATCAACGAGCGTCATGCTATTTTCCGTTACGGCATACGAGTTAATTTTACTGGCAAGGCGCGCCACAGATGTTTCATATAAAAACATTAACCTCTGGTCGAACGTCAGTGTCGGTCAACTGAAGAATCGTCTGTAAATACGACAATATCACGTTATGTCCCATCAGCTGCCCTCCAGTGTTGAACACCAGGGAGATGGCCAAACTCTTGATGAAGGTGCGGTCTTTGAACAGGAGCCAGCGGCTCACCTTCAGCCCAGCGTTGTTGGTGAGGGAATACTGCTTGATCTCTTCTTGGACCTGGTCTTCTGAGCCTCGGAGGAGCGTCAGCACTTTGTAAGTTTGATCTTTACGACCTGAAACAAGTGTAAATTTGATGGTGACTAAATTGTTTTTTAAGATCGCTGCTGAATATTTGCTCCGGACGTTTTGAAGGAAACGGCACACGAGGAGCTCCATCAAACGATCAATCTCAAGATGAATTGTACTAAAATTATTGGGAAAAAAATTGACAAGGAAGCAATATACATAGCTTACAATAGTTTCGTGCTAGATGCCGTTGTGTGAAGGAGTCTCATACTCCTAATATTTATATGTTTGGACGAAGGAGGTAAGTTCTTGAACTGCTGACGTGAGATCTATCATTTTGTAATAATAATAATATATTTCTCGCAAAAATAAAAATACGTTTTTCGTAACTACTAACAAGCTTTTTTTTTTCTTCTACGTAATAAACAAGTGGTTTTACTAGAATAATTCTAAATAATGCCCATTTATAACCTCTTACAGCGATTTTCATATTTTTTTACGCTTACTTTCCCACAAATAACGTACGCTCGAGAGCGTATCCAGCATAACGAAATCGTAAGTACAAAAAAACTGCTTTCTGCAGTCAGGTATTTTGTTCTTATTTTAATATAGATACTTGTTATTTTGAATCAGAAATGAAGATATACGTAGGCGTACAAAAGTCACCGATATAGCACAGCGGATTAGCAAGTTGAAGTGGCAGTGGGCAGGGCACATAGCACGTAGAACTGATGACCCATGAGGCCGAGAGGTTCTCGAGTGGTGACCACGCACCGGCAAGCGCAGCGTAGGAAGACCAGCCACGAGATGGACAGATGACCTCATACAAGTGGCGGGAAGACGCTGGATGCAAGCCGCTTCCAATCGGTCTTTTTGGAAATCCATGGGGGAGGCCTATGTCCAGCAGTGGACTTCTTATGGCTGAGATGATGATGATGATGACTTGTTATTTTTGAGAAAGTTGTATTATTATTATTTTAAAAAATATAACCTACAATAGGGAGTGAAAATGAATCTAACGACACCTCGCACATCAAAATCGGCCAAGCCGTTTAGGCTGCACGAGATCATATAGAAAAATAAGTAACATACATACATACACTCGAAAAACATAACCCACTTTCTTACGCAGTCGAGTAAAAAACTTGATATGTCGCAAGTCTGCGTATATCCCTATTGTGACTGACGTATATCATGAATATAAACCCCCTATCAGATAACGAGATACATAAATACAAGGTGTTCGGTTTTGTCCTGAAAAACCAGTAAGGGAAAGTTGACAATGTAGTAGCTAAGATATACATATATTGTAGCCATATCTGTCATAAGTAGATGTACACAGTGTAGGTGAACTTTATAAATAAATAAATAAATAAGTAATACTATTTTTTTAATATCGAATTTTAGATATACAATCTGGAAATCTCTAAGGCAATGCATTGGTAATACATATAGTTCTATTTTTATCGTATGGACGGATATGTTGTGGAATACGGAATACGGATAGTTTTGAATCCTTTGAAAACTAAGTGCGTTAGATTTTCCCTGTCGAATGTACAAAACATACAACTGAAAATAGAATTGAAAAACAAGGTAGGTAATTGAACCTGTAGCATTCACTGTATTTCTAAGAATAACGGTTGACTCCAAACTGCAATGGGGTCCGCACATAAATGCACTTACCGATAGGTTTAGTGCAGCTGCACACGCAGTGCGACAAATCAGAAAACTCACTGATGTGGCAACAGCTAGGCTAGTTTATTTTGGTTATTTTCATAGCATAATGTCTTACGGCATACTGTTGTGGGGATCAGCGGTAGATATCGAGTCAATTTTTATTTTGCAAAAAAGAGCAATACGTGCCATATATAATTTGCCTACTAGAGAATCACTTAGAGATTTATTTAAAACTATAAATATCTTGACGGTCCCAGCCCTCTACATATACGAATGCATTATGTATGCTAGAAAGAATCTATCAAACTTAAAAAAAGTTGGTGATTCTAATCCCAAAACACGTCATAAACATAAACTTGTATTTCCAAAGTGTAGACTGCAGAAAACAAATACTTCCTTTATTGGTAATTGTGTTCGCTTTTATAATGTTATTCCTGAACAGTTGGTAGGTCTCAATGAAAGGCAATTTAAAAATGCCATACAAAACTATTTGTTGAGTAAAGCATATTATACCGAAAATGCATTTGTAGAAGACAAAAAACAATGGAAACAATCTGTTTTGAAATCAAAATTATATACCTGATGATTTGAAATTTCGTGTATACTGACTGTATAAATAATTATTTATTGACTTTTTGACAAAGCCCCTTTACAGTTGCACCTAGGTAATTGACAAGGCCATTTTTTACAGCCGCTATGTTATTGAATTGTAATTATTATTATTGTAAAAAACTATATTGTAATTGACGTTACCAAGTGTTATTTAAATAATCTATGGTCCAAAATAAATTGAATTGAATACGCTTTCGTGAGTGGGTCTCGGCAGACAACCAGAATATGTCTATTGGATATATTCTAGGTGTCTTTAAATCGCGAGCGTATCGGTTTCTTGTAAGCAAGCGAGCTTCATCTAAGACCATAAAACCGCTAAGCATGAGTTATCGGTTAAGCGCAAGCCTAATACAGAATTTAAAAAAAGTTCAATTAATTAAATTATTTGACTTTTTTCTATATCTATACACAAAAAAGTCTAGTCTATAAACCTATGTTAGTATAAAGTATTTTGCTTATCAGATATCTTTTCTACGGAAACATTTTTTAAGTTGTCATGAATGCGGTCCCTGACACATAGACCTGCAGTGCTGGTACGCTCAACTGATCCGCGTTTGACATCGGCGTGGGAGGAAACATCAGGACTTAGGCATTCTTTAAATTTGATTTGAGTGAAAAATATTTTAAGCGAAAGGACATTAGGACAAAAGGACTTGGGCATTTTTTATTGACATAAGCATATCGCCTTTTCTTTTTAATTTTCTTTTAATATCGATAAACAATTGTCTTGCAAGGGGAGAGTATAGATAGAAATTGGTATATTAAATGCTTTTTATGTTGGAATAGGACATGATTTTGCACAAAAATACAGAAAAAGCTGCCATATCGTCAAAAAATTCAAGCTGAATTGTCTATGAACCGCGAAAGTTTTGGTAATTCCAGAAATATAAACAAAAATGTAATTAGACGATGTGAATGCAGTCGCTGATAAAGTACGATCAACCGAGGGCAAACAGATAATCTGGAAACCCCGTATAAAACCGGGCTCTACCAGTGACTGCATTCACAGAAATACTAGTATTTCAGTAGTTAGAAATAAGAGTTGTGTGCACACCTTGAGCATTCATGCTCACCATCGAAGGCTCCTTCTTGCAGCGGCGTCGTGTGGTGGGTCGCCCTCTTCCCTAACATATGGTTGTGGAGGGGGAGGTCTGGCACATGCGTGGTATGCACGCAACATAGTAATAAGTACTTAAATTAAAACAAAATAAATTTCCCGTAACGATAAGAAGCAAACAATAGTTTGTAATTATGACAAAGGTCACGGACCCTGGTGTCTGTGGAAATAAAATAAAAATAAAAAGTTCGATATTAAATAAAAATAGAAAGATTTTTGAAAACATATGGCTATAAACGTTTTAAATCAACTCAGCGACCGCCTTTTCAAAGCTTCGCACCAATACCGAATTGAATAACCGAACACTCTGTATAGTGTTATCAACTTATCATTGTTTGTTATATAGATTTTTTATTATAGTTGGCTTAATATTGTATTATACATATTCTTATAGCACGTTGTTTTGTTCTTTTAATACTGTATTTAGTAAAACATTGTGACTGTGACAGACGTTAATTCGAACGTAAAGGATTCTTTACTTCTGAATCTCCAGATATACTAGAAAGGTAAGATTACATTTCCTATTTGTAATTTGCTTGAACTTGATCGACGCAGACAGGACCGAGGCAGATGGTTCTCGGTAAGAGAGTTATGATTTGACTATATTGGCATACAATAAATAAGTATAAAGTAATAAAGTTTCTGGGAGTCTAGTTGGGAGACCGTCTGACTTGCGATCTGCAGGTCCTGGGTTCGAATCCCTCGGCACGCACCTCTGTCTTTTCGATGTTATGTGCGTATTGTTGATTGCCGCCAACTTCAAACGGTGAAGGAAAACTACATGTCTGAGTTCTCAATGATCTTGAAAGATGTATGAAGTCTGCCAACCCGCACTTGACCAGCTTAGTAGACTATGGCCTTACCCTTCTCACGATGAGAAGATGGCCCGCGCCCAGCAGTGGGACAGTTTGTACAAAACAGGGCTGATAAAAAAAATACAATAAATAGGCAAACGATGACCCTGATGGATGCCTATGATCAACTGACTTAGTAATTATTCTTAACTTTGTATATATTAAATCAATCCAGGTTTCAAACGAGCAAGATTTTGAAAGGTCTACATTTTTCTTACCTTCATCTTCAACGGCTTTCTGCGGCTACTCCTGTACCAGCGACAACCATTGCCGTCTAAGAAGGTATACTAGCGACTGCCGTGATACTGCTGTCTAGGAAGCTTGATTGGAGCAGCATCTGCCCAGATACTGCTGTCCAGGAAGGAAACTGTAGCAGTGACTAGAAGAATACCACTGTACCGGTAGGAATCAACTACCGGCATACTACTGACTACTGAAGAAAGAAACTATGGCAGCATCTGCTCAGCAATACTAATACAACAGCATACTAATGCTCAGCAAATGAATTACTAGTGTCTATTGTGAAATTGTAGATGGAAAAATGTCTGAAAGAAGTAAAAAAATCGACAAAAATGGGCAGCTGTTAAAACGTTTTAACTCTGCAAAGACAATAACGGATAAACTGATAGGCTTGCGGCGGCGTTTTGATCAAAAAGTTCATGCAAATATAACAAACGATAATGGAAATACGCCTCTGCATCTAGGGATCTATGAAAAAAGGGCAGCATTTATAAAGTTGTTGTTCAAATGGGGTGCTTATGTAAATGTACCGAATAATAACGGAGACACGCCACTTCATTGCGCGGTGAGAGAAAAGAGAAAATCGATTGCAGCTTTACTGCTCGACAAAGATGCTGACGTGAACGCGCACGGTACAGATGGCGTTACACCGTTGCTGGTGGCGGTGTCAAAGAGGGACACATCTATGGTGGAACTTCTACTAAGCAGAGGTGCCGACCTTAACACACGGGATATTGATAATGAAACACCGTTGAATTTTGCAATGAGAAATAATATACATCATATAGTGGAGCTTTTAATAATCAAAGGCGCTGACGTGAATGCGCAAGGTAAAAATAACGAAACACCTTTGCATATAGCGGTTTCAAAGAGATACACATTTACGGTTGATTTTTTATTGACCAGAGGTGCTGACGTGAACGCACAAGATATCAATAATCAGACACCGTTGCATTGGGCAGTAAACGTAAACGATACATTTATAGCGGAGTATCTGTTAAATCGAGGTGCTGACATAAACGCGCGGGATAATAACAACGAAACACCTTTACATTATGCGAAGTGGAAAAATATACATATGGCGAAGCTTTTGATCAACAAAGGTGCTGACATTAATGCACGAGTAATAAGTGATGCTACCCCGCTACACGTGGCGGTAATATGGAAAAACATATCCTTGCTCGAGCTTTTGTTAAATAGAGGTGCTGATGTGAACGCACGAGAAATACACAACCAGACACCTTTACATTGGGCAGTAGTCGAAAACAATATGTCTATTGTGGAGTGTCTAATAAAAAGAGGTGCTGACGTGAACGTGCAAGATATTGATAACGAGACACCATTGCATTATGCGGTGCGGAATAATATATATATAGTGAAGCATCTACTTAACAAAAGTGTTGACGAGAATGTGCAAGAAATTAACAATAGCTCACTGTCGTATGATGCGTTCTGGATTAGTATATATATACTAGAGCTTTTAATAAGCAAAGGCGCTGACGTGAATGCTCAAATTAAAATTGGCCGAACGCCATTGCACATCGCGATGACAAATAAAGACATACCTATGTCGGAGCTTTTGTTCAACCGAATTACTGAAGCGAATTCATGGAATATTAATAACATGATATCGTTACCATTCAATAATATGGCTATAAAAAAGTTTCTGATAGACATAGGTGCTGACTTGAACGCGCAGGGTATTGATAATCTAACACCATTACACTTTGTGCATTACAATACATATTTGGCGGAATTCCTAATCAACAAAGGGGCTGATGTCAATGCACAGGATAAAAATGGTGTGAGACCGATTCACGCAGCGGTAATAGGGAACCACACATCTCTAGTTGAACTTCTGTTAAACAGAGGTGCTGACGTAAATGTAAAGAATAAAGTAGGTGTGACACCGCTGCATTATGCTGCGTTAAGAGATATGTCTGTTGTGAAACTTCTCCTGTGTAATGGCGCCAAAGTGGACGTCGAGGACAGGGCGGGTATAACACCGCTGTACTATGCCATGATTAATAGCAAAGTAGATATCGTCACTCTCTTGATAAATCAAGGTGTTGACAGCACACTCGAAAACGAAAATGGATTTACTCCATTATTCTTCGCTTCTTTATTTAGGAATTACGAGTCAGAACTTTTGAATGTCCTGTGGACAGCTGAAAAACAAGTGAATCACAATTATTATCCTCACCAGTATAGTCTACCTACTTATAATATGCACAACTATAAAGTAAAACTGATGTCAACTAACAATTCAGGATTCACAGGACAATTATATGAGACCAAATTAGTGAGTCTAATTTTCATACGAGTGCTAAATCATGAACTAATAGAACATGATAGTATCTTCCTCGGAGCCAACATCGATAGAATTGGTGCTATGGATGACATCTGCGTGAGATACTGTATAAGAGGACAAAATAAACCAGTCGTCTTGTTCATACAAATTAAGGAGACAAGAAAATTACTCACCGACGAGGCATTATGGAACGATGAGGGAGACTTCAGCTTGCAGAAATACTTTAAGAGTTACCTTCTGATCATGGAGCGGTTCCAGGTAGGCAACAAAGATCCTATGTTTGAGGGACAGTTTAGTGACGTCAACTGCTATTTCGTGTTGTATACGCCAGCTAAAGAAAACCTTACTAAGAAAAAGACAGTTATGAGAGAAATCACAATAATGCATGATCTTATAAATACAGGGCATAACATAGAACCTATTCAGTACTGCTATGATGAAGCTGATTTAAATCGTTTAGCTGAAGTAGCTGTTGCAGTTAGAACTAATAGAAAGGAACAGAATAAAGAGGAATACTTCGGTGATTTAAATTTAATAGCATGTGATCAAGCATTAGCAAAAGATTTTTTCAACAGGTTATTGTTTTACCATAGTCAGTCTACAGAAGAAGGAGTAGAATGTAAAGCGAAGAACGAAATAGGTAAACATTACAATAATGAGAATGAAACTCTTCCTTTTAAATTTGAAATACATTCAAACGCAATTTTTATGAGGAGTCACGATGATATACAGAAGTGGTGGATACAGAAAAACGCAGCTCAATATTTAAGTGGATTAGATGATTTTTTTAAACGTGCGAAGAAAACATACCTTTATGAAGTTTGTCTAACTATATTAAGTGCAATTGATTATTTTGGAATTGATTTCAATTTGACATTTTACTATTATACACCTATCACTCAGAGTGAAAATTATATCAAATCTACTGAAGATCTTAATACAATGATCTCCAGATTGTTTACAATAATTAGTGATGAGAACATACTAATCCCAGTCAATATCAGCTTACAACATGAGGTTGTGAATATGTTAATTTCATATTGTAGCCAAGATGCGAATCCAGATAATGATCTGCTCGAAAATCAATCATTCGAGTATTCAAAGAGAGCTGGAACATCAGAAGCCTTCGGCGTATTGCTTAGGATTAAAATGTTATGTCTCGTTTTTTTAAGAATGCTTTACCACAAGCAAATAGCGATAGATCCCCCTGCACTACTTGCGGCCAAACTCAGCGGCATCAGTGTTATGAATGACATTTGTTTGCGGTGCCGTGTAAAGGGCCAACAGAGACCAGTAGTTTTGTTCATACATTTGAAACATGTAGGGGACCCTGAAAAAGGAAAACTCACTGACGACGATTTATGGAGCGAATCTCGAGACTCAAGCTTACTGAAACACTTTGCAGGCTATATTGCTATCAAAGAGCGATACCAAAGTGGCAACAAGGACACTTTTTTTCAGGACAAAATCTGTGATGTGGATACCTACTTCGGGCTATACACGACAGCCAAAGAAAGCCTTTCCAAAAAGAATATAGGAAAAGGTTGCATAATAAGCAAAGTATTGCATGATCTCATAAACACTAATCAAAATACAGAAGTTTTTCAATATGATTATGATGAAGCAGATATTGATCATTTAATCAGCGTGATGGTCAAGAATGAAATTCAAAAACTAGGAACAGTATTTTTGGAATGTCTGAGGAGGCCAACAAAATTTTGTGCAAATTTAATAGTAAATAACCTAATCAAAAGGTACCATGTTATCATGGCACGAGAAGTTTTACAGCCGTGCGATGAGCAACCAGATATCGATGTATATCGCTTGTGGCAGTTTCGTTCTGACTTTTTCAATAGCCTCCACGAACATTTGGTCACTCTTAAAAAATATATTTTAAAAAAACATGAAAATATCACATACAGTGATAAAACGTTAAAAATTAAATTACCTCTAGCTTTTGGAAATTTAGACATGATCTTTGGTCGGAAACAGGCAGAACAGAGAATCAAAGCCATAGCAAGAAATCTCATGCGTTTGATGGAACTAAATTTGGACCAACAAATTGTTGAAATAAGAGAAGAGGACGTCGGACCTGGGAAAACCATAGAAGAGGGTATGCTAGAACTCAACGGTGGTCTTGCCAGTGCAGTAGGCAATCTGCTCGTTTTCGATGATGCTTCGAAAACGTTCATGTTTAACGTAGAAAATGATGATTTGCCACAGAATGCTGCTTTACTATTGCGTGAGTTAAAAAGTGACACGTATAAGCCTATAAATAAATATTTAAAGGACTACCGATTTAAGATTCTCGTTAGTGGCTTCCCTAAAACAAAATTTGATGCAGACGAATATGATATGATACAAGCTAGAGATTTTTTTAACAAGTTTTGGTTTTTCTGTGATCAGGCAAAGGAAGATGAAGTAGAAAATATTTTAAAAGAAGACGTAAATAAAAAATATATTAATAACCAATTTAAATTAAATCATATAGGGATTTGCAGAAATATCTCAGATTTTATTTCGTCATATTCTTACTACGAAGTACAAAAGTGGTGGCTTGAAATAAATGAACCATACTTAAGTAGAGCGAGTGAACTTTTCGAACGTGCGGAGCTAGAATGTATTAATAACCTATTGCAAACTGTTATAAATTACATGTACTTGAGAAAAATTAATTCTATTGATATAGATATAAAAAGATTCAAAAAAGACAATTTATCCGGAGAAGTATACTCTCATTTCAAAAAAATTACAACTAAGCTGTTCAGTTTATATAATCCTTATTTTAATGAATCAATTCATTTCAGTGATTACTCGAACAGTACAAGATGTGAGACATCATCGTTAAGATTAATGATTCACCCAGAATTAAGATGGGTGGCCCTACACATAAAGTCAACCTTGACATTAAATACTGATTTTGACTATTTTGTCACTGCCAAAGTTGACTTCAGCAACGGACACCATCTCCGGGCTAAAGACGGATTTAAAATTAATGAATATATTTATAGGGAAAGGTTATGGGTCAGAGATTGTTTCGAAGAAGAAATGGAGAGTAAATGGATACAGACGCTTATTTAAATCATTAAAATTATATGTTGACCTGGAAATTTAAAATAAAAATATGAAAACTGATAGAAATTGTGTCTTAATTGATATACTAAAGTTCTGAAAATATATCCTTAAGAAAATTCTCCACAAACGTGATAGGAGTGAAACAAGAGTGTGACGAATATGAAGTGTGAATAGAACATAACTGGAGTGGACTGGAAGCGATTAGGGTGTATTATGGGATTATAAACGGAGTGGTAGTGATATTAGAGCAAGAAGGGAGTGTAATGGGAGTGGAGAGGGAGTTTGATGGGAGTATAGTGAAAGCGAGATGATAAAGGAAGCGAGAGAAGTGAAGAGGATTGAACTAAGATCTAAAAGGAGAAATTCTATCAAAATCAAGACGGACGGGTAGGTAGGTTGAGGTAGGGAAACAAGGAGTAAGGGTGTAGGGGCTGGGATGTATGTGTATAGGTGTGATGGGTATTCCCATCACACACAGGATAGAAAATTGAGGTGAGGTGAGGTGTAGGATGGGAAATTGATGTGGGAGTTGGGCGGAGACGGATAGAAACAAGATGGGAGTGACACAAGAGTTGGGGGAGAGAGGAGTAAGAATTATATAAGAACAAAATGAAAGTGGGACGGGAAGGAGAGCGGAAGCATGATGAGACAGTGGAGTGTGAGTGTGACCAAAGAGGATGCTTCGTCACAGCCACTTTCATCTCGACTAATTTTGATTAATTTTCAGGGATCAGTCGTTAAAAATTGTTTCAATGAGAATCACCTCTCGGTAGAGAGTACTGATTTTCTTTGCTTTACCGCGTTGGTTAGAGACGCGGTATTCGATCGGCGTCGGAATCGATTTGAACGGGATTATTATAACGCTACAATATATACATATATGTAAATGCATATGACATGTATATGTGTAGGCATATGTATATACATATACATATATCTGTATATATATATATATATAAAATGACTTGGGCTCCACACATCCATACACTCTCCAAACGTATAAGGAAATTTATACATGTATTCAAACTACTTCGCACAGTAGCCGATAAAAAAATACTAATAGCAACATATAAATCACTTTGTGAGTGTATTATTAGCTATTGTATCTGTTCGTGGGGCAGTGTTGCAAAGTCCTTTATGATAGAAGTGGAGAGAGCACAACGTGCGCTACTCAAAGTTACAATGTCCCTACCATTTAGATACCCAACTACAGATCTATATAATATATGCCGAGTAGCTTCTGTCAGAAAAATATTCGCAGAAAAATTTATAAGTAGATACTACAGACATAGTACTCCACTTAATACTAGTAAAAGACGTGCCAAATATCCTGTACCTAGGAACAGATGCGCCATATCATGGAGGCACTATAACCATATCGCTCCCATAATTTACAACTTAATTAATTCACAGTTTCATATAAATTAACTAAATCGATACAAACTTAATAAAAAATAAAAATAAATGAATGGCTACAGCAATATGATTACGAGTCTTTTGAAAAGCTGTTTATAAAAAAATAAGGGCAAAAAGTCACAATTGGATATTAATATAAGCAAATATATATATATATATATATATATATATTAATATAAACTTAACATGCTCATAAATAAACACACACTCACCCCTCCCCCACTCACTCTCCCACATTCACACACACCCATACACATACACATACACACACACACACAAACACACACACACACAACTATCCTACACCCCTACACATAAATTCATATCTACAACCTACTCCATCTAAATTTTGTATAATTATTAAATAAATTATATATTATATTCTGGTTGATATGTGAAATGTTCCTAATTTCAGGGGAAGGCACTGACTGTTACAACACAGCTCACGCTAAAGTAACAGTCAGCGGTTTCAAATTGTTTTTGTTGTATATTTTTGGTCAATAAACTATTTTGTACTTTTTATTTGTATTATATACATATACATATGCCATATATATATATAAGTATGTCTGTATATACGGCCCATAATGAGGCCTGTAGTTTTAAAAATAAGAGCTTTCCAGCTCTTATTTTCTCGATCTAAAAGGAAGACATACCTTTAGCATACAAAAAATAAGGGCTTTCGGGTACGAAGACCAATGGCAGTGTCGCAAACAGTGTGACAGCAGCATATAAGATGTTGAGGGTCATGTAGGAGCAGAAAGGTCCTATCGCCAGCATCACCACTATACCGAGAGCTATGAAGATGTTGAAGATAGTACCAAGAGCACCGCGAATTTCTTTCTGAAAAGAAAAATTATGAGAGTTATGCAAGAGTTCCGTAGACAATACCCTAATGAAAATTACTTCTTAGCGAGTATTTTAGTTAATAGTTTTATTATTGGTTTTGTATTGTTTTTTAATTAACTAAGCAGTATACGGATTCATACAATTTAGCCTCCGAATGAAATGATTAGGTGCGATGTACGGACAGATAAACAGACGGGCATGAAGAATTTATAAGGATTCTAGTACCTTTAGTGATAAAACAAAATTAAATTAAGTATTACTATTTAAAATACTTCACAATCCCCAGATCGATGAGTTTGAATCTCTTGAACTGGTTTGCCATACCATTAACTTTTGGCATTGCATCCATACGGCAGTTAACCGGCATGCGGCAGCTCCGCCGTCTCGGATTGCAGCTTAGCGCCGCCTTCATAATATCCTCGACTGCATATTTATACTTCAAATAGCTAGGTGTAGTGAGTTTAGCATGCTGGGTACGCTGCCACCTGGCAGTGGGTTTGAGTATTTGTATTATCTTTAGACCTTTATAACCTACATACATAACCTCGAAAAACACAGCCCTCCTTCTTACGTAGTAGGGTAAAGAAGAAAATGTTCCGACATGATTCAGTAGAACGTGATTTTTTAATAATTTGAGAACAAAGAAAATAATTCTCTGCAGGGACCAAAAGTAGTGTTTTCGTCTCTGTGTACAACTTCAAGCGTACTTTCCGAGTATGAGAAATGATTTCTCACACTAGCAACTTCTGAAGCATACGCCGGTATGACGCAGGTGTCTATGGCGTCCAGCCCGCCCACGAGCGCTCTGGTCATCATCACCACCCACACCTCCGTGGCCAGGGTCTGCACCACCCCCACGGCTATCTTCAGGACGGCGGCCAGGATGACGCTCAGCTTCCTCCCGATGTGGTCCATTAAGAATGCTGCCGCGAATACCGCTAGAATAATAAACAACACGAATAAGAACATGACACCGGAAAACATGGAAATTACTCCACAGATAACTATTAAATACTAAATGTATGGTTTCGTAGTATATGTAGGAAAACTAGCCAGTAGGAGTTGGAGAGGCGACGTCATAGAGATGACAGTAGTATGGTGGTGGCAGGCAAACTAGCCAGTAGGAGTTGGAGAGGCGACGTCATAGAGATGACAGTAGTATGGTGGTGGCAGGCAAACTAGCCAGTAGGAGTTGGAGAGGCGACGTCATAGAGATGACAGTAGTATGGTGGTGGCAGGCAAACTAGCCAGTAGGAGTTGGAGAGGCGACGTCATAGAGATGACAGTAGTATGGTGGTGGCAGGCAAACTAGCCAGTAGGAGTTGGAGAGGCGACGTCATAGAGATGACAGTAGTATGGTGGTGGCAGGATTTTAGGTTTGAACCACGAGCGCAGCGAGTGGTTCTAGTGTAGAATCCTGAGCGTAGCGATGGATTCAAGAAGACACGAGATAAAATAACTTTACAGCCGAGTGCAATACAAAAAATTTCATCTTAACATAGCGAAGAATTTTTTTAGTTCACCTATTTTCTCAAGTAGAAAAATCTGCTTGACATTTATGCAACTTTTTTTTTTTTTTTATTCGAAGATAGGCTTGCGCTTGACCATCAACTCACCTGATGTTAAGTGACAGTTACGGTCTACGATGGAGCGCGCTTGCCTAGAAGAAACCTATTCACTCGCGATTTGAAGACACCTAGATTATATCCAGTCGGAAAGACCCATTCAGGAAGCGCATTCCACAGTTTGGCAGTACGTACAATGAAAGTGGAGCCAAAGCGTTTCGTACGTGTTTTCGGAATATCAACCATATAACGATGTCGCTTTTTCATGCTTCTTGCAGTCCGATAGAAAAATGGGCATGGGGGAATGAGATCATGCAAAGCAGACGCACACTCACCGAAATGTATACGATAAAAAACCGACAAACTAGCTACTTTGCGACGATGCTCCAGACTTTGAAGCTTAGTCCGGACAAGGTAATCGTCACAAATGAGCCTCTTAGCACGCCTCTCAATGGTCTCTAACGCCTCGAGCTGGTACTTAGCAGATCCGTCCCAAAGGTGCGAACAGTACTCCATGCACGACCGAACTTGTGCTTGGTATAGCGTAAGCAGCTGTTCCGGCGTGAAGTACCGACGCACCTTCGAAAGGATACCCAGCTTTTTGGCAGCTAATTGAGCCTTAGACTCAATATAGGAGCCAAAGTTAAGGGTGGACGTCAGTGTTACGCCTAAGAGCTCGAGGTGGTCCTTAATCGGTATCGCAACATCCCGGAAAGTAGGAGCCAGCTGGAAGAAAAACACACAGACTGCCAAGGATAAGAAGCAAAGAAAGTTCGCATCTCATCCCAATCTGCTGACTTGTATCGCCACACTCGCCGGCTGCCTCTAAGGCTGGGATCGGCCGGAGAGTAGACAGATACAGATTTCACCAGACAATGGTCAGAGTTTCCCAGCGGCGAAGAAATCGACACCGAGTAACGGTCTGGATCCGTTGTCAGCAGTAAGTCCAAACAATAAGGCGTGTGCGACTCAACGTCAGGTACCCGTGTTGCCCCTTGGACCAACTGGGTGAGATCTAACGCTAAAGCAAGCTTTCGCGTCTCTAACCCAGCGTGGTTAGTGTCCCGGTATGGGTACAGCCACTCTTTGTGGTGGCTATTAAAGTCCCCCAGTAACACTAGTTGGGCTGAAGGATACCTTTGTTGAGCCGAATCCGCCGCCTCGCCAAGATAGATAGATAGATAGATAGATAAACTCTTTATTGTACACACCTTAGAAACTTACAATCAAAATAAGATATTTAAAATCTAGTGTAACAACTGGCGGCCTTATCGCTAATAGCGATCTCTTCCAGGCAACCTTAGGATGGAGAGGAGTGAAACGAAAGTAATATGACGGGGCGTGCAGTAATAGAGAGGGGAGAAAATTATCTAAATATGTTAATCTGAATAATATGTATGTATACATATATATAATTAATTCCCTACATATACATATGGAGTATACATTCTATTCTTCTACACTCTAATACTTACGATACAAATACTTTAAATATACTAATAAATACCATGAATATAAAATAAATAAATAAATACTAATACTGATATACTAGAGAAAGTGATAGAATAACATATAATCACATATAACTAAGAAAGGAAACAGATGAATAAAAAAGACAAGTTTGGGTAAACATGGACAGCAGCGTTATTGAGACAATTCAGAGAGATAATGCTTTTTAACTTGTTCCTTGAAAGCAGCGAGAGATTGAGCTTGTCGAATAGGAACAGGCAGCGCATTCCACAACTGAACAGCTATAAATGCAAAGGACTTCCCATAAAAAGTAACGCAGCGTGTGGAAGGAGTTCTGAGGGAGAGGGTGTCTTTCGACCTAAGAGGTAGAGAATGTGAGGAATACCAGTAGTTGAAATGTTCTTTTAAGTAATGTGGGGTGGAAGGGTTAAAAAGAATATTGTAGAGAAGACAGAGGATATGAGCATTCCGACGAAGGCGAATTGGCAACCACTTGAGCTTTGCACGAAACTGGGATACGTGATCATATTTGCGCAAACCAAATATGAATCTTATACAGTAATTTTGGAGTCGCTCAAGTTTATCAAGGTGGTTTTCAGTGAGATCAAGGTAGCTGGCATCAGCATAATCTAGGATGGGAAGAAGAAGAGACTGTGCAAGTGCGACTTTAGTGGCAGTGGGTAAGAAATTGCGAAGACGTCTTAACGATCCACCAGATGCAAACAGTTTGCAACTGATAGATTTTATGTGATAGTCCCAACTTAACGTGCGATCGAAGATTAAACCCAGGTTTCTAACAGATTCGCTATATGGCACAACAATACCATCAAAGATTACGCTAGGGATTTCATTCCAATCAACTCTGGATATCATGTAGGAACTGCCTATGACAATAGCTTGTGTTTTTGACGGATTAACAGCTAGGCCATAAGACTTACTCCATTGTATGATTTGACGTAAATCAGCATTAATGGTAGCAATGGCCACGTCTAAATTATCAATTTTAGCTTGAGTATAAATTTGGAGATCGTCTGCGTAAAGGTGGTAGGACGAAGTAAGACACTGAGATATTGAATTTATGAAAATAGCGAAGAGAAGTGGAGATAAAACGCCGCCTTGTGGTACACCAGCTATAATATTACACCAGGAAGAAAAAATATCTTCAAGGCGAATACGTTGCCGGCGCCCAAACAAGTAACTGTGAAACCAATCGATCACCAATGGAGATATGTTAAGGGACCGCAGTACAGCTTTTAAAATATCGAAGTTGACGGCATTGAACGCATTACTGAAGTCTAACAGAGCTAGAACAGTAAGCATACCGTCATCCATCCCCAAGCGTATATCGTCGGTGATTTTAATAAGAGCAGTCACAGTGCTATGCCCGGGACGGAAACCGGATTGGAGAGGATTAAGGAGATTATGCTTGGTAAGGAAGTCATTGAGCTGTCTATGAACAAGACGCTCAAGGACTTTGGATAGGAAAGGAAGTATAGAAATGGGACGGTATTCGGAAAAGGATTTGGGGTTCGGTTTCTTAGGTAAGGGAATGATCTGCGCATCTTTCCAGATAGTAGGGAATACTCCACTTGAAATAGACTTGTTAAAAATGTCGCAGAGGATAGGAAGAATGATGTCAAGGATGGGTATGAGCATGTTCCGACTTATACTATCACCGCCCACTGCATTGGAGGAGATCGATAATATACTTTTCTTAACATCACATTCGGTGAAACGATTAAATTCAAAAGGAGATAAGTCGGGTGGTGTAATGGCAGAAAGATAACTGATGGTTGAGTTTTTATCCACATCTGGCATAACAGATGCAGAAGAAAAATGTTCATTGAGAGCATTAATGTCAATATTATTAGAAACCGAATTTTGACGTGATTTGCCAATACCCAAGGACTTTAGAAACTTCCAGACTTTAGCTGGATTGTCATCATTAACAGATTCATGAACATAGCGACGCATTGCATCCCTACACACCTTGTTACAACAATTTCGGGCCTGGACATATTTGGCTTGATTAATGGCAGTAGGACGCGATTTATATCGGGTTTTTGCTACAGCTTTCTTATGCATTAAATTTTTAATATCATTTGTGAGCCACGGAGCAGGGAGATGTTTAATCTTAATAGCGCGTAACGGGGCATGCACATCATATAATTTGGTAATAAGGGTATTGAAAATTGCAACTTTAACATCGACCTTTTCAGCTTCAGCAATGGGACTCCAATCAATCTTGCTAGCGTCTGCAAGGAGAGCTTCGCGATTAATACCACTAAAGTTGCGCTGCAGAATTATTTGGGGCTTTGGTTTCGGCGGGCGAATTTTATATGAAAGAAAAACCAAGTCGTGGTAGGAAAATTCGTCAGCAGGATATTGGCCGTGTTTAGCAACATTATTGAGGGAAGAAACAATCATCAAGTCAAGAAGAGATGGGACACTGTTGGGAAAGTGATGCGTAGCATTAAGAGGGAGAATATGCATGTTACAGGAATTTATAATAGACTCAAGTGATAAAGTACGATGATCTTTCTTAAGAAGACATGTATTGAAATCACCCATAATAATGGAGTGATTATAAGAGGGTATAAGTTCATGTAAGATATTTTCAAAGGACGAGAAGTAGTTAATATTTTTCGATGGACTGTAATAGACTCCGAGAAGAAGCTTAGTGTGAGAAAGAGTTACCTCGATAAAAAGGTGCTCGCCGGCATCCGCAGGGGGTGGCTGTGGAGATTGACTAATAACAGAGAAGGGTATATTAGCTTTCAAGTAAATAGCCACGCCACCACCACCACGTGGAATGCGATCATTTCTAACGAGAATAAAACCAGGAAGACTATAAGAGGTAGTTGGAAGGCAGGGACGAAGCCACGTTTCGGAGACTAATACAGCGTGAATGTTGCTATGGTCAAGAGATGCCAGCATGTCAGGATAGCTAGACGGAATGCTCTGTGCATTTATGTGTACGATATTGAAATTTTTAGGAACATCAGAAAAACTGCTATCTAGGAAGTCCGATAGTGGGAGTAAGCTCTCAAAAGAATCATCACTGCTGCTTGATGAGTCATTAGAGGATGCTGATGCATATACATCGTTGCAATTATTGTCATCTTTACCAGAAATATTAATCATAATTAAATACTGATATACACTAAATAAATATATAAATATTATAATATAAAATAATATTAATTAAAAAGTTAATCTGAATATTAATTCACCTGTCGGTTGTGCATGAAAGAGATAACTAATAAGTATTTAACACAGCGTTCAAACAAATTAAAATTAGATACTAACACATAATATCCTATAATATTCTATACCTGTAATATTAACAGTATAATACATTGATAGTACAAACACGTTAGAAAATAATTTAAAAAACAAATAATAAAAATAAAAAAATAAAAATGGCAATACTAAGTACAAGCCTCTGTAAAAAGTGCATTCCAAGCGTCACGCTATTACTTAAAAATATTTTTCCTACTAAAACATCATTAAAAAAATAATAATAATAAAAAACACAATCAACGGACGCTTGAAGTGCCACCTAATGAACAGTATAAAAAAATAAGGATTTATTTATTCAAAAACCACTCACTGCCGAAAGATGGCACAATACATTAAATCTGTGCAGTCAAGATGGCGAAAAGAGAGAGAAAAAAAAAAAAAAAATAAGAAAAATGTCTGTGTCAGTCAGTTACAATTGTCAAACGTCATTTCACTAAGAAACAAAATTTTAATCATTGAAAATGTTGAAGTGAAGGTGATAAATAAAAACTATTACCTTGTTCAGAGTGTTGAAAATGCTGAAGGTGATATTTAAAAATTATTACCTTGTTCAGAGTGTTGACAGAAAATAACATTGCGAAACAAACTTTCAGACACTTTACCCTGCATTTCTAAGAAACAACAGAGAAGAAGAAAAATAACTGTTCGACAATAACATGTTTAGAATACTATAAAAACCTATGAAACGCAAATTAATAGTGGTTTAACACGGCTCATTGCTTCGTAGGAGGTCTACGAGTGGCCCTCGGGGCTCTCTTTTCCAATTCAGCTTCGGGCCTTTTGGATTTCGGAGCCGGTGCCTCAATCCGATCCAGTTCAGAAAGGCTAGATAAACGATTGCGTTTACCGTCAGAACCAAGCACAAAGATATACCCATCACGCGTCCAACATTTATTTATACCGAAGCGTTCACGAGCTAACATGAATGTTTCATGCCTGGGCCGCGTCAGGAACTCCGACACAGTTATACCGCTTCCTTTGAGTGCTGTTTTTGCTTGCCAAAGTTTCAGACGCATCGACATGTCACGCACCTTCAGCAAAATTGGTCTAGGTCTGTCAGCAGAGGAACGGCCCATTCGGTGACAGCGGCTAACATCAGATGAAGTAAAATCCGCTACCTTCATTTGCTTGCACACCACTTCTACTGCACTTGCTGCTGTGTCCTCATCCTTCAATTCAGCCACACCATGAAGTAGAACAATCTTCCGCCTCGCTCTCATTTCTTGGCTGTCAACCTCTTGTGCGAGCAGTGTTATCTGGACCTGGAGAGACTTGATGGCTAACATGACGAACTCTCGGAATGAAGTGAATTCCTCCTCCAACTTTGGCTTCGCAGAAGAGGAGGACTTTTGCAGTTCTGACTGGAAGGCGTCCATTTTTTGTAAGAAAAGAGCCTGCAGTTGTTCCTGTGTCTCCAAAATTGCTTCCATTTGTGTTAAGGGTGGTATATGGCGGCTCACAAAGAAATATAAGAAGTTTAGTGAGAAAACTGTGTATATTTAAGGAAATCACACTCCCAGACAGGTATCTTAAATTGTTGTATTAATTACACATATTTAAAAGTTCAAAACTTGTTTGTTATTATTATTTTAGAAATTTAAAATGGGAGCTTATTAAAAAGCGTGTGACTTTGGCGACTACCCACGTCGAAAAAAAAAAAAAAAAAAAAAAAAAAAAAAAAAAAGATATTCCATGAGCCTGGTTGTCTCCTGGTCTCCGCTGTGCGAGCGATAGACACAAGCATAGAGAATTTTTTCTATGCCTGTGTCTACCAGCACCCAAAGCACTGAAAATCTAGGGTCTTCAAGATTACGGAGACGCCGACAGCAGACGTCATCACGGGCGTACAGGCACACACCAGCACGAGGCTTGAAATTATGCTCCAGGGTGTACCCAGGGAACGACAGGTACGCCACATCCGAAGGTACCGCTATCTGCGTCTCCGTCAAGAACAAGAGTGATGGCTTTTCGGTCTCTAGGTGGTAGTGGACCGGCACGAGATTAGAGTGCAGCCCTCGTATGTTTGATAGGTGCACTTGAATTGAAAGGGCGTGCAACCGCTGTACAACCTTTTTCCTTTTGTTCCTGTTTTTCATAATTTTGTAATTGGCGAGAGAATTGGTGGAAAAAACGGCAGTGGAATGAGGCTTCACGCTGCTAGCCAGGAGACACACGCGGCAACGACACACTGAAAGGGAACCAGTCTGGAGACTGCGGGGACGCCCGAGCCCCCCCAGAGATGTCCATCGGGCCCTTTCGTCCGGTCGCCGACCGGCACGATGGCGCATCCCGGGATTTTTCGCGAGTTGGCGGGGCAGCCTTTCGTGAGTGGCTAGTTCACTACTTGGGCCCCCTACTAACTGCGGTCGGCCAGCGGTAACCGTGCCTCGGATCCCGCTACCCTCCATGACTGGCTACCCAATGCGTCGTTGCAGCTTGCGGCAGAACGGTCTCACAGCAGTAAAGCAACTATTCCGACCCGTTTTCCCTAACGGCGTCACTGGACATCATGCCGGAACACGGCTAGGCCGCTTGGCGGCATGTCTTTGTCCAGTGGGTGGTGACTAACCTCGGCCGAATGCAATTTATGCAACTTTACTGGTCCTAAAGTTACATTATAATCACGTGAGTTCACTTACATGTACACATTTAATTAATTTTGAACGTTATTTACACAAAATTACGTAGTACAAAGTTTTTTTTTACTCAAGTTATTTTTTACTCAATTTTTTTTTTACTCAATTTTTCTAACCTGTCTATCCGTCTGTCCGTCCGTCCGGGTGTCAATACCTGTATCTCGGGAACGCGTGAAGGTATCGTGTTGAAATTTAAACCATATACGCAGATCCGTAGTCTCATGCTGCAGAAAGAAAAATAAATTTTCTCAGTTTTCGTAAAAAAAGTTACAGCCGAATTTGTCGTAAAAAAAAACATTTTAACACTCACAAGGGAATCAAAACCTATGGGATACTTCCCGTTGACCCAGAACTATGAAATACCTCCATGGTGCCGAATTTATAATACAACCTTTTTAAGTTGTTAAAAATTCAAACTCGGAACCTTCTTGGTGTACGTTTTTTAGGGTTCCGTACCCAAAGGGTAAAAACGGGACCCTATTACTAAGACTTCGCTGTCTGTCTGTCTGTCTGTCTGTCTGTCTGTCTGTCTGTCTGTCTGTCTGTCTGTCTGTCTGTCTGTCTCCAGGCTGTATCTCATAAACCGTGATAGCTAGAAAGCTGAAATTTTCACAAATGATGTATTTCCGTTGCCGCTATAACAACAAATACTAAAAATTCAAAAAAAAATAATATTAAGGGGGGTCCCCATACAATAAACGTGTTTTTTTCGTATTTTTTTGCTCAATATTAAAAACGGTAACAGGTAGACGCTTCAAATTTTCACAGAATATTTACTTGTATATTACCTTTCAAAATAAATAATTAAATAACAATAAAGTAAATATTAAAGGGGGGCTCCCATACAACAAACGTAATTTTAAGCAATTTTTACTCGATCTTAATTAACAGGTAGAAACTTGAATATGTGTAAGTAAATATTTAGAAATATATTAACTATAAAAATAAATACCTAATCTAATACATAAAAACTCACAAAATGAAAATAATCCGTGCATCTAAACGCGGTGCGAGCGCTGCGCCGCGGTGTGGTGGTGGCGCGAGCGCGAGGCGGTTGATAAGCATCGGCCGCGCGGGTAGCGGGGGAGGTAACATCACGGAGCGAGCCATGCCATAGCCGCGCGTATTCGCGCGAGGGTCGTCGTGCTGCCTGGATGTGTATCGAAAACCTACCTATAACTTTGCGATTTACTACTTGGAATTTCGTTGATTTCTCGTAATTTTATACGATTTTCTGTTATAGATGATAGTACGGAACCCTTCGTGTCCCCCTGCGAGTCCGACTCGCACTTGGCCGATTTTTTTAATATGCTTTGCGTGCGTCATTTTCTTTTCACGACATATATCCTTAGGTTAAAAACAAAAAATTCCATAACAAGTCTTTACATTTTTCTTAATTATACCTAAGTATTATTTGTTATAATTTAAAGATTATTCTGTAATACTTACCTATCATAATGTAGTAGTTAATACCTAAACTGAAATAAAAGTATCTTGTGATTGTAAATGTTTTTTTTTGCATTTAGTCATTTCGTCGCTGAGGTGGGATGAAAAGTTACGTGTTGCACTCGAGTGCAAAGCTTTTTCACCTCGTGCTCTTTTGATTCTCTCGCTAACGCTCAGGATTCTAATTTTTGAATGACTCGCTGCGCTCGTGATTCAATTTTAGAATTCTTCGTTTGATCGGTCATCAAAATTGAGCACGCGGTTAAAAAGCAACTTTGCCCTCTTGTATAACAAATAACTAATATTTTCTCTCTACGGCCTATGAACCCCTAAAAACAATTTAATATACATGTACTCACACACTACAGCAGCCAGGAATGAAAAAGAAACTATCCAAGAGCCCTCCTTTTCCGTGATGGGTCTAGTCAGTGTGGTCTGATTCGCATCTCTGAGCTTCACCAGCCCTGGAGACGACCAGCCTATGGACATCCCTATGCTCAGAGAGCAGAGATTCACTGTAAACAATAATAATATCATTTGAAACTAAACAAATTATAACGGATTTATCGCATTGCAATAGGAAAATTTTAACGGATTTATTGCATTGCATTAAGAAAATTTTAACGGATTTATTGCATTGCATTAGGAAAATTTTAACGGATTTATTTAGCACTGGGCAGACAAAGAGAAGCATCGGGACTCGGGACACGGGTGAAGGAACATATTGCAGATATGAAAAACAGACGCTCCAACAAGTCTGCAGCGTGTGAGCATGGACTAGACATTCAACTACTTACTGAATCTCAAAATATATATACATATAATTTTATTATCATATCATTAAAAAAAAATTGTAAGTTTGTTTGTTTTGGTACAAGAATAAAGATAAGTACAAAAAAATAAGTTTTTAGGGTTCCGTATCTCAAAAGGAAAAACGGAACCCATAGAGGATCACTTTGTTGTCCGTATGTCCGTTTGTCCGCCCGTCCGTCTGCCAAGACCTGTATCTCGGGAACGCGTGAAGGTATCGAGTTGTTGAGTATGAAATTAAAACCATATAAGCAAATCCATAGTCTTTTGCTGCAGAGAAAAAAATCAAACTTCTCAGTTGGCATAAAAAAAGTTACAACCGAATATGTCGCAAAAAATGTATTAGTACTTTATTATGCAAGATAGACCTACGATTGACCACCAACTCGCCTGATATTAAGCGACGGTGTGGCCGAAGATGGAGCTTGTGTACTATTAGTACTATGAAGCTGTAATTTGGAAAGAATATAAAAATGATGCCAATAAAGTGTTAAGTATAATAAAATCTAGAATAATACTACTACTACTAGTCTTTGAGCAAAGCCACGGACAGACAGACAGACAGACAGACGGACATGGCAAAACTATAAGGGTACCTTGTTTATTACGGTAGCCTAAAAATTGATATAAAAAATATTGCGATCTTCTTCTCTCTCGTTTTCGTAATAGTGCGCAAGGCATGAGAAGATTATTAAATACATAATAAGCCTCCTTCGACAGTCGGGTATTTAAAAATATAAGCATAAGCTAGAGACCGGATTATATACAACATAAAAAGCTTGAAATATACATGAAAAATGGGTAAAATATGCATGAAAATTGTTAAAATATGCAACATAAGTAAATGAAGAATTTTTGAAAGTAAAAAAGGGAAAAGTGCCATATTTATTTTTGTTACTTCTAAATCAGCATTAAATTATTAAATTACGTATTAGTTCAAAATTTAATAACCTTGTAGACTATAAATTATAGTCTCTATGAATATTAATACTCAATACAACTAAACGAACAATTATATAGCAAATAAAGTTATTTAACATTTTTTTGTGTAAAAAGATATAAAGAGAGATAAAGAGAGATAAAGAGAGAGAGATTTATAGAGATAAAGTGGTATAAAGAGAAAAAATTTGCAAGACATAATTTTATACTTATAGGGTAACCTACCGAAAAATTTAGTAAATACAGCGAAAATATGCATGATCACTAAATTTCAGACAAAATATGCAATGATCGCTGAAAATGTGGTAAATATGCAAACGCATATGAAAATATGCAAATGCATATAATCCGGTCTCTAATCATAAATAATACTCAATAAAACGAACAAAATATGAAAATTAACATCATTCTAGTAAAACTGCAGAGCACAGCATAGAAAAAAAAACATAAAGAAATTATAAGCAGTTAAAAAAACTCAATGACAATATTGACAATAGACAAGGCTACTTATTATTCCAAACTCACCTGTCACAACCACAGCATATTGTCTCAAAAAAGGACCGATTGTTTTCATTTTAAACAAAAAAAAAAACACGACAACTACAAATACGTCAAAAACTGCACATTATTAACTGACATATGAGAAAATAATACATCCTACACTTAGCACGTCGAATTTAACAAGTAAAACGAGATTAAAATAAATAGGTTTTGTTATTATTACAGGCATAATGTTTATAGAAAAAGAAATAAAGTAGAAACTTCGTTTTGTGATCTAAATTTAAAAAAATGTAATAGAAACTGTTTGAAAATGATCGACCACTATCGGTAGCGGCTGCTTAATGATGGTAACCATTACATCTGTTATGAAAATAATTACTATATTATTGCTTTACTCTGATTGTTAAAGGCTTTATTATTGTTCATGTCACTTCCAACCGGCCGAGTGAGTGAAAAAGTACTGTAAGTACTTAAAATCCCCTAAACCAGTGGCTCTCAAATTGTGCTCGGACCATCAAAGGTACATGTAAGACGTACCTAATTCAAAAGTTACATGGATGTACGCTGTCACTCAGGTACCGTCTATTGGATCTAAAATTCCCGCCTCATTTTGTAAGTAATACATACACCGAGTATTAATATTATAGATGCGAATTCTAAACTGACTCAGTTTCCAGATCCTAGTGCTTTCCATAACAAAAGGTTTTATTTTTTCAAATTGGCTATAAAATGTTACTGAAACCAATATAAAGTTCTGATATATAATTATATATAAGTTGTGATCACTGTAGTATAATAGTTTTCCTTCAAGATCTGCAACCATTAATTTCATCAAAATAATCTTGAATAATAAATTAAATAAATTTAACAACATTAAATATACACAAGATAAGAAAATAAAATATCTGACTGTAAAATATAGCCTATACACACATAAAGATAATATACAACGTAATAAAAATAAAGCCTTATAGTAAATAGAAACACATATAACGATATCTCGTATTTTCAAATCTGTACTCTTGAGAATGATACCTGATGTAGATGTATTCTAGAATAGCGCATATTTTCATTATTTTTATAATCGGGCAGCAATACTCAGTACAAACAAATAATTTACGTAAAATTTTATAGATACACCATTATACTATAATAAGTATGGATGAAGCTGTATCCAAGAACAAGTATCTGTATTAAAAGAAAAGCAAAATATCCAAACTGCAAAAGCAATTTTTTCAGTCTAAATTACTATTTCGTTACGCTTGATACGCTGTTGAATGTACGTTTATTTGTGAGGAAATACGCGTAAAGCGCCATTAAAGATTATAAATACGCATTCTTTCGAATAATTCTAGTAAAATCACTTGTTTATTATGAATAAAGTTCGTTGGAGGTTATGAAAAACATTTTTTTTTGCAAGAGATGTTATTAATTATTATTATATTACAAATAGTTTTGATACTCAGGGAGTGAAGGCGAATCTAATAACATCTCACATATCAAAATCAGTCAAGCCATTTAGGCTATAAGGTATCATATAGAAACGTACATACAAACATAAATACACTCGAAAAACATAACCCTACTTCTTACGTAGTCTGGTAAAAAAATGCATTATCAAATTTTCATACAATTTTGCATACATTCGCTTGACAAATTTAGTCGATATTATTTTACTTTTAAGAAAATTGTAATTTAATCAACCATTATCGAGTATTTTTAAATTAAACTATAGACAAATGGCTTATTAAAAAAAACTGCTTGACACACTTAGACATTCAGATGTCGTACAGATATTTTATATTCATCATTGAAACATATTTCCGGCCGGGAATCAAATCCGCAACCTTCCACTTTTAGGCCAAAGCCAAATGCACCACTGCTAAGCCAACCAGATCGTTCAAAATATGCAATCAGATCATTTGAGAACCACTGCTATTCTTAATTCAAATCAACGAAGTTCGAATCAATAACAATCAACAATTCGGGTTATGTTTTTAAAACAAGATCGGGTCATTTTCCTCATTATAATTTCAAGGTTAACAAATCTTGAAATTTTATATAATACATATAAAATTAAATATAAATGTCCAAAGGGAATAAGGGGCAAGATGCATGAATATACTTATTCAGTCCTCTATAAACACTCACTCTACAGGTACATTTCTCCCAGTTATGACTCAAAAAATATGCACTGAACAAATCATTCGCATTTATTTTGACATTTAAAAGAAATGTGAACGAAATAATAAATAAATGAATTACTATTTTGAAAGATGACATTTGTATTTTTATTTTTGTTAGTTACATAATATTGTTATAAGCGTCAGAGCAACAAAACGCCCGGTTCGAATGCGATGTTATTCATTACTATGAGTGTGTAAACGAATGCTCTTCTTTGGAACATTCAACTGATGTTCTGCCATTTCCTACGAAATTATTCTCACATTATTTATACATGTAACATTACGGTTACTTATCTTTAATCCGAATGGTGAAATTTCGAATACCATTTCCCCGAAAACGAAATAATTTTCAAAAGACACTTTTATCAAAATCCCGAATACTCATTTGACAACTCATTTAGTAACCAAATCTTTGTTATACATATTATTATTATCTCTTTATTTAAATTTATACACGGGTCTAAGCCCGGACCTTTGAAAGGCATCAGTGGGGCCGGAACCAACACTGAGAGGCCCTTTTACAAATGTATAATAAAAAATACAGTTTGGGTATATGGATGGACTATGAATGGATTATTGTACAATATGGAGTTTGACAGATCTTGGCTATTGTGATGGAATGTTAGTGACTTAAAAACTAGGCTATAGCCTGATGTTTTCACACAGCAGGTAAGATGAAGTACCTCTGTGTGAGAGCACCAGGATGAGAAAACGGCACCTGCCAATTCCGACTCATCATGCAAAAATATCTAGGCAGGTGATGACTCGCCACCCACTAAATGGGCCCTCCATAGTGGCGCCGCATTTTGGCGCCGGAGAAGCAACATCGGTGTGGGTGGCTAAGGGTGTCGAAAGGTGTGCTGCGCGTTCACTAAGAGCTACTAGCGGTGTTATGCCCTTTAACACTTCCACCCTGGAGCTTAGGTACTTAGCTCTTGCTGTTTCCACCATCCAGCCGGCCAATTAAGGCAAGCTGGAGGTCAGGGGTCTCATTTAGCCCCAGGGAAACATCGGGGTACGCGGTGTCGCCATTCACCGACGGCTCGCCACAAAGCCGCCCCTGCGATTGTTATTCAAAATTCAAAATTATTTATTTCACGTATAGAGTACATCTTATGACAATGTCGACCCTAGCCACCAAACTGGGCGCTAACCCGTATCTTGGTAGCTAGTAATATTGTTATTATTAGTATAACTTTATTCAAACTTTTACACGGGTCAAGCCCGGATCTTTGGAAGGCATCAGTGGGGCCGAAGCCAACACTGAGAGGCCCTTTACAAATAAGATATATAAAAATACAGTAAGTGGTTATGTGGATGGTTGGTGAAACTATTGTACAATATGGAGTTTGAAAAGTTTTTGGCTATTGTGGTGAAATGGTTATGAATTAGAAAACTAGTTTATTGTCTGATTCTCTCACACAGCAGGTAAGATGAAGTACCTCTGTGTGAGAGCACAAAGCTGCCCCTGCGGTTTTATTATTATTATTATTACTAAAAGCCTATAAATTTTCCCATTGCAGGGCAAAGGCCTCCCTCACTCTTTTCGAGGCCGTCCGAGAGGTCGTACGTGTTGTGGCACCCAGTTGGTGGCTGTTTTGGCCCAGAGTTCTTTTTTGTTATACTTACCAAAGTGTTTTGTGTAATTATCAGAAATCTAACGAACCTGACCTAACAATTAATATAACTAATTACTGAATCTTTGTAAATAAGCAGGTTTCTGAATATAATGAAATAGAAAATTAACCATAAAACTATTCGGAGAAATGAAACTGATGGCTAATAAATTAATGAAAGCGTAGACTCGTGTCAAGTAAAACATCTGGAAACGGACAGCTCTATGTAACGGATTCGGGCGAGGAGGATTCTAACAAATGTGTTTCGGATTATAAATAGGTTAATAATATAATATAATATAGGTACATAATAGAATAACAGACATAGTAGATGGAGCATGCGACTTCATTTATATGAAAACCTTGCGTGCCACATTTTTGGTACCGACTGTGACGTCACACAAACGATTTTGTGATAGAATGTTCCTTCCGCGCGAAATCTATTCAACTCAATGCCGCGCGCTTGTACGTTAGTAACTACTTGACAAAATATCGAATCGGAAGTATATATCACCTGAAATTAAAAAACCTTGGTCCTCAACTGCTATTTTTTGTCGTAGTTGACACGCTAGGTACATACACTTGGGCTATCTATAGAAGTCTACACCCGTACACACGAGTATGCACGGCAGCATAATTTTTACTCTCGACGGTCCCGCTCGTTCACGTGAATTTATCTCATAAATCTCTTATCTTGATGAATTTTAAAATTGGAATAATAATAAGTGTGGTTTTATAAAATTATGAGACTGATAGTAAATATGTGTACTAATATATTGCATGTAACGACTTGCACGTCCGCTGAGGGCTACAATATAGCGATACTTATATTTTAACATTTAAGAACTGTTTTCCTACCTATGTTCATGCAAATTAATTAATTTGAATTTGAATTAAAATGGGAATTTCATAGAACGTTTCAACCCGCTAATCACCACCTTTTTTGATACACCAGATACTACAGCGATAACTGCATATTTTTAGGCTCAATAGTCTTACTTTTGTTATTTGTACTTGTGTTCTCTCTTTTTGTTGTAGTGAAGTGTATAAAATATTTTCATTCTTTCTTTCTTTCACCTTAATACATCCGTGTCGCAAAAATAATAAAAAATTACTAATTTATATTTATTGTGTAATATAAACATTAAATTTTGTATAACTACTGTGTATGGTACACATGAAATTTCAATAGATAATTTCAATCCTCTTTTTAACCCGCGACCCAAAAAGAGTTTAATGTTTTGTTATAAATTTGACGTGTGTATCTGTGTGTCTGTCTGTGGTGTCCTAACTCTCAAACGGATGGATTTTGATATATATATATTTTGTTTGAAAGAAGATTTCAACGAAAGTGTTCTTAGCAATTTTTCATCAAAATAGGTTCAGCCGTTTTTGTCGAGGGTTATTGAGTTTTTCAAGGTCACGCAACGAGCTATGGAGAGGGCTATGGTCGGAGTCTCTCTACGAGATCGAATCAGAAATGAAGAGATACGTAGACGTACAAAAGTCACCGATATAGCACAGCGGATTAGCAAGTTGAAGTGGCAGTGGGCAGGGCACATAGCACGTAGAACTGATGGCCGATGGGGCCGAATGGTTCTCGAGTGGAGACCACGCACCGGCAAGCGCAGCGTAGGAAAACCAGCCACGAGATGGACAGATAACCTATACAAGTGGCGGGAAGACGCTGGATGTAAGCCGCTTCCAATCGGTCTTTTTGGAAATCCGTGGGGGAGGCCTATGTCCAGCAGTGGACTTCTTATGGCTAAGATGATGATGATGATGATTGAGTTTTTAAAACTTATACTTGTATTAATTACTTTACCCTTTTACCTGCTTTAAAATCTTCTCACTGTATATATTTGTTTTAAGTACTGTATTGATCTAAATATTATATTTACTGCCAAATAGTTTCAAAGGTCAAGTAGAGTTTTTACCCGACTGCGTAAGAAGATGGGTTATGTTTTTCGAGTGTATGTATGTGGCATGTATGTATATTTCTATATGATCGCCTACAGCATAAACGGCTTGACCGATTTTGATGTGTGAAGTGTCGTTAGATTCGTCTTCACTTCCTGAGTATCATGGGCTATATTTTCTTGTAATAATAATAATACATACCTGGCAAAAATAAAAAGGCGTTTTTACGTAATCTCCAACGAACTTTTTCAGAGGTTTTACTAGAATTATTGTAAAGAATGCGCTTTTATAATCTTTTACTGCGCTTTTACACATACTTTTTCACAAAAAACCTACAATCAACAGCATATTAACCGTAACGAAATCATAAGTTAGACTACAAAAACGTGTATTATGTTTTTCTTATAACATAGATACTTGTTGAGTTTTCCTGATTAGTCGGTGAATGCGGTATTTCGCTTTTATATACATATAAAATATATATTATATAGATCACTATTTTTCTGTTCGTTTTGTCTGTGTGTGTGTGTTGTTCTTTTTTTTTATTTAAACTAAAGTAAGAAAATAAATGTGTTTAATTAATTACACTCGTAGATAAGACACCTAGTAGCATACACGGCATGGTAAATATTTACTTTCGAATATGTGCAATGTCACACATAAAATTGTACATTAACTCATTGCATATTGTTTTAAAATTGTACTTGCATACAGGTGCTTAACCACAGACCATAAGGTGGAGCTCAAGGCGCGCAGCTATCTCCCTCGCTCATCACAACATTTTTAAACATATAAAATCATTGTTTAGGGATATTACAAAATTACACATGTATAATTACAAAATACAATTTAGGAGCATAATTATTCTACATCTACACTAATATTTTAAGGAACCTTGATATTTTACAATTCCATGAAATAATAATATAACTAAATCAATGTAAAAAAGTAATCAATTCAAATTACAATTTCGTCAATTGAAACCCATCCTGCATCGACCCTGGTGGAAAGGTGCCCGTAACGCAAGCAGCCTTGCCACGCTGTATGGCAATAGCCAACCTTTGCACCAGGAACGAAGCAGAGCGGGAGTCACCACTGTTGTCCTTAAAATAACATTATTTAGAATATATTATTTTAATAATTCAAATTGTTTACATAAAATATTACAAAATTGAAAAATGAATATGTTCATTTAGATAGGAGAAATTATTCATCATCATCAGCTCTCACAAGAAGTCCACTGCTGGTATAGGTCTCCCCCGTGGATTTCCAAGAAGCCCGATTGGAAGCGGCCTGCATCGCGCGTCTTCCTGCTACTTGTATGATATCTTCTGTCCACTTGCAGCCGGTCTTCCTACGCTGCGCTTATCTCCACTCGAGAACGACCCTATCAGCCATCAGTTAGAACTGATGTGCCCTGCCCACTGCCACTTCAACAGCTGTGCTACGTCAGTCACTTTCGTACTTTTCCGGATCTCTTCATTTCTAAATTCGATCTCGGAATAAGCCCCGAGCAAGCCCTCTCCATAGCTCGTTGCGTGACTTTGAGTGTGTTTCCTTACAGTGAATGTAGTTTTCTGAGTGACCACGTTTCAGTGCCAAATGTCATCATTTTGATAAAGCAGTTGTTAAATATCTTTATAACATCTCCTCCTTTGTCTGTAGTCGGGTAAAAAGGAATCAGTATTTTTATTGAAACATTAATTCTGTCTCCATAGATAATTGTCACTGTCAATTTATTCTAATCAACGTCAAAGCCCCCATACCAGTCGCGCTTTTTAACAATTTATACTATTAAATGTAATTAATAAAAATCTCTGCTTTAGTGGGGAAACCTCTTGTGGCGCCCTCTAGATAAACTGTATACGGGCGTATTATTCCATGATAAGACATAAGTATGGGGGTACTAAAGTACATACTTGATAAAAAATAATGCGTGTGAATGAGGCGCTTTGATGCACTGATGTATGAAAACGAAGAATATATTTTAAAATAACCAGCCAAGTGCGTGTTGGGCCGCTCGCACTCAAAAACTCAAAAATCTGGGACAAAAATACGGCTGAATCGATTTTGATGAAACATAGCTAAGAACACTCTCGATGAAATACTATTTATAACAAAAAGTACTTATATCAAAATCGGTCCATCCGTTTCATGGCTACGATGACAGACATACACACAGATACACACGTCAAACTTATAACAATCCTCTTTTTACTCGTAGGTCGGGGTTCGAAACATTTCATAACGATCAGTTCAGCATTTTGATTGTGAAACGGTACAAATATACAGAGATACGGAGTTACTTTCTATTCCATAATTATTAGGATTGTAAATGACGTCACAGTTCTATAGAACTAATGGGAGTGACCGATTAATTCGAGCGCCTGTTCTTTTGAGTCTATTTTCTGTCATTTAATAATTTTGGTGGAAAAACTTTAAATAAGCTCGTCTTAGAAACCTTGAGTTTAACTAAAAAACCGCGGATATTTAATAGTACCCTGAACTTAATTTTAACTTAACTCTTATAGTACATTATTTTTAGATAATCTCTAAACAATACTCTTAATTGCTTTTTTTACAGCCGCCCGGCTCTGCCATGTGTTCTTTATTGTTCCTAACCCTAAAATTGATCGTTTTTTAAGTTCCATCATCTATTCTCATCGACAGATGCGTACACGCACTTTATTTTCCTATAAAAATACTATTTTGTTCCCCTCTCGATCTCGTGTAATTTTTTTTTTTTTCTGTTTATATTGAACTCTATTAATGTTGTTATACAGGCTAATATTTTCTGTTAAATTGTGTCACGCAGTGTTGAAAATTTATATAAATCGCAACATTATTGGTGTCAGAAAAAATAAAAGCAATTGTAATCGCTTACCTTACCTTACCTTCATGTATAGAAACCCTCTTGCCACTGACTTGGATTTTTGTATTACGACTGGACAGGCTTTTCCCATGCAACGGACAGCTTATGGGCCCACTGATTTGAAACGCACTTGAATGAGTGCCGTGAAATAATTTGACATGTCAAATGACTGAAGCGGATGTCACAGATGTTGACTCTCAATCCTCACTGACGGGTTATTTGTGGATGTGGCGTAGATGACAGTAAATTCTGTCAACATCAGCCCACTTTAATCCACTGTGTAGATAGATAGAGATAGACATAGGTATATTTCACGCAAATCAGTCTTTTCTTGGACTTTCCATTTTCAGTCACTGTTAATTGCCTTTACATATATTATATGGTTTCCCCATCATATCTCAAGGCGTCTTACACAACTTTATTACACAGTGTCATCTCTAAAAATCTATTTCTTTGGTTCTATGACAGATATGACGGCCCATTGCCATTTCGATCTGCTAATACGCTGTGCTGAGTCGTTAACTCTAGTTCTCTATCATATTACTTTGTTCTGAATCAGAGAAACGATGAGCATGTCTCTTACCTTGGTTCGCTGAGCGACTTTAAATTTGTGAACCATGCCGGTTGCGATCCACGTTTCAGCACCGTTGGTTAGTTGCGTAGGCACTTGCATCTACCTACACTGTCAATGTAATTATAACTAATGGGAATTGACATAGATTGACAGCCATCAATCAATATAGAGGTCAGTGGCACTAACCCACGCACACGGCTGTCCAGTCTTCTCGCAGCATGTCCTGTCCATACCACATCTTCACTTGGGCCTAAGGTTTGCGTGATATAAGTTAGTTATATTAAGTTAGTTAGCCGTGAACGTGACGACATGTTTCCGAAGCGCTTCATTTCTACAATTTTCTAAGAAAGAACTTTCTAGTAACATTCTTTTGAAAGGAATTTTATATACTTACATAATATTCTACGTAAATGAAGAGATTGTCTGAGACATGTGAAATAGGTACGTATAGGTACAAATACGCTCAGAAAATAAGTAGATAGTGAATTTGAGCAATTACATCTCTAGACTAGACCTTTTTTGGTACTGGATAACGTTTTTAACACGCTTTTATTAGCTTCACCTGTGCATGTTTATTTGTTTGTTTGTAACCGGCTCTTATGGACTTGATTTTGACCCACTTCAAACAGTCAGGTTTCATTCAAACTTTGTAGACTTATCGAGGACGAAGACAATACAATAATTTGATAAGATTAAGCGTGTTTTTTTAGTTTTTTTAAACTACGAGTATTATTTATTTTAATTTATTTTTAACGGGCATGTGTCTTTATTAACTACACCAAAACAATATACAAACTATACACATACTTAATTAACTCCACTACTACACAAATCGATTACCCCAGACCGATAAAGGCTAAAGACAATCTAATTAGTCAAACCCACTACCAGTTGGCAACGTACCGAACATGCTGCCAGCATTGCCACGTTGAATGCAAATACTTATGAGTTGGGCCAGATACGCACACCATTTTGGTCACAAGTCACATTGATCAGATGATTTTTTGAGTTTGATAAATATGTTGTTGGAGTTAATAATAGTTCCATAGAAAAAAATATAACTTAGATGACTCTATGTAAATATATAAATGTAAGTATTATGTTTTTGACCTTATACAAGTGGCGGGAAGACACTGGATGCAAGCCGCTTCCAATCGGGGTTTTTGGAAGTCCATGGAGGAGGCCTATGTCCAGCAGTGGACTTCTTATGGCTGAGATGATGATGATGAAAGAGAAAACCTGAAAATGGAGAAAAAAAATATGGCGCAATCGCAAAACGGAGAAAAAAATATGACGCAATCGCAAAATGGAGGAAAAAATTATAGAACTACAACCATCGTAAATTATTTGGAAAATTGATCACTTTGGAGCAGCGCAATCACAGCTTTATGTAGAAAATGAAGTCTATTATTGATCAGTAACTGCTGCCTGCGACTTCGCTCCCGCAGCGATGCCGACTTCAAAATACGCAATTATATTACTTGGACGACATTTTTTTAGTAATTTTGTTATAATAACCAAGGTACTGAACCAATTTTAGTAAAAATTATATGGGACCACCTCTGAGGTATTAGCTACGAAGCAAAATAAGAATCATCAAAAACAATACATAAATGCGGAGTAATCGCTGAACAAATTTAAAAAACATACAGTCGAATTCAGAACCTTTTTATTTTTTGAAATCGGTTAAAAATGAAAATTTCGAGTACTGAAGTGAAATAGTAATGAACAAAGCTCCAAATAAACGTATCCTACGTTAGAGATGTAAAACTAGATAACACGGCCGCATTAACAGTTAACAGTAATGTTGTTATCAGTTGTTATCAGTAATGTAATTTGAATAGGCGGGGGGCGGCAGATGCGCCCTTATGCCGCGCCTGATACCATCAGCCACGTGCCGTACTGTCAGCGACCTACAATCATTCATATAATACTAGTTAAAACAATATAAAATTATATTCAAGTAAAAATAAATCCGTTTGTATGGAGCAGATCACAGAACTGGAGGATTCTTTGGAATTATTATAGGATAAGCTTACAAAACTCAAAACCCCCACAAAAAAAAAAACGGCTGAACCGATTTTGATGAAACAGTAAACTGAAACACTAAACAGTAAACAACTCTCAATAAAATCCTCTTTCAAATCAAAATAAAACTAGATCAAAATCAAAGTCCATCCGTTTTCGAGCTACGGTGGCACAGACAGATACACAGATACACGTCACACTTATAACACTACTCTTTTTCAGTCGGGGTTAAAATACGTAAAGACTAAGTTAAAATAATAATCCCCGATTTATAAACTAACTGCGCTCCTCGGTTTTACTCGCGTTGTAACGAAAACTTGTGATGATGATGATGATGATAAGTACCCTATGTCCGTCTCCAGATCCACATCTATCTCTGTACTAAATTGCATATCAATCTGTTTAGCCGTTTGATCGTGAAAAGGACATTCTTCAGTGATGTTGATGATGATTCAGTAATGACACCAGTAGAATGTACTGAACCTATAAAAACTTTTTTTTTTTCATTGTCCACTTAACTGTGGGCATATATAAGTACCTAGTCGAATACCGTCTCACGTGGCCTCACAATCGGTATTTAATTCGAGCCCAAATACGACATAAATTGTCCAATTCATCCAAATATCCTCATTTAGACGTAACAAATTGCTTTCGTGGTCATAAATTCCTGCGCCGAACACTGACGTTACAAATAAATGGTAGTCTTTACGTGGATTACCATTTTCTATGCAAGTAAAACAGCGTGGGGATACCATGTTCACTAGATTCACCAAAATATCGGGACTTTCACATAATTATTTCGAGCATGATTCAAGAAAACCTGGCTAAGTGATACAATTTTGGACACCAGCTTGGTGTTGCCAATTTTAGCAAAGAAAAAAATCAGGACAATATGTCATTAATTCAACATTTGAATTGGTTTTTCAGTGCAGACTGCAGTACGTATATTTTCTCTATTATTTATTAAATAACCTAATATCTGTAACGGTACCTATTTCAATAAAATAAAATAAATAAATCCGTCATTTATCGGAATTCACTCCTTTTTTACTCATTTGACAATTCACGCATATATTTTCTACACTAAAATCGAAAAATTACATGGCATCTTACGCAATCATCGATTTGTTGTTGTGCTAATAGCGTCTAAATGCCACACAGCGTAAACCTAAGCTTTCGGGTTGACGTTATCAGTCTCTTAATTTTTTTATTTATGGTAAAACTTATAGGCATACTGGCAACCCCGAGTTAGCAGCTGAATTATACGACGCATGCGCATCTGCATACAATGACGTCGATTTATTAGATCAGAATCAGAGCGCATACCACGAGGCAGGAGGTGATAACAACTTACGTACGTAATTTACGTAACTGTTCAGTTAGATATCTGATAAATTCAAAAATTGTGTCTGCTTGCTTATGCTTAAGACCATGTGACAAAAGTAAAAACTTGTCAGTGACGCATTAACAACATATCTATCTTGCTCCCTTAGTCGAATCGAGCCGACTTTACCCGAACGAGCGTTACATAGCCAAGCGTGACGGTTCAGTCTCATTCAACACCCACAAAATAAGTATTACCCACCAAAAAAAAAACTTTACATAAAATGTTAAAATATAAAAGATTGTTTGACTGACTATATATTACATATTTATGTAAACTTATTTAAAAATATAAAAGAAATTGTTTTATATACGCTATTGACGTTTGTATACGCATTATATTTTTTTATATTCCTCCTAACTATAGGTATAACAGAAATAAAATAATGCCATTTCCATAAAGAAGCTATCTTAATCAGTGGGGTCGTGGAACACATTCTTCAGCCCCATAATGATTACACAGTAATTCAGTGAAACGACGATGAGGGGGTAGTAAATGTCCATGAACCCCCGTCACCATTACGCTGGTGTATCTTACGTGGGCATCGGCGCGTGCGCCGTGCGCTCACGCCGATTACTGAAGACTGTTGTTTTACCTCCACAATACACATACAATGGAAATATTTTTAGCGTATATCCATTGAGCAGTACGTACAGCTCAATTTGAGCTGTACGTACTTAGATAACAGAGGAGCTATCTGAACCAAAATTATTGTCACATTTTTTGGTAAAGAAAACAAAACAAAATTCTAAGTTAAATTTAGTTTGCTTGTGTTTAAACATATTAGTTATACCAATTGTTGCTGTAGTGTCTCTGTGCCAAAATAAATGTTTCTTTCTTTCTTTCGTAGAACGGCTAGTTTTTGCTTAGCTTGCTATTTTGTTTCAGAAAGTGGTACTTCACTTATGGTGCCTTTAAATCGATGCACTAGCCACTATAAGATGTGACTATCAGATAAAATAACCACCCAAATGAGCCACCCCAAAGCACACGACGTGGTAACATCTAAATGTAAATGAGTAGCCATCTGGCACGGCACCTGGTGAATTAATTATGGCACGCGACATGCGACAGTCGGCGAGTAATTGTTTATGAAATTATTGTAATTTGGGAGGAATAAAGTGATCTATCTCTGATGGAATGTGTGGAGACCCGCCCGAACATAATCTGCTTCAAACAGGTTGATGTTACATTATCCTAACTTCCTAACTCTTATTCTTCCTATCCTAAGTCCTAATCCTAGGTAATCCCTAACTATTATCCTTACTATTCTATCCTAAGTCCTAAACCTATTTAAATTATTGTAAATGTGACTTTTATTACAATAAACGATATTCTATTATATTATTTTCTATGTAATCCCTAATAATATTATGAAAAAGCTAAAAGAATTAATTCTGTCTATCTGTCAGTTTTTAGCCTCTTCACAGCTAAACGGCTGAACCAATCGTTATGAAATTTGGTACAGTGATCGCCGAGAACCTGGAGACGGACATAGGCTATATTTTATTATCGTCATCATCATCATCATCACGTTTTTCATCACGTTAGTCCTTTTATAAAAACGAAAGTGACTCTGTCTCTTTCCCTGTCTGCCTGTCTGTTACATTTTAACAACACAGCGGTAAAACCGATTGTTATGAAATCAGATACAGAAGACGGACATAGGCTACATTTATCAACATCACCGTTCGCCATCACCATCGTTTTTCATCACTACAGCACAGTTAGTTCTCTATGTTACTACTGTGTAATTTTATTCCATCCTGCCTTTTTAACCCACAAATAGAGGTGTCATAAGTTTTACGTGTGTATCTGTGTGTCTGTCTGTGGCATCGTAGCTCTCAAACGGATGGACTTATTTTGATTTAGTTTTTTTGTCTTTGATTGAAAAAGGATTTCATCGAGAGATCATTTACGTATATTATTTTAGCCGCTTATTGTTAACCGCAGCTTTTTTTAGGGTTCCGTAGTAAACAAGGAACCCTTATAGTACTGTACTAAGCTCACATAAATTATAATATGTAACTACGGAACATACAAAACGAATCGTACATAGCGCGTGGCACGACACGCACTTGGTAATTTATTTTATTTTATATTAGATAAATCTACGATTGACCACTAACTCGCCTGATGATAAGCGACGGTGTGGCCGAGGATGGAGCTCGTCAATCTAGAATATAACTATTGACTCTAGCCTTGAAAATTCCAAGATTGTAGGTCTCAGGAAAAGATGGCAACAAAGAATTCCATTCCTGCATAGTACGCAACAAGAATGTGGATCGACATCGCTGAGTACGGATTTTTGACTAAAATTAATTTTCTAATTTTGTCCAAGAAACATAAATTGCAACTCATTCAAAGCAAGTACATTGTTACAAGTGCTCGCATGAGCTGCAGCTATTTCGATGCGTTTCCAATATCAGTATCGATTCGATTACGATAGTAATAGCAATCCGAGCGCGGCTCGCGGCTCTCGCATGTCGGAACAATACTACTAAGTATTGTTGTGCACTCAATCTAAGTCATGACACGGAATTGACTGCTGCAGTATTCTTGGAATTTCAAATTATGTTTCATTCAAGTAAAAAAAAGAAACATTTTAACAACCGACCCAAATAAGGGGTGTTATAAGTTTGACGTGTGTATATATATCTATGTATATGTGTATCTGTGTGTCTGTGGCATCTTAGCTCTCAAACGGATGAACCGATTATGATCTAGTTTTTTGTTTGAAAGAGGATTTTATTTGCAGTTCAGCCGTTTTCGCTAGCGTGTAAGTTATCTTTTTTTTAACGATTGGCTTGCGCTTGACCGTCAACTCACCTGGTGTTAAGCAACAGTTACGGTCTACGATGGAGCGCGCTTGCCTAGGAGAAACCTATTCACTCGTGATTTGAAGACACTTAGATTATATCTATTCGGAAAGACCCATTCAGGAAGCGCATTCCACATTTTGGCGGTACGCACAATGAAAGTGGAGTCAATGCGTTTCGTACGTGCTTTCGGAATATCAACCATGTAACGATGTCGCTTTTTCGTGCTTCTTACTGTCCGATAGAAAAATGGGCATGGGGGAATGAGATCATGCAAAGCAGACGCTCTCTTGTTAATTAGTGTTTAGTATAGTGGTGTAAACAATAAAGAGTTTATCTATTCGTATCTATCTAATCTACCTACAAACCAAATTTCATTAAAATCGTTGGAGCCGTTTCCGAGATTCAGATTACATATGACCCAGTCAAGTCTACGACACGATGGTATAAAAATGCTTCCATAACGGCGTTTCTCTACGCCGCCGCCGTAGAGAAACGGTGACAAATGCATCGTCAAATCCACGGTGCGGTGTTGGCACCGACTAACGGCGCCGTTGACGTAAATATCCGGCGCCGCCTCAACATGGTACCGTTTCGCTGAATTGCTGCTTGTCAATAGTGATTCATAGCGCTTACCATCAACATAACTCAATAAAAACATTATTAAAC
This sequence comes from Lycia hirtaria, assembly GCA_947563715.1. Taxonomy (NCBI): domain Eukaryota; kingdom Metazoa; phylum Arthropoda; class Insecta; order Lepidoptera; family Geometridae; genus Lycia; species Lycia hirtaria. The sequence goes on from OX387376.1 coordinate 24,700,883, forward strand.
AGAAAGTGACTTTAAAATTATCCTTTTTCATAATAATCAAAAAAAGTACCGCAATAAATCATCATTTAACGGTATCCTCCTACCTCTTCCCAGTTCCCTGCACCTTGTACTGAGGGTAAGGCACGTCCAGGTGCTCGTTAATTGGAAAAAAGCCAATTTGTACGACGCCAACACAATGTCTTACGGCGACGATGAAGACACCGCCGCCATGTAGAGCTAGGAACGGTTAGATCGAACCACTAAAACAGACAACAAATATCTATATTAAAAGAAAAACAAAGTACCCGACAGGTATTTGCAGTTTACTTGCGATTACATTACGCTTAATACACTTTTGAGTATGCCTAAATCACCGTAAAGGGTTATAAATGCGAATACTTTAGAATAATTCTAGTAAAATCACTTGTTTTTTAAGAAAAGTTTCGTTGGTTCGAGGTTACGAAAAACGCTTTTTTTTGTAATTTGCTTGAAATGTAATAATATTATTATTACAAAAAAATTGCCTATGGCACTCAGGGAGTAAGACGAATCTAACGACACCTCGCACAACGATGTTTGTCAAGCCGTTTAGGTTCAAGGCGCTCATATAGAAACATACATACATACCCACATTCATACATACAAGCATACATATACTCGGAAACATAACCCGGTTTCTTACGCAGTCGAGTAATAATACAGAGCTGGTTTAAGAAGTATCTGATTTATGGTAGTTGCTTCATTTCAGTTTAATAAAATCTTCATAATATACACATTAAGTTAAAAAAAAAAACTAATGAAATAAGGTTTGCGAGTAATGTACTGAAAGTTAAAAACTGTACGCGTCAAATGAGACCCTTGTAATGGTCTGGGGTAATCGATTTGCTTTTTGTGTAGTAGTTTAGTTAATTGAGTTTGTGTAGTTTGTACCTAATTCACAATAAACGCAGATCTGACAAAGTGTGTACTATTAATCTCTGTCATACAGCTGTCGCTAGTCGACATTATCGTTTTATAAGTCCCCTATTGTATAACAAAATAAATAAAGACTTATGCATATATCCTCTTCCTTTATATAAATGTAAATTAAAATGTGTTAGTTGGCTTCAATCCTTATCTTACCTTGAAACAGAGACTTTAATTAAGAATTGTATTAAAAACTAAAAATTAACAATTTGTAAAAACTGATATACGTAGACTTTAAAACTTCACCTCTATACTCACACCATACACTGACAAATCACCCTCCCATATATATATACACACACACCTTCATTCACTCACCACATATACACCTTCACTCACACCTACTTATCATAGAAATAACTATCTTATATGTAAATCTTGAACTCTTATAAATTCTAACATTGAAATGTTTGTTCTGTATTCTGATTGTATGGAAGTTATTTACAAGCATAATTATGTGTGTGCTTGTAAATGTCTTCTTGTGTACTTACAATGTAATTTTAATTCGGAGGTGGGCGATGTTACCCGCGACACAGTTTTTTCCCAAACTACTGCGGGTAGCATCATGCCTTTATTGTTTTTAAAACATTATGTTACAGTTACAAATAAATAATATTTCATTTCATTTCATTTCATTTCATATTGTTTTATTGTAGTTAATAAAGGCATTGAATGTAATAACCCAATTAGACCATTAATTTTGGTAAGTCTAGCTAAGATTTGTTACCTGTATCTGTCTAAACCTTCCTAGCACTTGTACCAGATGTGAAACGGCCAGTAAGGTATTCCACCTGGCCACTACCCCTTGTCTGTAGGTCGGGGGGTGGGGGTGAGACGGTGAGCCACATTGTCTTAGTTAGATCGACCTGATACACCCGACGGGGGTGCCAATTACAGGGTTGATTCCCCTACCGTGTAATGCACTATTAGGCTATTGTGTAATTTTGTAACTTTGAAAAAAAAAGGTTAAATAGTTTATTGTTGATTTATTATACTTTGGTCCATGTTATTGATGCGTACTGCACAGGAGTGGTACCCCTGCAACCTATCTCTGTTTCCTGATAACAACAATGGTGGAATTTTCAAGGCTAGACTGAATGCGAAATATCACAGCTACCGGTAATATATTCGATCAACTTTGTTTGCATTAGATGGAACTTCACCAACTCGCCTGGTTTTAAGTGACGGTGTGGCCGAGGATGGAGCTCGTCAATCTAGAAGACATCTATTCACTCTAGCCTTCAAAATTCCAAGATTATATAGCTCTCAGGAAACAGATGGCGGCAAAGGAATCCATTTCTGTGCAGAACGCATCTTCAAGAACGTGGTCTGAAACCACTGAGGGCATTATTTTATCTTAGAAAATATACTAAGATATAGAAAAGCAAAAAATGGAAAACCATAGCTCGTATCGGAACCCTACACTGCGCGTAGCCCCACACGCACTTAGCCAGTTATTCTTTTACAGATAATATATAAACTTTTTAGTCGTGCCCATAAGAAATGCTAAGTGTCAAAGTATCAAACCGCATAATGACATGTCACGGGGCATGCGCGTGCGCCCCTTGCAGTTGTGGTCCGTAAAATATATTCAATTATTCATGGCCGCCGCAAATAAAAGGATGAGCTTATTTCCGGTACAATTTGGCTTGTTTGCATGTTAATGTTATGTTTTGATGCAGTTTTGCTTGTTGCATGCGCGAGCGAAGTGAGCAAGTTTACAATACTAACTTTATCTAAGTCTAGCCTTGTGTGGATTTACGCGTTATTTGAATCATTTATTATGCTTTAATAAATTTATTAACTGTCAACGTGGGTAACTTTGACTCCATGTCGAACATTGTACATTGTACAATGTACATAGCCGGTTTCCAAGGTTCTTGATTTTTTTCCAGCATATTAGAAGTTAAATTACATAATCAATTAACAGTCGTTTTGACTTTTTAAGAAAAAATATTTGACACGGAGTCAAACTTACCCACGTTGACAGTACTTATATTATTTTAAAAGTTTTTTTGCTATCCGTATCCATCGGTTATACCTGTTATCAAGATAGTATTTAGTATTATCTATTTAGTACCTTCATTGGGTATTTACTTACTGTTATTACAAGTATGTGTACCAGACTCGTGTAAGACCACCGATTTCCTGACAGTCACTTAGAACAAAGGCTTTACAAGTATAGATGGACCGGAAATTGATTTCTTCACATCATTGCACAAGATCTATGTTATCTAAATCTCTGCATCGTACATTTTTATTACCTTTGTTGTTACTCACACAAGCAAACCTTTAACTATGAATCCATGCAAGAGTCAAACATATGCACACAAGCTGCTGTCAAACAATAGCCAATCAGAGGCCGCTCTCTTGCGCACGCATCACTCATCCACACATTCCATTCTTAAAACTCCGAACTGTGAAACCCCGTTCCAAATTCAAAAGTGCAATTAGGCTGCTTGTTGACTTTTAAAAAGAAATATGGGGGTAGTTAAAAGGTGTTCGAATGCAAATGGATATAAAATGAACACTTATTGTGACGATTTTGGAAATGAGCCTGGATGCGGGTTAGACTTGATCTTGGCACGAGTTTTACACGTGGATTAATTATGTAACATTATTAAATAACAATGCTAATGAACCGCATTGAAATACATTGTTATTGAACCGGATTGACATGTTTTTTCAATAAAATGAATTGAATTGTTTACAATTTTAAGCTGGACAATGTCTGCATAAAAATGTGGGATCCCTTTGTACCTACTACCGCTTGTTTTAGAGGAATGCTCCGAAAAGCTTTTTGACTTCATACCTGCTTAAATTTTCCACCATCGTAATTCACGACAACACCAAAAAGTTCACCCCTACATTTTGCATAGCTGGAAATCCTTTGCAGTCAGATTCTTACTTACACTATATGGTGTCAATTAAGTTTTATTGATTGATTGATTCTTCCGCTCCTAGAATCTACCTTCCAAGAACCAGCAAGATGTGGAATGTCCTCCTTCGAAAGGTTTTCCCGTCGAACTTCAACATAGAGCGTTTTAAAAAGGGCGCATACAAGCACCTGTCCGCAAAGCAATAACGACGCCCCTGATATTGCCTTTGTCCATACTCCATACTACACATTCTATGTTTTTCTTTCTATTTCTTGGAAACAAATGAAAATTCTGATCCTTTAACGCCTTATAAAACGCTGTCTGCAACAATATTTTTCGTGTAACTTACCAGTATATTTCCTTACAACAATGAGACACCCTGACTTCATGCTCGTAGAGATTGTCAGGCGTTCATACGTTCTCTAATTCCAATATTATTTATAGTTTAAAAACATCCACACACATCTATCGAGGAAGATCCACTCAGTAAACGAAACCATATTTTTGCAGACCATTCATTCATGTTTTCGGAATATTCCACATTATTTTACATTTGAAAGATCTTCCACCACAAAATCACCTGATATTCAGCGATGGCATGGCCGAGGATGAAGCTCCTCGATCTAGAAAGTATATAATGACTCTTGCCTTAAAAACTCCAAGATTATGAGCTTTGAGTATATACGAGTAGCTATCAGGAAACAGAAGGTGGATTCCATTTTTCGCTTCTTCGAGCTTCTAAAAGAACAATCCAGCGCTGTTTTTGTGACAGTCTACAATACTGCACAGATGGACTATATAGATACAATTCATGTTTTTGTTAAGGTATTAAGGTATAAGTGTAAATTATTTAGCAAGCTAGCAAGTTGAAGTTGAGGATTAGCAAGTTGAAGTGGCAGTGGGCAGGCCACATAGCACGTAAAACTGATGGCCGATGGGGCCGAAAGGTTCTCGAGTGGAGACCACGCACCGGCAAGCGCAGCGTAGGAAGACCAGCCACGAGATGGGCAGATGACCTCATACAAGTGGCGGGAAGACGCTGGATGCAAGCCGCTTCCAATCGGTCTTTTAGGAAATCCATAGGGGAGGCCTATGTCCAGCAGTGGACTTTTTTATGGCTGAGATGATGATGATGATGATGATGATTTAGTTTTTTTGTTGAATAAATGTACCTATTTTCTTTCATCTTTCTTTCCTTTTCTATATTATGCTAGTGAAATCGTTGAAATTTTACTGTAAAACGCGTTAGAGAATTTACCTTGAATCGAATTTTCTGAGAAACTTTGATAGCGTAGATTAAATAAAATAAGTGGGTATGGGTAAGTAAAGAAGTATGAAGATTAGATATTTATTTGTCGTTGGATACATCAATGTAAGTTAACAGTTATATTTCACGATATAAGTACCTGCTGAGTTATGTCGATCCGTACTAAATTACGAAATTATAACGCCTTATCAAAATTATCAGCAAGTTACTGTAGGGATAGTTTGCCTCGTATTATTGCTGTCTGATATAGTTTTAGACTGTGTAGATTCTCTGCTATAAATATCTATCGGACTTGCCAAAACACGTTACTTTATAATTATAATAATTGACAATTTATGAAATGACCTAATATCATGTATCTCGATAATTACCCAACTTTCATATCTCAAACCAGTCCAATTATTCTGTCGTTACGTACCAGTACAGAAGTTGATGTAAATTTTAGGAAAATCTTAAGTACATTATATCATCCTTTAGTAGAAGAAATCCGGTTGTTTAGTCTGGTTACCGCACTTTGTTTGTATTTTCACAACCGTAGATTTCGACCAAACTAGACTGCTATTAGGTGGTAGGTATTAGGTAGGCCTACGATAAAACCAGAAGAAAGAGTTAAAAAATGTACAGTATACCTATATATGTATGTTTACAACTTCTGAATCGATTTCGATTGCGATGTTTTCAGTATAAATCATCTGTCATATACATAGAGATAGTTAACGTCATATTAGTTTTACTTTAGCTTTGCTTCTTCTGCAAACGTATTGCGGTTAAAGTTGGATTATTTTTTGACTTGCTTTTCCAACTGTTTAGCCAAAACTAGTCAACTTTTAAATTACTGTTACTAGATAAACTATTTGAGTTAGTACGCTTGATATTTATTTTTATAAAATGTATTTTCTCGTCTTACTGAAATGTTTAAGACAGGCGTTTTTGAGTCTTGAGATCCCAGTAGCGTTGAATGTAGCGGTAACATAGATGGCGCTACTTGGTCTCAGCTGACCAAACTAAAATTAATTTACTAAAAAAATTTTTTTTTACAAAATCGTTGTAACCGCAATTTTCGCCAGTACATTGCGCATTTTATCATACATCAAGAGGAAACCGTTTTCTACCACTAAAATATATTATCCGATTTTATTGTTTTTTTATCTGATTACAAATACAAATTTTTATTCATAACTCCATAGTTACAAGTCAAAATAATCATAATAATGAACAATAATTTATGTAAAAAAACGGTGAAAAATACTTAATTATGTATATAACTATCAATTGCAAAATATAAATGAATTTAGTAATTTATTACGAATAATTATATAATTAAATAATAATTTTAATAATAAATTGAAATTATAGTATCATAAATGGCTAGGTTTTTATGTATTACTTTTTTCCGATATTGATCTTTTTGCTATTCTAACAGATGCCTATTCATTTATTATGCCAATCGGACAAAAAAAAGGATTATCGAAATCTTAACATAATTCAAACCATAACAACCACATACCATGGATGGTATCTTTCTAATAAAACTTCAATAAAATCCGCCTGGAATGCCCCACATCCCACCAGTGGGAGTACCGAGAAGCAGCATGACTCACCGGGAATGCACTCTACTCAGATTTGGTGACTCACTCTTTCCTTCGTTTTTTGATTTTTTAGGGTTCTCTGATGCGTCGAGTAATCCATTTTACCTGATTACTCAAGAGGAGGGTGATATTTTTGGAAATGTTACCGAATTAAGAGGACTTGTATGTAGTTGACTTTCTGGATACTTGTGATTAAATTACGTACAAGCTTTATTTAACTTGCCGACCTTGCCGTGGTTGTCTTTATATCAATAATCTGTATAAGTGGGTTAAATCTTGGAAACTAAATTAAAACCACTTTCTGACGATTGATTGGACTCAAATTCAGTATAGTGTATACTTGTGTATCTTCAGTGATAATGCAATAATATGGTACCATGGAGCACTTTCGACGATGGTAGCTTTAGGAACTCCTAAACCAAACAAGATAAACCCATCGAGTTTGAACTCTTGGTTTATCTTGTCATCTACATCATCCCAAGCACAAGAAGTCAATTGCTGGACTTAATCCTCCAAGGATTTCCAAACAGACTTGACTACTTTGTGGACCTGACCGAAGCGGCTAGCATCCCACGTCTTCCTGCCACTTTTATCAGATCGTCTGTCCACTCTGAGGCTGGTCTTGCTACGTTTACCGGTTCGTGGTCTCCACACAATCGACCTCAGCCATCAGTTCTGTACCAACTGTTACTTCATCTTGCTAATCCGCTGTGCTGTATCGATGACTTTCATACGTCTACGGAATAAGATCTCTTTGTTTTTGATCCGATCTTGCAAATACCCCGAGCATAGCCCTCTCCATAGCTCGTTGCGTAACTTTGAGCGTCCTTATAAAGCCCATAGTGTCATCGACTACTGTTAGTCAAGTATACATGTGACTCAAAACGATTTTTAAGACCGTAAAACCATATTCATTTAATCAAAAATAATATACAGAACCCGTACCCGTATAAATTATCACTCTTAAATTTAAGTCAGAAAAGCGTGGGAGATGGACCTAAATTCTGTGCGCATGGCTTCAGGTCAGGAAGTAATTAATTTGATTAGTCTCCGATCTGTTTGGAACGACGACACGGCGTGAACGGTGAAGCTAACTGCTGAATAATATTGTTACATGTGCCGTGGATATTTGCTGTATGCAACAGGCTTTATGATTCATTTTTTACTGTAATTATTAACTTAAAAAATATAATGAATAACAACACTAGTAGATTTAAAATAATATTTATTTATATTAAATAATAATAAAAAACATTTTTTATAAAGTGTAGGTGGTAATAAGTAGTATTCATACATTAAAAACTATTTATTATTTGAATATATTAGTTTCTATTGAGTTTTCAATACAAACAACTTTGCCAAAATCACTCCTCTGTGCGCGCAATGAAAAGGAATACAAAGTTTTCGGTTCAAGTATTTAAGTTCAGTTTGAAATTTAATTAATTATAAGTATATATAATATATACTTATATATTTGATTTAATAAAATAAGCTTAATTTCAATAAAGCAATTCATCAGCATTTTTTCTTGGTACAAAGTACACAATAAGGTCAGTAGCTTAAGCATTTTGATTTAAAAAAGTACTTGCGCAAAATGAAGTGAGTACACGCAAGTAATTTCTTATAAACTTTAAATTATTTTGACAATTTTAAACGAATAAATTTCATAAATGAAGTTGGATTTGAGGTACAAAATTGGATGAAAATAATCCTGCTAACAATCATGTACATTTAAAATACATTCCCACAAGCATCTATAACTAAGAGTACAAAAAAAACTTTGTTATTTTTTTTTACAATAAAAAAACGCTTACAAACTAAGGGACAGATTTAATAGGAAGCCTACATCTACGTAATAGAGGTCACATTTGGCCTCACCCAGACCCAACAAAACCACCCAAAAAATATTGCAGAGATCATAGACTAGATTCTACATAATTGAACATTGACATTAGATATAGGTACTTAAGCGATTTCAGATATTTTTAGTTTAATACCCGTCTGCGTAAGATGCAGAAACTCTGATGCAGATGTATACTTTGTGTACGACATCGTACACTCAACATCAGATGAAGTGTAATATGTAGTTCTATAAAAATTGGCCTTACGCATTCGGGTATTTATAATTCCATCTTTTAGATTTTTTTATAATTAAGAAAAAGTTCGATGATGTCTTAAAATATGCAAACTACTAACTGTTAGTTCCAAAATAGCAAAAAAAAAAGTAAATTACGCTTGCATTTAAGTAACATAATGTATTCTAATTTTGAAATTACTAATAGAGTCAATTCTTTCTAACACTTACAAAAAATTGACAGGACTAAAATTAAGGACTGATTTAATATTAAGTTTTAGTGAGCGTGTAACTGAATTGGCTCCATTGTGTCACTTTTATGTTCCATCTCGAACTTGATATTACTTATGGCTTTACATTTATTAATTGAAGCTGATTATTTGATAAGTTATACTATAATGCAATATTTATTCGATTATATTTATAATGGTTCGTGTTCAAAAATAGAAACTAGTAACTTAATAATAAGATTCCTATGGAATCAATAGACAATGGTGTCTATTCTGATGTACCTACTAATCTTCGTACTAAAACTATTCGCACTAAAATGATTTTGACAAGTGTTTCATTCCTTTCTAAACAATGCTTAAATGTGAATGACATCTGTATTGTCAATAGGTTTTAGTACAAAAATTAGTTCATGAGAATCGACGCCATCATCAAAATGATACGATGAAAACTAACTTTAGCCTCTAACGAGAAAATTCAATACCAAACATTCGCCAAATATTTTAGAATTTGTCAGCAACACGAGGCGTTCATTAAATAATATTTTAATAATTTATAAAATACATTTCTATACAATCGAGACTAATCTAACTTATTCACGTAAACTAATCTGTGCTACTAATTAATTTCGACAAACTTTTGAAGTGAATATCCAAAGTTAAGTGTTGCAGCTAGGTACATATCCAGCATCCACATCGATAATTTACTTACACCCCTCATAGCTAAAGAATTAAAGTATTAGTTACATTGCGATAGGACTGTGAAGCATACCGCGCGGTGGAAGGGAAAGAGCCGATATTCTGACGTCTATTTTACGCCATTGATGTACACCTAAAACATATGGCCGCTTTTGCAACATCGCCCCAGTTTTTTACTAACAATACGAATTATCAAAAGACAAGCCTATAGAACGTTTCTGAATAAGAGTGTTTAAACTAAGTTATATCTAAGTTGCGGCGGTCATTTACACTTCTAATTTTCTTTGTCGCTCGACACCCCATCTGCATGCTTACGTAATGTCCAGTAATCTGAAAAGAGGGGGAAAAATATTTATTAATATTATTGATTTTACAGAGAAATAATAGAATTGCGTGAGTCATTTGGAGAAACACATGTTCAAAAGATAAACTCTAACTTGGCAAATCAAGTTATACCTAAATGTATACGAGTTATCTGTGCCTATATAGATAAATGATGTACATATTTAATTTTGTTACCGCAGTATTAGCTTTTCTAGTTTTGAACCAATCTTTGTTTTTTTTCCTTTTCCCGATCAAACTGAACTGATTGCTATGAAATTTGGGTACAGAGATAGTATAGAACCTGGAGAAATTCGTCTCCAGGACGTGAGGATTCACATCAGGTACAGCAAATATTCTTAAAATTGAAAAAAAAGTACCTATTAAAAAAATAAACACGATTTGAACATTAAACAACTGTTTAAAAAGTTACTGTTAGGTACCTGTTATTTCTCACGGGTGAGGCAAGTAACTCGATCGGTTCGTAACTCCTTTGAAACTATAACTGTGCCGCATCGCGGGCCTTGTTTGAACTTTTCGACAGATATTACATTTCATACTCGGTAGCTAAATAATATTTATAGGAAAGGATATTTGCTTAGAGAGTAAATAATATCGAATATATCGATCCAGATTTAGATTCAGATATTTTATTGCCAATCCATATTACAAAGTTGGTATTTATAAATAAATAAGCACTAGTATCATATGGACCCTGTCGGGCGCAGCAACATAGAAGAGAGAAGGACCGCTATTATTATTAAAGAATCAGCAGCGCTGCGTTAATACACTTCGAAAAGAACAAATAAAAATAAAAATATTGTATCTAATACCATGTCAAAAATTAAATAACAATGTCCATTAAATACATTTTACTAACTAATATCAATTCATTAAATGTGTAAATGTGTGTGTAATGTGTTTGTTAATATTTACCAAACTGCACAAAAGGGAGGTTATTACTTAGATATACTTTTACATATTAAAGTTAAATAAAAAAGGTTTATTTTTTTATGCTTTTCAGTTTTTTCGGAGGTTAATTTTTTTTGTAAAAAGTTTTTATTTTATAGCTTTAGTCTACTAATTACTACATGCTTAATTTTTGATTACTTTTAAAATATCTACTACCTATATACAACTCTGCATTAATATCGGCAATAAATCACCCCTATTTTTCCACCCTTAATTAAAGGGAAATCGATAAGACGTAATTGTGGCATAATGATTAATCTATAAGATTCGTCCCTTTCTCCCCTAACTACTACACTACGAGATGATTCATGTGTTACCAGCTAAGGCCTTATAGCATTTAAATTATATTCCATAAGACATAATAAATGTCTGCAGTGTAATTTTGTTGTCCAAAAATATTAATTTTTTTATGATTTTTTGGCAGAGCTCCGTACCACAGTTTTAAATCATTTCTTTCCTGTAAATCCCAAGAACACCATAAACGAAACACAGCGGTACACCACGTCGTACCATTGTTCAGATACATAAAAACTTATGGGGATAAAGGTAATTTCACACTGGAATACCTTCCACGCTCGGTGGTAGCTGGAAAATGTACGTTAATAAGTTTTTACTTCTTACAAATCTGTAGATTTCAATTAAGTTATAGTTACATTGAATCGGCAATTTTTTTAATATCGTACCATAATAGGGAATAATATGCATGAATTTTATATTTCATAGAAATAATAGTTTTATTGGATAATACATACATGAAAATGATGATGAAAAAATACATATATTAAAAAAAATGATTTCAATCCGTCAATAAAGTTTTTACTTTTTAGTGAGAGATGCCCTGTCCCTTTCAATTTTCAATTTCAATTTTAATTTGGTACATACCTACATTTTGGTTTACTTTTGAACGCCATAAATTCATAATATACATATGTATATCACAGTAAATATGAATGTACTTACATTTAACATGAGACTTAAATTGCGAAACAACAATTTGAACAGAGAATATGCATGAATTTAATTTCATAGGAATAATAGTTTTAATTAATGTAACACATTTAAAAGTAATTAATCAAAATAAAACAACTTCATCACCTTTATCGTCTACATAAGTAAGTCTGTACGTACCCCAACTATTTTATGAGGTCGGTGCCAGGTCACAATTACCTACTTTAAGTCTTTACACAACTTTAACAATTTTAGACAACTTTAGACGTCAACTTTAGACAGGCGCCGATCTGAAAAGTTATTGGGGTACGTACTGACCTCCTTAGATAGACGCCCGGTTTTGATTTCTTGAGTTACTTGTTAATCAGTAAATTAATTTCCTAGCGCGCGTAAAAATTGTTAAATAGGAACATCTGCTCTGGGCTTCCAAGATACCGGCTTAGCCGAGTTTGGGGCCCACTGAAAATGCATAGCAATAGTAATTCTATTTCGGAAATAAACATTTACTTTAATTTACTTATAAGCATTTCAATTTCATGTATAAGTTCAATTCAAATTAATTTCATGAGAATAAAAAAATAGTTTTTTTGTTGAACGTACATATCTACCTTGTTGACCAAATAAAAAAACAGGCATATTTCTATTTGTATTTCTTGCGATTTTTATCCATATTTTTTTAAAGAAAAATCAGTTTTTTCATCCAGTGTGTAGCGCCCTTACAGTACAAAGTTGTCCTGCGTAAGCCAGGTAGCGGCCCGGAGCCCGACTCAATAAATACACGTCAGCGTTTAGTTCTTTTTTTATTTTATTTTTTTCTTTTTTTCCTCGTGTCAGACACCCAGACCGGTCCTTTCGCGATATCTCGGATGTTAGACCTTTTGTTGTTCTTTACATTTTTAAATTTAATTAAATAGAGATTTGATCTCGGATTTTGTGTATTTAAATTTAAAATTTGGTGAGATCTTATGTGATAAACACAAATCTTGTGTGATTTATACAGATTATAGTTTTTTTTTATAATACATAATAGATTTAAAGATAATGGATTCTTACTTGACTGGCCTTGTGGCTCAGTTGGTAGTGTGTTTACGTCTACCTGCTGAACTGAAAGGTCGTGGGTTCAATCCCCACCCAGGGCAAACATTTGTGTGATGAGCATGGATGTTTGTTCTGTGTCTGGGTGTTTCTATGTATCATATCAGGTATACATTTACAAAAAAAGTATATATGTATTCTATCAGTCATCTAGTTCCATGGTACAAGCTTTGCTTAGTTTGGGCTAGTTGGTGTTGTGTGAAATGTCCACAAATATTTATTATTATTTATTTATTTACTTGTTTTTTTTGGGTATGCAGCCGATTCAATGATTGATTTGGGTGTCTTTGAATCGCGTGGGAATCAGTTTCTTCTACGATCGATTAATATCTGGTGAGTTGGAGATCTAACGAAAATTTGGAATTCGTTTTTTTTTCATCATCATTATCATTATCCTCACCATCTCAGGCACAAGAAGTTCGCTGCTGGACATACCCATAAATTATCAAAAGACCGCTTGGTAGCGACCTGCTTCCAGCGTCTTCCTGACACTTATTTTTTTAAGTTTTTGTTTTAATTTTCATATTATTTCTTTTGTTGTCTAAATAGGTTTGCGCATACTTTCTCGCAGAAACGTACACTCAACATCTTATCAAGCATAACAGTTGAACTTCGAAAACCGCTCTTACACAGTCAGGTATTTACTTTTCTTTTTAATGTAGATATTTTAGGACGAATAATTAAGTTATTGCTTTATACTTATACCTCATGTGATTTCTCTGAATCCTCCATTCCCCATTGCACAATGGAAATAACTTAGTGTATAAACGAAATACTTTCTCAGAATAACAAGCATCGAATATAGCGGATATTGCGATATATAGCAAATAATAAAACACATGTAGCAGTGTTTATAGCGGAAACGATAAAACAACGGGATATGTATTTTATTACAAATCGATTTTTGTACTAATTACAAAAATCGATTTGGTTTGAATCGATTCAATTCTTGGAGGTATAAAAAATACAACTTGTATAGGGTTATTACTGTACCCTGTATTGAGAAGAAAGGAGGTCATTGTATTCAGTATTTTCGACAATTTCTTGGCCCTCTAACCACGATCACATGAGGCGTCAAACAGCCTCACGGTCTGTAAAGCTGCCTATCCATGACAAGTATACGTTTAGAAAACTCAATAACCATCGACAAAAAATATGGCTAAGCCGATTTTGATAAAACATGATTCTCGATAAAATCCTCTTTCAAACAAAAAAAGAGAGCTACGATGCCACCTACAGACACACAGATACACAAATACATACGTCAAACAACAACCTTCTTTTTCGGTCGGGGATTAAAAACATACATCATAAATTAATGATTGTCTGTATGGCTATCTGTACGGTGTATGTATGATGGACGCCAAAACTACTGGACGAAATTTGATAGGATTATTTTAATTCCCTTTGGTGCAGTATATTTTTATTGTAGAGAAATTTAAAACATCTGTTTGGAACCATAATTATGGATTCCATAAATATTAGGTAGATAAAAAACATATACATTCCAAACAACATATTCCATGCAACATATTATGAACACAAAAAACAGGACTACTGTTTTCTGTTCTAAGCCTCAGTCGCCGATGGAGATGTACGTATAGAATTGATACTCGTATTACAGATTATAACAGATCAATAGAACTAACTCTCGACTGGATCGATTGTTCATGAGAATGGAATGTGTCACACTACTCACAAACTATCAGATAGTTTGTGATATTTGCTACATTTCTATAATAATAGATAGATAGATAGATAAACTCTTTATAATAATAATAATTTAAAAAAAAACTCTAAAAATCTCTTAATAATATCTAAAAATTCTATATTTTATGTGAGTTTGCTGTTTGTTCGTGAAAAGGTAACAAGATATAGAGATTTTTTTTAATCGACTTCAAAAAGAGGTGGTTAACATTTCGATTGTATTTTTTGTTTGTTGTCAGTTTTTTTAAGGATATACTCTCAATGGTCTCTGGTCCTATAGAATTTTTGTTAAAATCGGTTCAGTAACTAGTTTAGTTTTTAAAACAAATTAACTGGAAATTAATTTCGTAGGTAGGTTGAAGTCAGTTGTTTCAATTTTGAAATTATAAATATAAATGATAAATTAATAAGTGGAAACTGAGTGAAAATGAATAAAACACTTGCAAGCTAATGCCACACACAGACTTTGGACTTCAACAACCCTGTATGGCAATCCATTGCGCTCGACACTCTGAGATATTAGATGTAAAAACATATTTCCTAGAAATGCTAATGGGATCTGTTGATAGAAATTCTAAGAGTGTTTTTTGCAAGTTTTGGTTGAAGTCAATCTAGGTTGTTCACCTTTAATACATTAAAAGTAAGCAGTAGGAGAACTTCACATATTTCCAAATCAGTTTTATTAAGAGATCGAACTTGTGTGGGCTTTCATGGGTGTTTTCTCATATAAGTAGGTCTCGAGTAAATAACTTCATAATAATGTCACAGGCAAGCGCGCTCCGTCGTAGACCGCTTCCGATGTATTGATGATTAAACGCACATCCATTATAACTAATATTTTACAACTCTGTCTGTCTGTCTGTTCGTTACCTTTTCACGACTAAGCGGCAGAACCAATCGTTATGAAATTTTATATTTGTTTAGAATCGGGAGGACATACATAGGCTATACTTTATCACCTTTGGTGGCCTGCATCACGCTCATCTCATATCACATCCGAGAAGGAAATGAGTTATGAAGAGAGAGTGAGATGAGTTTTGCTAAACCTACACGATGGGGTCGCATAAAAATTTCATCCTTTCTTTTCATGTATAGTGCCACCCTTATTTTTAACTTTATTCAAAATTTTGCTACTACGTGATTTTGTACCGGTTCACTAAACTCATTTACTTGCCAAATTTTATTTATGTAGTGCTAATAGTTTCTAAGTAAAATGGCTTTCACATACGGACAGAGAATTTATAAGGGTTCCTGGTAAATACTATGGAACCCTAAAAAGAGAGGGAAATAATATAGCTAAGACACAGTTTAAAATTACTAACGTGGTGAAGATTTCCAGAATTATTGCAAGTGACGACTGCACGCAGTCTCTAGTAGTATTTGTATCATATCTGTACAGTGTACATGAGCGAGCCGCGTGCGCATTTTGCTTGCCGCACGCATACTAACGCAATATGCATGTACACTTAAGCTACGTACATACATGTCATTATGCTCATCATTGGAGTTCGCGCACAATTTTATTTTTTTAGTGATAAATATGATAATCCAATCATTTCTGTGAAAAAAATATTAAAATTGAATGAAAATATACTTAGAATTCAAAGATCTCTAGCTTGTATATTGAGCGCTATTGGAAATAGTTAAAATTTTCGAAATTACATTTAAATTGCTTATTTAACATATAACCTTTAAAGCGAGTCCGTCTGCAGCCTGTAGACGATTTACTGTCCGAATGCATTATGCTAATGACGCGATAGTAAAAACATAACATGTACCTATTGAATCGATTAATGGAGCAGGATTTTTTGTGATAAATTAGAGATATAATATATATAATTAGAGATATATATATATATTGGAACGAAATTCCTTCTCGTAACATTACTCTCCAGATTTGGTGAAAGAGAGTTGAAAGAAATGTCGTACCAATATCTATACCCGACTAGATATGTATAACTTATTCTTCCGTAACGCTTGTTATATGATGTTGAGTATACATTTTCGCGTGAAAGTGTGCGCAAAGCCGAAGTTTTTTAAATATTCTTGTAAATTCACAAAACTTCGTTAAAGTTTACGCATAACGTGCAATTTTATAGTTTATTAGATTTGTATTAATAATAATACAAATCTAATAAACTCATAGGCTATACTCATAGGCTTCTTTTTTTGCTATAAAGCAAAAAAAGAAGCCTATGAGTTTATTTATGACATTCGGTAAATAAAGACGCATTTAACAACACCTCGCACATCAAAATCGGTCAAGCCGTTGACGCTGTAGGTGATAATAAGAGACACATACATAGGCACATAGATTTGCATATACTATCTCACCAAAAACGTACACTCAACATCATATCCAGCGTAACTCTCCAAAAATCGCTCGGCATTTTTTTGCGTAAATACAGTTATTTGTGTGAAGTTTTTCTACTGTTAGTAACGAGCCATACTCATGGCCCAGCGGCTAACGGGAACCCCACACATACGTGCTATAATATGGCGAGGAGTAACACTCATGTTGGTAAACAATGCCGTACTAACTACTACTATAATCTGTACTCAACTCCGCTCTCAAGGCGCGCAGCTATCTCTCTCGCGCATCATATCTTTTATTTATTTACAATTTCTCAATATATACAGTTTCACAACCAAAACGTTTTTGAGACTTATTTACGGTATCTCTATAACTATAATTATTGTAGACAGCGATTTATATGTCCCTTACAGAGATCATTGATGAATATCAGAGACGTACAAGATGATTTTGTTTATTTCAATAGGAGAAATATTTTAAGAAATGTTTCATTCAGGTAGTATGTATTTAAGCGACGGAGAAAAACATATATTTTATACTACTGAGCCAATTTCAGATATTGATATTTTTTATTTAAAACTTTTTGTTCGTAGTTTAAAACATCTTACGACATGTCTTGGCAGTATGAAACTCGAATACCATGACGGAAAATGGCATGACGCTCTTTCATACCATCACGCCTCCACTACGCTACCGCTCTGGACTCCCTTGTGTGTGTATAGTATACACTTCGTTACTTCTATGTAAGTTGTATACTGTGTATGCCTATCTATTCAATGTAGTATATTTGATGCGCATTTTGTATTTCTGACAAATCTGATAATAATATTGCCTTAATTTATTTTATGTTTATTATTAACGCGAATTTGATTTTGATTTAACTTCATTCTGATTTTGTTCTAGACTTTAATTTATATCTCGGTTTGACTCTGGGCTTTAATTTGATTTTAATATTTAATTATTATCTTGACTTTCAACTTATTTTAATTTGATTTCTTTATTCAGACATTTGTTTACATTTGCTTTCGCTATCCATTAAACTACGGAACAACGTACCATGTAATCTAAGCTAAGAATACTCACTAAATTAATTATTGTGTACAAACCTTAGCGCACTATAAAATTGTCAACCTTTGGTCCTAGGGCGCCCAAAAAACAGGCCTCGCCTAGTTTGGGGTCGGGCAGAAATTCACAATATCATTGACTAAGCTTTGATTTGTATATCGTATTTTGTATAATTTGAAACTGTATTTCGGCTGAGTAATTGGACGGTTGAAGCGTGTGCTATGGGTGGCGCCACTAAAGCGTGCACTGTATTTTGGAATTATATAATTATCTTATCTTATCTTAATACCTTTACATCTTACGGACGTGGCTTGATGGCCAATTGTTTTAAAATATTTCTTCTATCTACGTAAGTTTTACTTTCAAAAATAATATCTACCTATATATTCAGTGATTTTATTTATTTGAAAATTAATCTCCACAAACTCCGGGGTCCGTGTCTTTTGCAAACTAATAATTTTATGAATTTTTTAACTACTTACATTTCTTATAATTATGCAAGAGGAGGACAATATTACACTTCCCTAATTTACACTTACTTAACTGACATGCATAATACACTAGATAACAGTTGTATTTTTTGTTATGAAAATATCTTTAAAAATGTTGTGATGTGCGAGAGAGGGATAGCTGCGCGCCTTGAGCGTCTCTTCCGCGGTACAAACTTCACCGCATTCTGCGTTCTTTGAAAATGAATCATGCGCAAGCAATTTCTCGACTTTCCTTTAAATGAGGCTACAGTGTATTGTGAGAACTTGTTTTAAGTTTTAAAGGTTTATACTGCGTAATATTGACCTGGTTCCCCAGTTTTTAACTAGATTTCATCAAGCCTATTTTCGAATAAAAAAATATTGCAATTTTTAATCGACTTCAAAAAGGAGGACTTCTTAAAACAAAGCGCATTTTGTAGACGGTTGTTTTTAAAATGGATAGATAGATAGATAGATAAACTCTTTATTGTACACACCATAAAATTTACAATCAAAAAATAATAATAATTTAAAACTAGTGTAACAACTGGCGGCCTTATCGCTAATAGCGATCTCTTCCGGGCAACTTTAGGATGGAGAGGAACGAAAAGAAAGTAAAATGACGGGGCGTGCAGTAACAGTAGAGAGGTGAGACAAAAATAAAATAAAAATAAAGTATTATAATCTTTTTCATACAATATTTAAAAATTATATTTAAAGAATATACATACATTATATTTAAGCTACACACTAATACTTACGATACAAATACTGTAAATATAATAATAAATATCATAAATATCAAATAAATTACTTACAAAAACCAGGGAAAGCGAAAGAATAACAAAAATAACTATGAATATAAAAAAATTACGAAAGACAAAGACAATTTTGAATAAACACAGTCAGTATTGACACAGTGAGAGGTTATATAATTAAATTGAATGGTAATACTTCCAAACTTGTTCCTTAAACGTAACGAGGGATTGAGCTTGCCTAATAGGAATAGGTAGTGCATTCCACAGCTGAACAGCCTGGAATGCAAATGACTTCCCATAAAAAGTTACGCAGCGTGTGGAAGGAGATTTGAGGGACAGGGTGTCTTTTGTACCTAAGGGGTAGGCAATGAGAGGAATGCCAATAGTTAAAAGTTCTTTTAAATAATGTGGGGTGGCAGGGTTAAAAAGGATGAGGATATGAGCATTCCGATGAAGGCGAATTGCCAACCACTTGAGCTTAGCACGAAACTGGGACACGTGATCATATTTGCGCAAACCAAATATGAATCTTATACAGTAAAATATAATATGAATCAAATTATTTTATCTTTGTAGTTAGTGAAAGTAGTTTATAGTATTATCATTGTGACAAAAAAGTTTTACCGAATTTACTAGAAATGTTCTACCCATAAGTATAGTTAACAGCGGAGGCCCAGGGACTCATGCGCATTGTGATGAAATACGATAATGATGATATGATGAGGATGATGATGATAAGCCTATGTAGTTAACCCTGTAATGGGTAAATTTTGTAACGATCGTTTTATCGTGAAAAGGTAACAAACATCGCTTCTATATTATTATTTAGAAAATTAATATATGGCAAATGTATTTCAAAACACCAATAGTTTTGATTTGATTTGATTCTTTATTTGCCATTTTATAACATGTCTGTCATATTAGGCAAGTCATTTTACAATGGTTGTTACACTTTTTTTTTTGTTACATAAGTAAGATTATTCTGTGCAGTACATTTAATAAGTGTTCATAATTTTTTAATAATTTAAAGTCCAAAAAGAATGTCCAATATTGAATGTTCAATATTGTTTTATGTAAATAACAATAGTAATATTGTCGTTTATATAATCACAATTCTAATTTTTACTGCATTATATTCCACAGATTACAGTCGCACGATAGATTCGAGTTTTAGAAACATAACCCTCCATCTTCCGCAGTCGAGTAAAAGGAGTAAAAGTTACTTGACTTTTTTCTTTGACATCTGACTTCTTTGACAGAATCTTATTCCCTCTCGTCCCTTTATGCTCGCTCGTAAAATTAGTTCCAGCCGCTCTACAAGATGGAAGAAAGATAACTGTTGCTAAGTTTCCGAGCTTTTAATAGAATATTCTACTTCACTTGTGCTGCGAGGCTTTATTTTCATGTTTAGATTGGGTCGATGATTAACGTCGGCGCGCAATATTCTTACATATAATTATAGTTTAAAAAACTGAAGCAACCGACTTCTCATGGATGCCATTGTCAGAACTGGACCAAATGAAATGGGACCACGCGGAAAGCACCAGCTTTCAAATAAAAAATAATCATCAAAATCGATTCACCCAGTTGAAAGTTATGAGGTAACAAAAAAAAAACAAAAAAAAACAGTCGAATTGAGAACGTCCTCCTTTTTGAAGTCGGTTGAAAACTGAAAAAACCGACTTCAAAATACGCAATTCGTTTACCTACTTTGATGAAATAATTTTTCCAGTTATTTTCTTATTGATATTGATATATGGGACTACCTCTGAAGTATAACCTACCAAACAATAAAAGTAATAAAAAAAATACTTCAAAACTATTCAGTGAACTGAAAAGGAAGAAATAACAATATCTGTTACATAATACCGAAAATTAAATCAAAACTGGGCGTCTATACACTAACATACATATGTGAAAATTATGTTGTTCGAATGTATGTATGTGGGTATGTATATCTGTATATGACATATGACTGCCTACAGCCTAAAACGCCTTGACCGAAATTGAACGGTTATGTTTTCTAAAGTTTAAAATTGCAGCAGCACAGAAGAAAGACACCGAAGCTCGGAATAGCTGCGAGTAGTCAGGTCGTTGTTCTATAATTAACGAACCTGTACAAACACGTGCTCATTGTACTAGTGTTTAACTACAGGGTGCCGTGCGTGTGCGCATTATCCTATAACGAATAAGGAAGTGGCGTTATCAGGGTAAGCGCGGTTGTTCAACCATTTATACTTACGTTGTTTCCACATGTTTCAGGTTTCAGTTGAAAGTATTGTTTTTGCGGCGACTTTCGTTAGTAAAACGAGTGCGAGCAAACTTTGCTTCAATATAATATGATTATAGTTTAAACAAGTATAAGTTTAGTACACTCAAAAACCCCAAAAAAAAAAACTGCTGAACCGATTTTGATAAAACATAGCTAAGATCACCCACGACTTATTCGCCTTTCAAACAAAAAAAAACCGGGTAAGTGCGAGTCAGACTCGCCCACCGAGGGTTCCGTACAAACTAAATAAAAGGGGGAAATCATATTTTTTTTATATTTTCCTTCATAAACCAAAAAATATACATCGTAAATGCTTTAGCTTATGCTAAAGCTTATATAAAAATGTCCAGTTTTCGGATTTTTTCCTATATGTGTACTCTAACACAATGCTTCTTGCCAAATTTCATAGTTCTAGGTCTAGGTCAACGGAAAGTACCCCATAGGTTTTGATTCCCTTGTGAGTGTCGAAATGTGCGTTTTTTACAACGAATTCGGCTGTAACTGTTTTTTACAAAAACTGAGTTTTTTTTTCTGCAGCAAGAGACTATGGATCTGCGTATATGGTTTTAATTTCAACTCGATACATTCACGCGTTCCCGAGATAAAGGTCTTGACACCCGGAGAGACGGACAACAAAGTGATCCTATAAGGGTTCTGTTTTTTCCTTTTGAGGTACGGAACCCTAAAAATCATAATCGGTTCATCCGCTCGGGAGCTACGATGCCACAGACAGAGACAATACATCTAACTTTATAACACCCCGTCGTTTTTGCGTCGGAGATTAAAAACTGAAAAAAACACTTCAAAACTTAAAAACAATCAAAAAATCGTGTACTTGGATGACATTTTTTTGATTATTTCGTTATAAAAACCAAAGTATAGAACCGATTTGGATACATTTTTTATGAGACCACCTCCGAGGTATTGCCACCAAACAAAAGAGATTCATCAAAAACAATTCATAATTGGCGGTGTAATCGCGTAACAAACATACAAAAAAAAACATACAGCCGAATTGAGAATATCCTTTTTGGAAGTCGGTTAAAATGTTGAGCGGAACCCCCCTGGTCTCGATTGAGTCGATTGAGTTTTATATTAGCGGTCCACGAGGTAACTTCAAAGCGATCTAGCAAACAAGTATCTACTATATTAAAAGAAAAACAAAATACCCGACTGCAGAAAAGCAGTTTTTGTAGTCTAACATACGATTTCGTTTGCGCTTGATACGCTGTTGAGTGTACGTTTTTGTGAGAAAGGATGCTTAAAATCACTGTAAAAGATTGTAAATGCACATTCTTTACAACAATTTAGTAAAATCACTTGTTTATAAAGAAAAAGTTCGTTGGAGGTTTCGAAAAGACGCATCTTTATTATTTTCATGAGAGATGTAATATTATTATGACAAAAAAATATAGCTTAGGACACTCTGGAAGTGAAGGCGAATCTAACGATATCTCGCACATCAATATCGGTTAAGCCGTTTAGGCTGTAGGCGATCATATAGAAACATACATACCCACAACCACATACATACATAGAGAAGTTGTCGTTGTATAAAAAACACCAGTTTGCACTACAGGCATAATGCTACAACATCTGTATCTGTAGGTAAATACAAGAGTAAGACACTAGTACCTGTGCAAGCTGATTTATGCTTTATTTTATCGTAGCAAGAGTACTTTAAAGAGATATGCTTCCTGAGTGAGTTTTCTGTATCATGACTATTCAGTATTCTATGTCTGTAGCTGTAGAATGAAGTTAAAATGATATTCAAAGAAGAGATTCAATTGAAAGGTCATTGAATTGCTTAAGTGGCGTGCTATCCACAGATGCACTCGAATTAGATATTATTATCTACACGGTGCACAGAAATAGATGGAGTGATGTATACCTACATACCTCCATCTATTTATGTTATGTGGAAGAGATTCAAGTCCAACATGATGCGGGCTGCTTTATTTAAATTATTGTCTAAATCAGTGGTAAACTCATTTATGTAAGGCCTTACCGTTACCGAAAAACGTTACTCAAATATGAACAATGCTCAACATATTTTGTCAACTTCTAGCTGACATGTAATTATACTTGCGGAAATAAGACAGCGAATTTGAGACATTGATTAAAATCAAGTAACGTTTTTCGGTAAGGCCCTAATAGGCTTAGAATGCTAGTCGCTTCTAGCAGTTCTAGCTCGCTGAAGCAACTATTAGCAAGTTTAAATTCGACCATTGTCCGTCTCGCTTGCACATACAAACATATTTGTAGATATAAAATGACTGAATGAATTTAATAAAAAAAAACCGGACAAGTGCGAGCCAGACTCGCCCAACGAGGGTTCCGTACAAACTAGTAGATAAAAGGGGGAAATCATTTTATTCCCCTCATAAACCGAAAAATATACATCGTAAAAATATTTATAAACCTGTTTTAGCTTATGCTAATGAAACTTTCATATGATACCCCACATGATACGGTTAAAGAACTTTAAAATTTGGACTTTTTGGAATTTGAATTTCCTTTTTGCAAGGAATGAGGGTCCTTTTTTGTGATTAAATTAAAATGTCCAGTTTTCGGATTCAAAGTTCTAGGTCAACGGGAAGTACCCCATAGGTTTTGATTCCCTTGTGAATGTCTGAATGTGCGATTTTTACGACATATTCGGCTGAAACTTTTTTTTACGAAAACTGAGAAAATTGATTTTTCTTTCTGCAGCAAGATACTATGGATCTGCGTATATGGTTTTAATTTCAACACGATACCTTCACGCGTTCCCGAGATACAGGTCTTGACACCCGGACGGACTTACAGACGGACAACAAAGTGATCCTATAAGGGTTCCATTTTTTTTTGAGGTACGGAACCCTAAAAATCGTACCACAGAATTATAAGTATAAGTTTAGAAAACTCAAAAACTTCCGACAAAAAATACGGCTGAATCGATTTTGATAAAACAGCTAAGAACACTCGTTAAATCCTCTTTTAAAAGAATAAAAACTAGATCAAAATCTGTCCATCAATTTGAGAGCTACGATGTCACAGACAGATACACAGTGACAGATATTACGCAGATACGTCAAACTTATAACACTCCTCTATTTGGGTTGGAGGTTAAAAGGTACTCAACAGTATTTTTATTCACAAACATCTAACAGAGTACTTTGAATAAAAAATCCCACGGCGCTCGTCTCTGGGTACCGACAGCGCGGTGGGCACGGTGGCTGACTCCGAGGGCGTCCCGTCACGGTGCCCGGGCTCGGTTCCGGACGAGGGAACGTGGAATTCAAAACGAGATTATTCTTATTACTGGTACACTACTGTTGCTAGGGATTTTTTGAATTTTAACGGATATTTTTGAAATGAGAATGTAGAATTCTGGGTCGCGTTGAACGGTTATTAATGACCGTGCTCATATCATCTAACGTTAATGAAAGTGGCACTATTGGCCAAATATTTTTTTTGTCGGGCAGTAACACTACTGCCCGCACACGCAAACAATGCTGTTTCAGGTCGAAGAGCTATAATATTATTATAGTTTAAAAACTGAAATGCGCAATTTTGTTCCAAACTGCTAAAACGATTCTGATGAAAATACCACAGGACCAATTTTGATTGGTCCTGTGGTATTATATAAGTATATCATTTCAAAAAAAAAATTTTTTTTCAAAATGAGTTATGCGGTACTTAACAAATATAAAAAAATATAACCGAATTTAAAACCTCCTTTTTGAAGTCAGCTAAAATTATAAAATATTGTGGCGACTGCGCTCGCCACTTTAAAATATTTTCTCATTTAGCCTTGTATTACCATACAAGGTTTGGAAATGTTAAAATCTAATTAACAAAAAACTGTATCACCTATATCTGCGCTAACATCAAAAGCTTGCACAAAACTGTTTCAATAGAAACACCGCAGACTTCCGTCTATTGTCTTCATGCGTACATGTAAAAGTATGTATACATTTTCACATATTGACTCATATTGTAATGTTAAAATACCTAGTTTTTGTCTGTCTGCCAGCGATTTGGCTTTCCTTAGGATAGGAATTTAGATCAGACAATCAGACGATAACGTCATTTCAATAGATTGAAATAGCACAGCCTGGTAATTTACTATCTAAAATGTTAAGACTAATGAAATAGGTAATTTTATTTCAGTGCTAGATAAATATAATTGTTATAGTAATAAATATAATGAGTATAGAAATCATAGACGAGTATAAGTGACAGACAGACAACGTACAACCACAGAAGACTTCAATTGGTACAACCAACCTCCCTCGAGGTGCCCTTGAGCTAGTCCCTCGTAAACTTTAGTTTGTAAGCGGCCCAGCGCCTTCTGCGCTCGCCAAAGTCCGGTAAACTGTAGAGGCCGGTAGGGCCAACAGCTATTAGTCATCTCAAAAAAAAAATTGGTACAACCTAAACTATTGAAGGTAAAGAAAGAGAGGATTTTAGATAATTTTTATTCTAAGGTCATGATAGACGTAGTCAAAGTTAACGAAAACCTTTATAAATGAGAGAAATCAAGACCATAAGATTTTTAGCTGTTTGAAGCTGGGAAAAACTAATGAAATGCTGTATTTTTTAAGAGACAACTTCTATAAAAAAAGTACTTTTAAAAATAAACAATGTATGGTACGAATTGATAACCTCCTCCTTTTTTTAAAGTCGACAAAAAAGGTAATAATTGAAATTGGTTCTCAATCGGCGAAAATATCGAACAAAATAAAAATATAAAAAAAAAACACTGTTTATCATCATCAGTAAATGTTAATCCCACAATTATTATTATTTCAATATTTCTTATAGCTTTTATTTCTTTTATTTTATATATATTTTCTTATTTCTATTTCTTTTTTTTTCTTTTTTCTTTTTATTTTCTGTTACGCAAAATATAAACTGGCCCAAACTAAAATATGGACACAAATTAGGGAGTCAAGCCGCACCCAATTCGAAAGATGACCTAATGGGCCTAAAGTATATACCTAAATATTCTGTACATGAGTCATGTACAACATGTCAGAACAGGTGTTTGTGGTTGGGTAATAGCTGGCATTACCACAGGCCAACAGGTATCACGTAATAAAGGAGAAATTGTCAGAATTGCAGAGAAAGAATATTTGGTAGATATAGGTTTAGTAATACAACCAGTTGCATTGAAACAAGTATAATAAAGGAAGTTTCACGTGGATATTCAATTCTATAAAAAAAAGTGTTTAAATTTTGTGGTATAAATTTTAACACGACTTTCTAAAATTCCGAAATGAGGCATTGATATCTTTAGACTTTATTAGGTACCTACCCAAAATTCTATAACTTAAATAATTTATGTGTGTTTTGAAATTTGTGATATGAATAACTATGAACTCATGTTTTTGTCTGACGATTCGAGCAACGAATAGTAGGTAAATTAAGTAATTAAAAGAATTTTTAAGCAAAATCTGTTCATAATAACAAAAAATAGTAAATTTCAAAACCGTAATCAAATAACTACGCCGTGGGGTACCGGCTTAGAATAGTACCTCCCCCTCTCTTCCCGTGGGTGCCGTAAGAACCGGCTAAGGGAAATACTACCAGAGATGGGCAGCAGCATCCTCTGCGGAAAACGCTACCCACTGCGCTCGCCAACCCGCATGCCAAGCGTGGCGAGTAATGGCAAAACCCCCCCTATGACAGACGACAAAAATACCAGGCCCCCAGTCCCCGGCAGCTCCGCTATTCCGGACTACGGTAGCGGTCCCGGTCACGGCGGAGCAAGGGGTGCTAAGAATCTCCGGAAGAGATCCGGCTACCACCCCCTGCATAAACGACGACTGGCCCTGGTAACACACAATATTCGCACGATGAGGACAGACGAGAAGCTAGCTGAGCTGGAAGAAGAAATGAGTAGGTTACATTGGGATATCCTGGGGTTATCGGAAGTCCGACGAGAGGGTGAGGACACGATAACCCTGAAATCCGGTAACCTACTATACTACCGGGAGGGCGACCAACAGTCCCAAGGTGGTGTCGGGTTTCTCGTCCACAAGGGCCTTGTTAGCAACATTCTTGCCATCGACAGTGTATCGAGCAGGGTTGCGTACCTGATACTCAGAGTATCCAAGAGATATTCGTTGAAGGTCATCCAGGTATACGCACCGACCTCGGCACACTCGGATGATGAGGTGGAGGTGATGTATGAGGACATTAGTAGGGCCATACACACTTCTGAGACCTATTTTAATGTTGTTATGGGGGACTTCAATGCGAAGCTGGGCAGGAAATGCGAAAGTGAGTTGAGAGTGGGGCAATTTGGATATGGACAACGGAACCCCAGGGGACAGAGGTTGGCCGACTTTCTGGAGAAAGAGGGACTCTTCATGATGAACTCTTTCTTCCAGAAGCCACCTCATAGGAAATGGACCTGGTTGAGTCCCGATGGTTCTACGAGAAATGAGATAGACTTCATCCTGACCACCAAGAAACAAATATTCAATGATGTCTCTGTGATCAACATGGTTAAAACCGGAAGTGATCACCGAATGGTACGAGGCACTTTGAATATTAATGTTAAACTGGAGAGGTCCCGTATGATGAAGTCTACACTCCGACCCACTCGCGCCCATATCCAAAACCCCGAGAGCTTTCAGCTCGAACTATCAAATCGCTTTGAGTGCCTGGAGAGCTGCGCATCGGTGGATGAGATCAATAACAGGTTTGTGGAAACTGTCCGTACGGTGGGCGCGAAGTTTTATAAACCCCACCGTACAAATAGACCGCAAAAGCTCTCGAGCCATACCCTCGACCTCATGGCTGAACGACGCTCATTGCAACTGCAGTCTTCCGGTGACGCCGAGTCATATAGGCGGCTCAATAGACTCATATCAAAGTCTATGCGACACGACATCCGTATCTTTAATACTAATCGTATTAAAGAGACGATAGAGCGGAATAAAGGCTCCAAAGTGTTCGCAAGAGACATGTCTATTGGGCAGAGCCAGTTGACGAAGCTGAAGATGGAAGATGGCAGTATAGCGTCGACCAAAGCAGAAGTCTTGAGGGAAATCGAGAGGTTCTATGGACAGTTATACACATCGGTCGCAAAACCTGTTAGCAGTTTAGGCAAAGATCCAAGAGCCAAACTGACTCGACATTATACCGAAGATATCCCGGACATCAGCCTGTACGAGATTAGGATGGCCTCGAAACAGCTCAAGAACAACAAGGCACCGGGCGACGACGGAATTACATCAGAGCTACTGAAAGCGGGTGGAACACCGGTACTGAAAGTCCTTCAGAGGCTCTTCAATTCCGTCGTGCTTGAAGGTACAACGCCAGAAGCATGGAACAGAAGCGTGGTGGCTCTGTTCTTCAAAAAAGGAGACAACACTTTGCTGAAGAACTACAGACCCATCTCGCTTCTGAGCCATGTCTATAAGCTGTTTTCAAGGGTCATCACGAATCGTCTTGAACGCAGGTTTGATGACTTCCAGCCTCCCGAACAAGCCGGTTTCCGAAAAGGCTATAGTACCATAGACCACATCCATACGCTGCGGCAAGTGATACAGAAGACCGAAGAGTATAACTTGCCCCTTTGCTTAGCGTTTGTGGACTATGAGAAAGCCTTTGATTCGATCGAGACCTGGGCGGTGCTTGAGGCTCTCCAGCGATGCCGTATTGACTATCGGTATGTCGAAGTGCTGAAGTGCTTGTACAACAACGCCACCATGTCAGTCCGAGTACAAGACCAGAACTCAGAGGCTTGAATTTCATTGAAAAGAGGCGTGAGGCAGGGAGACGTTGTCTCTCCGAAACTGTTTACCGCCGGTTTGGAAGATGCCTATAAGCTTCTGGAATGGAAAGGGCTCGGCATTAATATTAATGGCGAGTACATCACTCACCTTCGGTTTGCCGACGATATAGTAGTCATGGCAAAGTCGATGGAAGAGCTAGGTACGATGCTCGAAGACCTCAATAGAGTTTCCCAACGGGTGGGCCTCAAAATGAACATGGACAAAACGAAGGTTATGTCGAACGCCCATGTAGTGCCCACCCCAATATCTGTGGGGAACTTCACTCTTGAAGTTGTTGACGATTACGTCTACCTAGGACAGACGGTCCGATTAGGCAGGTCCAACTTTACGAGGGAGGTCAATCGTCGTATCCAACTCGGCTGGGCAGCGTTCGGGAAACTTAAAAGCGTCTTCTCGTCCAATATTCCCCAGTCCCTCAAGTCGAAAGTTTACAACCAGTGTGTGTTACCAGTGATGACATACGGCACTGAAACGTGGTCCCTAACTATGGGCCTTATAAGGAAGCTCAAGGTCACGCAACGAGCTATGGAGAGGGCTATGCTCGGAGTCTCTCTACGAGATCGAATCAGAAATGAAGAGATACGTAGACGTACAAAAGTCACCGATATAGCACAGCGGATTAGCAAGTTGAAGTGGCAGTGGGCAGGGCACATAGCACGCAGAACTGATGGCCGATGGGGCCGAAAGGTTCTCGAGTGGAGACCACGTACCGGCAAGCGCAGCGTAGGAAGACCAGCCACGAGATGGACAGACGACCTCATACAAGCGGCGGGAAGACGCTGGATGCAAGCCGCTTCCAATCGGTCTTTTTGGAAATCCATGGGGGAGGCCTATGTCCAACAGTGGACTTCTTATGGCTGAGATGATGATGATGATGAATCAAATAACTAGTTCAAAGCCACAGACCGGGAAGTCTGAAAGAACATCAGGTGAAATGACGGTCAAGCTCAAACCTGTTACTAAATAAACAAAATTGCCAGAGATCTTTGCCAGTATAGTGAGTTAATATAAAGAAATAAAATAAAAATTCAAAAATATATAAATCTACGTTAAAGCTAAAAGTTATCAAAGTACAGAGCACAGTAACAAATATAACCACACCTTCACATTCAGCCATCGAAATAAGGTCAAGTAGCTGCCCCACCCTGGCAAATAGCTGAAATATTTATTTGATCAGCTCATGCAAGGAATTTAACCCATTTTGTGAAGTAAATATTGATACTGATATATTCCGCATTGGAAGAGCTTTCAATCTTTTCTTATCAGAGACGTTTTGAGGTCATGCAGTATTTGTCAGACTTTTGGGAGCCTACGGAGTTTGGCTGTTGAATTTCGTTTATTTATTTTATGTATTTTTTTAATCACATACTCCATATCTTTGCCTAGTTCTATTGTTGCTATCTATCATAGTTTCAACAAATAGGTTAGTCATAAAGTGAAATATTGTTGATAGATAGTAGAACTGTGATATTATAAGTGTTACCATTTTAAAACTTTACAAACTTTTATCAAAAAGAACATTAAAATATTAAAATTACTTACAGGTTACCAAAATATTTTAATAGTTTTGTGCAAAGTATGCGGTTGTAATTTCTCAATTGATTTTAGTGAAAACTCTGTCTTCATTATTACCTATGGTCCATTTAAATTCTTGCTATGTTTCTTTAAGTTTTTCTAGCCTTTTCATCGTCAAGAAGAAGCCGGTTTTAGGTTTTCGTAAGGGTCCTTATAAGCCTGTATCTTTTGAATGTTAATAGATACGAGTCTCAAAATTGGCAAGATTGTAAGAGTTTACTTTGATGTAAATCAATCGATACTAAAACTGGTCAAGTGCGAGACAAGCTTGCGCAAATAATTTTTGAAAAAATGGGAAATTATTATGTGAAATAAAACCTCCTTGTTGATTCCAGAAAAAAAGAAATTAAACGTGTGAGAGTTCCGGCTAGTGGTGAGACCGTCTGACTTGCGATCCGCAGGTCCTGGGTTCGAATCCCACGGCACGCACCTCTGTCTTTTCGAAGTTATGTGCGTATTGTTGATAGCCGCCAACTTCAAACGGTGAAGGAAAACATCGTGAGGAAACCTACATGTCTGAGAGTTCTCAATGATCTTGAAGATGTGTGAAGTCTGCCAACCCGCACTTGGCCAGCGTGGCAGACTATGGCCTAACCCTTCTCACAATGAGAAGATGGCCCGTTCCCAGCAGTGGGACAGTTTGTAAAACAGGGCTGATTAAAAAAAAACATGTGACATAAGCTTAAAACAGAGTAAATAGTAGTGTTAAAATCTCTTTGGACAAAAAAATTAGGTCTGTAACGGTTGCTTATTTCAATTTGATACTGTATGTGCAGGCTATTCCTACTGTAGAAAATATGCGGAGTTACAAATTTTCTTCGATATAAAGCACATTTTGTTGAGTAATTAGCCCTGGTGTCAGTGTTCATGTTCATGTATTGTGAAATGCATAGGAGTACAGAAACTTCGGTGTGAAGTGAACTCGCACTTTGCCAGATTTATGTTATGCAATTGAGTTAGGGTATGAGCAAATCGTTGGTCTGATGTTAGGTACACGTGACATTCCAACAGTCCAGTTATCCAAGATTTTTTTATAACCATACGTGGAAACGCACTGCGGTCAAACGCACTGAGATTAGACGTTAAATCTCGTCATCATCATCATCATCCACAGCTTACTCTATCCCACTGCTGGTTAGCTTCTCTCATATTTGGCAATCTCGTCATGTACAGATACAGTAGAAATGTCGCTCTTTTATCTGGACCACTGTTATTCTTGCACACTACTGCTTGGCAGTTGAATGACTTACAAAAAAAAGTGTCAATATAATTCCACACAAGCTTAATATAATTGATTTTATCTCTGCAGTATCGTGTTTCCAAATTCCAATACTGTGTTATGTTTTCTGAAGTCCTAAGTAAAAAAAATAGCGTTTGATTTATCGAGGGACTGAGAATGTTGGGCTCAGAAATTATTGTTTTTTAAATTATCGCCAGTACCTAATATCACACTAATATTATATTGTAACTATGTAAATATGTTTCAACCAGTGATGACATACGGCACTGAAACGTGGTCCCTAACTATGGGTCTTATAAGGAAGCTCAAGGTCGCACAACGAGCTATGGCTATGCTCGGAGTCTCTCTACGAGATCGAATCAGAAATTAAGAGATACGTAGACGTACAGGAGTCACCGATATAGCACAGCGGATTAGCAAGTTGAAGTGGCAGTGGGCAGGGCACATAGCACGTAGAACTGATAGCCGATGGGGCCGAAAGGTTCTCGAGTGGAGACCACGTACCGGCAAGCGCAGCGTAGGAAGACCAGCTACGAGATGGACAGATGACCTCATACAAGTGGCGGGAAGACGCTGGATGCAAGCAGCTTCCAATCGGTCTTTTTGGAAATCCATGGGGGAGGCCTATGTCCAGCAGTGGACTTCTTATGGCTGAGATGATGAAATATGTTTCATTCAACATTAATTTCGAAGGTCATTGGTCCAAAATTATTGAAAAAATATAACATATAAGTAAGGAATTTAGTAAACACTGTTAAGTACTTAGTTTCATATTATGTTGAATATAAAATGTACAATTTGTTAAAACACTCTAATGTGTCTATCAGTTTGTTTGTAGTTAGTTATAAATAACTATGTACATATTTAAAACTAGGTATTCATATCGTCAAAAAATATGATTTTATACTGCAAATAATTTTGCTGTAGGTATAGACACAAATTCAAAATTATGTTCTCCTATATTCTTTACCTATTTATTGTAATTTGTATATAAATTTTGAGATATATTCGAAACATAATATAGATAGTGGTATAGAACAAATAATAATTAAAAAGTAAATAAAGAAAACTAAACCGCTTTCAAAGTTCACTGAGGTTTTTTTTTTTTCAAAGATGAATTCTTTAACCCGGAAGGAGCATCGAACTATGCACACGCATGTGTTTCTAATTACCAAATCAAACGAAACGTAATTAACATAAAGGTCAATGCCACGAAGATAAATGTAGATCCAATCGCTACCAACTTGAAACGACAAGCTCCTTACATTGTAGCGCTTCATCCTGATCTATAATTTACTGTATCCAATGGCAAGAATATAATTATGGTAGCCAAATGGTTCATGCTATCTTTAAATACACACATTTGTTTTTATTCCACTATATTATTGACAAAATTAACTTTACACTTCGTGATAAAACTACAATCATTAAATTTAATGAATATAAGGTTGATATTGCTGATGAAGAGGGCCAAGGAGCAGCAAATGCATGTTTGTTCGTTGTATCTTTGGTAAAATGAAACAAAAAATGTAATGGTGGTGGACCATAGATGACGTAGTCGGACAACGACCCCAAAGCCATGAAAGTATAGGATACAAGTACTATGACTCGAATTTCTGATCAGATAGGAAGCTTTTTTAGAGATGAAAAGGTCGAAGAACTTTTGGCTGAGGTAAGAGTTATGATTTATTTTTACTGGTGATTTAAGTAATGATATACCTATAACTAAATATGTACTTATTTGCCAAAACTTGTTTGGGAAGGGATTGAAATATTGTGTAGCCAAATAAATATAAGCAAAACATGATCAATGATGAAACTTAAAGAGGTTTAGAAATATACAGAACAGACAACATTTTTAATCCTTGTTCTTAATAATACATTGTATTATAATAGTAGTGATATTAATAACATAATAATAGTAGATATATTATCGTAGTATTAAAATACACATTGATTGTACGTAGATCAGAAGCTGTATAATGCAACGTTATCGAGAACCCTGGATATGAAAATATATGTCCATTTATTTACAGTAATAAATGTTTGAACAATTTGCTTTCCGATAAGGAATGCTTATCTTCAAAAGCAAATTGTTGTGTATCTTTAAATGGATCATCGAAGTTTACAATTGAATTGAAGTCAACCAAACATAAAATATCAGAATTTTTCTGATCGTAAAATTAATGGATATTGGAAATACTTAAAATAATGTTAACTTTAATGAATCTAAAAGAAAAATAAATAAACAGAGATCCATAACTTCATTTTGGAATAAAATAAAAAAAATACACTTATAAATTAAGGCTTTGTCTTAACTAACTGACTGAGTAATAAATATATAGCGAGAACTGCTCATCCTAGACCTAGAGAAATTCAATACGGAGGATGGATTTCTTGTGAAGTATAGGTATACTCTAAGAAATGTTTTTATTTTTATTTTGGTTTAACCTTATTATGCGGAAAGTTAGTTAAGATTTTTATTTGAGAATTTCATAAAAGAGAATATTAAAATTTCTTTGAATAAATAAAATGTCAACGAGGTGCAAGACTTTGATTAAAACTTTAAAAACAAAATTAATAAGAAGCATGCAGTCGTGCGTGACCACGTGAAATTAAAGGATTAAAATATAAGTCTGAGTTCCCTGGATCAATATACTCAAGGCATTATGCAAGACGGTGTAGGAATACTAAATAAAGCCAAAGCGTGGGCCAGACTGATGGCAGGTAAAGGGTTTGCCCGTGGCTTCTCGTTTCTGTAAATGTGGCATAGCAACCGTATCTCGTGAATTATGCTGAATCCCTCATTAGCATTTTTGAAAACAAAATTCAAATTGGGACGGATTGGAGAAAATGACCGGAAGCTCGAGGATCCATTATGATAAACGTTTTGGAATAAGTTTTGCGAATAAGTTACGTCGAGTGAAATTCCTTTGATTTAATTCCAAAAACGTTTTTACGATTAAAATCTAAAGCTGATATTGCACGGAAAGGAACTAAATACTTGAAGACGTTTCAGTTCATAATTATGTACTTGATTATAATACTTGATAAATTGTCGAATTTAGGGGAGCGTAATTTTAGCATATTATACAATTGTTATAAAACAAAATATTTTGACGACTAACCTGTCATTTGCAGCTGTCTCCTGGATGCGGGGGTGCGCGGAGTGCGGGGGGTGCGGGCAGCGCAGGGTGTGCGGGGCGTCCGCGGCGTGCGAGGGGAACTCGCATTACTGCTGGTGCTCCTTCTCGATGGCGAGGCCAGAACTCTCAACTCCGTATTGCTGACACACGCCAACGCCTCCGCCGCAGATCGCGCTGGACTCAACGAATTCTCTTTATCCTCATCCATGAACTTCACAGGCGAATCTAATTTGGCAGCTTTGTATGCACATTCCGTCTCAATATCAAAATTGAACCTCTTTATGAAGCGTTTCCTTTCCCTCGCATACTGTTCAGCCATCAGCCTTCTCGTCTCATCTCTGTCCGGTGCGCCGAACAAACATTTGCAGCTTCCTCTCCGTCTCCTCGGAGTGTTGGATACGTTCCTCAGAGTTGCCATCCCTGTTGACATTTCGAACCTCCTCTGTTTGGGCGTGCGTCCACCGGCGGCCATGTCCAACTAACGCGTCAGGTGAGCAGCGACTGGTTCGCGAGAAACATCTGACTAATCTCCCGGGAGAAAACAGCTGTTGCGGCCAGGTAACGCGAGATGGGAGATGTAGTTGTAGCGAGTTAGAAAGAGAGGGGCGACAGCACCTGGCGGGATCGACGCGCCAATTCTAACCTCAATGTTTCGTATAAAGGCGCGTGGTTGCGTGCGCGCGCTGTCTCTGATTCCGACTGACTGAGAGGTTCGCGTTTTCCCGCGCTCGCGACGCAATCCTCGTGCGCTTGCGCCGATTTCGATAGACACTTGGCGCGAACTTCCTAACAATAGCATTATAAGGAACCAAGGACGCTTATTGTAGTTTTTGTATAGGTATACAGGTGAAAAGGGGATGCACATGTTCCGCGAAGGATATTTGCGATAAATTTCCGTTTGGTTTGGCGCGAAATTATTTTTAGCAGTGACGTATTATCACGAGGTGATAATTGGTACGGGAGAATCGGTTTTATTTTCAATGTCAGTGTTATTTACATATGTGTCTGTTGCTTCATTAGAATTGAATGATTGATTTAAATTCTTGCATTAATATTTGCAAATTTATAATGTGTCTGTGTGTTAATTGTAGGATATTATTTGGAGCTTTTATAAAATTAATTTATTCCCTTTTTACCCGACTGCGTAAGGAGGGTAATGTTTTTCGAGAGTATGTGTTTATATGTTTTTATATGACAGCCTACAGCCTAAACGGCTTGACCGATTTTGATGTGTGAGGTGTCAATAGATTCGTCTTCAATTCCAGAGTATCATAGGTTATATATTTTTTGTAATAATAATACATCTCTTGCAAAAATAAAAAATGCGTTTTTTCGTAACCTCTAACGACCTATTTCATAATAAACAAGTGATTTTACTAGAATTATTGTAAAGGATGCACATTTATAATCTTTTACAGCGTTTTCACGCATACTTTCTCACAAAAAACGTACACTCAACAGCGTATCAAGCTTAACGAAATCGTAAGTTAGACAGCAAAAACTGCTTTTCTGCAGATAGGTATTTTGTTTTTCTTTTTCTTATTTTGTCAATAATATGACATTGACTTGGACAATGTCTTTACGCTTTTTTTTAAAGTGACAACAACTAAAACTCGTGTTTATGGTCCCAATTATATCCCATTCACAAATTACCAACAATAATTGAAGGACACAACCTCCAGTGACCACTACTCGTGTTGCCGCCGACCTATCATTTCAAAAGCACTTCTATACGACAATGGGTGCTAAAGAGGTGGTAAACATTTTACACCCTTTTTCTCTGGTAAATGAAGACTATGGTTATGTCAGACAGATAATTTATATTGTTTGCGGGAATATTTTTATACTAAAGGAATATTATTATATTAATTATTTTGAAGTAAGTATTTGGAATCTAGTAAAGATTCCAAATATCTTATCTGCTATCCTTTTGAGGATTCATTAATTAAATGCCATGATAGGAAAAAGAGAATCCTAGGATAGCTTTCTCGAAAGTCTTTACACCGTAAATAAAAAAATGACGAAAAATATTGTTGTGAGTATTAAAATAGGTACTACAAGCTCTGAACAAATGAAATGGCTGTAACATAGGGACATACAAACATATAGACGGACATTAACATATTTATAAACGTATCTCATACTGCAGTACCTTAAAATGGGACCCGAGTATTTTGATTTATAGATTTAACTAATTTGTTAGTAACCGCTTGTAACGGTTGCGAATCACGTCTATATGTATTTAGATGACATCATGTTTACAGAATAAACTAAGGAGCACACGATATTTATGGAGATTTACATTATTTGTTAAAACATGCCTACAACGGCGACCGACGCGACGGTTGATTCTGTAAATGTTCATTTGCAGAGGTCCCAATATTCTGCGAAATCCAGTTTTCTCGAGATTGAATCTGATTGAGATTCATCATGAAAATCCACCGGAATCTAAAACATATAAATTATATGAAACATATAAAACATATGCGGCTATTTCCCTCGTATTATTTTCCCTCGATTTTTCTGACGTGGGTATGACGGTGAAGAGAAGCTTGAGAAGAGACTTGGCGTTCGTATCGCCTGTATCGTTAGCGCCTAGCAATTTGTCTCTCAAGATCTTTCTTAAAGTTGATGGGAATGTCAATGCTCAAGATCACAATTTTGTGGTGCAAATATTTCATAATCATTAGCATCATCATCTCAGGCATATGAAGTCCACTGCTGGACATAGGCCTCCTCCATGGATTGCCAAAAAGACCAATTGGAAGCGGCTTGCATCCAACGTCTTCCCGCTACTTCTATGAGGTCATTTTTCCATCTCGTGGCTGGTCTTCCTACGCTGCGCTTGCCGGTGCGTGGTCTCCACTCATGAACTTTTCAGCTCCATCGGCCATCAGTTCTACGCGCTACGCCCTGCCCACTGCCACTTTAACGGTGACTTTTGTACGTCTACGTATCTCTTCATTTCTGATTCAATCTCGCTGAGAGACTCCGAGCATAGCCCTCTCCATAGCTCGTTACATGACTTTGAGTTTCCATATATAAAGCCCATAGTGAGTGACCACATAGTGAGTGGTGCCAATATTTGTGAAAATGACAACATATATAATGACATGTAACATGCCAAAAAAGATAGGTGTTTGAAATGAAACGATCATAAAACAAGTTCAATAATGTATATTATTTCACTACGTACATTGGAACACGTGCCACCCCGCACCCGCATGTTGTCATTACAATTAAGTATATTGGAAATAAATCTTGTATGTCGCAAACATGAACCGAGGCAGGAGAAGAGAAATGTAATAATCAATAACTACTTGTTTCAAATATCTTTAGACTTCATTTATTTTCTGTAGTTTTTTTTAATACGAAATTGATCTACGTTCGAGTTGAACCTAGACTCGAATGGCACAGGTTCCAGTCCAGGCAGATGGTATGATGAGAGAGGCCTATACCCCGCAGTGTACAGAAGGCTGTGGATGATGATGAGATCTATGGCCGTCTAATAAAAAACTGTTTTTTTTAAGAAGATTTAGATAAAAGCGGCTATAAATAAAAGTGTACATATTAAATACCTACACTTTTACCTAAAAAAAGAAAGAGAACAAATATGTTTATAAAAGAAAAACAAAATACCCGACTGCAGAAAAGCAGTTTTTGCAGTCTAACTTACGATTTCGTTACACTTGATACGCTGTTGAGTGTACGTTTTTAGTTTTACCTACTTAGTAACCACAACTCTCGTAAAAGAACAAATTAAAAACACTTTATCATAACTTCCGGTTGCAAGTTATGAAAAGTGCATTTTTATAACAAAAACTTATGTGATTTTACAAAAACTTTTCTAAAGAATATTCCTTTAAATAAATTATACAGTAGCTTTGTGAATACTTTCTCACAAAAACCTATACAGAACAGCATATCAAGCGTAACGCAAGCATAAATTACAGAAAGTAGATACGAAAAATTCAGAGTCAGTAATTTTGTTTTACTTTTAATATAAGTAGATAGCTACTTGTCCTAGTCCATCACTGAATTACTAAGTACCTGGGCGACCGAGCTCCACTCGGACTTTTTATGACTGAAAATACGAGCAAACCCGGTTTCACTAAGATCGTTATTTTTTTTATCCCTTTTTTATACAATATCTTGAGGAAAATTTTAATAGTAAACGTTAGATTAACTTTCCGATTTTACCCAATGTGACAGTCGAGGAAGTCTGTTCTAGTTTGCGTCGATTTTCAAATAATAATTATTTTATTTCGGAAATCATTACGCAGCGCAAATATTATTTTAATAATAGTAAAACCAATAAGCGTCACCACCGTGAAATTGTCGCCCTTCTAAAGGGGTGGAAAGGAAAGCTAATAAGCGACTCGTGTGCCGTATGATTTGAAAAACAATTTATTTCGAGGTAATTATGGGGTAATGATTTTGCGTCCGGTGGGACGTAATGTTAATTATTATTATGGCACGCAATCAAGTGGCGTATGTTCTGTGATATAGGCCTATATAGTGGGTAGTAGGTATGTTTCTATATTAGGCACCTCCTATAGCCTAAGCATCATGACCGATTTTGATGTACGAGTTATCGTAACATTTGTCTTCACTGCCTGTGTAAGTATTTGGGATACAATGCAAAATTTTATAATATTCTCGCAAAAATAAAAAAACGCTTTTTGTGGCATTCAACGTACTTTGTGATAAGTGATTTTACAAAAGAAAAGTATGTTAATTCAGATGCTATACGTGCATACTTTCTCACAAAACGTGCACTCGAGCATATCAAGCGTAATTACGAAAATCGCTCTTATGCAGTCGGGTATTTTGATTTTACCCGACAGCGCAAGAAGGAGGGCATTTCAAAATGACCATGGCATGACCAAATTCAAATAGCGCAAATTTGGTTTAAAAATCTATCTTAATTAAATTTCTATTGGGCCAATCTGAAAGTATATCCTAGAATTTTCAAAAACGGGTTAACAAATGGAATGGGGTTATGCAGTATCAAACATAAAAAATACAACCAAAATCAGAAACTCCTCTTTTTTGAAGGCGGTTAAGAATATCCAATATGAGTACTCCCAAACCCTCGAAGAGACATTCACAGAATTCACACAAACATTTAGATGTGACTAAACACAGTTCGCCACATTCATGCATTCACTGTGATTTATGAGAGGTATACATACACTGTGATTCGTTACCTACATTTCAAGTGCAAAATTAATTTAGATTCGTCTCAATGAAGAGGGTGGTAAAACGGCGGAAATGGGCATAAAGGTACTTGCACCGTGCCGTCTTCCGGTACACTCATCTACACAAACGTTTAACAAAAAAATACAAATGATATTTTTTGCATGACGACATATACTAGCCGCGGCTTAGACACATTTAGATATCAACGGCTCGCTAATCAGTGACAGTTGACAAACACGTAAGTTGAAGTATATAAATAAGTATAACACACAGACATGAAGTTATGATCTTGCCGCTCGCACGTGACGTCAAATGGGATTCATGCCAAAAAAGCCCGCAACGCTTGTCTTGACTGACTTATGAATGGCGCCGTACAGTCAAACTCCGGCGAACGAAAGGACGAACGTGGGTAGCGGGTGAGGAACCCGAGAGTGGCGGGAGACGGAGAGTGTCCGTGTTGTATGTATTTATGTCTTCTGTGTCTTAGCTCAAACACTCTTAGTACTAGAAGCTGTTTATTTGTCATGAGTACAATATATTATGTATGTACATAATCACACTGAAAAGGTGTTACAAAAAAATCTTGAAAAAATATGCTACCTCTACTAATACTGTACACAAGGTGGGGATGAATTATATTTTTTCATCTACCCCATAGTGTGGGGTATTGTTGGATAGGTAATTAAAAAATGCTGAGGGTGTGCGAAAATTTCATAACAAGTGAACTTTCATAATGAGTCAAGTGCAAGTCTAAAAATACAATAATTATTATAGTTTAAGAAACTGAAACAATCAACTTCAAAATACACATTTTTTAAACCAAACATCTGAACCAATTTTGATAATATTATAGAACCAATCTTTAAGTATGTATATCCTTTAAAATAAAAAGTATTTTCCAATTCGTTTTATAAATGACGGAATTATCAAACAGAAAAAAAATACAACCGAATTGAAAACTTCTTTCTTTTTGAAGTCGGTTAGTAAAATTTCGCCGACACTTTATTACTCAACAGTACATCTACCTGTGCCCCAGTCGGAAGTGCGATTGTCTCACGCCTGTCTGCCATCGTTCTACGTCATTTTTTTTAACAGCTGCTACTTTTGCGATTCCTGGATTCACAAGGTCATTATGGTGCCAGTTGGCAAAACATATGGTGAAGAACGATATACGTTAAGCAACAAGTACCTATATTAAAAGAAAAATAAAATACCCGACTGCAGAAAAGCGGTTTTTGTAGTCTAACTTATGATTTGTTTACGCCTGATATGCTGTTCAGTGTACGCCTTTTGTGAGAAAGTACGCGTAAAATCGCTGTCAAAGGTTATAAATAAGTAATTTAAATAAATAAGTAATTTAAAAAAATCGAAGACAAAATTCATCGAGTCCGCAACATGAAAAAAAAAAATTATAAATATTTACATTTCATTATTTTAAATATCGTATCGTGCAAAAGAAACACCAAATAAATATTATATTTACATTTCTATGAAGACATCAACTTTCTGAAAAATAATCTTATTATACTTACTAAAAAAAACAGTTATAGTTATTTTCTATACAAAATAATTGGTCCGTGCCTTGACTTCACCACTTCATATCTTTTTTTTTGCTATTATTTTTCTGGTTCTAAGAATTGTAGAAACATAAATATATACTTTATTGAGAAAATTTTAGTACAACGTGATTAAAATAAGCAGATCCTTAGCAAACAAAAAAAAAGGAGTCATGTAGTGGCTCCTAACATTAACAGTTTCGTAACAAACCGTAACGTAATTTCACATTGTTTACTGTGAATTCCTGTTATTTGAACTTGAACGCAACCTAACGTCGTATTGTTGGCACCACTGACTCATGATCATAATTATGAAAGAGCTTAATTAGCACAAGCTAAAACAGGTTTTTAAATATTTTTATGATGTATATTTTTCGAATTAAGAAGGAAAATAAAAAAATAAAAAAATCCCCATTTTATCTACTAGTTTGTGCGGAACCCTCGGTGGGCGAGTCTGACTCGCCTTGACCGGATTTATTTGTTAATAAACTTAAGTTTTATATCACCTCAACTTTTTGTGAAATGTTACATGGCAATGTTTTAAAAAATATTATGATTGAAAGTTTGTTACTACATAGTAACAAACTTTCAATCATAATATCTTTAAAAACATTGCCATGTAACAGTAACGGAAAAGCAAGTTGAAAGTCTTATATGCTCTCTAAAATTTAAGTTAAATGGATAGGGATAGGATGTGTCTTGATCGATTCCCTTCTAAAATAAAGGAATATACATGTAAAATTTAGTTTTATTTACCTAACCCTTGAAATCTGAAGTAGGTAGTAAATAACAAGCTCGTTTCAAAACAAATTACTCATTTATATTATTAGTAAAACATACTCTTTAATAATATAAATTAGTAATTTGTTTTGGAACAAGCTTTTCAATACTTAGTGCATAAAATGTGCTAGGAGCCATTTCAAATTTCGCGCGGTTTATAAGTTACCAAAGGGTCCCACTACCGGCGCTAGTAGTCGTACTTTGAAACCACCTTTTTTGTATGAAGTTAGCGTTCTTCTCCTGTATTAATGTTCCTTGCTCGTCTCCCATTGGCTAAAGATGGCGGACATAATTATTTGACGGCCATTTTAGTCGAGCGACATGTAAATAGCATGTGTAATAACAGCGCCGTTATGAAAAAAATAAAATAAAGATTTTGGGATAAGTTTTAACGTTTAAGTGTGTTACGGTTTTTTGAGGTTTGTATAATGTATTTATTTAATAGTTTTGATATATTTTGAATTGCTTGCTTTCGATTTTTCTTTATAGTTATATTCTGCTTACAAATTCGTAACGTTACGTAATTTTTGTATAAAGCTAAGAGCATATTTGTAATTAACCAACTACTTCAGTAACAAAGATGGATAATGTTTTAGCTTCATTAATTATGTTTTATTTTTGAAGTGATAACTTCTTATAGGGGGTAAACCGCTTCGTTACGTAACGAAGCAGTTTACAGGGTAACGCGTTACGGCGCCAGTCTGTCTGGCTAGATTAATTTAAGTTATC
The DNA here is from genome assembly GCA_947563715.1 of Lycia hirtaria. NCBI lineage: Eukaryota > Metazoa > Arthropoda > Insecta > Lepidoptera > Geometridae > Lycia > Lycia hirtaria. The sequence continues at coordinate 24,744,506 of OX387376.1, forward strand.
ACTTCTGTCGGGCGTCCCGAGATGCACACGTTTTTATTTTACAAGAAATATATCTACGTCTGACGACTATCTCGCCTGATGGTAAGCGACGGTGCGGCCGAGGATACAGCACGTCAGCAAGGTTACAGAACCATGAAAAAGTTCTCATGAAACAAGAAGATGGCAAGGAATTCCACTTCTATGCAGTACGTACGTATAAAATATGGCTACATCTTAATACAATACTAATGATAGCTAGATATTTAGGTAATTTAGGAAAATTACTAATGTACGAGTACTTATTTATTTATTTATTTTAATGCTAACCTTGATTAAATCAACTTAGGCTGAGGTTTATAATGTATCGTAATCACGAAAGAAACAGATTAGTAAAGTAATTGAATAAATTTGTTATTCATGTTATATATGATTCATTTCGGGGAGTATGCGCAAGAGCTTCACGACCTACTTCCACCCTTCTCATTTCACTACAGTTTAGGACTAGCAGAATGTCGACGCATTAACACCCATTTCTCATTGAAATGCCAAAAATCAGTACTCAACGATATTGGTCTACATTATTGATGCGTATTGAATGGAATTTTTGCCACCTTCTCAGTTCCCTGAGAATTATAATCTTGGAATTTCAAGGCTAGAGTGAATAGATATCTTCCTAGCCGTTCGCCGTTCCCACCGTCGCTGAACATCAGGCGAATGGGCGGTCAATCGTAGAATATATCTTGCATAAAAACATAGATACTTATTTAGAACATTGCGCGCCTGCTAGAAGAAAGAATGAATGAAAAAAAATGCTCCTATCTAATTTACATCAATCGGCCTACCCATTTTTTCCTTTCTATATCAAAGAAACTAGATAGAAATAGCTTACATCTTGGATTTAATACATAGACAAGTAATATTATTATAGCAAAATCAAACAACATAACTATACCTACCTACAATATGATACTTTTTCTTAGCTCTTAATGACAAATCTAACGACACTTTACACATCTGAATTAGAGATTGCCAACCGGGCCCGGTGCCTTTTAAGATACCCACCGGGCCCGGCCCGGTAGGTATGAAAACCGCGGCGCGGGAGGGAGCGCAAAATCTTATACCTAAAATTCGCATGACAACCGCTGCGAGCTGCCACGTTGCCGTTCTGACGAACAAACAAAACAATAAAAATTTGTTTTGTTTATACCAAATATTACCAAATACCAAATCTACCAAAGTTTATCTATCTATCTAATCTAAGTTGTTATGACAAATTTAGTGCTTTAGTGCATTTAAGCTTTATTAGTTTCTTATTCTAATACTATGTTTCAAATGGACACTATAACGAGTAAAGAGAAAGACCTGCTTGCTTAAACTTATAAAAACTAATAATTACTAATACTAATGTTACTATTCCGTCCATAAGTAAAAGTAATCAATTCTGTATTAAATCAGAGATTTTGAGACTTTGAGTGAGACTGATTATTGTTGATTTGCTAGTTTGAAATATATATTAATTCGTAACCTTGAATCATTGTCCTTTTCCATTCTTATATAGCAAATTTTCATAAAATACTTTAACGGTTTTATCGCTAACACATCAACCCGCCAACCCAACCGTACCGGGAAACCTGTAGAAACATACCGGGTTGCAATCTCTAATCTGAATCGATCAAACCGTTTATGCTACAAAGGGCAATAATTATAAAAACTCGTCATTATTAAAACATTCCTCTCTGGGCAGTCTAGTAGAAGATAGTGAATAGGTAATAGTACAACTTATTGTTTTTAGAAAATGCCACTTACCAATGCTGAGAGGCAGAAACGCTATAGAGAGAAGCTGAAAATTGAAAACCCTCAGAAACATGAAAGAGTACTTAAAAAGCAACAAGATAAAGCGAGAAAAAGAAAAAAGATACGTGATATGACTGAAGAAGAGAAAACACTACAAAGAGAAAAATTGAAAAAATATAACGCGAAAAAAGCTTTGAAAAAGAAAGAAACTGTACGGAATGAGAACGAAGAAACGAGTACGGATGTGACTGAAAATATAGAAGAAATTAATTCAGGCAATCAGAAAACATCAGATGAAAATAATGTAACAGAAACTGAGAAGCTTATAAAAGTTATAAAAAAAATTAAAAGACAACTACGCCGTTATAAAACTAAAATAAATATACTTGAAAATAAAATAACATCAATGCAGCAAACTAACACTAAAGACCCTGCAAACATACAAAATGTTAACATACAATTTTTTGAAGTTACTCCAAAAACTAAAACATACCAAATGTTAGAAGATATAAAAACAATATCAGATGAAGAGAAAGAAAAAATTAAGAAAAATCTACTGTTTATGAATACAATGACAGCTACGTTGAAAAGAGAATATGAAAGTGCTGACACAAATGAAAAGAAACATGTGTTGAAGAAAGTAGCCCAAGGTTTAAGAATTCAATTTCAATACTTTTGCGATTGATGCATTGTTGTGTACATTATTAGCTATGCCCCGCACTTTAACACGGCGTAGTGATAAGAAATGTAAGTGAACGGTGATGATGGTAACAAAATGTAGCCTATGTGTGTCTACAGGTTCTCAGTTATCTCTGTACCAAATTTCATAACAATCGGTTAGCCGTTTAGTCGTAAAAAGGTAACAGAGATATCTCACTACTGACTGCCTGTCAGACATACATTTAAGAGTTACTTTCGCTTTTTAACCGACGAAAAAACGAAGGAGGTTTACAATTCGACGCGTATATATTTTTAGGGTTCCGTATCTCAAAAGGAAAAAACGGAACCCTTATAGGATCACTTTGTTGTCTGTCTGTACGTCTGTCCGGGTGTCAAGACCTTTATCTCGGGAACACGTGAAGGTATCGAGTTGAAATTAAAACCATATACGCAGATTCATAGTCTCTTGCTGCAGAAAGAAAAATAAAATTTCTCAGTTTTCGTAAAAAATGTTACAGCCGAATATGTCGTAAAAACGCACATTTCGACACTCACTAGGGAATCAAAACCTATGGGGTACTTCCCGTTGACCTAGAACTATGAAATTTGGCAAGAAGCATTGTATTAGAGTACACCTAGGTATAGGAAAAAATCCGAAAACTGGACATTTTTAATTTAATCACAAAAATAGTGTCTTTATGCAAGGAATGAGGGCCCAAATTTTTAAGTGAATTAACCGTATCATGTGTGAGAAAGAGCTTCATTAGCATAATATTAAGCTAAACAGGTTTTTAAATAGTTGTACCATGTATATTTTTCGGTTTATGAAGGAAAATATAAAAAAAAATGATTTCCCCCTTTTATTTAGTTTGTACGGAACCCCAGGGCGAGTCTGACTCGCATTTGTCCAGTTTTTATTGTTTAATGTATGACCACGAATAACTTTTTACAGAGTAGTCCGATTTTGATAATTCAATTCTTTTTAGTGGAAAGAATAAAGGAAAAATCTTATACCACGAAATTGGTCCCATATAAATTTGGAAAAAAAAACAACCCTCAGGGTAGGAAAACAGGGGATGATTGATTGTTCACTCACTGATTGTAATGTATTACCACGTATAACTTTTTACAGAATTGGAGGAAAAGCTTTTTACAAAGTTCGTTGGAGGTTAAGTAAAAGCGCTTTTTATTTTTATTTTTACGTGAGTCGTATTATTATTACAAAAAAATACCTATACCTCGCACATCGAAACCGGTCAAGCCGTTTAGGCTGTAGGAGGTAATATTGAAACAAAAGTATCTAGATATAGACCATACGTAAAGCAAGATAAAACATGGACAAAGTTTATTTACTCCGAAGCTTACACATCTGGCTACTGCTGATTGTAACGCACCTTCTCGCACAATATAAAACGTTTATTCAGATTTCTATAGATTTTAACGTAGTCCAAAGATTTATGTGGTAGGTACCTACCGACATTCAGCAACTTGAAGAGAAGGGATTACTCGCAGATGTGAGCGCACCTTTAGCGTGGTTTGGAGAAGGAAAGGTGTGACGAGACGTGACCGACATGTATGGTAGGCTACTGAATTTAAATGAAGGTTCAGAGCCATGGGTCATGTTACTATTAGGATACATACGACTACATACTAATGAGACCTTTAGCTCTTCGAGTATCTGTAATAAAAGAAAAACAAAGTACCCGACTACACAAGAGCTGTTTGCAGTCTAATTTACGATTTCATTAAGGTTGATACGCTGTTGAGTATACAGTTTTTTGTGAGAAAGTATGAACATAAGCACTGTAAATGGTTATAAATGCAAAAATCTTTAGAGTAATTCTTTAGTAAAAATCACGTACTTATTTTTACGAAAAAGGTCGTGTAGGAGGTTACGAACAAGAACAATTTTAAATTTTTGCAAGTTTCGTTAGAGTTATTTAAATATATCGCACTCAGGGAGTAAAGACGAATTTAAAGACACCTCGCACACTACGGTGAAGCCATTTAGGCTGTACGAGATAGTTAATTTATTTACCGAATGAAGCATAAATAGGTACTTAAGTAAAAACATACACCATTAAAAATACCTTCCTTTTTCAAGTGAAGTAAAACACCTACAAACAAAATAACAACAGTGTCACCTAATTGTGACCCAAGGAAGGAGCTTTCATTGTCTTCAAGCGTTTTTTCGACGCACACGGCACAGTTCCTTTCTTTCTTATTTGTATGGACAGCGCGCGCCTGATATACCCATTCAGGAAGTCACTGGCGAATGTTGCCAAATATGGGACATAAATGAGTGTGTGTTTGTACTCGTAAGCAGAGGTATTTTGTAGCTGGTTATGCAGAGGCTCTCAGAGGAATCAATAGATCAGACAAAAAAAAACTGACTAAATAAATCAAATCATTATGCGTCTATGTAATGCAATACGTTACAACACGGACAAAATAAAAAAAAACACCTTTTACAAATAGATAATAGATTTTATTGTGGCAAAAACTTCTTATTTTGTTTTAAACATGAATAAGTCGTTACGTTAGTCTACGTTAGTTTACGTTAGTCGTTACGTTTGACCACTAACTCGCCTGTTGGGAAGCGACGATGTGGAAACAAAGATGCTGGCAACTTGTTCTACTCTGGCTGTTCCGATTAGAAAGGTAGCGTTGAACCGTTTTGTATGTAAGTATGTTGGGTAAATCCACAATATATGGGTGGTAGTGAGCTGATTTTCTACTTGTTCTGTGGTGGAAATAATATAATATTTCATAATTATATACCTAATATATAATTTACCTGAACAACGTTTTAGCTACAAGCCGGCTACGACTATAATTCGTCCTCAACGCGTACTACACAGGCTCCCTGCCACCTTCTCTGTGACGATTACACTTACGCTACGTTTGTGATGTTAATTTAAGTCAACAAGAATTTCTAGAAAATTCAAAAAACTCCGACAAAAGAAACGGCAAAACGGTTTTGATAAAACATACCCCATTCTCGATGAAATCTTCCTTCAAACAAAAAAATCTAGATTAGCATCGGTATATCCGTTTGAGAGCTACGATGCTACAGACACACACTTCAAACTTATTTATACTTTTTGGGTCGGAGGTTTTTTTTTTGCCGTCCTCCACCTATAACTCCCTTGAAATTAATCAAGGCCCTTTTGTAAAATTTATTTAAAATTGTCGATTAAGTTGCTTACTTTCCAATGTTGTAGTTTATGTTGTTACTTTTTATTTATTTTGCAATTTTGAAAAAAAAAATTGGGTCCTTGTTTTTCACAGCTATTTTACTTTAATAATATTGATTTATATGACTATAGTTTATTTATGTTATATTAATTTATTATATGTTTATATATTACACGTAGTTATCACTAGTTACTTAAATATGTTTATTTATTTTGTGTTAATATAAGTTTTGTTTCTTATCCCATTGTAAGGTCATGTACCTATTTAATTTAGCTCTTTATACTTATTATTTCCTTTTATATTGATTTGTTATGTTTTTCCACTATGCGTTACATTGAAACCTATGCATCAATTAATATTTTTTATCTATGTACTAGGATTTCCAAGTGTAATTGTGTTTCTGATTTTCCCATTTTGCATATTTGCTCGTTTTTAGGGTTCCGTACCCAAAGGGTAAAAACGGGACCCTATTACTAAGACGTCGCTGTCTGTCTGTCTGTCTGTCTCCAGGCTGTATCTCATAAGCCGTGATAGCTAGAAAGCTGAAATTTTCACAAATTATGTATTTCCGTTGCCGCTATAACAACAAATACAAAAAATTAAAATAAAAAAAAATATTAAGGGTATTGTTTTTTTCGTATTTTTTTGCTCAATATTAAAAACGGTAACAGGTAGACGCTTCAAATTTTCACAGTATATTTACTTGTATATTACCTTTCAAAATAAATAATTAAATAACAATAAAGTAAATATTAAAGGGGGGCTCCCATACAACAAACGTAATTTTTAAGCAATTTTTACTCGATCTTAATTAACAGGTAGAAACTTGAATATTTGTAAGTAAATATTTAGAAATATATTAACTATAAAAATAAATACCTAATCTAATTCATAAAAACTCACAAAATGAAAATAATCCGTGCATCTAAACGCGGTGCGAGCGCCGCGCCACGCGGGTAGCGGGGAGGTAACATCACGGAGCAAGCCATAGCCGCGCGTATTCGCAAAGATTACTATTATAACCGGAGACGTATTCGCGCGAGCGTTGTCGTGATGCCCGGATGTGTATCGAAAACCTACCTATAAGTTTGCAATTTACTACTTGGAATTTCGTTGATTTCTCGTTATTTTATAAACAGAACTAAACTTTGTAGTATTATAGATGATAGTACGGAACCCTTCGTGCGCGAGTCCGACTCGCACTTGGCCGATTATTTATTTATTTATCTGCTTTATTGCCCATTTGATTTATATATCTATATCTTATGATATAGTTATTCAATCTATATTATGTATCTATTTATTCTTTTTTATAACTTTACTAACTATTTTTGTACTAAACTCTAAAAATGGGTCGGGAGTAAAAAATGGCCCACATTTTAAATCGTCCGGTAAAATTTTTAATTTACAAATAAAACAATAAACACTATAAGTTGTATAAAAACATTTTTTTATTGTCATATTAACAGTTTACAGTAGAGTGAGATTAGCTGAATTATATTTATACTCGTAATATAAAGATACAGAAGTTGTAACATTCGATTTTCTTATTTGATAAATGAATGTAACGTTTGTATGAACTTAAACTGTCCTGTGAAGTAAACAAAAATAGGTGTACTGACGACCAGACTCATTGATCTCTCATCTCTCATTGTTATTTACACTAAAAGACAGGTTATGAAGCTCAGGCTTTATTTGTTACTACAAAATATGTGAAGGATAAGTAATTTCTAGAGAATGCAATCACGCAACTTTTTTATTTAATTCTTTAGTTGCGAGATTTGTACATAGTAATTTTATCGCAATATTTCGGTATTTTGCGTATCTCGCAGTTTTGAAAATCATAATGATTATTTGACATTATGACTGGTCCCAAATATCATTGGAACGTGATGGAAGGAAATGGAGGAGAACTTTACTCAGAAGTAAGGTCTAACAGGTAAAAAAAATATGAAAATCTTATTTAAACCAAATCACGACCAATTTTTTTTTTAATTTTATTAAACGATAATTTATGAAAATTGACATCGAACCTGACCTGTTCTATTTGCTCATAAATGTTGATACGTATCAACAAATCTTGCGAGATTAGGTCCAAGAATAATCTCGAAATTAATTAAAGAGCTTGGTATTACGAGATTGTTCCTTAATAATTCTCTCTCTGAAGTTAAATTTTTAAACTTACCGAAAAACGTTACTCAACTTTGATCAACGTCTCAAATTATCTGCCTCTTTTACGCAAGTATCATTACGTGTCAGCGAGAAGTTGACGAAACATGTTGAGCATTGATCAATTTTGAGTAACTTTCGGTTAGATCATATATTATTACAATTTTTAAGCCGTAGTTTACTAACAAATAGATTTAAAATATTCACAAAAAAATATAAATACGAGTATATTACAATAAGAAGTTATAACAGAACTGATCAACTGATATATTAAACCACAATTTTATATACACAAGTGTAAAGTACACTTTTATTACTTAGAATATGATATGAGTATCTACACTGACCTTAAACTACAGGCTGGTGGTTGTCCAACTGGATTTAATTTTGTTTTTATGTCAAAATATATTCTTGTTTATAATCATTTTGACGCTGTATGCGTTATGCTCGATAATTCCTTGTACACTGGTACAAGAATCACGTCACCTTTAAAAAAACAAGAAACAAAAATACCCGACAGTATAAGAGCAATTTTCGTAGTGTACACTAATATAGCAAGTTGCGTGTGCGTTTTCGTGAGAAAGTATGTTGAGAGGTGCTCCGCAACTCATTTAAACGAGCATTCTTTAATTGTATTGTATTTGTATGTAATACTCAGTGATTTGTATGTGATGATGATGATATGATCGCCTACAGCCTAAACGGCTTGACCGTTTATGATGTGCGAGCTGTCGTTAGATTCGTCTTCACTACCCGAGTGTCATAGGTTATATTTTTTGTATTAATAATAATATATCTCCCGCAAAAATAAAAAAATCGTTTTTCGTAAGGGAGCACTCAAATATTACGTAACGCAATTTGGGGGGGCTTAAAAATCGTTACGGTGCGTTATCAAGGTCGGGAAAGGGAGTACTTAAACAACGCGTTACGTAACGTTTTTTTAATTTTAATAAAAAAGCTAGGGAATTAGTATCTTCCAAATCGGCAACCCTTTTCGTTTATGTTTTACGGGGAATCCATCGATTGTATTGTACGTTACTTTTCTTTAGGGTTTAATTTTAATGGCCACTTAAATGTTAATAAAATGTTACGTAACGTTTAGGGAGGGGGAGGGGGGGGGGGGGGGTACAGAAAAACGTTACGGTGCGTTACATGGGGGGGGGGGGGGTCTAAAATCTTCAAAAATTGCGTTACGTAATACTTGAACGCTCGAGATTAGTCACGTAGGTGTGGGTGTGGCGGCATGCAAGAGCGTCATGCTATTTTACAAAAGTAGCCTACCTATGACACTCTGAAAGTAAAGACGAATGTTACCAAAATCTGTCAACCCATTTAGGCTGTAGAAAGTAACATTAGTATGTAGACACGTGCAAGTATCCCGAGCACTTTTCAAATGTCTGTATGTGAACATCACAGAGGTCAAATTATGACATAAATACATACAAAAACATTACCTGCCATCATTGTGCAGTCGAGTAAAAATAACATCATCTGCATTCGAGAATACGTGATTTAATATAAATGTGACGTTCACAACCAGACATTTAAAATGTGGGGACAAACGCCACGTACGAGGCGTTTCAAATTGTTGTGATAATCAGTTGTCATTTGCATGAGAAAACCCTGTCCAGCGCTAAAAAAATTAGGTCAGTGATCTGCACATAATATGAAACCTTCAGAAGCTACATAGGCGATATTTATCACATAATTTTATTTGTTACTAATTAGGTATATTTCCAACGCATTTGTTCATACAGCGCCTATCTGCAGTATGGGGAGAGCTAACTGGAATGCATTTTGGATGTACGTCGAACTGTTGCCAGCCTGAAAAAAAAAGAAAATTAACAATTTTTTCATAAAAAGTGAATTAATAAAGAAAAGGTATTTTCTTTTGCGACGACAAATAAAACATAATAAGCACTCTTGGAACAGGAACTAGTAACTCTAAATTCTAAAGTTAAGATGACGGGACCGACTGTTGCTTCATGAAAGATTTTCTTACAGAGTGACTTGGTGAGAGATTTTCTTACACAGTTGCTTCGTCAGATTTTCTTACACAGTTGTTTCATGAGAGATTTTCTTACACAGTTGCTTCGTGAGGGATTCTCTTACACAGTTGTTTCATGAGAGAATTTCTTACACAGTTGCTTCGTAAGAGAATTTCTTACATAGTTGCTTCGTGAGAGAATTTCTTACACAGTTGCCTCGTGAGAGATTTATTTTCTTAACTTACCTCTAAAAATATATTAGTGATGTAAGTGTTGATTTGCTCCTTATTTTCAGAGGGAATAGAGTTCAATTTTTCAGTGAACAGCGTGGCCAGCTCGCTTATATGTTTAGTGAACACCACCGTCAGTCTGGAATAAGTAAATATTATAATAACTAACGATATACCTTATAGACAATGGACACAGCAACGTTGCTGGGCATTATTCAAGTTCTAAAATATTATAAGTAAGAGTGGTCACTTGCTAATGGCTTTATGAGGAAGCTCAAAGTCACGCGACGAGCTAAGGAGAGGGTTATGCTCGGGGTGTCTCTGCTAGATCGACGGCCTTATCGAAAAATGTTACTCAAATTTGATCAACGTCTCAAATTCTCTGTCTTATTTCCGCAAGTGTCATTACGTGTCAGTGAGAAGTTAACAAAATATGTTGAGCATTGAACAAATTTGAGTAACGTTTTTCGGTAAGAACCCAAATCAGAAACGAAGAGACACGTATAGAGTTTTAACAAGTTGCAAGTGGCAGTGGGCAGGGCACATAGTACGTAGAACTGATGGCCGATGGGACCGAAAAATTCTCGAGAGGAGACCACGCACCGGCAAGCGCAGCGTAGGAAGACCTGCAGCCACGAGATGATAAGATGATCTCATACAAATGGCAGGAAGACGCTGGATGCAAGCCGCTTCCATCAGGTCTTTTTTGGAAATCCATAGGGGAGGCCTCTAAGTTCAGTGGTGGACTTATGGCTAAGATGATGATGATGATGATCTAAGTGTGAGAAGCGCTTAAACTGTTAGAAATTTAAAATTATAGGCAACATTGAGTTGTTATAAGTAAGCGTGACGCTTAACATCAGGCATACGACATGTTCGTTTTGTTTAAAAAAAATTGGTCTGTCCCGGAACGGAAGATATGAAACAAAAGGTAATATTGACATAAATACAAAATGCGTGTACAAACGGTGAACGCGTCTAATATAGTATAGTTGAATATATGAACATGCGTAGTATACAACTCACACAAAGAAGTAACCATGTGTATAGTATACGCATACGCACATACAAGGGATGAGAGAGAACGGTAACGTATTGGAGGCGTGGCAGCATAAAAGAGCATCGCGCCATTTCCCGTCAAGGCATACTAGTTAGTTTTAATGTCAAGGTGCAAAGATAGATGTAGATAGATGATAGATGACATAAAAAAACAGATATTTGTAATAAAAGAGTACATTCAGAAAGAGAACTAATATCGTATTGAGGAAGCTGCTGTCTTTACTGTCAACATGGATAACTTTAACTCCGTGCCAAACATTGTACACAGTTTTTTTTTCGTAGATTCCTAAATAGTAGTAGTAGGCAATGGGATGGAAAATGAAACAACAAAAATACAGCCACGGATTCAACCCTCAAAAAAGGTTTTAGTCACGACCATCCGAAAATCGGCAAAATTATTATTCTGAAGAATATTTGTGATGTTGTTTTCTAGTTGTACAAACGATTTCCTAAAAGTTAATTCATTCATTTAAAATTTTCAAAAATGTGGGTATGCGCGAGCTAGCGATTCATGAACGACGTATCTGACACGGAGTCAAAGTTCCCGGCGTTGGCAGTATTGAATTATTTTGTTGTTGATATGAGTTCCCGTTACGTTGGCGCGACAGTTCTGTTCCCGAACAGAGCGTAGAGTATGCGAGGTTACTCACTGAGTGAGCGCGTCCGCCTCGTCTGCTGTGGACCTCCTGGCCTTAGTGAGCAACATCTCCCCGCACTTGTGGTATGTCTGCATGGAGAGCGCGGTGGAGTGCGCGAGCGCAGACACGCAACGCTTGTACACCGCCCTCTCAGTTACATCCGCAGTGCTCGACACCCACTCCACTGTTTCCGTGTATTGTCTGCAAATAATGAAATGCTTTAATTCCAATTTCATCCCGCGGACTGCTAATTGTGGAATAAGCTTCCTGAGTGGCCTCTTTCCCTATAGATATAATCTGGGTGTTTTTAAGTCGAGCGTGAATTGGTTTCTTCTAGGTAAGCGCGATAGACCGCAACGTCGCTTAACATCAGGCAAGTTGGCGGTCAAGCGCAAACCTATTACTACACAAAAAAAAGGGAATATGCATGAATTTTATTTATTCATTTTTTGTGGAATGTTTTTATTTGTGGTTATCTTTTTTGTGACTAAATAAAAATAAATCATGCATATTCCCTATTATCCTTTAAAATAAATTTAGAAAAATTGAATTCAAACAATTCAATAAACTGAACATGGAAAAATAACAACTGTTACATATAATACCGAAATATTAAATAAAATCTGGATATGCGGGTTCAAGTTCCGTCGGATGTGAGAAATTTTTGAACTGTCTATAAATTTGTAGATCAAATATATTGTACTGTATCAAACAATATCATCCACGGGGTCCGTAAACAGGGATACATACTTGAGTAACGGCTGGAAGTTGAGCTTGATGCCCAGGTCCTGGGTGGCGGCCTGCAGCCTCTCGAGGAGAGCGGCGGGCTTGCTGTCCGCAGACCTGTCCTCATCATCGTCATCCTCCTCCTCCTCCTCCTCGTCGGGCATCTCGCACAGTTCTGGACAAAACATTTTAACAATAGATAAACACAAGTATAGTAAGTAGTAGTATACGTCTACCTAGGACAGACGGTCCGATTAGGCAGGACCAACTTTACGAGGGAGGTCAATCGTCGTATCCAACTCGGCTGGGCAGCGTTCGGGAAACTTAAAAGCGTCTTCTCGTCCAATATTCCCCAGTCCCTTAAGTCGAAAGTTTACAACCAGTGTGTGTTACCAGTGATGACATACGGCACTGAAACGTGGTCCCTAACTATGGGCCTTATAAGGAAGCTCAAGGTCACGCAACGAGCTATGGAGAGGGCTATGCTCGGAGTCTCTCTACGAGATCGAATCAGAAATGAAGAGATACGTAGACGTACAAAAGTCACCGATATGGCACAGCGGATTAGCAAGTTGAAGTGGCAGTGGGCAGGGCACATAGCACGTAGAACTGATGGCCGATGGGGCCGAAAGGTTCTCGAGTGGAGACCACGTACCGGCAAGCGCAGCGTAGGAAGACCAGCCACGAGATGGACAGACGACCTCATACAAGTGGCGGGAAGACGCTGGATGCAAGCCGCTTCCAATCGGTCTTTTTGGAAATCCATGGGGGAGGCCTATGTCCAACAGTGGACTTCTTATGGCTGAGATGATGATGATAGTAAGTAAAAGAAAAATAAAATACCCGACTGCAGAAAAGAGGTTCTTGCAGTCTAACTTACGATTTCGTGTACGTTTTTTTTTTTGAGAAAGTATGCGTAAAATTACTACAAATTATTATAAATGCACATTCTTCAGAATAATTCTAGTGAAATCGATTGTTTCTTACGAAAAAGTTCGTTAGAGGTTCGGGAAAAAAATGCGTTTTTTAATTTTTGCAAGAAATGTATTATGATTATTACAAAAATACGAATAAGAAGACGAAAACAACAATTATCATGCTTTTTAGGCATTTTTTTGTTACAGCTCATATGTTAAAAAGTACTTTGAGTACTTTTTAACTATTTATTAGGCTATTCCTACTATACAAAATATGTGAAGTTAGAAATATTCCTAGATATAAAGCACATTTTGTTCAGAAATAAAGTTTACAGTCAATTGGAACACAAAAAAAACTACCATAATTTCCTAAGAAAAATGTTTAGGTTGTATATTTTGGCCTCTTATAGTTTAAGTAGAATGTCCATAAATTTCGATTACACAAACTCTCAACTCAACTCTCAAACAACCTGAGGCGTCGTCCATCGCGTGACGTTTTTTTAGCAACTTTTTAGCCCCTCCCTAGGGAGGGAGGGGTTAAAAAGTTGCTAAGCTACTAGAGGGGTCTAGTGATACGTAGTGAAGTTTTAGACTACCTCCCACCCCAAGTCCCGTCAAATTTTTGGTACATTAGCAACTACTAGTGGGGTCTAGTGATAAGTAGTGAAGTTTTAGACTACCTTCCACCCCAAGTCCCGTTTAATTTTTGGTACATTAGCAACTACTAGTGGGGTCTAGTGATAAGTAGTGAAGTTTTAGATTACCTTCCACCCCAAGTCCCGTTGAATTTTTGGTACATTAGCAACTACTAGTGGGGTCTAGTGATAAGTAGTGAAGTTTTAGACTACCTTCCACCCCAAGTCCCGTTTAATTTTTGGTACATATTTTCTTAAAAAAAAAAACATCGCGAATCTAGGTCACGCACCACTTTTCGTTTCGATCATGCGTTGATTAATACACGTGATATATACCCTTGTGAATTTTCGAGATTTTAAGCCTCCCGTGATAATCCCTTACCGGCAACTTGCTGCAACGTCTCCTTGATGTCCTGCCGTTTCTCCGGGGCGGCAGTTTTGATGCGCTCCTCTATCCTCATGCCGACTTGTCTCGACAGCATTTCCAGCGCTTCTAAATGGACTAGACCTACAAATAGCACGTTTCACTTTACTTTCACTGGGGAGTGATAGAGAAAGAAACGTTACATACTCCATTGCTTTCTCTCTTTCTCTCTCTACTCTGTCATTTATATGAGGGCTGACTGAGGGAAATGTACAACTGTTGAGACGAATCCGATATCGAACAATTGTGAATATGGGCACTGAAAAGTGTCAAACTAAATTAGCCCTACTATATGAACGTGACATTTATTGAAATGAAACAAATTGTATGAGATTTATCGTGTATGTTATAAAAAAACAATGAGAAACAATAGCGAAATCCTTAGAAAGCACGTGAGATGTGTTGCTTATAAATATATGCGTTTTTATAATATAGGTGCGATCCTCGCAGTATCTGGAAGTCTTCTGAGTCCTTTTACCAAGATAAATCTTAAATTGAATTTGATAATATGTATTATTCTAATTATTTTTTTACCAAATTTATGCTTCATTAGACTCGATAAATGTACACAATTGAGGCTATTTAATTTGATTGGGTATTGATAAAACCTAACCTACCTACCCTCACCAGAGTCAGGCCCCTCCAAACCAAATTCCTGGATCCGCCACTGGCATTAGTGATGAATATTATAGTAGTTACCTTCAAAATCATCAAACAACGTTTCGTAGTGCACCTCCTTAGCTTCCCTCCTCTCGTCCTTCACTCTGTCCTCTTCGTCAGCCTTCTCTTTAGCCTCCCTCAACACCTGGAAAACCAGTAAAGTCAACCAGTAAGCTATAGCCAGTAGCTAAGTATCACCGCTTTTCATTACTATGCAGATGAACGTATGAAACCGCTAGTAACTAATAGAGATGTATTACTCCCCAGGAAGACTGCAAAAGAATCGGTGTGTGTAGTTTATTATATATGTATAGCGACGTAGTTAAGTACCTGTGACAGTATAGGCTTATCACCAGGGTCCAGACCGAGCATGGCCCGTTTCTTGGCCAGCCCAGGGTCCCCATCTTGCAACACCTCCATGGTCTTTTTACCGATGGTCTCAAGTGTGTCTAGACCGCCGGCTATCACTTTTGTACCTAGAATTTGTTTACAGAAACATATAAAACTAGTCATTCTACGAACAGTACACCTTGCGAGCACAATTTTTTTGTACAAACAAATATACAAAATAATCTGTGCTCGCAAGATCTATTGCTCATATTCAAAATTCTTCTTTAGGATTGAGTATTGAATGTTTCTGCCCTATATTATGAAAAACAACCTCCAAATAAACAAAATAAATAAATATAAATATTGGTGATCATTTCACACAACACCATCTAGCCCAAACTAAGCAAAGCTTGTACTAAATTCTAACAATAACTAGATGGTTGATAGAATACATATATACTTTTTTTTTGTAAATACATTCTTATGAAACATAGAAACACCCAGACACAGAATAAATATCCATGCTCATCACACAAATGTTAGTCCTTGGTGGAGATTGTACCTACAGCTCAGGAGGCAGGCGTACTATCATTGAGCCATGAGACCTACAAATAGCTAATTGTAGCAAACATCATCACTTTTTAACCGAGATTTAACTACCCTTATCTTGACAACCTCTTGGCCGATTCTACTCATATTTAATTGAGTACCAAATTTCTAGCAAATATCATCAAAATCTGTCAGTAAATAATGCTGTAGCAATTTTCCCCAATTTTTCAATTTTTGGGGAAAATGCCCCACAAAGGAACAAAAGTCTCATTTGTTGATGCAGACCTGTTAGCTTATCTCACTTGGTCAACAAAATCTTACCTGTGGTCTCAACAAATTTGGTTACACCAGACAACAAACTGCCAAGCTGGAAAGCATCGCCACTGCTCCCTTTCATCTCATCAGTCGGAGTAACTGTCTTCTCCATAGTAGGTTCTACAGGAACCTGGGAGTCTCCATCAGAGTTGGATTTGGATTCTTTAGTCTCTCTAGCTTTTAGTCTCGCTAACTCTTCAGGATCCGGGGCACCTATGCCTGTTTCTAACACTGTTGAGATTCCCTGGAATTTTAGGGTTGAAAAATTAAGGAGGGAAAAGTAAATATTTAGCTTCCAACACAAATCTATATATAATGTTTTGGGGGCTGAGCTGCCTGCGTCCGTAGGAGAATACCCATTAACACTGATTCCCTACACGCAGCCCCTGGTTGGTGCAAATCAGGCAGCAACTCCGGTGGGAGGCTTCGGCCGCGGTTGGTTACCACCCACAGGACTGAGTCCGTCCGTGAAGCGACCTAGCCGTGTTTCGGGAGGTGGTCCGGTGAAACCATTGTGAGAGACGGGTCTGGGTAGTTGCTCCGACACTAAAGTCCGTTCAAGAGCGTGGGATGACACCGTGCTTGGTGGCTAGTTCTGGAGGGTAGCGGGATCCGTAGCACGGCTTTCCGCTGGCCGACCGCAGATAGTAGGGGCCCAAGTAGTATGTTAGCCACATACGAAAGGCTGCCCCGCCATTTAGCGAAAAATCCTGGGAGTGCGCCTTGATGCCGGTTGGCGACCGGACGAGAGGGCCTCAAGGACATTTTCGGGAGGGGTACGGGCGTCCCCGCAGTCTCCAAATTAGCCTCCTCATAGTGCGGTGTCATCTCGTGTTTGTACACTGGACTATGTGACTGGTGCCTCACCCAACTACCGTTCTCCACACATCTATTCACTCTACTAAATATGAACAAAAGGAACAAAAATAGTAAGTTGTGCAATCAGCGGAAGCACGCCCTCTCGCTCCACGTGCACCTCTGCAATATTAGAGGTCTGCACGCAAATATCGAACCAGTCCGATACCACCTTGAGACTGAGAGACCGCACTTGCTATTCATCACGGAGACGCAAATCAGATGTCCTGCTGACGCAGCCTATCTCTCTTACCCAGGCTATGTACTGGAGCACAGGTTCAAGTCGCGCGCCGGTATCTGTGTCTACGCGCGCGATGACATTTGCTATAGGCGTCTCCGTGACCTTGAAAGTTCCAGATTCTCCGTTCTGTGGATTTTGGTCGACACTGGCTTAGAGAAGATACTCTACGCTGGCGTCTATCGCTCGCACACCGGGAACGAAGAGACAACTCAGCTGTTTCAACACCTCAGTGAGACGGCAGATCTGGCTCAACGGCGATACCCCACAGCTCAGCTTGTTATTCTGGGGGATTTTAATGGTCACCACCAGGAGTGGCTATTCCCATACCAGAAGACAGGCCATGCAGGCAGAGAGGCGTATAACCTTGCGATGTCGCTAAATCTCACCCAGCTGGTCAAGGAAGCTACGCGAGTACCAGACGTTGACAGCCACACAGCCAACTGCTTGGACCTTTTGCTGACGAATGATCCGGACAGATATTCCATTTCGGTGTCTGCACCACTTGGTGGTTCCGATAACTGTCTGGTGAAGTCTGTATCGTCTTATACTCCGCCAGATCCTAGCCCTAGAGGCACACGGCGGGTATGGCGGTACAAGTCGGCAAAATGGGAAGAGATGCGGGATTTCTTTGCATCTTACCCTTGGCGGCAAGTATGATTCTCTTCTTGTGACCCGACAGACTGCGCAAATGCCGTTACGGAGGTGATAAATCAGGCAATGGAATATTTCATTCTTGGATGAATACATATCTCGCTCTTGGATTAAAGACTTCTTGAGAGAACGATCGATTCGAGTGGTTGTTGACGGGTGCTCGTCCGATCAAATGGCAATAAACGCTGGCGTACCTCAAGGGTCTGTACTCTCCGCTACTCTCTTCCTGCTGTATATTAATGACCTGCTGAAACCTGGTATCTTAGGGTATGCAGATGACAGCACAGTTGTGGAAAATCACACTTCTGGTCCAAGAGCCAAAAAGGCCGAAATCGAGGCGTTGAGAGAAGATATGGTTGTGCGTATGAATAAAGGTCTAGAAGCTGTGTCCGACTGGCGTGACGAAAATCTCGTCAAATTCAACGCCAACAAGACTCAAGCCTGCCTTTTCTCCGCCAAAAAGAGTGAGTTTCTTTTGTCTCCTACATTCCGAAACGTACCCATATCATTGGCAGACCGTCTTGAACTGCTAGGACTCACGTTAACCCCAACAATGAACTTTAAGGGCTACCTTGAATCTAAGGCTAAACTGGCTAGTAAAAAGCTTGGCATCATTAATAAGGTTAGGCGATACTTCTCACCGGGACAACTGCTTCATCTGTATCAAGCACAGGTCCGATCGTGTATGGAGTACTGCTGCCACCTTTTTGATGGATCAGCCAAGTATCAGCTGGAAGCTTTGGAATCAGTGGACCGGCGAGCTGTGAGGTTAATCCGTGACGATAAACTAGCTGCCAAGACGCTACTTAGTCTCGAGCACCGCCGTAAAGTAGCATGTCTGTCTATTTTCTACAGGATTCATTTCGGGGAATGTGCACAAGAGCTTCACGATCTAATTCCACCCTCCCCATTTCACTACAGGACTAGCAGAAAGTCGGCGAATTACCACCCATTTCCCGTTGAAATGGCAAAAATTCGTACTCAGCGATATCGATCCATATTCCTGTTGCGTACTGCACAAGAATGGAATTCGTTGCCGCCATCTCTGTTTCCTGAGACCTACAATCTTGGAATTTTCAAGGCTAGAGTGAATAGATATCTTCTAGATCGACGAGCTCCATCCTCGGCCACACCGTCGCTTAACATCAGGCGAGTTGGTGGTCAATAGTAGATCTATCTTCTATAAAAAAAAAAAAAAAAAATAACGTTAGAAAACTGGAAGATCTAAATTAGACAATGATTTGTGATGTGTAAACTAAAAAAATTATTCATCCTCACCTCAAAGACTACTTGTCTTATGCTGAGGTTGAGACTCATGAACAAGATTGTGTTAAGAAGAGTATCTCAAATAGTGATGACATCATGTTACAGCTCAATACTTCACAAGACAAAGCTGTTGTATTTGTATCATGATTACTACTGAGGCATAAATATGAATGACAGTTTTTTCCATAATTTAACTATAAATATGAAATATTTGTAGTAGGTATAATAAATATTTTTTGTAACCCTGTGTTATGATTGAGATTAATAATGTTTGAAAAAATCGGCCAAGTGCGAGTCGGACTCGCGCACGAAGGGTTCCGGACTATCATCTATATACAAATATTCAAGTTTCTATCTGTTAATTAAGATCTAGTAAAAATTGCTTAAAAATTACGTTTGTTGTATGGGTGCCCCCCTTTAATATTTACTTTATTGTTATTTAATTATTTATTTTGAAAGGTAATATACAAGTAAATATTCTGTGAAAATTTGAAGCGTCTACCTGTTACCGTTTTTAATATTGAGCAAAAAAATAGGAAAAAAATACGTTTATTGTATGGTGACCCCCCTTAATATATATTTTTTTTAATTTTTAGTATTTGTTGTTATAGCGGCAACGGAAATACATCATTTGTGAAAATTTCAGCTTTCTAGCTATCACGGTTTATGAGATACAGCCTGGAGACAGACAGACAGACAGACAGACAGACAGACAGACATACAGCGAAGTCTTAGTAATAGGGTCCCGTTTTTAACCTTTGGGTACGGAACCCTAAAAAGTAATTTTTTTTGGGAGGTTCCTTCAAGCACAAGGCCGATGTAACTGGTTCCTAGTTCTATTGCTTATGAGTGGTAACAGTCACCTGTGAGACTTGGCTAGTGATGGTGGTAATGCCAGCAGTAGCAGTGCTCAGTAGAGAGTCGACACTCCACCCCCAGCCCCATCCGCCAGAGGATGCTCCTGCTATCCTGTCTGTCACTTCTTTTATACTCGGCTCTGGTTGTGGCTTCTGTGAGGTGACTTTTGATGTCTCTTCCTGAAATAATAATTTCATTACTATTGATACTGTCAAGGTGGGTAACTTTGACTCTGCGTCAATTATTTTCTCAAGGGATTAGTAGTCAAAACGACTGTAAATTAATTAATTAGGTAATTTGACTACTAACGTGTCGGGAAAAAAACGAGAACCTTCTAAAAAGGCTACGTGCAATGTTTGATGCAGAGTCAAAGTTACCCACATTGACTGTACTTCATCTGTAACTTTTAATTAATATGTGAATGAACTTTTCAGTGTTGAGTTTCTGCTCAATCATCAATCAATCAATTCATGGATCAGGCCTGTATCTTTCGAGACCTGTGAATTTATTTAAACCCAGCTCCATTGTAGACCACACCATTGCTTAGCATCAGGTGAGCTGGTGGTCAATCATATATTTGTATAAAAAAAAATGACTTTTTTTTCTTAAACCAATTAAAAAATAAAGCAAATGAATCTTATATTACTTATTGGCTGTTAATGGTGCATTTACTAATTTACAAGAGCCTAGATTAGATTTACCTTCTGTGTATTGCTAAATCCTTCCTCGCCCCAGTCTTCAAAATCATCCCAACCTGTATCTTGTGACTTCTTACATTCATTTTTTGGTTCTTTATTTTGTTTACCAGTTTTCTCTTCGTTGATCGTCTCTCTGGATTCAGTTACCTCAGTTTCGTCAATTTCAAAGTCATCCCAACCATCTGTTTCTGTCTGTCAAACATTAAATAAAAGTGAATTAAATATTGCTTTGTGCAATGCTAGTAGGTTTAGAATTACAAGTCAAAAAACAAGAATTCTTTATGTTCTCAAAATGTGAAATCTGCCAACTTGTTCTAAGCAAACATGGCTTTACCCTTCTAACAATATAACGAGGTCTCCGCACAGTGATGGCAAAAATAAAATTGTTATACCTAGTTTATTATTAAAACAACCTGATAATTCGGAAGTAGGAGATCGTTGTTAATTGCCGGCCAATTTTAGTGGTCTATTTACCTTTTCTGCATGTTTTTGGATGGTGTTGGGTTTCAAAGATGTCCTGTGGAGTCCCTGGTCGCTCTCCTGAACACTATCACTGTAATTTGAGGAAGATAATCGCTTTTTCCTTTCCTTCTTGTCTACATTACTGTGACCTTCGTCTGCGCTCTCAAAATCTTCACTATCACTCGAGGGCATAATGAAAGTAGGTATTAGCTTAATATTTAGATAAATTATTTCCGAGAAATATTTAAGGAATGAATGGTAATTTACAACGTACACGACACGCAGAATTTTTGGCGACGACGACGTGTGTGTTGTCATTTGTTGTAGCGTATGTTTCTTTTGACATATTTGACAGTACTTTAATTGTACGTGTGACAGTGACATTAGGTTGGCACCATGCTTCCACATTTGCCATTTGTCGAGTTTATAATATTAAATTGGTTTAATTTCTTTCTATTTTAAAAATGATGTTCTCTCAAGTTTGTTGTGCTTTCTAGTTTTCCCATTGCTTTCTATTTTTTTTTATTTTAAGGCTCCAATCAGTGGATTGGCTCTAAAAATGAATATTAGGCATATTGCTATGCTCAAACCTTTTAGTTTATGAGTAGTATTCTTTTACAACTAATGTTTCAATAATTTGAATACAAAAATAGATCATAGTCAAAATCATGATTAGAAAAATATGTTTTTAAACGATATATCTGTATTTTATCAACAACTCACTTTTTTGGAGAACGACGATGTGATCGAAGATGAAGCACGCAGCTTAGAAAACATTTCAATTTGACCATGAAAATATCTATAACATATCTCACTGGAAACAAAAAAGCAAATAACTTTTTCTATGGACATTGAGTCAAAAATTGATTATGTCATTCCCATAGGATTAACAAAGATTCCGTGCGAGTCTAATATCCTCCTCTGAATTTATTTGGGTAATTTAAAATTGACGAATTCTCTCTTTGAATTGAACTCTCTTTTCTTTACAAAGTTGTTCACAGCTTTATTGACTGTCTCTCAATTTTGAAGCAGTTCCCGCTACTACCTGTCCACAGAATCTTAGAACTCCTATTCCCAATCGATGGACAGATGGAGATAAATAGTTTTTGACCCGATTCCAACACAGAATAGAAGTACAGTAAATAATGAGATTTTCACTTTATATTTTATACAGAAACCTAGAAAACTGCATTATGTCACCACCATAGGCTTTAGTTACCACTCTGTTTGAAATATTTTATGCTTGAAGCTTTAATTTTGGTGTCTTTTGGCTGGTACGTTACCTAAGTGTAAAATGGTGGCATTTTTTTTTTTTTTTTTTACTATGACTATTTAATGCAAGTAAAATAGTAGAATGCTTGTCTTTGCAATAACGCCATAAAAGTTTTCAGTCTTTCGCTTGATTGATCTTATTCATGAAAGTTAAATAGCTATAATAGTAATTTTAGATTATAATGGCAAATAAGTTAACATGTGAGTCTAGTAGTCCGTTCAGCGAACAAAAAAATTAAAACCAACACAATTAAAAAAAATCGAAGCAAAAACCGTTATTTTATTTCGATTTTATTCTATTTTTATTTTTATACAACTGCATGCGTTTGCTATAGTCTGTGCGTTTGCTGCAACCTATTTACAAGAGTATACCTAATTATCTAGATTGAAATGTACGCCTAAAAATGAAAATAGGCGGTGACACTTTTTAATGTCGGAGCGACGACTTACGTCTTATAGGTAAGTTTGGAGGCAATGATGTATTATAAGAAGATAGGTTTACCCCGGCTCTGTATGGCAAGCCTCAAGTAAGCATAGCATCTTTATGCAAGTAAGGTAATCGCCCGACGCCTCTTCAATCGCGATACGTTAGGCACGCTGGTAGACGCTGTGTACCTAGTGACTTGAGAACAGTGATAACAGGGCCGGCCCGTCCATGTATGTGAACTAGGCGGACGCCTAGGGCGCCCGCGTTTGGCCCGCCCCAACCGACGCTCAATAAAATTTAAAAATAATACTTATTGTTCAGTACACAGAAGGTACTCTGTATCTCGAAAGGAAAAACAGAACCCTTACAAGACTGACAAACTGAGTTTGTCCTTTCATCATCATCATCTCAGCCATAAAAAGTCCACTGCTGGACATAGGCCTCCCCTATGGATTTCCAAAAAGACCGATTGGAAGCAACTTGCATCCAGCGTCTTCCAATATTATGCGTGGAGGTGTACATTTGAAAAATATCAAAAACGTAGTGTTTTTACCCGGCTGCGTTGGAAGGAGGGTTATGTTTTTCGAGTTTATGTATGTTTCTATATGCTAGCCTTTGACTATGTAAATGATGCCAGCTTACAGCCTAAACGGCTTGACTGATTTTGATATGCGAGGTATCATTAGATTCGTTTTCACTTCCAGAGTGTCATAGGCTGTATTTTCTGTAATAAAAATGAAAAAAAAAATCGTAACCTCAAACGAACTATTTCGTAATAAACAAGTGATTTTACAAGAATTATTCTATGAATGAAGAATGCGCGAAAAAGAAAAAATAATCTTTTACAGCGATTTTACGCATACTTTCTCACAAAAACGTACACTCAACAGCGTTACGAAATCGTAAGTTAGACTGCAATAACAGCTTTTCTGCATTCGGGTATTTTATTTTTCTTTTAATATAGATGCTTGTCTTGAATCGAAATCGCAGACTGCGAATTACGTACATAGGCAGACAGGCAAGACATTGATATTACGCACAGTGTACTACACTGCAGCAATATTATTTAACTTTAACAATCCAAAGAAACTCAAATTAACGGGCAATATGTATATATTATAGCCAGGGCCGGATTATCCATTAGGCGGATTAGGCTACTGCCTAGGGGCCCCGCACCGACTAGGGGCCCACGGGGGCCTAGTCGATGCGGGCCACACACAAGGCCGTAGACAGAAGGCGGTTTTGGTTTGAACCATGTCAATACTGTGACAACATTAATAGCAAATTAGCATATGAATACCTAAAATTTGATAAAAAGATTCTACAAATTTCGCGCTCGCTTCGCTCGCGCCTGATTATTTCCTATTATTGTCAGCAGACTGTGTAAGAAGGAGGGTTATGATTTTCAAGTGTATGTACCTATATGGGTATGTTTCTGTATGGAATAATAAATTTGCAATCAATGCATTCAAATGGTTGTATTTATAATTTTTTAGTAGCGTAAAAGTTGTTCTTATCCCTGTCGGGGATTTAATTTTTCTCTTAACACAAATACTTGTTTGGTTCATCTGGGCCACAAAAACTTAGATCAATGAATCAAATTATTTCCAAAATAAAGCATAGGTATTACTATAAAAACATTACAAAAATTTACGCGCTCGCTTAGCTCGCGCTATTTATTACCTATGTTTTAATTTACTTGGCCATGCAAACGCTGAGCGCTCGTTAAAAAATCATATTACTACAAAAATTTGTTATCACCAACTTGCTAAATATTATCTAATATTTACAGACTTGCGACATCTCTTGTCAGATTATGGAACCTGTAAAGGCTACGGCTGTTTAATTTCAAGCTTGAAGCGTGTGCTAAAGGTGGCGCCACCAATGCTTGATTGTATATTTTTAGGATTCCGTAGTAAACAAGGAGCCTTTATAATTTCGCAATGTCCGTCTGTCTGTCTGTTTGTCAGTCTGTCCGTCCGTGGCTTTGCTCAAAAACTATAAGTACTAGAAAGCTGTAATTTGGTATAGATATGCATATACTTTCTCGGCATTATTAATGGGTATCGAGTTGAAATTAAAACCATATACGCAGATCCATAGTATCTTGCTGCAGAAAGAAAAATCAAATTTCTCAGTTTTAGTAAAAAAAGTTATAGCCGAATATGTCGTAAAAAACACATTTCGACACTCATAAGGGAATCAAAACCTATGGGGTACTTCCCGTTGACCTAGAACTATGAAATTTGGCAAGAAGCATTGTGTTAGAGTTAGAGTAGGAAAAAATCCGAAAACTGGACATTTTTAATTTAATCACAAAAAATTGTGTCTGTTTATGCAAGGAATGAGGGCCCAAATTTTAAAGTGAATTAACCGTATCATGTGGGGTATCATATGAAAGAGCCTCATTAGCATAAGCTAAAACAGGTTTTTAACACATTCTTCGCCCCCTGCAGACCCTTCACTTCAGCTGGGAATCAAAACTTTTTAGGCGAATTTTGATTAAGAACAGAGTGGCCGCGCAAAGCAACGTTGACTGCCTCAAGCGCCGGTTTACTGACTACTACAAAATAAACGGGAAGCTTGCTCGGATCCGAGTGAGAGGCGCCGCTACTATAGCCCCACTCCACTCAGATTCGAGTGGTGAGCAAGGGATGTGTTAAATATTTTTACGATGTATATTTTTCGGCTTGTGAAGGAAAATATTAAAAAAAATATATGATTTCCCACTTTTATTTAGTTTGTACGGAACCCTCGGTGGGCGAGTCTGACTCGCACTTGTCCGGTTTTTTTTCATACCTTGAAAGTCAACCGTTTAGCCGGTAGAGAAGCGGGACACGTTACTCGTATCACTTCAAAGTTTAATATTTCGCAAACGGATTCCTAAATTGAAAAATGGTTTTGCCATACCCCCAATTTTTTGATTAGCTATCTAACGATACCTCACACGGCGGGATAGATGAGAAAAAAAATTATTCATTCCCACTTCACGTATAGGGGAGGTACCCCAAAATTGTATTCTAAGACTGCATTATTAATATGCATATCTATACCAAATTACAGCTTTCTAGTAGGTACTTATAGTTTTTGAGCAAAGACGCGGACGGACAGACAGACGGACATGGCTAAACTATAAGGGTTCCACTACTACAGAAACTGAAAAAACAAACAACTTCAAAATATTGTAGAGTTTTCTTTTTGTTAATTTGATGTTATGTGTCTTCCATGAATAAATATATGTCTATGTCTATGTCTAAATAAGTAATTCGTTTACTTGGATGCCATTTTTACATTATTTTTTTTATAATAACCAAAGTACTGGCCCGATTTTGAAAAAAATAATATGGGACCACTTCTGAAGTATGACCTACCAAACAAAAAATAATCATCAAAATTATCAGTGAACAGATATACAAAAAAAAAATACAGTCGAATTGAGAACCTCCTTCTTTATAAAAGTCGGTTAAAAATTAAATCGACATCTTATTCACTGAACAGAAGTGGAGAAATAACAACAGCTGTTACATAATACTGAAAAATTCAATCAAAACTGGGCGTCTACCTAAGTAGGTCTGTACGTATCCCAACTTTTTTCAGGTCGGACTTAAAGTTGGTAATATGACCAAATATCATTAAAATATGTTGGTAATTGGCGCCGCAATAAACTTCCCCCCTTTTTATGGGAACCACCCCTAAGAAAATATTGCCAGTTGATGCAGAGACGCTTCGCTCGCTCGGTCAATTAGATAGGATAAAAATAAACTGTCTTAGTGTTGGATATGGGGCAATCTTCTTAACGTGAGAAGGAGATAAGGCCAGAGATAGTTCACTACCCTGGTTAAGTGCGAGTTGGTAGAGAATATCGAATCGAAAGTCGATATCACCTGAAATTAAATAAATCTTAGGGCGTCAACTGTGTGTTTTTATCTTCCTGTTATATATGTACGTACATACACTTGGGGTATATAATATAGAAGCTATGTTTATATTGAAGACAGAGCAGTCGCGCTCGGCTATGTAATGCTCGTCCACTCGAATCGATATTGTACCAAGTTTTGCTTACCTGTCTGAAGCGTCGGGAAGAGTGACGTATATAGCCTTAAAAGGCTTGCTCCATTGCTAAAAGTTGCTTCACTGAGCTAGAGGAGACTAATTCTAAGCCTATTACTTACATGGCAACTATTTTATATGAACCACTACATTATCTTCCAATAAAACTATGCAACATTGTCTTCACATCATAACCATAAAGTCGGATGTCACACGCAAGAAAAATGAAATATCCTACCTTATGACATCAGAACCATAAGGTTGAATGTTTATTTCATCAAAAATGGGGCATCCAACTTTTTAGCTCTGATGTGGAGAACTTCAAATAGATACTAGATGGCGCTAATAGTCATATAATACACAAAATAAATGTTCCGCTTGACGTTTTTAATTTTATGAGTTCGCAAAGAGCTGGCCTCTACGTCAGCTTATCTCAAAGTTATCTCAGCAAGTTAGTCCGACACACATAATGTCCCACATTCCACACTAATATCATCTCGTTTGCGTGCGTTAGTAGGTCACACACAGATACACAATGTCATCATAACACTCTGAATACGGCACAATTACAAAGAAACTCCAAATATCTAGTCGTCGATGTAGGTATGCGTACTTTATAAAGGTACCTAACTACTATGTACGTAAGTACTACATACATAGATAGGTACGCAGTGGAATGCGCTGTACGTATACATGCTCGTCTATACGTACTTATATAGCGTGAATCGTAAATAGATTGAATGGGTATGTCGGTCGGTACGTTTGCTTACATTGGCAGTTCGTTTCGCGTTGTCCGAGCCGTACATAGCATCAGTCACTAGTAGAGCATGTAATGTAAACATTAGGTGGTCTCGTCGAGGAATGCATTTAGACAGTAGGTGGTGTGGATATTATCATGCGCCGTGATAACGTGGCGGTGGGGCGTCCGCGCGCGCCTCAGTTAGCGACGCGGAGTCGCGAGGTGCGGATGTCTGTGTCGACGCACTCGCTCGAGTACCTACGGAACTGGCAGTGCTCTCGCGTACGCGCCGCATTCCATCGTGGGGGCCCTTCGCCGCCATTGGCCGATCCCGCGTGACGTCACACTCCGTAATGAGGTATTCAACATGGCCGTGTAGCTAGTTCGCGAGTGTGTTTCGTTATTCGTTTGAATGGATTTAATCAGTGAAATATGCCAAGGAGACGAAACGGTGAGATACCCTTGCCCGACGGATGGGATTATGCGAGGGACTTTGACGGAAAACTGTATTTTATCGACCACAACAGTCGGAAAACGACATGGATTGACCCGCGAGACAGGTAAGTTTTCCAAAGAGAAGTGTTAACCCGTAAGTGCCCCATGTCAAAACTTTACATTCCAATACAAATTGAGACGGATTCTAATTGAATTTGGAACTTTTGAGTGATAGCGTGGATGGGGAACGTGGGATTGCTTAACATGAAACGGTTACAAGTGATAAACGTCAGTTTAAAATAGAATAAATCGTGAAAAACAAACTATTCAGTGGTCGCGACGGTGCTGCCCTCTGGCGGGTGGAATGTCTGACAACCTCGATTTCACACGACATTCCACAATTTAGTGACAACAAATGAGCTAAACACAAATTATTATGGTTATCATTTTGTTTATCTGTCGGAATGCGCATTGTGGTCTCGTTTTCGTATATACGTAGTCGGTGAGCGGTGATGTCGGAACTGGAGTATTGAGGCCACGCAACTGGTTCACAGCAATGTTAGACCGAACTGGCGTAGAAATAATTCGATAGGGCGTTTATGTGTCGGCCCGAGAACGAGTGTGGTATGCTGTCTGGGATGGTGCGGTCGGCGGTTTCGTAAGGTGCGCTGCACGTATGGAGGCAATGCGTGGAGAACGCGCAGGGAGATGGAATGCAATGCATAGGCAAGTTGCGCGGTGTGAATGACAAGCCGTAGAATGCGGCCCGGGCCTGAGGCGATGGTCGCGCCTTTCTAAAGCGGCGCACCCCCCTCCCGCACCGCGCCACACTCCTCCCCACATCCCCCTACCGATCCGCAGGTGCTCAACACATCCCTATTAAATACCGATCATGCTTCTAGTCGTATCTATTTACCATAGTTGAAACGGCACCTGCATTGTCTTAACTTGACCTTAACAAAAGTTAACACCTGCAGTTACAGTTAAAATGGTCAATTATCACCTTGGTGATGTTGAACATCGTAACAATTAGCGTTGAGACCTCCTAGAACACAATTTATGGATTGATGCTACGTGTTCTCATGACATTGCGATGCTGGAAACTGAAAGTAAAGAGACTGTTGATCATTTGGGCCATATGAATGAATTGAGAATAGCAACTGAATCGACAGTTCATAATGGAAAACACATTTAAGATCGTTAAAGGAAACGATAGAAATATAAATTTAAATGGATTTTAGGCTACCATTTTCATAATATTAACGCCACAATCGATAGTGATTGTAGTTCGACAAGAAAAAGCAGCGAGCTAAATGCAATAGCGGGCTTTTACGCGCTCAAATGTTGTTAAAAATGCGAATGTGGATTAAATTGATTCGGTTAAGAAGTCTCATGAGAGCCAGCACCGGTACATTGACACCACAATAAAATTCGCCGCTGACACAGGAAACATAAAGTGGTATTTTTATTGAACCTTTTGGCAAACTGCATTCCATGCGGTCGACATTACATGATATTCGAGACGGTTTTAACGACTTAGGTCATCTAAATGGATGCTTTGTTTGCTCCTTATCAGATAACCGATCTGGCGTCAGCGCGAACCTGGGAAAAATTAAGATGAAATAAATGACGCAGTATACTGTTATAAATGCGTGATTTTACCTAGAGAATGAAGATAAATAGGTAGTAAAAAGTAGCAGTCAAAATTGACCCAGAAATCGTTGCGGTTGGAGGCACCGCGGATGTCTATCGTGAACATCCAATTGTGCAAAACGCTCATACAATAAACTGAGCCACTAAGCCAATTTATTAATGCTAAAAATAAACCGGACGTCTCGACCGCATATGACGCTATTAACTTCATACGAAGAACCTAAACACTACCATGAAAAACGTAGCCTTACATTTCTTGTTTATGAGTCCGCGTGACTCTCAAGGAATGCAATTATTTACTCAACTCGTGAACGCTGTCAGAAAGTCGTGTAGACCTCCTTTTTAAGCAGATGTAACTTTAATTTCGTCATTTAAGGCTCGAAGGATCACATTCCGTAATATTTCTGAGAACTCTTGTTAAGTTCTAAAAGCGTCGCGTCTTACGGTGTTTTCATGGTTCATTTTGCGGTTACTGCGGATCCAAGAACAACCACACCTATGATACATCAGTAAAAAGTGTCAAGCAAGAAACGTCCCATAGAAAGAAGCGTTCGACAGCTACGCATTGTAACTAAATCGAGGAAAAAACTATTCATTGTGTCGTCGACAATGAAGGAAGCTTGGAAGACAATGATAGCATCGATTAAACAGGCGAGTGAGAACCTTATACCCTGTCGGTATTTATTACTTTAATTGTATCGGTTGAATGCAGTTTCACTGCGTTGTCGGTACATTGTTCTCGAACGCCAGAGTGTTGCATTCCGGTGGTTGTTAAAGCATAATTCCATGTTTCAAGTGAAACCCGCGCTGAGTAGGTACCTATAGATAATGTGCTAAGCTAAGTGCTGGCAAATTAGATGTGAGAACGCAAGGATGTTCGCGATGTAATGCCTGAATGCGATCTGCATGTCTGCGGTCGGCAAATGCGTGTCGTGGATGGCTAATTTAATAATATAATTGTTTGTGAACACGTTTTGAAGACAATACTTCTGTTACTGTAGAATAAAGATCACGGCTTCCTTTAGCTTCGGTCATAATGGACCGTAACCTCTGCTCGTGGTTAATAATCATTTTCTCGGCGTTCTCGCATATTTTCATTGCAATATAGCTACTTGTATATAACGAAGCTATCTTCATAAGATTGTGTAACCCAAGTATGTGCTTCCCACGCACAACACAAGTCTGTGCTCCTTCGAGCGTAACGCTAAAGGGGCTGGGCATTTTACTGCGTTTCTTGACTCTAATCGAGTGGGTGCTAAATAACTTATGTGATTTTATTCCTTGGACTATCATGATTATCTGATATTTACGAAATTATATTGTCGCCGGGGAAGCTTGACACTTTAAGGAGACATTTATTCGAGCCGAGAATATTTCCAGAGACGGTTGTTGAAATGTGTAGAGCAGGGTGCGGCGCGAGCCTGCGAACGGACATGGAATACCGTACAACAATGTTTATTTTACGCATTCCTCTCAGATAAATATGTCCTTGGCGATTTTATACAGCGGCTCGGCACCGCTCGTCGTCGACGCCGGCAACGATCTACGGATTTATTTTGATTCCACCGCTAATAAGACTGTTGGTCATTAAAAATACTCTAGTAGACGCAATGATCATTTAGAAATCGCTCGTAGTATCGAGCCGTTGCCCAACCGTTGGCTCGAAGATTGCTAAAATTCCAAAGAAACCCGTATCGGTTAGCTTTTAATCGCGAGTAGAGGACGCAATGAATAGTCTCGATAGTTTCGAAGGCAAAACGAAATCAATTACCTACGCTATCGTCACAATAATGAAAAAGTGTTAAAAATCACGCATGTTTAATACTTATCTCTGTAAGTATGCGATAAAAGCAGTACTGTTCTCGTTTCTAATCAAAATTGGCATTCCTCTCTTATCTGTATGCCGTCATAAAGCAGTTGTTTACCCACTGCCTGTAACGACTTTTTCATTGTTATGAACATCTATTTTAGGTATTTTTATGCCCCATTTAGTTCCAGTGTTGTGACTAAACTTGTAATGTAAATCTGAACTATAATATCATTCGAATTGGCATTAGCAATGATAAACTTACAGAATATGGCATGTCGACAAATTAAGTTTGTAACAGTTTGTCCTCCTTATAGGGAGTGTTGATAAATCTTTGATAGTCTTCGCTAATAAAATTGTATCTATGTGCCTGATTTGCATAACGTTGGATTAAACATCTGGGTATGCGAAGACGTAGCAGGAATGTTACCTATTTGGAAGTTTACTCTATAAAAGCTTGACGATTTAGCGTCGCCGGCAAAACGTGCGATTCCAATCGAGTCATGGGGACAGAAAACAGAACTGCTTCACCGTTATACTACTTGAGACTAATAAAAATAGTATCGATATTTAGTAGAATATTCATAAAATCTAGTTATAGGAAAGTAATTAACGATTCTCTTAATAAGGTAAACAGGACAAATTAAGTGTGTTTGATGTGATTTTTACGGTACTTAATTAAATGTTTTTAGATTAACCGATTAGATAACTAGTTACTAAAGCCTAAAAACTGCCAGACAGGAAGTACGGCGAGTTTAATACTTAGTATTTGAAAAGCGCTCATGATGACTAAATTAATGTCCTCAAACTTAACAGGCCTACCATTAAAATGTGACTTTTAGAAGATACAATGTTTATTAACCCTCGATCCAAAAAGAGAGGTGTTATAAGGTTGACGTGTGTATCTGTGTCTGTCTGTGGCATTAGCTCTAAAACAAATGGACCGATTTTGATCTAGTTTTTTTTTGTTTGAAAGAGGAATTCAGAGAGTATTCTTAGCTATGTTTTATCAAAATCGGTTCAGTCTTTTTTTGTGGGGGTTTCGAGATTTCTTAACTTATACTTGTTTTTCTGTTCCCTCTTCAAAAACTCATATAATTAGAAATAATATAGTAAAGTTCAATACTTCCTCGACATTATCTACTTAAAGTCACCAAAATGTTCTAGAGCCAACTTGTATTGTTAATCTTCGATTGTCATCATCACGCCAGCTCTATTATACCATGTTGTTGCAATGCAATGTCATTGAATTAAGGTAGATTGTTAGATACACCTATAGCTCTGGCACAAGGACTTTTGAACATGGTACTGGTATTGTGGCCCGTAAGAGCTTTATATGGAACTTCTGGCCTCAAGTTGGTTGAACGTGGGACCCAGACTTTACATCCGAATCCCCCAGGGGGGATATAGAGATCACGGAGTACTCGATCAAACACTCTGGCTGGCCATCAGGCGAGTTTAATTGGCTTGTAGTAGCTACAAGCCACCGGTACCCCCAGCGTGCCGTTAGTTTGACCGTGATTAGAGGTAAGATGAAAGGAAGAGGGTATTAAAGGGTTATAGGTGATTAGATCAAAGGTATAATATTGGCTTGCAGTGACAAGGGGTCAGCCTTATCACCTACATAAAAGCTAATTTCTCTCAAGTCCCGTAATTGACTTACAGTATCCCCAAGAAGAGAAGCAGCTGGTACATACTCTATTTTTCTTTTTGTCCCAGTTCAGCATGGAAGAAAGCAGTGATATAAGTGGAACAATAAGGGTGGTTTAATGATTAACACATCGTTTATATATAAAAAAAATAATAGCTGTGGCAGATGTGAGACATCGAAACATATAGACAAGATGCATGATAGGGTGGCGTATTAAGACATATTTCTCATTATTGTGTAGAGCACTTTCTCTGTTTTAACAATTCTGCCTTTCGCGTTGCCAATGTTGCCATACCAACAACCCGTCGAATTATATGTTTCACAACTGAAAAGAAAA
The DNA here is from genome assembly GCA_947563715.1 of Lycia hirtaria. Lineage (NCBI taxonomy): Eukaryota > Metazoa > Arthropoda > Insecta > Lepidoptera > Geometridae > Lycia > Lycia hirtaria. The sequence continues at coordinate 24,778,179 of OX387376.1, forward strand.
TAATGTATTACAGATGTTATCAAAATGAATTTGACACGTTCGAGAATTCAACATTAATACATTACATATAAAGTAAACATTATACAACATAAAAATACACACAAATTAAATATAATAATATCACTTAAAGAACCCACACTGCAATGTACTATGATATTTAAATGCAAATATGACTTATGAAAATTTAAAAACGAAATTAAACGTTACCATAAATTATTATTAGCTTGAAGTATGCTTTGAGAATAGTCAACAATAATTTAAGATACTTAGCTTCTAAGAGGCGAACGGGAACAAATCCTTGATTTTGAATAAATTGTTGACGACCTGTGGTTTGGGCGTGGGCGAAAATATGCGAAAGCATTATTCGCGGTAGATATTTTCTCAAACCAACTATTGGTACTCTACCATGCCTCCTTGGCCTTGTTATCCTACTTGAATTATGGTTTTAGAGCCAGTGTGAAGTGATTTGCGTTTAATAGTGCCGTTAATCATTATTCTAGCTGACAGTGGATATCAGCAAATCGTTACTAGTTACTACGAATCAATTTGTAAAAGTGAATTTTGCGTTTCTATTTTTAAAATTTATTGATTTGTCAGTATTGGTCAATTTTGCGCATTCTTGGTTATCTGCTTACGTCATCCGTTGCTTGTGTTAAGTTTTCAACAATTTGAATTCATTATCATTATTATCGTTAAGTAGCGCATTGGTGCTGTCGTACATCATCTTTTTCATGTTTCGGTCAATTATTGCATCCTCATTTAAAGTTAAATTGTGTCTTTACAATATTTACTGTTATTAAGATTTTATAATGATTTGAGTGGCATCTTTTCGTATCTCACAGCCTTTTTCAGCGGTACAGCCATACATGAAACAATGGAGTGAGGAATTCTGTTCCTCGACAAACATTCACAGAAGGCTGGCGCCTCCCATTCATTCGCGGTGCATTCCGCCGCATCGATACCCACTTGTTTAGCCAATATTTAACCTTCCTTTCCGGTCCTCACACCGCTCCAATAACAACGCCATGTGAATGGAGCCGCATTGGTGCCTTTCCTAATGTTTAACTTTCTACAGCTGGGAAAGTATCATTTGTGGCGCCGTGGACTCGCGCAAAATGACGTTACAAACCATTAGCCACAATTCTGCCATACACGGAGGGCGGTCTTGCACTGGCTCGCGATTGCTTTTCCTCAGTTAGAGGTATCAGAGATATTTGCATAATGAGGAGCTTTGAATGCCAAAGATGTCGTTAGCATTTTTGTACGTTTTCGAACAATTCTGGTACCCCCAGTTTATATGTAAATCCGAAGAACCGGTCAACTAGTATCGATGAATGAGCAGTTTTTATACGCTCGCTTAAATTCGTAATTAATTAACATGTATCGCCGAAGAAACATAACAAATACAACAATGATTTTATGACAATAATAAAGTTTTGTACTCGACGTATTAGAGTACGCCCTGGCCTTATTTACAATGACAACTGGTCTAAATGCACAGATTTATGAAGCTTAATCTCCTTCATCAAATTGTAAGTAGTTAATAGTCGAGCGAGCTACGAACAGAATGGGAGTGACTAGTGACTACAATGCGATATCAATTAGAAATTCCTGAGCCGCGCCGATATTATGGCAGCGGACAATTCGTCATTCCACAATATCTGTATTGTATAGACATTAGACAGTATTTAGACTAGGTATCGTAATATCGAGTGTGTTGCGAGCGGGTCGTGCCCGAGCTACTCATGATATTGTGTCGCACGCGCCGGCAGCTTGCACTGGCGTGACGAAGGCGCCTGGTATGCGACGTGATTCAAACGGGAACCCTATATATTCTCTGTTTATGCAACCTGCTGTCCGTCCGTCCGTCACCTCAACAGACAGCATGCAACATTCAATTGTACAAGTCTTTTTGATCGCTTCGAAAGTTGCTCGCTCGCTTATTTCGATGATATTTTATTGCGAGACCTCTCGTTCGATTTTAAAAGTGGACAGTTGAGTTAAGTTTCTTGTGATTCTGACGGTCATTTGTTCAATTACATGTATTTGAACTCCTGAGCTTTATAATGGTGTTTATAGTAACTTAAATATTCAGCTTCGAGCACTTACCGAGTGTGAGACGAATATGAGACCTTGGAGGAGTGACGTGACGCGCGTCTCAACAACACTGTTCACACTTGGCGCTGGAATGTCGTTTGTCAATGATCGACTGACGTGACGTCATATCATCATATTAGCCTCCGCGTTTACCATCTCTTAATTACCGCTTTCGACCGATCGCCGTGGCAATTTAGGAGTAGGTAAATTCGGTGATTGGCCATGACGCAACCCTTTGAGAACGTTTACATTATGTGGTTACTGATTCTGATGTGTGAAATTTTATATTCATATATTGGATCATCCGGTCGGCATGCTTCGTCGAATCCATTGCAAGTTGTGTTTGATTCGTTTATAACTGCGTTGAAGCAACCAATGTGTCAGTAATTTGGAATGCGAGAGGTTCGCGTCACGTGACCCTAACACCGTGCCTTTTTTGGACAATCTAACGCAATCTTCCTGTCCATGAACGTTCTATGCTCAAGACTAAGTAAAGACACCTTCAAATAGCCAATGACATCACACGTTAAGCATTCTCATTTGTATGAAACAGGTTGTTCACCCAGCGATATCCTTAACCGTGTCCACTGACATACTTATACATGATAATCTAACGTTGAAAATCAAAGTAGGCCAACGTCCTAAGTTCCCAACTTGGTTAAATAAGTAAGAAAATCGAAATTGTTCCGAAGCCTATGGAATGTGCATTAAACGGGCCATCCGGATTTAAATATTTCCCTGGGTATATTTATAGAGCGGTGGTAGGTGTGCGTGTTCATCTGTCGGTTGGTCGATATGTGTGAGACAGCGTGGCACCGCCTCCGACCAGACGTGCTCCAAGTTTGTCGTAATCCAGGATTTGGTCGTTGGACTTTTCGAATTCCTGAACAATTTGGCAACGGGTTCGATTTAGTCAGCGCCGGAATCGCTTCCAACTGAAGTGTCTCGACTTTATGTTACGTTTCTGCGGCTGGATTCCACAAAGACATCACAGGCACAGTTTTAAAGTGGGACTTGTTCAAGGTTACAAGCGCGGACTATTCGTAGATCGAAGTGTCAACGTGATATGTGGCGTAAAATCTGCAGAAGCATGTAGTGCTATAGTCCAAAGCGGGCAGCAACCTTCGCGCTGCTATTTGCGGATGGCGACTGACGGTACATTGGCCTTCTGCCGTGCTATTTTTCAATGAGTCCGAGATGCATTGGCGAATCGTATGACATGAACGCGCGTGGATTTTATGACATCGATGTCGATGGAATCTACAAACGGCTACTATTCATTATATACCTAAGCTCAATTTACTTTTGAATCACACACTGATACACTTAGTGTTATCACCACAATGTGAAATACTTTTTTTTTATTAAATAAAAGGTGATTGAAAGGCCAAATCAATTGATATTGTTATTCGTGATCTTGATCAACAGCTACTACTAAATTAAAAAAACGTTTTGATTGCATATTATCGTCAGTATGTGTCTAAAAAATTGGTTGATCAAAAACATGAAGATGCATCAAGCTTGTGAGTGAACATGTTAATTCCAACAAAAACTGATAGATGGCGTTGATACTAAATATTGTCAAAATAAATCAAATTGAAATTCAAGTAAATCTTTGACATATGGTTTGAGATGCATGTCTGTACTGTGTAGTAAACTATCTTATCTTTTGTATTGATTTCTAGATCTGTTTTCAAATATTGTTTTATTAGTTACAATCAGCACTATCAGCAATGTTATGTCTCACTGATAGATAAAAAAAAAATTGCTATATCTTTGGAATGCGACCTTTCAATGCTATCATGATATGTGACGGAACTTTTCCGCAAACTAGTGTAACGTCATCAAGAAACAAAATACTTTCACTTCGTGTTACTTGAAAATAACGAGATGGGAGTTAAAATCAGCTTACAATAAACCCTTTATTAAGACACAAATGAAAAAATTGTCACGTCAATATTTGATAAGAGTAAAAGATGCGGTTTGCGTGGGTGTGTGCGTGTGAAAGGCTGCTTGTGTGCGGCTAGGGATTCCGTGACACGGGTCACCATTTCCGAGAACTCGACTTGTCTTGACGTCCCGCTGACAGGACTGGTTTCTGCCGTTCCACCAAGACGCAGCAACTTTGTATCTACCGCCATCCCTTTCACTCCCGTGGTAGAAGTGATTGCGCTCTCCTGCGGCGATACATTGGATGCGCACACGCTCTCTATCCCGTCATCTCGATAAAACTGTTTTGAAATGGACGCCGCATTCGGTAGTCGTGCGGAAGGAGTTACGAATTTCCATTAAAGCGGATCGAGAAGTAGCTCTTGACACAACTGAATTCGTTATCAACTTCTAATCTAAAATCTCATTATGACATTCATGTTCAAACATCCGATCCAATCGACTACGGATAGCTTTATGCCTAAACGCCAATTTGCATTGCATTGCAAACCAATTTGCCAGAATCATACCGAATTTTGTTTTAGTCTCCATCGCCCTATCGGAATTTGGACATCCGTACGATCATTAAACCGACATCACCCCATTGCTTACTGTAAAACAACTGGTGAACGGTAAACCGAGAGACACGCAAACGAAAGCGTCGATACCCAAAAGTTGCACGTACGCCAAACTGGACATAACGTGGCCAATTAACCGAGGAATCTTATTTAATAACTGACTACCGTATAAATGCCATATTAAAAGTCACGAGAACCGCTATGTGGGATGCGTATGAGACGAGGCTGTTTCGTCACTATCGGAAATGCGTGTTGGGCCGCATTTTGTGACCGGTCGTGAATCACGCTGGAACCCGCACCGATTGGAAGCAGGTCGCTGTGGCGCCAGCTTACCACGCCCAGCCCAGCTCCCGGGCACCACCATCATTAATTATTCTCATACCACAGGCTGCATTATCTCCTGCCTAGACGATACTAAATTACGGCTGCATTTTTTGCAGATCCCCGATGGCAATTTTAAATGCATTTTACATTGTATCAGTAGAAATTGTTGGGAGCGTCAATGGCTATTTGTAAATCTGCTAATGTATCTTTTGTGCGGGCATTTTTAGATTCTTGAATAATATACTTGGATGAATTTAAGTTTGGTGTATACTTATATTAAATCTTGGGATTAAACATTAGGACTTCTCAATTAAAACTTTTGAAATTACTCATGGCCACTGTAGAATTAACCATTTCTATAATGACCATGACGAGTTTTAGAAAATTTATGTCGGCTCTAAATATATAGTTTTCACGTATTTATTGCACGCCACATATTAAATTTACGGTGCTAGTATTTAACTATTTTCTTTTACTTGTGAAAATATATCTCTAAACCAGTTTTCTTAATAATATGGTGTAGACGATAACTTTAATTTAAAGTATTGGACTTTTCCCATAAATAAAGGTATAAAATAAACTCGGTGAAGTCGTTTTCTCCAAAACTAGATTCCGTTGGAATGTTAACAACGTTGCTGTGACGTTTATTATTGCGTCTGATACTATACTGGTGTTCGCGAAGCTGTCGTATATATCAACGATATTCTGCTCTAGACATCATTGCCTTTTTGTCCGAACAGGTGTTTGTGAGAACCGGTTTGGAGGCATTTCGCGATAGGGAGAAGCGAGGTCCAAAACTCGAGTCTATAAAAGTTGTTGTTTCTTTAGCGGTGTGTTTACGAAAAAAAAAATGGTTCAAGGAAATTGAGTTTTTTTTGTATTGCTGTATGTTTGATGTTTAATCCTGCCAAACGGTGGAATGGATTTACTTAATTGAAAATTGGGATGGGATACAATGATTTCAAGCATAGAATACAGATAAGAAATAAGACGCTTATTGCCAATCATCCAAACTTATAGAAAGTATTATATCTGTATCTACTTTAACAAAGCCCACTGCGCATTGCAAGCCCGTTAGTAGTGGAATGATACAACTTAACATACCATCGCGGCATATCCATATTTTTGAAGATATAAAATGACTGCATAAAAAAATCGCCGTTTGTAAAACTAGAAATCACAAATATTTGTCAAAAATTTCAATTCGATCCAAGTCAATTTTCACACATAAAAATCATTATTAAATAATTATATGAAAATTAACTTGGATCAAATTGAAATTTTTGGATGTTCTTTTTTAGATTTACAAATGATGATTTTTTTATAAGTTCATTCAGTCATTTTATATTTAAAAAAATTTGAGTATGCGCGAGCGAGACGGGCGATGCGACTACGGATTCTTAATGATTTAGCTGTGATATATATCAAACACTGATGTTTAACCTAAACTTAAATTAGTCTAAATTACGAAATATAGTCTAAATTATGAAATAACTAGTAAAAATTATCCGGTCGAAAACTTGAAAGTCGAAAATAATCACCGGGTGCATGGTTATTTTTATTTTGCCTTAATGATAGTTATAGGGAGTTAATAGGCTCCCTGTGCCTTCGTGGGAATATGTCTGATGTAAGACGTATGGGAATGGTTTTCTTTTTAGTTTTGCCTGTTTGTTGTTTCTTGTAAACTACTGTTTCGACTTTGGATACCCTTGGGCCATATTTTGAGATATTCAAATCTTGCTCGTTTTTACGAAACAAATAAATAAAACCCAATCTAAGTAATCATATTAATGCTATATAATTTACGAAAGTTTCGGAAATTAGTGTATTTATTACCCGACTTTGTTTTTCGAGTGTATGTATGTTTGTATGTATGTGGGTATTTATGTTTCTATATGATCGCCTACAGCCTAAAAGGCTTGACTGATTTTGATGCGAGGTATCGTTAGATTTGTCTACACTTCCAGAATGTCATTGGTTATATTTTTTTGTATTAATACAAATCTCGCAAAAATAAAAAATGCGTTTTTTTCGTAACCATCGGCCCTTTTAAGCAAGTGGTTTTACTAGAAATATGCGTAACAGAATCTAAAGTTAGTATTTGTCTCGTTTCAACTCCTTAGTAATGAAACAGATTTGGATTATAGGTATTTGACTTGAGATAGTTTATATTCTAAAAGTTAAGGTTGGGATATATTTACTACTTTTCTTCTCAAAAAATTATAATTCTTGAGGTATAGTGGGTAAAACCGAGCGTTGTATCTGATGATCTGATGTTTTATATTTTGCCGATATTGTATCCGTTATCCATTTGTATAGAGATTGATCTTCCAATCTATATATTTTTTGTTTATGGTATTCTATAAAACCGTTTGTCTTCATTTCAGATATACAAAGCCTCAGACGTTCGCGGACTGCATCGGGAATGAGTTGCCACTGGGTTGGGAAGAGGCATACGACCCTCAGATCGGTAGATATTACATCAACCATGTCAATCGTGAGTACTTCTACTATTTTATTTACATTTACTATTACTACTCGTCATGCTATGTCGACTGAGTCTATTTCAATCAATTCTTTTTATTTAGCTCGCATGTCTTCGTATATTTTTAAACACATATCATTTCGTATTATATGTGATATGATGTACTTTTTTTCACCGGTTTCTATTTCTTCTGCAGTAAGTAATAATTTGTCTACATTAAATTTGTCTACAATGTATGACTGGTAATTTAAAGTTTTATAAGTTTGTAAGTAATCTGAATTTTTCATTTGCTTAAAATTATTTGGGTCATTTTATGCTTTTGTTATACTCGTATATAAGGGTATATACATTAATCTACAGAAGCCAAACCACATTGTCTTATGTCATGGTTATTCTGCTTGTCTTTTATAACTGTTTTCTTTGTTGTGCTCCTTTCTAAGAGCTTTTTCATTCGCAATTTCTTCTTAGAAAGTTACAAGGAGTATTTTAAATAATAGATAAGGTGCATTAAATAGAATAATTTCTGGCACTGCGAGAAATCTGCAAAGTTTCAAGTTGATATTGACATCGCCATTGAGGAAGAGCTCACTAGTTTTTAATTTATTGATAGGAGTCTAAAAGCATAGAACATTTCTCCTAACATATTACCGTGTAACCTCAGGCCAAAGTTCGTGAGAATTTAAATACCCTTCGGAACGTAACTCAAGAGAGATAATTTGTTGCAAAAGCATTCTTTGACAAACGGCTTACAGAGGCTCGTAATTCACGGCGTTTACTGAATAGTTACATTCTTAGATTACAAGGATTTAAATGACCTCTCCATCTCATGATCAATAGCTTCTTACATACATCAATGTTGTCTTGCAACCTGCAGTTCTTGCAACACTGTTGTGGGTTATTCATTTAATCAGGGAATAGCAAATTGGCTATTCCCTACTTCAATACATATTTCATTTTAGCACAAAGAATTGTTTGTGCCGCGACCAACTCTTATTTATGTGCTGGTATTCTTATTCAGCGCGGCGAGTGAAAAATGTCCGACGCGGGGGGCTTACGAAGTAGGTACTGCTTTAGTTATTCCATATGAATTATGGATCAGATTGATTCATGTCTCGCCTATTGAAACGGGCACCATCTTGAATTTGATGTTTGGTATCAAGATTAGGATTGTTTTGATGTGTGTGGTGTAGACGGAGCTCACCCAAGGGATGTAGTACAAATTTTGTCGGATTTTCACCTTATATTTAGGTTTATGTAAACCTGACGTCATTGGAAACGATACATTTAAGAGCTTGGCTCTTGTATTTGGAGTATTCTTCAATTTTCCAAAGAAACTAAAAAGTTTGTCGCGGGACTCGCGCACGAAGTCGCGCCTAGAGCTGTATATATGTATATAATAATTCTAAAATAAGTTTTGTTATGAGTTGAACGTATACATATGGTTTATTTAAGCAAATGTGTCTCATGTAGAATTGATTAGTCGATGCATACGCATCGCTTCGTTGCTACTGTGTTTAGAAGATAGCCAGCCTGCTTTGCATAGATAGATATCATGCTGAATTTTAATTCAATACAATATGTATGCGTATGAAGTGTGACATGTTAATGTAGATGAAGGCCGATCTTCAATTAATGTCGCTTATGCTATTAGTGATGTCTTAGTGATCTTAAAGATAGTGATTCATGTGTTGTTTGTATCGATTACGTCTGATTTAAGACTAATTTATTCTGGAACCAATCAACATTTTCCGAAATGCTCTCACGGTCTGATGAAAAAATAAATACGTAAGATTGTCTTTATGATTATTTCTCAAGATAATAGTAATAGATAGTGCGTATTGTTGATAGCCGCCAACTTCAAACGGTGAAGGAAAACATCGTGAGGAAACCTACATGTCTGAGAGTTATCAATGATCTTGAAGATATGTGAAGTCTGTCAACCCACACTTGGCCAGCGTGGTAGACTATGGCCTTACCCTTCTCACAATGAGAATGGCCCGCGCCCAGCAGTGGGATAGTTTGTACAAACAGGGCTGATAAAAAAAAGTTACATAGTTCTTAAAAAGTTCTTTCTCGTCATGATTCAAGTTGTTTGTTGTTTCATAATACATTCATGTCCATTTCAAAGTTAACATTTACTAGTATCTTGAATTAGTAAATTAATTAATTTATTACTGATGACGTGTTGATTTCAGAACACTGCGTGCGTAACGCTTCTGCAGCTTGCGTGACACACGAACATTGCAATTATGATCTTTGTCCGTATTTTTTATTTGTAGTCAGCATTACAAACAAGCGACTAGGTCGAAAAAATAAAAAGCAATTGCGTCATAATGAAATAGTATTGATAGCGGTCGTATTCATTACTTAAGTTTATTTACAAAAAATATACTTAAATATATGAAATATTTTCATTAATCTCTTTCATTTGATATAAAACGACATATTACGATTTTTATTAAGTACTTGCGAAATTAAGTCACCCGTCATAATGTCACCCGGACCATAATAATAAATTGATTGACACCTCATTCATTAAGATGTATTTATAACTTAACGCTACAGTGGAACTTATGTTAATACATTGTATTAACTTAAGTTTTTAACCGTAAATAAATGTTTGTATTAAATACAAACATTTATAGACGGTTAAAAACTTAACTCTTCCTTTCTTGAAAACAAACCGAAACGGACGAGTCGAAGTTAAAAAAAAGATACCTACGCCCAAAGTTTAGAGTTCCCTAACTAACTAAGGAATCTTTATACGAAGTCTGTAAGGCATTCAACCTCTGTAAAGAACCTTATATCGAAATCTCGTAAAATAATTCAGAGATCTCCACGCGAGTTCTTGCAAGATTTGCGAGATATAATCGTACCTATGCCGCATTGGAATTTTAGATGAGAATTTCTTGAATCAATGCTTTACTCACAAAAGCTTTTTAACCTCCGACCCAAAAAGAGGGATGTTATAACTTTGATCTGACATCACATTACCTCACTTTCATAAGCCATGCTTTATTAAATTAATTTTTTTAACAGTGACATCTATATATATATATATTGGAATTATGTAAATTCGTTAGAAAATATCCAGATTTATTTTAAAAAAATGCAGACGGACCGCGTAAAATTAGACCCCAACATAAACATATAAATTAGTAATACCAAGGTCAAATCTAGCAATGCATAGTTCTAGCCCTAATTCTATGGCAGTAAAAATATACAACAAGCTACCGAATTGCTTAAAAGATATAGACACAGATGAAAGCTTTATTTTGAATTTGAAAGATCTCCTAGAAGCTAACAGTTATTATAATCTTGACGAATTTTTTAAGAATAACTTTGGCGAAATTAAAATTAAAATAGAACGTTCCGACTCAAGTGTTGCCATGCCCTTATAGGGCCATATGTATTCCCAAATAAACATGTGTTATTATGAGACCTGCATGTACCTACTTAAGACGCAATAAATGATTTGAATGATTTGATTTGACGTGTATATCTGTGTGCCTGTGTGTGGCCTCATAGCTCACAAATGGATAGACCGATTTTGGTTTAGTTTTTCTTTTGTTTATTTATTTATTTAGTTTATTGATACACAAAACGGAAAGAAGAGGATTTCATCGAAAGTATTCTTAGTTATGTTTTATCAAAATCGGTTCAGCCCTTTTTTTCTCTCGGGGGTTTTTGAATTTTCTAAACTTATACTTGTTACCGTTTGTATAACGTGTCTAAGTAGGTCAGGTATATTATTATTTTATTATATTATATCGCCCAGGAAATACTTTATAGGGCAGCAATAAAAATAATCATACTTTCATGACCGCGAGATGCGCAAAATGCCGAAATATTGCGAGATTGGACATATCGCTGCGGGATTGCATCTAGTAGCACAAGTGGGGGTGACAAGAGCTAGGGATGCGACAGCGTTTGATATCAACAGTGCAAGTAATTAACAGTCCAATTTAATAGCTTGCACGCAACCAGAAGCTCGGTAAGTATGCTATCCTGAATCCGGTAACGGTGCGCGGCGCAGACGCAGCGGCGTTCATTTTCGCACGACATGACACGCTCACGCATTCCTATGCATTATTCATAAGCGCGCCTAGTGCTTTTCCGCCATTTTCTTACTTTTTTTGCGTATTCAATGCGGGACCACCCACGGGACAGTCTGATCGTTAATATAGGCGGCTTGTTAGATTTTATGTTTTTTTTGTTGTAAATTCTTGCTGATTTGCGGTCACGCACGATTGTTGGCTTGAGCCGCCATGCGCCATGACATCTCGCGCTAATAAATAAGTGATACCGCTGTGTATCAACCGAGTCGTAGTCGTGGCTTGTACGTACGGCATACAGCTTTTTTACCCGACAATGCAAGGAGAGTTTTGTTTTTCGCTTATGCCAAATTTTTTAGTAATATAAAATATACAGCTCTCGTAAAAAATGTACGATAACGACAAATAGATACGTGATTTCACAAGAATTATTGCAAAGGATATTTTAAGAAATATTGCATAGCTGCTCTGCACATACTGTCTCACGAAAACAGGCAATCAACACCATAATACAAACTAAAACCAAAAAAAAAACCGGACAAGTGCGAGTCAGACTCGCCCACCGAGGGTTCCGTACAAACTAGTACATAAAAGGGGGAAATCATATATATTTTTTTATATTTTCCTTCATAAACCGAAAAATATACATCGTAAAAATATTTAAAAATCTGTTTTAGCTTATGCTACTGAAGCTCTTTCATATCATACCCCACATGATACGGTTAATTCACTTCAAAATTTGGACCTTCATTCCTTGCATAAAGATACTATTTTTTGTGATTAAATAAAAAAATTCCAGTTTTCGGATTTTATCCTATATGTGTATTCTAACACAATACTTCTTGCCAAATTTCATTGTTCTAGGTTAACGGAAAGTACCCCATACGTTTTGATTCCCTTGTGAGTGTCGAAATGTGCGTTTTTTTCGACATATTCGGCTGTAACTTTTTTTTACGAAAACTGAGAAATTTAGTTTTCTTTCTGCAGCAAGATACTATGGATCTGCGTATATGGTTTTAATTTCAACACGATACCTTCACGCGTTCCTGAGATAAAGGTCTTGACAACCGGACAGACGGACAGACGGACAACAAAGTGATCCTATAAGGGTTCCGTTTTTTCCTTTTGAGGTACGGAACCCTAAAAATTGGCAAGTAGATTATTGTATAACAAGTAAATGGATGATTTTTTTAACTATGTGTGGTATTCTTGGCTTTATAAAGGTCATTGACCTTAGATAATAGAAAATGATATTAAAACAGGTTTTTAAATATTTTTAAGATGTGTATATTTTTCGGTATAAGAAGGAAAATATTAAAAAAATATGAGATCTACTAGTTTGTACGGAACCCTCGGTGGGCGAGTCTGACTCGCTCTTGTCCGGTTTTATTTTAAATGTGACGTCTTTTAGTAAAATGGCTGTGACATAATTAACAATAATGACAGACACACAGACGAAGATGGCAAATTTAAAATGGTTTCCCTGTAGTACTACGGATCCCTAAAAAGATACAAACGGGTTACTAGACAATTGGATCTCATTAACAACAGCATTGTTTACAAAATATGGATTTCTATATTGCCAGTTTCGATAAATAAAATATCTACAGAAATAAAATGTTGCCCTAAAAGGCTTAGAGATACCAGAGTATCAGTAAAGCGTATTTTGTCCGGTAAAGATGTAAATTCGAGCCATAATTTTGCGATAGCATAAAGTAGTTGCCATATACGTGGCAACCCCGCCATAGTGGACGGAATAGTAAATGTGAGCCGGCGCAAACGCATGTAAACCTCCAAGTTATGGGAATACCGCTCGACGCGACTACAACGTAAATAATACTTAATTCACCCCTACAATGTAACATTAAATTGTTAGATTTTCTACAATATGGTTTGCTTAGCGTTCCATGTAAAGTAAATACAAGTATCTATATTAAAAGAAAAATAAAATACCCAACTGCAGAAGAGCGATTTTTGCAGTCTAACTTACGATTTCGTTACGCTTGATACGTAATTGAGTTTACGTTTTTTATGAGAAAGTTTGCGCAGTCGCTGTGAAAGGTTATAAGATGTGCATTCTAAATATTAATTTTAGTATTTCGACACAAAGTCTAGTGTTGTCTACGAACCCTAAAAGTGTCATTAGGTTACAGGATGACACTGACAATGACAGTTTATACTTGTAATACTTGAGGTATTTCATTTTTGTCCACATTAAGATTTTATACTATAGTGTTACCATGTATTGTCCAAATCATTAGGCAGAAATATATTTGAATTTTCTGTTTAAAGGGAGGAACTAAAAAATATTTTTTATTTATATTTAAGTACCTTAAGAACATAATCTTTTAAATGAGGCATATATTATGTATTTGTGCGTATAATTTCTTCTGACTAAAGTATTGTAACCAAATATCCAATATTTACCTCTTCTTTTAGTATTCGAATGGTCAAATTAACGACAATGTAAATATCACCGTTGCGTGTTATTGACAAAGAACGCCATCTAGCGACAAATATGTGAACCTGTTGTTGACAATCCGGTTTAGTAATTCCGTATTTTTTCGCGTGTGTTCCCACACTATCGATAGTATAGAAGTGTACATTTCATTAGTTTAATGTAGTGAACAGTGTATAAATGGTACGATTAAGTTACACTAATCATGTAAGCTGAAGGTATATGTAAAATCAAATGGTATCGATTTAAAACTCTCGCAGATGTATTAATCAGAGTAGATAGGATCTAAAGGGAGACCTTAATGATTGCAATTCGCCTCAATTGCCAGTGTAATTTGTAGAAGTTAATTTATTTCGCAGATTGGTTCTTTAGTTTTATGCGATCTATTCATTTGCACCTTTGTTTTTTTTAGGATTCCGTACCTCAAAAGGAAAAAACGGAACCCTTATAGGATCAGCTTGTTGTCCGTCTGTCTGTCTCTGTCCGTCCGTCCGGGTGACATGACCTGTATCTTAGGAACGCGTGAAGTTGTCTTGTGAAATTAAAACCAGATACGCAGATCTGTAGTCTCTTGCTGCAGAATGAAAAATTTTCAAAATCTGTTTTCGTAAAAAAAAGTTACAGCCGAATATATCGTAAAAAACGCACATTTCGACACTCACAAGGTAATCAAAACCTATGGGGTACTTCCCGTTGACCTAGAACTATGAAATTGGCAAGAAGCATTGTGTTAAACGGTAGGAAAAAATCCGAAAACTGGACATTTTTAATTTAATCACAAACAAGTACTTACTTTAAAAAAAACTTTTTAAGTTAAACGGTTTTATTGAAAAGAAAGATAATGATTTATATAATGTATTTACTGTATTTTACTCAAAAACCCCCTTTCATTTGATACCCATATTGTGGGGGTTGTGTTAAAATATCTTATCTAGTTCTTACCCGACTGCGTAAGAAGGAGAGTTATGTTTTTACAATCTGTCGTTTAAATAGTATCATGTAAAATAGTCGCATTTTAGTTCAGATCAAGGGGGATATTTGACTGAACTAAGAGAGGCGAGCAAAAACAAGGGTTCAACTGGGAAACATTTGCGTTCATCTTGATCTGTTCGGATAGTCATTTTTTAATTATAAAATCTGATATAATCATTAAATCTGACGAATCAGTGAGAGAGCATTTTAGGACGGAGCGCATCCTAACCCTGACTTGCTTATTCATGTACCAAATAGCAGTATTTGTAAACGAACATAAAAATTACATGTTCGAGGAGTTTGGAGCGCATCACCGTTCTAAGCGCAGACATAAACTAGTGACTAACCATTGGTTGGCTAGAGCTAGTAAACTGTCGGTATATACGGCCTGCTATATACAATAAATTACCGGATGAATTGCGAGATGCACCTTCCACCCTGATATTTAAGGCAAAACTAAAAAAAAAATGTTATTAACTCATAATTTCTATGACTTTGACGAATATCAAAAACTTTCATATATTTATTTATAATTATTGTAAATGATTTATTTATTAATAATCATTAATATATAATAGTGCTTATTGGTGATTTCATTTGATTATAATTTATTTTATATATTAATATGACCTGTAGCTATGCTATCAATAAATATTTCGTTTCATTTCATTTTTATGTACAGGCCGTACTTAACCCGACTGCTTAAGGTACGGTTATTTTTTCGAGTGTATGTATGTAAGTATATGGGTATGTAGGTATGCATGTATGTTTCTATATGATCGCCTACAGCATTAACGGCTTGACCGATTTTAATGTGCGAGGTGTCGTTAGATTCGTCTTCACTCCCTGAGTATCATCTAGGCTACATATTTTTCTAGTAATAATAATAAAGCTTTCGCGAAAAATGCGTTTTTCCATAGATTGTCTGTGGCTTTTTCGTAACCTCCAACGGGCTTTTAATTAATAAGTATTTTTTTAATTAAAAAAATAATTAATTCTAGTACTACCTACTAGTCAGAAATATTCTAAAGAATACGTATTCATAAACTTTTACAGAGATTTTATGCGTACTTTCTAAAAAAAAAACACATAGACTCAACAGGTTACGAAGTCAAAATGTAAGTTAGACTCTACCAAAGACCTCTTTTCTGCAGTCGTGTATTTTGTTTTTCTTTGAATACTTGTTATATTCGATATTTTTCATCATTACACGGATGAAACTGCGAGGCACAGATAATTGTATTGAAAATTGTCACGCATAGGCTCACCCTTAGTAGGTACGTAAGCCTATATAACGTTTGCTAGGTGTACTAGTAAGTGTGTATTTTGCTTAGAAACCGTTTTTTATTGATATTCATAATAATATAAACTTGTTTAGAATTCCCAACATTAGAAATACACCTACAATAGCTACAGATTGCATTGTATTTGTTAAACAAACGCATGCGTACAGAGACCGGCTGGTTCAGCTAATATTTACTGATCCATATTGTCAAACACAACCGGTACTGTGTAAGTTTCTGCGAAATTGGTTTCACGCTTAAAGAGGTCGCTATTTTTAACCGACACCTCCAGAAGGAGAGTAACGCTTCTTTGGTCATGTTTTTCGAGTGTATGTATGGTTGTATGATTATTTATGTATGTATGTTTCTAAATCATCTACAGCCTTTACAGGCTTGACTATATTTTTTTTCTAATAATAATAATAATAAGACTCACAAAAAATGCGCTTTTCGTTTTCTCAAACGAGTGATATCACTAGAATTAGTCTAAAGTATGCACACTTATAAACTATTACAACGTTTTACGCATACTTTCTCACAATAAAATGTGCACTCAATAACGTATCAAACGTAAAGAAATCATATGTTAGACTGCAGAAACCGCTTTTCTGCAGTCGGATATTCTGTTTTTCTCTTAATATTCTGTACTTTAACCTGTACTTAACTTGGGCTTAGGCTCAAAAGGGCTTCATTAGCACATTCTAGTCTGGTTCCTATTTTATATACAGATATATCGTGGCAAATAAAGGAACTAACGTCTCTATTTAATAAATTAATGAAATAAGGACAGCAGCGCCCTCAATGCCACATTAGTTGTCTATCCGAATACTCTAAACACATATAATTCATACGTCATAAATATGATCACTTTTAAAAATAATTTTGTTAGTAAAGGTTTAAAGGTTGCAAAGCGTAAGATCGTAAAGGTTTTGGTTTTTCAACCTATACCTTGTATAAATCTGATGTCCTATAACAGTTCTTATCAATGACGCTTATTGAATTTTAAGTGACTTAGCAAGTGTTTATAAATTTTAATGTTGTCCCATGCGTGTGGTCAGGCCCCCCTTCAAAGGGCGCGAAGTCACGAGGCACCAAGTTTTATGTTGGAGCAGCAGCTGGTACGGCGACTTCGATGTTACTTTGATATTGTTTTATAGTTTTCGACGCTTCATTCTGAATTTTTATTTCGGACATGCTTTTGTTTCGTTTATTGTTTTGATCAAGCGATGGTTGGTTGTACTTCCTCTAGTGCTGGAGTTGGTTCTGTAACTTAAAATTCCAATTTTATTGTTTTTGGATGTCTAAAATTGAACGTTTTTACCCGACTGCGCATGGGACTGGGTTACGTTTTTCGAGTGTATTTATGTATGTATGTATGTGGGTATACATATATGTATGCAATTATGAATGTTTAATATATGATCACCTACAGCCTAAACGGATTAACCGATTTCATGTGTGAGGTATCGTTAGATTCATCTTCACTCATAAGCTACATTTTTCTAGTAATAATAATAAAACTTTTCCTAACTAATAGGTAGGTGATTTTGCAAGCATTATTTTAAATAAATAATAATAAATAAATATTTGTGGTGATGTTATATTTCATTTATTAATATCATGACTGACGAGTCGAGATCGGCAACATGGCATGTTTGCCCAACTTTGTTGCCAAAGTTGGGCAAATATGGAAAGATATGGAGGAAGCCCTTGCGGGCTTCCTCCATATCTTTCCATTCTTTTCCATCTTGTACTGTTCTGGTCCATGTGTTCCTGCTGTTGCTTTAATATCGTTCCCCATCTTCGAAACTGTCTTGCAGGTTTCCTTTTTTGAGTTTCTGGGATTCCAGGACATAACAGTTTTATTCAATTTTTCTATCCCTCTTAGTTAACTCAGTTGTAATCTCGAGGACGACGTAGGTACCTAAGGAACATAAACAGCATAGGCACCCGTTCAGTTGTGATCTAATTTCCCAATTGGAGAGTCGGCAGACGGCATAGCGACTAGATCGGAACGATCCAATCGCTGAGATGCACACAATCACTCGGTGAGCGCGTGACACCGCCATCTTTCAATTATCATTCTCAATTCTGGACGTACGCAAGGCCGGACCTGTTGCCTGAGTGCACTGCCTACTTCGGACAGATTATGTGGATGATACGTGGGGAATTCGCGGAATTGCCTGACGTGTGGCTTTAGATCAGGAGAAAATATAACATATTAGAAATATTTTTCTTGTTCTTGTAGACACCCTTTTAAAACACGCTTTGTTGAAGCACGGTGGGAAAACCTTCGCTGGAGGGAATACTTAAAAACTCTGTGTCTGTAGCCACATATTTTAGCGTGCGTGATATATAATACTTAGGTGCGTGATTGTACATACAGAGATAAGGCACCTTAGGATACATTTGCACGTTTTACTTTAGTATATAAGCTTGTTATTTGTTCTCGTAATCGGACCTAAACTATAATATGTCTCATCATTTACAAACCCTTTGTGTGTCGCTAAATTACCTACATTATGTTAACATTGGCTAATATAATATGTTGTCATTTTCCTCGGTTTCAATTGGTTGGATAGTCTCTGTGCAAGACCCTTGAAACCCTTGCAGAACTCCTTTCTAGTAGCTGAATGGGATTTCTTACTTCTACAAGTATCTATGTTAAAAGAAAAACAAAAAACCCGACTTCAGAAAGCAGTTTTTGTAGTCTAACTATGACACTCTGAAAGTGAAGACGAATGTAAGGACTGGACCGATTTTGATGTGCGAGGTGCACATCAAAATCGGTCCAGCCCTTTAGACTGTAGGGTGTCATATAGAAACATACATACATACACTCGTAAAACATAACCCTCCTTCTTACGCAGTAGGGTAAAAATAGTCTATATTAATCGTGGATCTATTCAATTGCCTCGCCACCGTTGCGAACATGAGGAAAATTAAGCAAGAGAAATATTTCTTTCTACGATTTGGTTAGATATTGAAATACTACCGAGTTACCCAGATAAGAACGCAATGCAGCGGAACATTATCAGATAATATTTTTTTATCGGATTCCGACATTATCGCCGTGACAGTGTCGGTTTATTCGTCATAATCGCCAGATAATCGATACGATTGCTCCGCGAGTTTTTACGATGAGTAATAAATCGTGGTAATAGAAAAATCATTCATTTAATCGCGTAAGTTATGATGTTTTTCCGGTAAAGGAGATTGGCCATCGCTAAAATCGAGTATCACTTACCTGTTTTTTTTTTGATTGGAAGTTTTCGATCAAATCTTGTTATGTAGCCTTCTTATTAAATTAATTTTGGGTGTGGGACTTTGTTTTTCACTCGTAAGTCTTATTAACCATTTGTATTTATATCTTTTCTTAACTTGACTTTTTGATTAATGGCTTTTAAACCTATAAACACAATTCTACCATAAATATTTATAATATCATATTTTGTAATCCATTTATCTGACAACTATTAGTGTTCTTACATCGCATTTCTTAGTCTTGTATTTTGCGATATTGAACCATTTCTTTATAGCTCATAACAATATTAACATTAATTCGATTAAATTTATACACGGGTCTAGTCCGGACCTTTGAAAACCATCAGTGGGGCCGGAACTAACACTGAGAGGCCCTTTTACAAATGTATAATAACAAATACAAATTGGGTATATGGATGGATTACTGTACAATATGGAGTCAGATCTTGGCTATTTTGATTAAGTGTTAGTGACTTAAAAACTAAGCTATAGGCTGACGCTCTCACATAGCAAGATGAAGTATCTCTGTGTGAGAGCACCAGTATGAGAAAACGGCACCTGCCAATTCCGTTTCATCATTAATCAATGCGATTTATTATTATAACTGTAATATGCTTTAAATTATTTTATTTAAATCTTATCTTTGGTAGTTTTCTATTAATCATCAACGGTCTATGCTCTTCCACTTTAAGCTCAAAATCTCTCTAAACTGTCATCTAATCTAAAAGAAGAGGCTTATGTCTGCAATGTTTATAATGAAAATATGCTCGGTTAGCATGCTGGGTACGCTGCCAACTGGTAGTGGGTTTGAGCATTTGGATTATCTTTAGACCTTTATCGGTCTGGGATAATCGATATGCTTTTTGTGTAGTAGTTTAGTTAGTTGAGTCTGTATATTATTTTGCTGTAGTTAATAAAGGCACTTGCCCTATCAAAAAAAAAAAACTAAAATAAATAATGCTTACGAATATATCCTCGAATGTTTACCTTTTTTGAAAGTTATTCAAAACATATTTGGTCATATTTCAGAGGTGACGCAGCTGGAAGACCCGAGGCTAGAATGGCTGACGATTCAGGAGGCGATGCTGAGGGATTACCTCCACACAGCCCAAGAGGCCCTCGAGGTAAGTACACAATGACGAGTAAATTATCCAATGCATTTAAAAGTTTTCATTATAAACATAATTTATAATGATTATTATTTATTCATCAACATCATGATTTCAGCTTTTATAGACCCATTGTAGACATAAGCCTCTTCTGTATCACACCATTTTGTTCCGGTTGTGCGCTGATCTCATCCAGCGTATGCCTTCTGAATTGACGTATCGTCTCTTCATCTGGCTAGTGATCTGCCTACTGGTCTAGTCTATTCTTTGACCTATTTTTTTATTACTAAGGCCTCAGAGTCGGTCCTATAACCAGCTCTAATTTTATGATTAATTAATTCGGGAGCTTGCTCATTGAAGTCTTATATTTCAGTTTTCATTTAATTGACTGAATAATCTTATGTTCCTAGTTGTACTGCGAAACTCTAAACTATGTTTAAGAGAGGCTTACCGAATTTCGATTCAAATATATTGTAACCAGATTCTTGATATCTCCTCTAAGTTTCAATGAGCGTTCGATTGAATGCTATCTAAAGTGGGATGGTAGATAATATCGGCTACTGTCTATATATCTATCTGAGTTATTTTTAACTCTGCATTGTTTAGATAACAATAGATAGATGTAAGCATTGTTTCGATGCGTTTTATATCTGGATTGGAATTTAGCACTATTGTTCGTTTTCTTATATAGAATTTAAGGTTAGAGTACTTAAAATTGCCGTTTAATGTTGTATCGATTTGAAATTGTAAAATATACCTACCTTTAAATACGGAAATGGGCTTGCACTTGACTAATAATTCGCCTGATGTTAAGCGATCGTTTTGGTCTACAATGGAACATGCTTGCCTAGAAAGAGCATATTCATTTGCGATTTGGATTTATTATATCTATTCGGAAATACCGAATCACGAAGTACATATATTCCATATTTTGGCGTTACGTACGATAAAAGTGGAGCTAGTAGAAAGAAGAGAGAGAGAGAGAGAGAAAGAACATACATAAATCCCGAGAACCATTACCTTTCCTAGCAGTCGGTTAATAAATAAGATGTTGATGATTTTTTCCATGGTGATCGTTAAATAAGAAGACGTGGTAACAGCAAAGTAAACATGGTTTGTTGGTCGAGCCGCTAAACAACAGGTGACATCATTGTGTGCGACAACACTTCTGAAATACCAGCAGATCAAATTACGAACCAAGTTAAAAAACAAAGGTTAGACGGAATATGTAGGCATGATGAAATTGATATTATTGGTGATGGCATAGGCAAATCTGAAAATATTGGTAAATACGTATAGAATAATACGTCATCATCATCATCATCATCTCAGCCATAAGAAGTCCACTGCTGGACATAGGCCTCTCCCATGGATTTCCAAAAAGACCGATTGGAAGCGGATAATACAAGTGAATCGATTTAATTACAAAACTAGAAAGTATCAGGTCAAATTACGATTGAAATTGTAAACCAAAGGTTAAATTTAATGAAGCGAATGATGGTGTAGGAGAACCAATGAAACTGTCAGAAATATGATTAGATTTGAAGGAAATGACAACATTAATGTTAAAATTATAAGATCGAATTACGAATGAAATTGAAAAATAAAAACTTAGGTTAAAGGTGATTAAATTGAGGCATAATCACATTCATTGTCCATCACAGGGCATAGATGACTGTTTTCAAAGGAATGCAGTTATCGTATAGGGAAATTCAGTTTAGACTTGTATTTTATTGTTTGTTTACATTGTAATTTCTATTTATAGTATATTGTAGGTAAAACCGCGGAACTCGTTTGTTATTTTCATATTTGATTCTGTATATTTATTATTGTCTGCATTTTCATGAGTTCATAATAGAAGTGATGAAGATATTCATCTTAGAATTCAGCTGATTTTACCGGAGCCCTTCTGCGAATCGTTTTCGTTTCGGCTACCTATTTGAAAATTACGCATCAAACGGGGTGTTAGAGGAAAATGTATCAAGAATGAATTCTTCGAAAGGTTCGTTTGTGCTTTATTTAGAGTCATTACTGTTTATTTAATGGAGATATTTAGATTTATACCAGGAAATTTCCTATTTTATTTTCCTGTCGAAGTTCAATTTAATCATCTACTTAATTCCTCATCATCGTCAGTCAATCTATGTGCATTGTCCTGTAGCTAATTTAATTTCTAACTCTAATTCATTGATATCTTTTTTTATTTTATTTATAACATTTTTTTTTTTTTTTCGTATCAAGCGCCGATCACATAATTTATTTATTAATCTAAATTTAATTCATTTATTTATTCCAATATATAATTATTTTTTATTTAATTTACTTGATTTTATGATTTTATAATTTAATTTTTATGGATTTACATCTGGAATAAATAATTTTCATTTCATTTTTCATATATACGGGAATTCTAAAAATAAACCGATGCACTATCATTACATATAGATGAAATTAATAAATGTATCCTAAAGTTAACTTTTTGCATCCACTCTTAGCTTGACTTCCATTTTCAGTAGATATTTCCAGGTCTGTGTTGTGCCCACGTGTGTTCATGATGGCGTGATTCGTTTTTTAAATAACCTCAGATCCTAGAACATATTATTAGCCTACATTTTTGGTCTATTTTTTGTTCTAAGCAGCATTCCGTGATGCCTCGACACGAGATTCCGAGAAGCTATTCAGAATATGCTTCTGCGAAGAAATTAGCAACATTCTGCTAGCTTTATGGTTCCTAAATTGAGATGCAATAACTGACTTCTGTTAAGAATATTCTTGCATTTGTAAAAAAACAACCGACTTTCAAAAAGAAGAAGGTTCTCAATTCAAATTTGTTATTTTTGTATGTTTGTTCACCGATTACTCCAATTACTGTTTTTTTTTGTTTGGTAGGTCGTACTTCAGAGGTGATCCAATACAAATTTTATCAAAATTGTTTCAGTACTTTTGTTTTTATATATGGTTTTTACAAAATAACTGGAAAAAAATCATCCAAGTAAACGAAATGCTATTTTGAAGTCGGGTTTTCAGATTGCTTTATCGCTTCTCTTCAATATTTGTTCACATAGGCGCTGCCAAAGCATTTTTATCTTGAATATAATCAAAAATCAACTCAAGATAGGAAATAATATGTGCATAATTGTCTCGTAAAAATCGCAAGCCTAATTTTTATCCAATTTTTGAACTTTTTTTAACAAGAGTTTTTTTTTTTTTTATATTAAGATATTATCATCCTTTAATAAGATTGGTTTATGTGAACTATGTAAAGTAAGCAATTGATCCGAATCTAACACAATTTAAACGCTGCCTGTATCCATCAGACAGGCAAAATCCCTTCATATATTCAAGAACCTCGTCCATGAACATTATCTCTCCTCATGCTTTTTTTTTATAGAAAAAAATAAGAAAAATATCTATAACTATAAAAATCTGTATCTATAAGTATTTATGTTATATATATATTAGTATTTATATATGTTATGTTTTGTGTAAGAATGTATAAAATAATTATATTATTTAATGTACTGTACATCACAACCTCCTTTTCAAATTGCCAGTTTTCCTATAAACCCTAAGGTTGCCTGGAAGAAATCGCTCTATGCCATAAGGTCGCCGTTGTACTTTCAATTAAGTTTATTATCTATTTTTAAGTAATTCTGTATGGATGTACAATAAAGTTATTTTATTCTATTCTATTTTTTATCTCAAACTCGATAACTTTTTAATTCTTTATTCAATAACATACACAACAGAATGCAATTTATAAGAGAAAGTACATTAATAAACTGCATCGCATCCTAAAATTATGTATGTTATGTATGCCTAGCTAGATAAGGTAAAGGTGATAGGGTTTACTATAAGCGAAGAAATACCGATGTTATATATGAGATAAGATACCAAATTCTATAGTTGCAGCACTAGACTATCGTCTAGTGCTGCAACTATAGAACTATTTGTGTATCCACAAATGTCATCCTCAGCCTGAAATTATAATGAATACTTTTCATGTCCTAAATGTAACTTGAACTAGTTGCTCAACTTTTAAGCCCTCATAGCCACATCTGCCTTACGCAAACTAACGCGGCCCGTTTATATAAGGACACTTAACCAAGTACGTCCACTTAGCAAATTTATTTCTCATCATTCCTTCACTCTTCATAAACTAATAGGTTCTTATGACGAGGCATTAAGGACGATAATACTTTTATGTATAGATTGTTGAATGGTAAATGCAAAATTTGATTGTGTGCACATACTTGCACGTAGACAACCATAGTGTCGAGGGGCTTCTGTGCTATAATATGTTCGATATAGGGTTGCTAGTCATCGATGGGTTGCTATCTTTAGTATTTCCATTGTTTTCTTCTGCTATTTTTAGTTTTGGTGATTTTACTTAATTAGAATAATTGTTATTCACTTCTTCTTTCTTATTTAGTTTTTATAACTCCCTATCATTTTAATTTTTGTACAATGAAATAAGTTTTTAACACTAATTCTGATATCCAAAATATTCGGAATGATCGCGATCTTTTGTGTGAATTTATCGCCATATTGGTCTTATAAATTCCGTAAAAGATGGATTCTATGTCGTTTTTATACCAGCCCTATCCTTAAGATAACTCTGTGAATTTTTCTACACCACCTGCATACTGAGTATCCACCATATTGGATACAAACAACATTGTTTATGCAAGCAGTTTGCTTAATGCGGGACCCGAAGTAGGCCCTCCATTCAATTGGCACATTGTATGCGATACTCGCAGGACATTGATAACCTTACTTAATTGTGAAGTTGTAGATAATTTCCACATAAACTTGGTGAATATAATGATAGTGGATAAGAAAGTGCTACATTGTCATAGTTAACACTTATTGTAGCACAGGTTAAAACCGGAACGTGCTCAATTTTTCCAAATTAGGATTTAGTTGGCGTTTAGCAATCAAAATGAATCAAATAAAAAAAAAACAAATCAAAAGTAATTATAAATAAAGAGTAAAAAAAATAAAAAAAAAATATGCAACTTGTTTGTTGCAGTACAAGGAATTTTAATAACTTTATTATGAAACATATTCTTACAGCATTGTAGAAAACAGCATCAGACAATCCTTTAGCAAATAAGAAGATCGTTAACACCTAGGCATTAGTAACATCTATTGTATTGCGCAGTGACGCTAAGCCGCTTCCGTTGTCTGTTCACCATTGAAAACAAAGCAGAGACAAGCAACGTGAGACTGTTCCTTACAAATTATTACCCGAATACATTCACACTGTTATAGATAAAGATAACGAAACTTCGTAGAATTCGAATAAATAACACTAATAATATAGAGGGTGGATTTGAGTTGATCTGTCCTAGAAACAAGTTGATGAATTTGGTATGAAATTTTCTAAGATTAAAATGAATGATTTGAAAAGAAAGACAAAGCGCTTGCCAGCTTTCACGGATTGTCTTTTTTTAAATCATAAAATAGCTAGTGGTTTGAAAAAACGAAAACTTACTATGCTGTAATTCCAAGAAAAAATATCAACAAAACGTAAAATTATGAATAATGTATATTGTTGAATAGAATGCCGTATTATTGAACAGGTAAAACAGCTAAACATTTTCGTAAACACACAATCGCCCATCACTAAAACCAATTATGAATGAACACCTCGAAGTCAGGTAAACTGACAAAACAAGCTAATAACAGGCCTCGTGAGTCATTACGGAGAAATACCGAGAATATGACATTCCTCAGTTTTATGTAACACAATATTGAGGCATCGAGATGTGTGCTAAATAAAAATGTGTCGCAATTTTACGTTTTCGCCTCTTTGTTGCAAATTTTTGGAGATTCTGTGTTGTATGTTACTGTTTTTGTAAGTTATTTTTAACACGAAACCCTTATTTTCTTTATTTAACTAAATGACTGGGGTACATTCAAAGATGTATTAAGAAAATATCAAATCAAGCGTACTTCATTGTTTGGGCTTTGCACGCCATCTTACAAGTATATATTGTACTATTTGCATATGACGTATTACCTATTGGTGTCCTCACGAGGTCTACTGCTCACAGAGCCATTAGTAACTGAACGGTTGAAAGGATCATATTGAAAAAAAAACAATAAGTAACGTCTTTTTCTTTTTACCATCATCTTAATTATATTTATTTATTTTTCGTTGTTAATTTCTCTTTTGTTTTGCTGTCTGCGTTTTCTTTTAAATAAATTTCAATACTTCTTCGTTTGTTTTCTTTTAAAGGACTTGAATTAGTTTATGTAAATATTCATGAGATTATACGAATATATCTAAACAGGCTTACGTTATTATCATCCACGACACCGGAAAAGCTGCGCATTCCGACACTATTAGGATATTTCGTACTTTACAGTTAATTCAAAGCAGCTTTGAAAACTATTTAGTACCTTACCACAATAACCATTCCGTAAACGCTTTAAACTTTAAGGTTAACGTAGAATTTTATACTGCGACGTAGTTGTTAACTGTTCATTATATACTTCTAGTAGAAACTGTGAATCATTCGAGTACATAGAGACTAACCGGCGACGATGCCGCATCAGGAAATTGGTGACCAAGGATTTATGACACTACACGCACTTGTACGTTTGAGTAATTTATGGGGGCTCCAGGCTTGATTTAATGTTTTGGTATTTTATGAAATGGCTAGAAGATGATCCGTGATATGTCTTGATGCAGTTACGTTATGCTTGTCTCAAATATATCAAGGTAGTATTATAGCTCTTATTTCATCTTGTTATGTATTAAACAGCATCTTGAGTTAGAGCACTTTTGCTACACATTTTCATTCATGTATATGTATATAAATTATTTAAATTTAAAATGATTATTTCCACTCTTGATTCAATAATATGGGTTGTCTATAGTTTATATACAAAAATGGTGAGACTCAAGCTGCTGACTGAAGATTTGTTTTTTCAAGCAAAAACCACTTGAGATCTTGGTTGAGGGTCTTCGCTATAAAGCTGTTTATCAATACAACTATTTCTCTATCTATTTCTTATATTATTTTTATATCGTATATACTTACTGTTCAAATTTATCAAACATAAAAAGTTCAAATCATGACATTTAATGTGGATATATGATTTATCTTTATTTTCTAGATCTGGAATTCACATTGTCAATACCACATGTATAATATGATCGTATATTATTGAGGTTGTTTTTCACGTGTGAAAATAATTCATACAATACCTAAAATATGTGAATATATTACTATTATATAAACAGCTGCGTAATTCGTACGATACAATACAATACCACCAAAAGTATTTCAAAAATTCTTACATAAACAAATATTTACTTCTGAAATGCCTGAACGAAATATGTTATAAGTGAACATATACAATTCGTTGTTGTTTAAGTATTTACGATACGACATTTACATAAAAGTATGTATTATTTAGCGATTCTAAGAAATCATTAACCTAAAAGCAATAAATTGTCCTGCGGAATTTTATTAATTTTCTGGACAGGATACTGTGGCATTTGTCACTTTTAATAAAATTTATATCAGCCGGTGTCACATATATATGTTGTATATTTTTATGGCCCATTTGATATCTTAAAAATATTGTATATTTCTTAATTATTCGATACCTAACAAATATACCGGTTTCTTTGAATTTCTTTGCTTACTTTTTTCTGCTCTCGTTATCTATTCAGCTTCTACCAGATTTCTTTGTTTCTACTATATTTTATTCTAATACAGCAGTCCAAGCTTGTGGAGTTGTTAAATTATTCTATCCGTTTTACTTCCATAATTAAGTAGATGGATCAACACCTGATCGTGTTTGGTCTTGGCACTACATCAACAATGTCTTGAAAGTACAATTGAAACGGAACCTTGTATCTGTGTTTTAACATTCAGTCAGAAATTCGGAATTACCATTATTATTCTAACCTAGAAATTTCATTTGTTTTATTTTCTATCTATAGGTATATCTAATTATGTCTACGAATTTTCAGGGTCACAAGATATAGTGGGCCAAAAAATCTAGTGACCCAAAAGGTCCAGTGGATCAAAATGAAAACCTTGCAGTTCTTTTTTTTCGTTGTCTTTCCAACGATGTTGTGCTACTGATTCAAATTAGCTTGTTAGATCAATAAAATGTGGCGTTTCTAGCCAGCGAAATTCAAAACCTGTTGTGTCTTTCCATGTTCTTTAACTAAGCTTGAAGCTTCATAGTTCGTACAAGCATTACTTCTTGTGAAATAATGCAAGATACACATAAGTATTAGCATGTACTTTGCTAGAATTTAAGTCATGAATACCAAAAATTTTGCAATATCTTTTGATGATTCATATCGTCATTTTATTGCCTTTGTCTTTATTTTGACTTTTTGTCAACATCCAGGGAGAGTTCCAGTGCAGTATTTTGCCTACTGATTTTGTCTTTGTATCAGACTGAATTTGAACTTAAATGTATTGCATTATCCTGTTTTCTACAAGGGACGCATACAATTAATTCATTTCATTCTAATTATATACTACTATAGATCAGATATATTGAGAATATTTTAAACAGTTTTATTTAACTTGCCCTGATTGTTGTTGTTTATGTTTTTTTGGGTCAAATTTAGTATTCGATATTTGACGCCCTTCCCGTTGACAGATTGATCTGATATTTGTTTCGCACTTTTAGCTTAGATGACAATACAATGGAATAATTTTAGTATCGTTCTAAATTCAATATGGCCTCCGCCACAAATTGGCGGATTTCATAGTTTTTCACAACTCCAGAATATGGGTATCAAATGAAAGGGCTTTTCTAGTAGAATACAGTAAATAAATTACTTACAACATTTATGTTTTCAATTAAACCGTTAAACTTAAAGTTTTTTTATTTACTTGGAGAACCGTGTAAGAACTTAACGCTTGTTAATCTCGTCTATACCGCTGCTATAAATGTTTTATATCAGTACAAATTATTTCAATGAGTGTCACATCATCAGGTCTTGGGTCAGTGACGTTATCAAGGTCTCCAGGTCAGACGGCGGTGATTGATCAATCTAACGTCGCTTTTTGTTTACTTGCATTGTGGTTTATCTATCGATTGACGTCAATCGAGACCGGAAGGTTATCTCTGATTGGGGATATCTTCTGGGTCATGACGGATTACATTCCTTAGATGCAGTTTGTTTAATTTTGTTTCAATTTTGTATGAAAGTTATGAACACTTATTATGATACTCGTCTACTTTGTATTTTCTAAATTAAATTATACGCTAAATATTCTTATGTGCTTATAGAATATACTTTTATTTGATAATAATTGTAATTGGTTGGCTTAAGCCGTTTTTATTATAATAATAAATAAATAAATAAATACTTTTTCCTATCATCACTATCACCGTTTTTACCCGACTATGTAAAAAGTATGTTTTCGAGTGTCAGTCTAAACAGCTTGCCCGATTTTGATGTGCGAGGTATCGTTAGATTCATCTTCACTCCCTGAGTGTCATAAGCTATATTTTTTTGTAATAATAATTCATTTCAGTTTAAAAATAAAAATGCGTTTTTTCGTAACCTCCAACTGTTTCGTAATAAACAACTGATTTACTAGAATTATTATAAAGAATTCGCATTTATAGTCTTTTACAGCGATTTTACGCAAATTTCCTCACAAAAAACGTACACTCAACAGCGTAACGAAATCGTAAGTTAGACTGCAAAAATCGCTCTTCCGCAGTCAGGTATTTTGGGTTTCTTTTAAATATGTATTTCCTGGCCTTTCTTTAAATACACAAAACTGGACAATAAATATACTTCGCACGACAGCACATGAAATATGTTATAAAACTTGCCACAGGTTTTACTTAAACTCTTATCCTACGCTAAAATATTTATTACCTCACAAAAATGTCTTGGACACGTACTAACCTCAATTCAGATCTTAAGAATGTCGGCAAATATCAAGGCCCTAGGAGAATTTCCGTTTTAAATACCAAAGCTAAAGGATACCTGACCCCTTGGATAAATTCCTGTAATTTTACTTGAGGATCGAATATAGTTTATATTCGATCCTCAAGTAAAATTACAAAAATGTTTAAATTAAATATAAATGTTTTTTTTATCAAAAGGTTTGTAAAAAATAATATATTTTGTTAATAGTTAAACTACAACTTACTGGCTAAGTCTATGCTTAAAATAATATGACACAAATTAAGAATACACTAGCAGGAAAGAAGATGCTATTGATGAAGTGAGGGTTATTTTTACCGAGTAATGTACAGGTAAAGTATATATATAGCAAAATTAAGGCGGCCAAATGAAAACTGTCAAAAAAATTAAATATACCATGATTTACGAAATTATATTGAAGAACCAAAGTAAAGCCCATTGAAAACAGCATAGATTGGAGCACTCTCCAATCTATGCTGTTTTCATACTGAGAACTGAAAAAATGCTTTTTGTGTATCGAGTAGGGTAAGTAGGGTAAGACAAAGTGACAGTGATAATGACAGTTGAAGAAAACACTAAGTTGCTATAATGCGGTTTGAAATTGTAATTGATGCACCAAACAGTTGTTGTTTGTGCCCATATAGGCCATATAAAACTGTTCGGGGTGTGGACAATTAAATATGTATTAGCGTTTGTTACGGAGTGAGATTTGAATAATTGCAGTGCAAAACCTGATTTACATTTAGTTGGCAATGCAGAGACACGACAGGGGATAAATGACTATCGTCGCTGTTTACGGAGTCATTTAGGAGATTTACTTTACATCTAGTTTCGGTATAGGTGTTAAATTATTCTTCATTATGTATTAGCATATGCGTTAAATATTTTTACTAGTAGTTCTGGGAACAGTAGACTTCGTGAGCACAAACTTTTTACAACAAATGTGTTCAGTATGTGCAAGATATATCGGCATGTTGTTCGTTCCAAGTTAAGACTTTACTTTACTTTAAGATTTTGGACAAATAAATGCAGATTTTTCTGTATTCAATCCACGAAATCATAGTCTATTTTGTAATTTGGTTGGCTTATTTTATATTTTTAATTAATCGGGATTTCATTAGCCCCTGCCTGACTCAAAAAGGGGTCGTTTTGATATAGTTTTTTTTTTGCTGGAAAGAAAATTATATCGAGTTTCCTTAGCTATGTTTTATCAAAATCGGTTCAGTTGTGAAATTTAAAATGGCTAGCGATATTTATTTATTTCTGATCGACACTCTAAACTTTAGTTTTGCTAATCGCGTATCTGGCTAAATGCGTCTATTGACTTATTGCGTTTTTTTGCTAAAATGCGATCCTCCAATTTGAGTTTTACCTAACTCTTCTTTTGACAGCTTTAATTCTTAGTTAAAAGTAAGTGGTTATTTCAGTTTAAAAAAAAAAAAAAAAACTCCACAGACACCAGGGTCCGTGACCTTTGTCATAATTACAAACTATTGTTTACTACTTATCGTTACGGGAAAATTATTTTGTTTTAATTTAAGTACTTATTACTATGTTGCGTGCATACCAGCGACCCGCAAGCAGCACCCGATCACGAGTATGACGCATGTGCCAGCCATCGCTCATTTTTTGGGTTCCGTACCTCAAAAGGAAAAAAACGGAACCCTTATAGGATCATTTTGTTGTCTGTCTGTCCGTCTGTCCGTCTGTCCGGGTGTCAAGACCTTTATCTCGGGAACGCATGAAGGTATCGCGTGGAAATTAAAACCATATATGAAAATCCATAGTATCTTGCTGCAGAAAGAAAAATAAAATTTCTCAGTTTTCATAAAAAAAAGTTACAGCCGAATATGTCGTAAAAATGCACATTTCGACACTCACAAGGGAATGAGTACCTATGGGGTACATCCCGTTGAGCTAGAACTATGAAATTTGGCAAGAAGCATTGTGTTAGAGTACACATAAGTATAGGAAAGAACTCGAAAACTGGATATTTTTAATTTAATCACGAAAAAATAGTGTCTTTACGCAAGGAATGAAGGTTCAATTTTAAAATTATTTAACCGTATCAAGTGGGGTATCATATGAAAAACCTTAATTAGTTAAAACATGTTACCTGAGTTAAAACATGTTTTTATATATTTTTATGATGTATATTTTTCGGTATAAGAAGGAAAATATAAAAAAAATATGATTTCCCCTTTTATCTACTAGTTTGTACGGAACCCTCGATGGGCGAGTCTGACTCGCACGTGTCCGGTTTTTTTTTTCATTTCTTTATTTCAGTTTTGGCCAATTACTTATTCGGCCATGCACGTATTTGGTTATTATCATATCTGGCTAAATGAGTCTATTGGCCTTTTGCGTTTTTGGCCATATGCGTTGATCCCATTCTATTTCTTAGAGTCTAAGGTATGTCGTCTAAGTAGGTAAGCCGATAAATAACCACTTCACATAAACAGCTAGTAAATCATACAATTTTCCATCTAAAAGGCGAGCAATTAAAATGTGATAAAAAACGCTATGTTATCTATAATTAATGTAGTAAAAAGAACATTAAGCGCTCTTTCAGTGGGCTCGAGATAACGCGAGATAACGACGGAATGCGATGCTTACTGATAGGAGCGAAGCGAGCGTTAGAGCGCGTACGCTGCGGGCCAGTGCACTAGCTTGGACGTTTTGAGAGTTCTTTAACCGACTTCAATAACAATGTTGAGGTTAAAAACTAGTAGTAGTTATATGACCTAGCGAGCACAAACTTTGTGTTTCACCTTTTTGACTGATTTGGCTCATAAGCGATTTGTTTGTTTTAACATTGAATCTTTTATCAAAATCACGCACCACTTTGAGGGGTTTTCATCAGAACGTATGTAATCAGACTTGAATATCTAATGTTTTTCCGCTACGTTAAGCTGGTGCTATTGTCCACTTTGATGT
Source organism: Lycia hirtaria (assembly GCA_947563715.1). Taxonomy (NCBI): domain Eukaryota; kingdom Metazoa; phylum Arthropoda; class Insecta; order Lepidoptera; family Geometridae; genus Lycia; species Lycia hirtaria. The sequence continues at coordinate 24,811,598 of OX387376.1, forward strand.
CTTTAAGCTGGTACAGATGCCTACTTTACTACGTTGTATACTTTGAGTTCTTGGCCTTGAGTGACTTGACTCGAGCTTCGAACTCTTGGCAGCTTTCAGCTTTTGCTTGAAGTGTCAGGTTACTCACTCTCAGTCACTTACTTAGTTCCTGAAGACTGTACTGTATGTTTGTGTGAGTAAATGGAGGCGTTGTGTGCATCTCGAGTACTGTCTCCCAGTGCACTGATAATCGAGATAGTGGGTAAGTGGCCGACCGTATTGTTTTAAACCGTGCACGCGGCTGGATTGGACAATGGATTGCTGAGGAGCAAAGTTCAGATGGCTACGGTGGAAACGGCACGTTTCACTCACACTCAGAAGGGAAACAATGAAATTACGAGCGACCTGAGAAAACCACAACGAATCATTTATTATATTATCATTTAAAACTACCTAAGCTACAACACAAAAAAACTTAGTACAAAAAATAACAACGGGTTGCACTCCGGGAGTGCCGGTAGAAGTGAAAATTGAAAAATAAAATAGCATAATATAAATAATAAGACTGATAAAAAATTACATACAAAAATGAACTTTAAATGCAGAACGTTAGAATAGGTTTCTGACTAAAATAATCCGTCCGTCTTACGAATTTTCGTCTTAGGAATTCGATCTGACGCGAGTTTAACATTTTTTTACCTATCCAAAAAAAGCACAACGCCGCTAAAGAAGTTTTCACTTCAAAAATCGTTAACCCCAATATCGATGAGGGCCCAAAGATAAATGCAAATCCACTACCGGTTGATATCATACATATATGTATATTGTCTATGTCCCCAGATTAGTCCAGATGAATAATCATTTCATGGTAAAACTAGAATCGGTAAAGATAGAATAAGTACAATGTTATTAAATTGAGTGAAAAATATGGTTTTAGAACAAGCTTTTATTTAAGCGCATGGCTTAACTTACTTGAGTAAAATAAATTGATAGAATGGCATACTCATGCTGCTAACCATTTAGAAGTTTGGTCTTGAGATGACAATCCGGGCTGCAGCATAAATTCCTTAAATATCATGTTTGACCGTCAAAATTGAAACTCTTGAAACATTGCTTTATTTGTCTGTGAAACTAGGTAACCACATGGGGTTAATACAGAATTAGACATACTACAATTTCATGAAATCTCAGTCGTTGACGAGAGAAGCTTGACTGCAGCATAAGGTTACTTATAATAACGTTAAATTTCAAAGTTGTTTAGAGTAAGTGGTTCTAGAATGTCAATTAAAGCTTGTAAAAAGATCTTGAATGTAGTAAAAGACGTACATGTTTTAAATTGTTAGTAAAATTGGATTGATAACATAACCGTTCAGCCAAATACAATTCCAAGTATATCATTTTATTTTCAAATTTTGGACGTGATTGCCCACCACATCAAGATAAACATACTAAGTTTCCATAATTTCTTTCTTTATGTTTCTTCATAATGTTGCTTCATTGAATTTATCATAAATTCAAATTACGAATGAATGATTTCGAACTAAAAAATTAATAATCCCGCATCGTCGTAGGTTCTGAGTATCCTCGAAATCGTGGCACGTATAATTTGTTTTATTTTTATTGTGATGATACGTAATTGGTGGTTATCTTCGGTGGCTATTATAACTGACCCGGGACGTTCCAGGAACCAAGGTCGACCTGATGCCATGCCCGAGGCATGCCACCTTCATGATTCAGTAAAGAACTCTGTCGCTGTAACTCTTCCGGACAAGACTATCAGAAGTTGAGCAAACTTTTGAAATTGTTGTATAGACAGAGTTCTTAGTTGCATACATTCTTGTAATGTGGTTGAATACAGGTGAAGAGGTAGGGCAGCTTCCAAATTTCATTTTTTGTACGCAATAGATTGTTTTATTTTGGTTTGTGAGCTGTGGTTAAGTTTTCGTTGGAATTTTTTTGATATTTTAGTTCTTGGATCTTTGTTGTTAGTAAGATTTTTCCTGATTGTAAAAGTTTAAAAGCTTTCTGTTTCAATATGTTTCAATCATTTACGAATGTTTTTTTTTTATTTGGTAAACAATTTTTGAATCTATTTCGTAAAATTGATTCCTGATCGCCGAATTTAAAATACATAAAAGTATATAATCCGTACCAAAATCTGAAGTTGTATTGTATATACATATGTGTGTAGATATATTTGCTGTGCTGTTTGAGCGAGTTAAAAATGTAGTAAACACAGTTAAGTCTAATGGTCCGGAAGTATGGTTTGACTGTAAAACAGATAATATGGCAAATGGACTTACAATGTATTTGTTGTGCTGACTGATTGTGAATCCAGAGCTGGAGTAAGGTGAGATGCAGGTCATGGATATAAATTTGAAATAACTGGAAGTGGGTCGCCTCGCCGCCTTTCCTAAGAACTAATGAAGTATTTTCGAGCTAGAGTTAGTAAATTTTTAATTAAATAAGACATCATTTTGCTAAAATTCATCTTCAAAACATAATCTAACTTATATAACTAGTATATTTTTTGCCTTAATGTCGTCAAGTCCCTTCTTGTCAATTGCTAATAAGAGTATTTGGATTTTAATACCATTTGTATGAAACAGATTAATTCATATACATTGATATACTTAGTCATATTAAATAATTTAATATTTTTGTTTGTATTAACAAGTCAATGATGATGAAGTAGGTTGAACCTAAATTTCCGAATGTTGTCCTTAACTTTTCACTAAACTAAAACCTTACCTTACAAAATCCGGTCCTGTCTCCGGCATATTGAAACCAAAGTGCGGTTTCACCGTCCCATTCTCATCATTACCTAAACTAAATTTGAAACGAAACAAACCGTCCATAAATAATAGTTATGGTTATAATACCGCCACCAGGTTACGCTGTGGGCAAAAAATTCACAAGCAAAAAGTTGGACTTGAAACGCCTCTGCCTGCAGATACAGAGATATTATACTGCACACATACAGTATATGTTGAGAGAGTACAGAGAAGGCTTTAATGATACTGTCGTATATCGTTTTTAACAGACTTCCAAAAAGAAAGAGATTCTCAATTCGACTGTATGTTTTTTTGTTCACTGATTACTCCGCCAATTGTGTATTGTTTTTGATGATTCTATTTTGTTTTGTAGGTCATACTTCAAAGGTGGTCCCATATAAATTTAATCAAAATCTGTCCAATATTTTGTTTTTTATAACAATTTATAACAATAACTGGAAAAATATCATCCAAGTAAACAAATTACGTATTTTGAAGTCGCCTTTTTCATTATTTTTTAAACTATAATTATTTGAGGAGACAGCTATAGTTAGATTTTGTAAAAATACATTGGGTAACGTACACATATTCTTTGTGACATATAAAAGTATTTGCTAGAATGTTCTTAATTTTTCTAATTAAGTTATACATGTTCTACCTCATCAAATGGACAAATATTTTCATGCCATGTAATGTAGGTTTAGACTCGAGAATTTCTGTTACAGAATGAGCCAAGTTTTGATTGTAGTCTTAAATGTTGAACAAACGAGCGTCATAAATATCATCAAGAGCCTGTATTTTTTATTGCGACAATTTGCTTTTAGGACAGTCTTCTTAATCATCGAATAGACGAGAAATTTATTGCACATGCAAACATTGTAGCATTTGTAGCCAATGAACTTTAATTGAATCCTATAAATCTGTCGTTGATTTACTAATGTCTTCAACATTTTATATCACGAATTTCTTCCTACAAATCTTTCCACACTTTACGTCAGACAAAATACCACATAAAAACCATGTCGTCAATCTAGTTTTAAATTTATTACCGATAGACTAGTCTGGTCTAGTCACAATTTATTTTTTGTCAACATCGACATACATATTACAAATAAAAACTTTAATGGGCTGATGACATTACTCGATAAACATTATGTGTATTATTGTTTTTGAAAATGCTTTTAAGTTCGTTGATGAATTTAAAAAGTTACTCTTTATCAGCATGTTTGAAATAGTTTTCTAAATGTCGAGAGGAAAGGTCAATCGGAGTAACATTTGGTTTGGATATAACGGGATTCTTTAGCTAGTCACTTTCAAGAAAAAAGTGTATCGACGTATTAGCTTTAGGTATTTAGAATATGCGAAGAATTGATATTTTGATGAATGTAATGATTGATGTGCACTTATTTATAACTTATCTATATAAATTATCAACCTGGTGAGTTGACCAATTAACCAAACAAAATGAAAATTTTGTTTGAGAAGCTGTGGGAATACCCTGGACTAAATAAATTTTAATTTGATCTGAGATTTTACTATATACACACTAAGTATACCTATATACTTAGTTTTAGAGTGAATAGTATAGCCTATCCTATGTCATTAATCATTTCAGAAGCCGCATCTATAGAAATAAATACTGCATTTTACCTACTCACATGTCTAGACTACCAATGGTTAAGATTTATGGCTCAAAAATTTAATTAAGGAAGCGATTCTTATTTAATTAAGGAAGTTCCCGGCAGCTTAGTGGTGAGACCGTCTGACTTGCGATCCGCAGGTCTTGAGTTCGAATCCCACGGCACGCACCTCTGTCTTTTCGAAGTTATGTGCGTATTGTTGATTGCCGCCAACTTCAAACGGTGAAGGAAAACATCGTGAGGAAACCTACATGTCTGAGAGTTCTCAATGATCTTGAAGATGTGTGAAGTCTGCCAACTCGCACTTGGCCAGCGTGGCAGACTATGGCCTAACCCTTCTCACAATGAGAAGATGGCCCGTTCCCAGCAGTGGGACAGTTTGTACAAACAGGGCTGATAAAAAAAAAAAAAAAAAAAAGCGATTCTACTGTCGACGATCTTTGAATTTGATTTTGTTTTTATTTAGAAATTAGCGAAGTAAAAAAATCTACCATTCCAGCAATATTTTGATGAATACCCTCAGGTTTTCATAATGAGCGTAGATAATGATGGGGACGATTTGTCTCGCCCTCCCACTCGGTATCATCAAAACTAATCAATGTTACATTACCCATGCAGCCCACGCAATCGCGGGTTGTATTAAATTTATCAACATCGACTGCAACGAATATTTTCACATAAACTTTATAATTATCGTTAACGTCACGTTTTACGAAAGCTGATATTTAAGCCGGTTTTGAATAAACTAGTTACAATTACATATAGCTTATTAAAATTGAAACAAAAACTTTAAATAAAAATTATATATAGCTGCTCAAAAATTTACATGTATTATATCTATCTACATTCACTTCTGTTTTGTTTACACGCTACTTTTTATATGATAAACTATGCCAAATTTAGTTATTTTGAAATTATTTTTTTCGTTTTACGTATTATTTCCTCTATCGATTTTAACTCAATCATTGCGATGAGTTATCTATAAAACTACCAAACGTCATTACTCTTAATATTCATCAGACATAATTAAATATTAGCAAACATGAGCAAATTCTTCTAAACATTAATTAGGTGTTCCATTCGCTAAGAAATAAAGATGTATTCACACAGATAAAGCAGAAAATGTTGTTTTGTCGAGACGCAAGTCTATTTTACGACATGGTGGTTAATGTGATGATCATCTTTACGATATCCTATGGGTACGCTCGCTGGCCACCAATTAGTGACTACGTAGATTCCTGGCTAGTTCCCATTAAAGACATAGTCTGCAATAAACAGATTAATATCAGCTACTGGAGAATTAAGCTCATCTATGTATCCTTCCTATGTTACAAATTTACTGAAGAATTATGTCTCAAGTATTTGTGTTTTCTATTTTAAAATTTGCTTACTGAATAATGAAGCCGATCTTTTTATCCTTCTTATTTTACAATTGTTAGTTACTGGAATATTAACCTACTTTCTGTGTGTTTTGTATATTCCAAATTTGTTTACTGGAAAAAGAAGCTGATCCATATATTCTTTCTATTTTACAAATTTGCTTAGATAAAATATAAAACTAGATAAACCAATTATGAATACTCTTATTACTATGGAAACTAACGTGGTTTTCACACATTTTTAAATAAAAACTATAGGTCACTCACGTCTGTTTTCCGAAACGTCACGTAACGTCACGTCTGTTTTTTGTTTTACGTCCGAATGTGGTTGAAACTATAGTCGGATATTTCGGCTTAAAACAGACGTGAGTGATCCGTAGTTATTATTTAAAATACTCTTATTGAAAGAATGTACTCTCAAATGCTAAATGTCTTATGTTTTGGGTGGTAATTAATACAAATGTAAAGCCTCGTCATACGTTAAAATCTTTAACATCGAGATACAAGCATTTTATAGGTAAGAAATCATATCAATCAAAATTTACTCGTAGTAAAAGGTTTAAAATAGCCGAAAGCTGTTTTTTTTCACTCCCTACTGATATTCTTATTGAAAAAAGATATAAAATTGTAAGAAAACCGAAGCAGTCCGCTGAGTGTCGAGTCCATTATTACCATTAGCATCTCCCCAGATGCTCACAACACGCGTATAATTACTGCAACAGTTTCGTTCGCCTCTCGCCCTGCAATTAGTCATGACATTGCAAAACCTGTAATTTGGATACAGTAGCGTCGTCCACGTCCGTCCGCTCGCGAACGTAACAATTATTCAAATTGTTTAAAAACACTCCTTAAAACTCAGCATGCAAATGAAACGCTTCAAATGTTTAACGATCCTCCGTCGCTACTGCACCTCCGCCAACTTCCACTTTGTAAGTAATAGGTTCCTATGGTAACACGAATATTGATTTTATGTTAGCAGTCTACAGATGTAATGGCTCGTCTACGTTCAATTTACTCGGAAATTTTCCTATATGGATAATGATAATTCCACAATAATTGCAGTCCTATGAAGAATTGTCGGAATCCAGCATAAGCCGCGTGACCTCACTGACCCCCGTCCATGTCCACATTTTTATAGATTTACACAACGTTTTATGACAATCGGATTTAAAACGCGTTCTCATGATGCTTTATCATTGGAATTTTAATACGAGTTCCTCGAGATTTCATAATTTAATTAAACTGTGTTCGTGTGCATCGAAAGAAATTTTATTCGTGGTTCACGTCCACAAATTCCCTTGCATGTTGTTCGTTGGAAAGCAGCATCCGATCGTGTCGTAAAATAAAGAACCATTGGTTAAACGTATTTCATTTATCTCAGTTGCATCGATCACATATCTCTTGTGAGCCATTAAGGTGAGTTTCGATCCAAAAATATTCATTCACGATTAAGAATTGAATTTTAAAAACGCTACCGGAATGAACTCCATATTCGTGACAGAATCGTGTAGTACTTTTAAAATACCAACAACAGAATTAATATATTGTTAACTGTTAATGTTTTGACAGTTAACTCATTTCAGAGTTTGATAACAAATGTTTTATAAATACTCGTGACGCTTTTAAAAATTACTAATATCTAAGTAATGCACCTAACAGTATGATCTACTTTCGAAATATTTGAAGCGATGTTAATGTCAACAGAGCTTACGAAGATCACAAAGGGAACAAAAGTAAATGCGATGCTTAAGCCGAAGTGCTAAATGTAAGTAAATCTTACGTAACAACCCTTTAAAGAGCAAACGCAGATATTGAAATAAGAAAGGTATGAAGGCTCCGGTCTCTCGCTGTCATCGTCCGTACGGTTTACACGAAGCTTTTTATTTCTTTGTACGGCTGTGATCCCCATTCTACACATTCCAAATGTATGAGTGTAGATGCACGTGTTTTAATGGCCGCTCCAAAAGGAAGTAAATACAATTTTAAATATGAAAGATGCATCGTTAAATTTTCTGACGATTTTAATATAAAATAAATAAAACCTAACATATTATACTTATATAGAATTCTAATGCCGTTAATGACGAATATTTCAAAGTCTGTACTTGATATAGAATGAGAGATATCGAAAATAATGTTACCAAAAAGAAATCGGATTATTTCTACGGTATAGATTATAATCAAATATTTAAATTTTGCTCACATCGGAAAGAAATTATGCTCCAAGATTAAAATATGTACGTGTCGTTGGATTCATATGACAAATGTGTTGAGGCAGACGATTTATATCTTCTTGGTATGTTAATGGATTTAATCAATTCCACCACCAGTGCGGTACAGGCACGATGAAAAATGGTAGAGCCTCTTTGCATATTATCTATCTAAATGTATCGCTTCTGGTAGTCAGTCGACCATTTGTTATGATATGTATTGAAATCTTGCTTTTAGCTTTCTATGGTTTATCTACGCTTGATGATATACTTATATATTGAATAATCCTATTGAATTTGTCAGTTTATCTATTTGCAAGTCAGGTAGCTTATTTTTTGTTTCATTAGTGAAAAAATAAACTGTTACGTTTGATGTTTTCTATCATTAGTATAATTGCTATTTGTATTGACAGGTATATATGCATTGATTGGTTTATAAACACCATGAAAATACACCTTGATATTCTGTTCTTTGAAATTAGTGTGAGATTGTCATAATAACAGCCCACGCACCTCCCTAAGATTTACTGCCTACATCGAACCAGGCCCAGTAATGTTAGACTCAGATATATCATAATCAAGTCCAGATCTAGCTTCTATATAATATTATCTGTGGCGCTCCCGCTGCACGGTAGCAGCGGACACTGCATTATATTAGTACTCAGATATTCTAGGATTATTACGGCCTGTTGTACCTTATTTGCATATTCGGTCCGATATTTCCATCGTTTACATTTTACCTTCCACAATATTTGTCGGTGGCCGTAGGTGCCGCATATTTGCGTTTGCAGTAAACATTTTACAAAGACGCACTAAAAGGCCCTACCCCAATTTAACATTGCGGCTCTAAAATCCTCCACCCCGGTCGTAAACCGTGGAATTCCGTATGATAAACATTCCACACGTCTTATTTTAAACCATTGACATTACCACACTCTTTTGAAATTTTGACCTGATGTGTTCACGGTCCATTATAATTATGGAGAGAGAGGACGCTCGAAAAGTTTTTAAAGATGATTTTTTACGGAACGCACCAGCTCGCTTCGTAGCTAATGACACCATCTGTCAGATGTGTATGGCCGTAAAAGGTCACGCTGGCATACTAGACGGTTCATCTGACATTTTAATAGGAACATTTTAATAACTATAGATCGTAAGACAATCGAACAATTTATAGACCACAACGATCGTAAACAAAATCGTCAAAAGAATTCGCTTTACGTACACCTACTCTTGTTCTCAATCGGAATTCCAATAAAACTAACCGAGCGAGATCAAAGGAATTCTCTCAACAATCGTAATATAATTTACACAGGACTTACGCATTTATAATGGAGATAATAAAACTATAAAAAGTTTAAAATATAGAGGCCCTCGGTTTACACAAAGGATCATTTACCACTATCTAATCTTTGGAGTGTAACTCGGGAGCCATGGTATATTGTGTTCTTAAATCTGATCATAAAAATAAAACAAGTTTTGTATTCCGAGATTCTTGAGTTCATTAAATATGTTCGTCATGTTATATCGGGGAATGGAATGCTACTTTCCTTGGTTCAATCATACGAGGATGACGGCCGGACATGAGGGCTTTGTCACATTTTTACTGAGGTATTTTTTGTGGGCGATGCTGGCAAGGCTCGCCTCGCCGTGGCTCGGGTTACAATCGCGTTTGTATTCTTGACTTGATGTGATACCACGATGGGATTGATTGTCGTTCTTCAGCTCGCTTGTCACTGATTCTGACGATCATCGTTATTCAATGTTGTTGGGGGAATTTTTAGTTCATTTTCAAGTGTCAAAAGTTGCTTGGTGGCTTTTAAAAATGTAATTTAAAAAAATGAATTAGAGATTATTTAATATCTGTCGGGAAATGATCAACAGATATCGAGATGATTCGAGATTAAAGGCATTATTTAAATTAAGAGGACGTAATTAACTATGTTAACTAAACTCATTTAAGTTTATATTTTTTATTCAATTTGATGCAACTTTTAAAGTATTTTCAAAAAGCTTTCCCTGACAAAAAAAACTGCCTGTTCAAATCAGTCAAAACCCAACGTTCAGTACGTGCCCAAAGACGTCACCATTTCAAAACATGCCAGTTGAATGCCGTAGCAACAGGGCGTTAGGCTGGATCCGGCTTGAAGGACGTGGAAGGCTGCGCAGGCGCGTCCTCGACCCTCGCGGCGACCTCCGCGCGTGCCCCATTGTTACAGCCTGCTCAGATTATGTTTCATGTCGTAAAGCCATAGTTGATGTAACACAGAGTGCACCAAGCATAGTCGAGACGATTTGAGTCATGGCTAAGGTCTTAGACGATCTTCACTAATTAAAAATGATATGATTGAATGAGAGAGCGTAGCGAGCAAGCTTCTATAACGTAACGTATTGAAATCTAAGGAAAGAAATCGTGTGCTTGAAAAAGTATAGTGCTCTTAGAGTCACTAGTACTAGTATTTAAGTTTTCTCTGGTGAGAATATGTAAAACTCTATTTTAAAAGTTTAATTTTATTTGCTAATTTTGCGACATGATATATTTTTGAGAAGTTTTTTGCAAACTAAATTAATGATCAATATTAATATATTTTGTCATTGCCTTTTCAGACTGTAAAGTTTTAAACGTATGAAAGCGAAGTTTCCTTACTGTCTGCCCTGTGCCACAAGTAACCCGATATTGTTTTTGCTAAGAGACGCGTGCGGACCCGTACGACCTACGGCTGGACCTTGCCAGGCTTGCAATTATGTGTGCTCATGCCTTTAACCGAGGTTCATGACTCAAATCATAAGTATAGTTGGAATGAATTTATATACATGGTAAAACGATATAAAGTACAAAGGAGAAACAAATAACCTGAAAAGGATAGATATATATACCTACGATATTAAATCTGATAAACGCAGTGTAGTTTAAAATCTGTATAATTTTACTCTGCAAAAGGTTGTAAACAATACTAGAACACTAAGGTACATTAAATTGTACTGATATACTCGTACACAAAACAATTATTACTGGCAGTCGATTTGAAATTACTTAGTTTTTAGGGTTCCGTACTTCAAAAGGAAAAAACGAAACCCTTATAGGATCATTTTATTGCCCGTCTGTCCGTCCGTCCGAGTGTCAAGACCTTTATTATCTCGGGAACGCGTGAAGGTATCGAGTTGAAATTAAAACCATATACGCAGATCTATAGTCTCCTGCTGCAGGAAGAAAAATAAAATTTATCAGTTTTCGTAAAAAAAAGTTACTGCCGAATATGTTGTAAAACGTACATTTCGAAACTCCCAAGGGAATCAAAACCTATGGGGTACTTCCCGTTGACCTAGAACTATGAAATTTGCAAGAAGCATTGTGTTAGAGTACACATATATAGGAAAAAACCGAAAACTGGACATTTTTAATTTAATCTCAAAAAAATAGTGTCTCTATGCAAGGAATAAAGGTCCAAATTTTAAAGTGAATTAACTATATCATGTGGGGTATCATATGAAAGAGCTTCATTAGCATAAGCTAAAACAGGTATTTAAATATTTTTACGATGTTTATTTTTCTGTTTATGAAGAAAAATATAAATAAATATATAATTTCCCCTATTTTATCTACTAGTTTGTACGGAACCGTTAATCGATTACGTGGATAAAGATTAAAAAAAAAATGAAAAAAATGGTCCCAAAGAACTACCCTGTGCTACGCTCCCACTAAGCGCGTTTGTAATACTAGCATGGAGCCTGAAAGCCGTGACGTTTTACTTGTAGCCTGTTAAAGCTTTAAAATCATGCTCCTGTTTGAAAATATTGAACGCTCAGCCTTCCAGACAGCCTTCACAGAGCTAACCGGTGACCTCCCGATCTCGTTTACTTTGCCAAGCTTGGAAAGCGTGCAATATTTTTCAACATTTAATTAAATGTTTCACCAGCTGTGTGGTGATGGTTTATACTAATTTTGAAGTAGAATAAAGGTTCTTTCAAATTATATAAATATAAATAAATAATTGGGGACACTTCACACAACACCATCTAGCCCAAACTAAGCAAAGCTTGTACTATGGAACTAGATGGCTGATAGAATACATATATACTTTTTTTATATTTTGGTCTCGTTGGTTTAATGTAGTTCAGTAAGTTCAGTAACTATATTCGCAATGCTATTTTATGTAATTTCTTAATTTAGTCTTATCTTACTTTTATTATATAGCTAATTAACTTATTACTTATATCAGCATCATATTCCTCTTGCGATTCTAGTATGGAAAGTAGATAAACAATTTTTATCCATTTGTCAATTTTAACACACACTTTATTTAATAGATAATAATTATAGAATATACAATATCTACTTTCCAAAGTCTGGTCAGTTAAGTCTGGTCAGCAGTTATATTTCTACTTACATCGGATTTATATGGATTGTAATTCCTGAGTAATTGCACGGAATTCCACCTTCTAATTGCCACAATCATTATTTTACTTAAAACGTTGGTTATATTTAAATAAATAGTACTTCTAACTTTACCTATAAAACAGGTGCAATCTATCTGAATTGTGAATGTGGTTGTTTTCCTCTTACAGTCTTACACCATTTTGGCAATGAATGGGAGTGGGAACCACATTCTTGGGATAATTTAGTTTGGTATTCAAGAGAACGGAAAGCTAAATTAACTTGCTAGATTGCAATGCGTTTCGTAGACTTGATTCGGTGCTTTGCTGTTTCAAGTTTGAGGATTTATTATATGTTATATAGACCAAATATAATAGTTCATATTGTAATAAGTTATATATAGGCCATTTTTGAAAAATATTCTTTGAAGTTATAGTGTGACATCAACATTATCCAGTTTTAGTCAACAAGTTTATCATAAGTATCTATAGAGGTACAATATTTTTTGTTGAAACTACTGAAAAAACAGACTTCAAAATACGCAATTCGTTTACTTGGATTGGATGACATATTTTTCCAGTTAATTTGTTAGAAAACCTAAAGTACTGAACCGATTTTGATAAAATTTATATGGGACCATCTCTGAAATATGACCAACCAAACAAAAAAGAATCATTAAAATCAATTCATATTTAGCGAAGTAATCACTGAATAAAAAATATAGTCGAATTGAGAACCTCCTCCTTTTTGGAAGTCGGTTAATAATGAAAAAAGACGTTTCGAAAATTTAAATATCAAAAGTCACAAACAGTTTGGACATGGACACCATGTGTAACATGGCAGATTCATCAACAAACATAGATCGAAAGATCTAAACAAAGAAGAGAAGATGAAGTGAACTTTCATTGACCACAAAAGAAAAGGGAAATGTTAAGTTGGTATTGTAGGTAAGGAATTAGGTGAAAACTTTGGCTGGAGACCGGCAAACATGGAGTTCACTAAATTACTGTACAAACAAAACCAAAGTTCTTAAATACATACTATAAATTATGCTATAAATAAATGAATATTTTCAATTAAGCTTGACTTCCACTAGCTAAAAATGTTTTATAGTTGTTTTTATACACTATGTATACCAAAAGTAGAACAATTTTAATTAAAAGTTAAGTTTTTTTCATGTTTTTTATCTAGGAATGAAGTTATGCGACTCAAGTTTTCTATTCCACGAAATGCGAGCGCAGTTTATACGGTTGTATACGTATGGCACGCGAATTCTTGGAACCCAAGATTCCCATCCTCTACAAAGAATCCCTCTGTTTTTTTCCCCAACATTTCTCACGAGGGTGAGAGAGGTTTGCTCGTTTATATTTTTTTCAACACATTCCAGAGCTGTTTACGTTTTGAAGGCCGTAGGTAGATTTGTGTTGCCATTGTGCTCGGAACTCTCTTATTGTAATGTTAATTTAATGTTTCAAGTTGTATCTAGCTTTATCTTTAACTAGTATACGGTTGTAACTTATAATAGATTTCAGTATACATATATTGTGGGCACTATTAATATGTAGGTATGCTAAATGTATGTATAATATGTGTCACAAAGTTAGCGTCAGTTAATTGGAAGTCAAGTCAGCGCATTTTTTTTTCCATTGCGTGTAATGCTAAATGCTTCATCGAAAATGAATATCAGTACGAGAGTTTGTTCTTTATGACTTTTATTTAATAACAGGGAGATGTACGCCATCATTATTTCTAAGGCTTCTTTTATACTTATTTTCATTTTGTAAATTGGCACCACACATCTTTGCATTGGCCAGTGTTTAAATACTTTGATGAGTTTTCCTATTTTATATATTAAATCACTTAATTAATGTCGTAGTCAAGCAATATTGGTAAATCGAGATTAAATAATGAATTAACTGACAGCTTTTATGGTATTTTGATGACAACGACAAACCATACATTATTTCACTTGCCTACATTCGTATTTTGTAAAATACATATAAAGCAATAATATAACTGTTGATATATTCCAATCCAAAATCTTTAAAACTCACATATTAACTCAAATATTTGACTTACTCATATAATAAAAATTCAAAGTTTAAACTTTTTAACTTAAGAACGTCTCTGCGGCGGGCGGCCATATTTGTTTCAGCCTTTTTTAATAGCAAGGGCCAAGGGCAATGATGGATGTCATTTCAAAAAGTTTAGAACGCAATTATATAGTAATGACCAGTTGTTGTGCGATTAGCATTCCGAGCTGATAGGTTGATTGCTATGAAAATATTTATGGAATTGGTATAATAGATGCAATGCGTACAATTATTTTTATAATATGGTACGATGAACCGGAGACTGGTACTATTGGTAACTTAAGTAGCGCTCAGAAACGTAAAGAAAAATATGTAATACTTTGTATCTATAAACTTACTGAAGAAGAATTTGTTCATAACTTTGTTGATACGGATTTTGTATCATACTTTGTTACATAAACATTTTGATATGATCTTTCTTAATTATTTTGGTAAACGTAAATAATATTTATTTATTTATTTTATAATATTATTGATAGATACAGATTTATATGTAGAAGATGGACCAAAATATAAAATTGCCAACTATGGAAACGTCATTATACAGGATATATTATTATATAAACACGTATAATAACGTATTATACTTTAATTTGGAAGAACGAGCCTGAAAGCTGGTCAGTGTGCGCGTGCGTCGTCATTCTACGGCGCATTCCTCGCCCGTAACACCGGGAGCGGTCCGGCAGGGCCCACTAATAACAATATGAGCGTTAAAAAACGACCAAGTCAAACTCAGGGCTGCCATCTGTTTGGCATTTCAGCGCCGTGCTCGGTGTGCTAAATATACTGGAATATTTTGATTATGATGATATGTTTGTAATAGTATTATATTTTTAGTTCCACTAAAATATGCGCCCATAACGATAAAATCATCTATAAAAAAAATTTAATATATGTAGAAATTCCACAAGTACTTCGTGAGGTATCAATCAATATGCTCAGTTTTTCACATTTTAGTAAACACATCGGGAATAATAACTATTGTATTGTCTACCGAAGTCTTATGTATAAATCTATGGGAAAATGTGGTCGATGGCTAATCTATTAAAAAAATATACATGTAAATAGGGGTGAGCTCTTGAGCGAGAGTAAAAGATAATTGATTTAATAATTTTTCCAGCAAAGCAATTTTCGTTAATTTAGCGTTATCTGGCAACCCTGGTCAAACCGCGCGTTTCGTGCGCCTCGCCTCTCCCTTCTCTCACATATTCTTCACCTTTTTGTCTTTTTTATCCTCTTCTGCCTTTTCTCTCTTCGGATAATCGCTTGTAACGCTAGAACGCATTCGGATTTATTGAAATGAATACTCGTTGTGCTCTTTTCATTATGTCATACCTGTGACGGATCGATGCTTGGCATTCTTCGTTAATTATCCATGGCATTAGAGTTTGTGGATATTTTAAAATGTAGAAGGTCTTTTGAAACGTGTTTTCCGTGATAATACGCTTTTCGTGTTTTATATTTTTATTATTTTCGTTCTTTTTATATTTTCTTCCTAGCTAAATATCTTAAGAACATGCAAATTACCTTTTAACTTATAGCCGTATATTGTCTCGTTAGTTCTGTATGTTGCTCATAATTTAACACCTCCATACAAAGTTGCAATATTGCTGAGAGAATCGCTACAGCGTCGCCATAACCTGCCTTCTAGTGTCTGTATTTTCTCGTTGATGGTCATTACATTATGTTATGTTTTTTATTTATTTTATGTTCATCACTAGATGCAGCACCGGGTAGCTAGTTTTCCAGTGAGGCGACTTTACCGTTATTGTTACTAAATTGTTTTGTTATAATATCGTGTGACATTGTTGTATGTGTATCATCATTATGTAATAGTTATTCCCTATTGAAAATTAGCCTCAACATTTTTTTGTGAAATTAAGTTTGAGTCTTATTAATTGTAATTAATCGTTCCTGTGTATTTCGCTACTAATACATTTTCTTCGGTATAAATTAGAGTAACTACATTTATATTTCTTATAAATAATTATATAAACAAGATTAACTAACAACTGTCCTTCTATTGAAAGTTTATTATTGAATTTACCAACGTCATCGCTTGTCCTTTACTATATGTTCTGTATATGTTCATCACATATGTATAGTTATTTATTACGTGCACTCATTTATATAATTATAGCATATGAAACTAATGACAACTTCCTGCTATATTGCAATTGTGATTCAGCCGCTTACTCAAATTTGTGGTCAGCTATATTGCGTTATGTAATCATACATAAATTTAGGTATCTGATCTGCAATATCGTAATTTGAATTAAACATATCATCTATTTAATTATGGATGATATAATATATAAGGCCAAATTATTGGTAACCAAATAAATTTAATACATAATTTATTACAATTGAATTAGACCTTAGTAATTTTAATAGAAATTAATTGTATTTATTTAACGTTTTTATGTGGAAAAAATAATAAGGAAAACTGGTAATTCATGGATAGGACTAATGATTATTTTTGTGTGACTCCTGTAAAAATCTGTAAGCAAAATGACTAACCATTTACCACTGGATAAATAAATCTCTTGCAGAGTCCACATGAGGGAAATTTTGCTAGTTATTCAACCTCCAAATAGTAATGTGCAAAAACACAAAACTTACATTATATCCTGCATAATGTAATCGTACACGAGGTTTAAAACGGTTAAATAAAGTCAGTAAAGGCATAACGCTAACAGTGTGATGCGTGACGCCAACCGGCAACAACGCGAATGTTTCTTTGAAAAAGACCGTCAAATACCGTTGAAACTATAGTCGGTTTAATAATTTGTGATAACCACGTTTGTTTCTGTAATATAATATATCGTATATGTTGGGTACTATGATTGTCGACGTGGTCGCGTCACGTTATGCGCTAGCGTATGTTGTATTATGTTGTAATGGTAATCATTTTTGTAATATGGTAATACTGGCCCGTGGGCCTGGCTTCTTGCAGCTCTCGCTCTCTGAGCGGCCCGTCGCCTTAACGGATAGAACTAACAAATGTTAGACAGGGCAATACTTGAAATAATATTTTTAAAGGGAAAATATATTAAGTGTTTTCTAAATTATCCTTATTTTGGTAGAAAATATTCGTAATTGCATATTATTTGTCCGCCAACTCGCTTGACGTTTAAGCGCGCTTATCTAGAACATATGTAGGTACTCGCGATTTAAAGATACCTAGGTTATTCTTATGTGGAAAATCTCATTCGAGTTGAATTCCAATGTGTTGTAGCTTTCAACAGCTCTACTCAACGTTTCATTTTATTCTTAGTATTTTTACAAATGACGTAGTTATACAAAAAACATACAGTCGAATTGGGAACCTCGTTCTTTTAGAAATCGGTTAAAAATGTGTGATAACCTATTGAATTTCCAGAGTAACATCATATTGAAACTTAATAAATACCTTCATAATACAGTTTCACGTTTTTTTGTCATGGCAACAAATAAAATCTAAGAAATTATTGTTTTATTTTTATGCGGCGCTGCCTCGCGCCCCGTATCGTGCCATTTCTACGTCGATCGCAGCACCAAAGGGACGAAGGCGTGAGGCATCTCAGGAATTTTAATCGCATCCAAGCCTCCGGCCCTCGAGTGGGCAATAAAAACAAAACAACTGACGGTCGGCCCAGCTTGAATTTCGGATACGGCCGGCGATATCTAGCGCGCCCAGAGCAGCTTTTGTTTTTACATTCAAACCTGCTCGGTGTTTATGGCCAGCATTTCAGGATAGATGTTGCTGGCTAGATAGAAAAGAAAAAAAATATCACCGCGATTAATTTTACGTTTTAAAGCTTGGGACTTATTTTTCAGCAGGTTTTCTTCTACTTCTTTAATTTGCCAGAGCTTTTTAATACTACCGAATACGATTTTGATAATAGTTGGCAAAATTGTTTCATACTAAATTCTTTACTTCTGAAAATGGCAGTAGACCTCGAGAGCACAGATTTATTTACATCAAGTATTTTTGCAAACATGAAGTCTATGTGGAATTCAGCCATTTTTTTAATGTTAACTCCAAACTAAAAATATTGGAGAGTTGTAGTTGTCATTCAGTTATTTAATAGAGAACATTTTACTACACTCTTCGATTGGACGTAATCCAGAGGGCTTAAAAAATGTGACAAATTCGACTATAAAAAAATTTAAAACTCCGTGTTACATTGATATTTATTACTAGAGTCGTAAACGTTATACTAGTCTTACGTAATTTATTAGGACATAAATTTCAAACAAAAGTTACTATAAGTTTTTTAGAGCGAGATAAAAAGCACGATTGCATCGCTCTTCTACAGCGGACGGGGCAATGAAAAGAAAAAGAGGTAAAATTAGTTTCGTGAGCTGCGGGAGGGAAAGGGACGACGTGTAGGGAGGTTTCAGCGGGTTGGATAGAGAGAGGTGTATTGTAGAGCGAGTCGAAATACCGGTCCCGTGGAGGCAGATGTATAGATGGAACCCTCAAGACAGAATCCGAAAGAAAATAATAATTATAAGCAATCCTAGGCAAAACCTTTTGCCAGATATTTTACTCGACTACAGCCAAAAAGATGAATGATATCATCAGTCTATGTATGTATATTTACAATTATATATGTTCTATCGTAGCACTTAAATTAATCATCTGATTTTTAACCCCGACCAAAAAAGGGGTGTTATAAGTTTGACGTGTGCATCTGTCTGTGGCATCGTAGACTGCATTTCACTACGGGCTAATATTTTGTACTTTTTTTAACCCTCTAACGGCCAAACAAACGGATAAATGTCATGATCTCAGATGCTGTGGTCTACCCTGTAAGGGAAAATCGGCATGACTTTTTGTAAATGTATGAATTTAATTTTAAAATAAGTTTGATATATTATCGCATCTTCATAGGCAACTTTTTTAAATCACTTGTTCTTCTATTACACTAAATATGCTAGTGATTGTATTTTATTGTTTAGCTCTAGAATGCGTATGCTAATGTCGTAAGAGGAAAACTATGTGTTTGTATAAACACATAGTTCATAACTCTAAGAAGGTTTATTGAGGTTAGTATCTATTGGTTTTATCCACTGTAAGTTTTATTGCATTATATTTGAAACTTGTTTATGGCGAATATAACGTTTTACAAATGACTGTAATTAATTTAAATACAAATAAAAACTGGGATATTAATTTATTACTATTTGATACTTACATATTTTGATTCTTCCATGGAAAAAGATCTTGCAGACAAAGAAAACAAAGATCTTGCTGAAAGAAAACAAAGTACTATAAGGGTATTTTTTTTAAATGAACGCCATCCAAATATCGCCAAAAGCAATTCTTAGCATGCGAGTGAATCGCTTTCTTCTTGTCAAGTGCGTTCCATCGTAGACCGCAATAGTCATCAGAAGAGTTAGTGGTTAAGCGCAAACAATCTAAAAATAAAAAGTAGTCTAATATTTCGGCTCCAAGAATTGTGCGTTTCCTGAATAAATATTTAGAAAAATCTCTATATATATATAAAAATCAATTGCTGTTCGTTTGTCTCGCTAAAACTCGAGAACGGCTGGGCCGATTTAGCTGATTTTGGTTTTGAAATGTTTGTCGTAGTCCAGGGAATGTTTAAACGTTGAGAAAATATCGGGTCCACTCATTGATAGGTGATACGAAGTACCGGGCCGGGTCATCTCACCGGTGACATCATAGCAAATGAATAAATCGATTTTGATCTTGTTTTTTCGTTTGAAAGAAGCAATTCCTCTTTCAACCTAAATCGAGAGTACTTATTCTTAGCTGTGTTTCAGAAGAATCTGTTCTGCCGGTTTTAATATAAAATTGTCTAAACTTGTACTCCATAGACATAGTAAATTCGAGGAATCCACTAAACCACAGTGAGCAGATATACATTATTGATGGAACCCAGTCTCCTCAGCACTCGTGTTTTAGTTGTTATTACCTGAATTTTTTCACCGCGGCAAAAACACATGGTGGCTATTAGTCGCACATACCTTACTGCGGAATGTAGGCATCTGGCCAAATTACCTGCCCGGTCTGCAGTCAACGTGTTAACTCGTGGTTTTAACCGATTGCCCAATATGGAGAGCTATGTTTTACGAATGCTATGTTTTTCTAATGTAGGTATGATGTTATCTTCTGTTGACAGTTGGGCCAGCTTTGATGTGGCTGTTGTTGGACTCTTTTTTTCTCGTCTCTTTCTTGTGAGGTTCAAAGGTTATATTTTTAACTCCCCGATGCATAAGATGTACTTAGTAGTTTTGGTGTATGTAGTGATTTTTATTTCGTGCAAATAGCTATGAACAATGATTAATTGGATATGAATCAATATTTTATCCTTTTTTTTCGATCGCAAGAAAGGAAAATAACTTTTGAGACTATCATTCATCATCAAGTAAAACAGTGGAAATTAAGAAAGCAAAAATTTTGAATAAGAGAAAGAAAGAGAAAAACAAAAATAATAAAAAATTGAGATAAAATTACCATGATTGTAAACAACTTGGGCACGGGTGTAACTTGGAGCCAGTTTCATCTGCTTTACATATATCGTCACTCCATGGTGACGTATGCTGCGTTTGCTGTTATATGGTTTGTACTATACTTTGATGTTTTTCAGCCGCCATCGGGTTTACCACAGATCATATGATCTGTGGGTTTTACCATGAGCCAAAATTGGCTGGACTAATATGTCAGTTGGTAATTTGGTTCTCTATCGAATTTGCTCCTGATACGAAAAATAAATGTAGAAGTCCGGTATGGTAGTTAAGGATAACTTTACGTTAAATGTTTGGGAGGATAAATAAAAGATGTGTTGTCGCCTGCAAGCTTGTATTACGACTGAAGGTAGATGCATTTGCACTTAATAGCAAAATCAAGGTCTTTCTAAAACTCCTAGAGCGACTTTGACCGGTTTGAATCCTACATTATTTAGCTCTCCTTACATAATATGCAATATATTGGTATAATTTAAGAATATAGGGTTATCATTATCCTTAACCTATGGCTAAGGGCTCTCTTTAACTTCAGCACTTACGCTATTCGGTATTTTAAGTACATAATATTGCGCATGTTTTGTCCTCGTGTCTGCATTAATTGTGGCTAAGAATTACGTCCGTTGTTAGTCGGCTAGATAAAAATGCCGGGAATTCCGACGGACTCGGACGGCTTGAGAATGGTCTAGCCGCGGATTATGTTCAATTAAAACCGCTCTCGTCAACTCCACCGGCGGCTTTTCAACAGGAATAATAATACCTGGCTCTCGGAGCGGGATTGCAAATGTAAAGGAATTCCGGAACAAAAATGTGCGCCTGCGCCTACCTGCAGACGCGGCCAGATGTCTCCGGCACCCCTCGTGCATTCCTACATCGAACTGCGTAAATTGATTACGTGGAAAATCTCGAGAAAATCTGAGTTAAGTACGCAGAGCGGAGCGACGCCGCCACATGTTAAATTGTCAGGTTTTTGCATTCCGCGCCGGCGACGCGCCTCCCGCCCGCTTTATTCCGATTACAGTGATTACCGCAGTTGTTTACAGCCGCCCGCCGGCCGTCGCCTGCTGACACTCCAAACAACAAAATATCAACAATAGACATTGTTAGATTGTCGCCGCGCGATTTATGTCCGCCGAATGTCTTCGGTCACGAAACGAGAATCGGATGAATGATTCGGATGTGTGCTCGCGAGGGTCCGTTACGGGTCGGCCTGGCGGCGACACCTCGGCGGGCGCGCGTTTCGATTCGACGAACGTTATTACGACAGATGGCCGGTGGCCGGGAGGCGGGAGCGCCCGGACCCCGGCCCGGAGAGATCGACCTCCGAAATGCGCCCGAGATTGCATTCTTTCGGCGGCGCGGGCGCATTCCGCCGCGCGCCATCCGTGCTCCGCGCGCCCGCGCCCGCGCCAGTCGACGCGCGCCCTTTTGGGGGTTAAGATGTGTCCGTTGCGGCGGGCTCTCACCATGTGGTCCCAGCCGCCGCCGCCCGAGCCGGAGATGCAGCCCGCGTTCCGCGCGCGCGCTTCGTCCGCCGGCGCGCACGCGCACCGCCGCGGCTGCTTCGGAGGCCGCCACCTCGCGAGGATGGTCCGCGAACCGACCACAGAGTACAACGTGCGAGTGGAGCCGACCTCCGCGCGCCCCACCGGCTTGCTCGTCAAGGACGAGCCCCAGTACCAGAACCTGGAAGAGCTTCGGAAACGGCCGGAGTACGCCAACTTGGACGAGATCAGTCGCGAGTTCGGGTACCGTCTATGTCCGGAAGGTCAGAACCTGGAAGACGAGGCTATCTACGAGAACATTCTATCCGTGCGGCAGATTCGTTCAGCTGAAGTGCGCTTAGTGCCGGTCTCCGAAGTGGCGTATTACGAAGGACAAGGCTATGTGGCGACGCAAGTCCTCAGCCGGAACGGCACGTTCCCACAATGTCCTGCCCACACTTGGAGCAGGTTGCACCAAGCATCGAGATCGACAGGATCCATGCGACTATTTTCTGTAAATCCCTTTATTTATTCACAGTAATGCTTCTGGCTTCTGATTTCCTCATTCCGCCAACAGGATATGCCCAGCGCCGAGTGATGTATGTATAATAGGCAGGTTTTTATCTGAATTCCGAGGCAAAAAGTCATCGCCCAACATATACCGTATTCTAATGGTTACGACAAAAAAATACTCTGTGGAATTCAGATCTAATGACTCGTTGATTTCGGTTTCGGCCTGATGAGTTTCATGTTGGTATGTGATATACGCTGACCTCGCTGATTTATTGTTATGGTGTTTTTGAACGCTCAATGTTACTCTATTTTGTGCTTCTCCTTATGGAGGTTATGGGATGAAACAAATGATCTGTAACTTTATATTCTATTTATAATATCGATCCTATGTACCTATTGGGATTTATTTTGGTACAGATACGTAAATGCGAACCCAATAGGTATATTCAATTATCTATTTTGGATACATTTTTTGTATCAGGTAAGTAGTATGCCATTTTTTACGGTTTGTCTATAGAGTTTGCATAGTAACACGGTACATCTATGATTTTCTGTAAATTTTCTGTTTTCATCAACGATTTATATTTATTTATTTCAGGGAATATCGTAATGCATAGGTACTTATCATACATTTTTGTGTAATTTTTTCAAATTCAAATTCATTTATTTATTTCAGGCTACTGATTGGCGCATAAAACTTATAACATGTCATAATAATATATCTATACTTTACACATTAAAATTTCAAAATCACATATGATATCCAAATTGCAGCTAAAATGTCCAAAACAATAATATAATCTATGTACTCTAAAATAATCAATTAAATGTCAAATAAAATTCCAATTAAAATAATAATAAAATAAAATAACAAAATACAATTACACACAAGCACACAAGCTTGATCAAATATTTTATATTTGATCAACCTTGCATGGTCCAATCAAAAGAGACACATTCAGTCATTTATAAAAACGTTCTGTCGAATTATTTTATGTGTGACTTATTATATTTTTTCAGATGCGATCTTTCTATCGATTTTTTCAACTTTTCGATTGCTCATTTGTTTTGATGATGTGCTTGGTACATGGGCACTCTCTTAATCATAATAGGTATATCCGGTCAAACTCAAACCAAACTTTGATAAAAAAAAACGTAACGTAGAAGTGCAAGTAGTTATTGTTTAATTACAAATTGCTTAGTAACCGTTGGAACAGTAAGATAGCGGCCGTTTCCACGAGCTAATGATCGCGTCAAATATTGATAGAGACATTTAGAGATGGCTGCCAGATGTAACACCTAGTTTTATGTGAATTTTTACTGCCGCTGGAATTTCGTAAAGTGTTTTGTGCTTAGTTGCTATTTGAGAATTATCCTGTATTTGACCAATTTAGCATTAATGTCTGATTTTTAGGGTTCCGTGGTAACTACAAGAAACTTATAAATTCGCCATGTTCGTCTGTCTGTCTGTCCGTACATCCATAGACTTATCTAATATAATAATACCTCATACGAGCCTACTCATGTCCATGATGATAGCACAGAAAACTTTTGACTATAATTTTATTACTAGACTCCAAATAACGTTTGGTCTTAGAGAATTCGTTGATTCATTGATATTTATCGTTTATTTGTTGTTGTCCACAGGCGAAGAAAGAGATGTACGATGTGAAGAAGCAGAGGTACTGCCTGGCGCAGGACGAGTACAAGCACTTAAATAATGCCCTGTCCACACTCGCCGCATCGAGAACTAGTCGTGAGTAACGCTTTACATAAATTATATTTAAAAAAACTGAAACCCCGACTGCAAAAGGCGCTGTTTTGTGTGAAAAACCAAAATATCCTTTCAGACAAAGGAATATTATCTATTTGATAATATTCCTTCCGGGACTTGAACCCGCATATTCAAAAATTATAAAGGCTCCCAAGTACACATTGGGATTAGCGGGTTCAAGTACCGTCGGGTGTGAAATTTTTGAGCTGTCTATAAATTTGTAGATTCTTAAGTGTGGTAGAATGAAAATATCGTTTTAATTTTTCAAATCGGTTCTTAAAAAAGTTATGCGGTAAGTAACATATAAAATAAAACAAATAATTGAATTATTGTTGAGAACTTCTTCCTTTTTGAAGTTGAAAAAAATAACGCTTTGCAGAAGCAATTTTTGATCTGACTGTCGGAAAGATGGTAATGGTTTTTACTTGCATTTTCATATCTAAGTTTTTTTACCGTATTTTACACGCAGACTCAGTTTTTTTGTGTGTAAATTAACTTCGCTTACTAATTATTTCTTCGGAAACCTACAGATTTAAGTGAGTTTAAAAAAAAAAGTTTTTTTTTAAAGTAGGTTAAAGTAGTTTAAGTCGTAGGTAAAGGTAGTAGTAAAGTAGTAAGTAGTTTAAAAAGTAGGATTTTGTTGATTGTATATGAAATACATAATTATGTGTATTTTTTTATATTTCTGTAATACCGCCAGTAACGACTGCTAAGTGTCATGAGATACATATTATTATAATGATAGTCCTAAAAAATAAATCTACCGTTTTCCTTAAAGAAAGATAGAAAGCCCACCAAGGAAAGTTTTTACCGAGCTCGCTCAAGCAAGCGAGTTGTCGGTAGAGATAGTTCGATATCGTGGTAGGCTAGTACGCTAGTAGGTCCCTACGAATAAACGTCAAACATTCTTATAATTTTAATGAGTACCAGGTTTTATGTGAAGCCGTCTACGTTAGTGAGATACAATTTACGCGAAGGTGTCGAGATGAACATTTAGTGTTTATAACTTTGCATTTTGTGGCAACTTTACTTAATTACTTTTACCGGTGCTTGGCGCTTGCGCTGAGAAACTTTCAGCTTCATTATGAAGACTGAAGTGGCCGTCACATATTTATAACTAAAATTACGGGCTATTTGTATTTTGAATCGAAAATTCCGACTATAGTTTCAACCGCATTTGGCGGTATTTTTCTAAAAGAAACAGCGCAGACGTCATTACTAGTTGACGTTCGTCTCGTCTAGCACACTCATTTAGCTTTTATAAAATTATGAAGGTATGACAATCATTGTCTCTTAAACTTAAACCATAAACAATTATTTACACATTTTACACTGACTGAATTGAATTTTGAAAAAAAAAATAAAAAAAAAATGTTTCATATTTCTTAAAAAAAACTTCAATTTTTTTTATGGTGCTGTGAGTTTGCATAATTTGGCGTACAACCTCTTAACTGATTTGGTCGTGAGATTGTCAAGTTGAGTATCTTAGTGTTTGCATAATTTGGCGTACAACCTCTTAACTGATTTGGTCGTGAGATTGTCAAGTTGAGTATCTTAGTTGGTGTGTGAATATATTAGGCACTTACCTACTGAATACAATTATTATTGTTGCAAAAAGCTTGTTCTCGAGAGATTTACTGCTGCGACTGGTTATATTTGTAGTTAAATGGCGATACTATATATCTCAGTTTTTTAAACAAACCAATAAATATATTAGAACATCGTTAAACGCTCAGAAAGGCATGAAGATAAAAACATTGTGTTATAAGACTCCGAGATATGCATGCGTTCATTAAACGCCAATTTCTATGCATATTTTTCGAATTGAAATTCAATTGAACCTGTGCGAAGCAGAGCTCGGGGTGTCTTGTCTGGGACCGGTATTTCAATAAATTTATATTTCTATGAGAATTCGCTGTCATTTTAAACCCTGTTTTTAGCTTTTATGTTGTTTTGCCTTCATTATTCTGTTGGTCTATTAAGGTAGCATATTTTTTTGTTGTTTAATCCGCAAGTAAGAATATATTTTGCTCTTGTTATTATTTTACCCGGGCCCCTTCCAATTCAGAGTCAAGTAAAGCCGCTGTCTGTCTGTCTGTCCTACCAAACTAAGTGCGAAATATCACGTGTTTAATTTTCTGGTTTTTCTAGCGTCGGACATCACACAGTATTGTTGGTAGAGTCTGTTTGGATAGGCAACTGTCGGGCAAAAAATTGGGAACTAACGTCTCGATTGCACAAAATAATGAAATAAGGTTAGCAGCGTCTTTGTTCTCCAATAAAGTGATGAAATGAGGACAGCAGCCAATGCCACATTAGTTCTCTATCTGAACAGACTATTTGCAAAAACGTGGTGGTTTTAAATTTTTTGACTGACCACTTCCCGCGGGATTACCCGCGAGAAATGCTTTCTTATTGGTTACCATCACAAGGCCCCTTCCAAATTTCATGTCTTTAGAAGGAGCGGTTTCGGCTGTCATTCACTCAGGACAATGCTTTTTAGTTTAGGTTATTATTATTTGTTTTTGCGCAGTGTGTTCATCAACAACGTCTATGACGACGACGTCGACGACGTCCCGTCACGACCCCGACCTCCTCCGATCTGAAGTGACGCAGGCGAGGGGGAGGGTGGCTCAGCTCAGGAAGGAGCTGAGGCAAGCGAGGGCTGAGGTGGCCTGCGCGAGGCGGGGGGTTGATACCTTGGCTGAGTAAGTAGATAGAAATTATAAATGGAATTGCCTCCACCCTCTTACAAATTACGTAACTATATCTCGTAAATTTTCCGCAACATAAGAAAATTTTGGTACCTCTTTATTATGTTAAAGTTTATGTATTTTGTTTTGGATTGCCTTGGATAGATGTTTCGTTTTCGCATATTTACAAATTCTAATACTTCGCGTGCACTACATGCTAACAGGAATGCTAACAGTTTCTTATACCTCGATCAAGAAACGCTGTTTGAAGCGTAATGCTCGACATTGACATTTATCAGGATAGACATGGAGATACTGATGTCCATCTTGTATCTCTCCCACAATACTCATCAGCTTCCACTGAGATGGTCAAAGCGTTGTCGTCATTTTCCATGTCCGGGCATCAGGTTTTCTTCGGCTACATTTAAGTGCGTTTTAATGTAAGTCAACCGTAACATAAACTTAAATTTCTTTCCTAAATTTCAGGGTAGAACAAAAACTGAGCGCTCAACAAGGCTGCTACAACATCACTGAGGCGCAAGCGATCATGACCGAACTCAAAAATATCCAAAAATCCCTCACATCTGGAGAAAAAGAACGAGCGGACCTCATGCAGTCCCTGGCGAAACTAAAGGACGACCTCACCCGGTTACAACTGGGCGAGGCATCTCC
The DNA here is from genome assembly GCA_947563715.1 of Lycia hirtaria. Classification (NCBI taxonomy): domain Eukaryota; kingdom Metazoa; phylum Arthropoda; class Insecta; order Lepidoptera; family Geometridae; genus Lycia; species Lycia hirtaria. The sequence continues at coordinate 24,839,661 of OX387376.1, forward strand.
TGACCTTTCCACTTTAAGTCTTCCTCAAGAAAAACTCAGCACCGCCTCACAAACGGACCTATGCGCCGATTTAGTACCGATAGGCACCAGGCTAGCAGAAATGGCGCGGGTACGCCTACAATACGACGAAGCCAGAAAAAGAATACAACAAATCCAACAGCAATTAGCCGATTTAGAAGACAAAGTCCAACCCGGCCAGGCGGAGTCGGACAAGGACAGACTGCTGCTGTTCCAAGAGAAAGAGCAGTTACTAAGAGAATTGAGAAGTATAACGCCGAGAACAAGATCCAAACAAGAGATGTGCGATATCCAAACGGAGTGTAAAAAGTTGGAGCAAGATTTGAAGAATGCGTTTGAAATGTCGAATAAGTGTATAGCGGATAGATTGAGGCTACATGAAGAGAAGCAGCTGTTGCTACAGCAGTTGAAAGATGCGTTAACTTCGATGACGACCTTGGAAGGGCAGTTGAAGACGCTATCGGCGAGTACGTTGTCGGTGTCGAGTAGTTCAAGTTTAGGCTCCCTTTCGACGGCGAGCAGTAAAGGGTCTCTCAGTTCTGGGATCAGTTTTACGGATATATACGGCGGGCCTCAGATCGCTGCGTCCTTATCGGCGGACAAACCTATCGATATGGTGGATCTGCATAGAAGAGTTGAAAGGTAAGTGAAATTATACTAGGTCAAATGTATCGGAGATCGGTTTGGAACACATAATATGTCTAGGACAATTATAGTCAGGTATTGCAAATCTTACATAGCATCCACATTTTGGTTCAGGCGTCAGTCCAAATCAGGACTTTCCACTTCGCGCCTAAAAGTTGGGACTTCTGCACTTGAGTGACTAGCGGAATGCATTAGCACCAATGTTTTAAGCTGTTGTAGTCTAAAATTCTGGATAGCATAGACTATTATAGGCAAGCTGAGGCGTAGCACCCAGCGAAAGATTTGTTAATCTTATCACAAAGTTGTATAAAAATAGTTCCGAAGCTTCAAGCTCCAAAGTTCTGTCATTCTTCAACTTCTGCTTCATCTTCCAGATTACTCCACGGCTCGAGTTTCAACGCGGAGAGCGCGACCCCTGGAGCCAGCTCGTCTCCCTCCCAACCCTCGCTGTCTCCGAGGAGCAGCTTGTCGTCAGCCAGTCCACCGCCGCCGCCACCTTCTTACACGCAGGTAAAAATAATTGGTCAAGAACGGGTCGAGTCACACGTATGATAAGATATAAGATAATGATGTATGATAAGATATAAGAGCTATTTGGCGAGCATTATTTGATAAAGCATCTAAAAAAGTCAATGACATTTGAGCTACAACGTCTTGAATGTTTTACACATCTATCGCTATATCTTGAATGGATGTAATCATAGAATGTTCAAGGTAATTTTCGTCGAAAGTTTTAATTTGTAGTTATCATCAACATCATCATCTCAGCCACAAGAAGTCCACTGCTGGACATAGGCCTCCCCCATGGATTTCCAGAAAGACGGGTTAGAAGCGGCCTGCATCCAGCGTCTTCCTGCACTTGTAGTTATGGTTGCGTTTAAATATGTCGTTGAGATACTCAGATATTTTTAATTTATTCATGTACAGACAAAGATTTATATGTATGGAATATCACTTTTCTTTTGGACAGCCAAGCCAATTCGAAAAAAAGTTTATATTCTAAAGAGTTCATTAGCAAAAAAAAAATGAACACAATATAAGTTTAACAAAGTTGGACACTATCAAAATTATCGTACGATCTATCAGTTGACCTCTAGACGGGAAAGCGAAAGCACGTCCGTCAAACTGAGGGCAAGCATTCACACTCGAGAGAAATAACCCCGACACCGTGTCAAAGTGTCAGGTTACGAGATATATATCAGTGTTGCCAATAAGGAAAAGAAATGTGTGTTTTTTTCATATGGTATTCGTTGATTGATTGAGGCAGTGTTAAGGTGCTGTTAAAAGTCAAATGGTTGTCTCTGGTTTAATAGAATGAAATATTTTTGACTGTCAATAAAACATGATTTAGAGTTGGGTTAAAATTGTGTTTATTAATGAAACTGCACAAATTTTATTGAAAAAATTGTGGGTATAATTTTATATGCCAAACGAAAGAATATAAGAATGTTCTTTGATTTGATAACATAGGAGCATGGGATTTTTTTCGTGCAATGCTTTTAGTCGACTTCAAGAAAGGATTAAGAACCTATTCTTAATTCGATTGTATTTAAAAAAAAAAAAAAAAAAAACACATAACGTCACATATATACCGTTTTGGAAAATTATTTAATTATTTGAAAGCATATAGATACTTTGTTTGATTTTTAAACAAAATAACCGGAAAATAATATACGTATCTGTCATTCAAGTTAACGAAATCGCGTATTTTGAAGTCGGTTATTTCAGTTCTTTTTTTAACTGTATATATTAATTCTTCTAAATTACTTATATCTACTGAAATTTTCTAATTCTTATTTTGTGTGTTCCAGGTGGAAAGGCAAAGACGACAGCAGAGGGAGTTAGAAGAAAAATTAGCTGAAATGAGAATAGGTGTCGCCACTGGACTGAACGAGGTTACTGGGCTCGCGACTAGTGAGTGTTTTCATATAATAATTTCTCATCGATGTCCTTTTCTTACTGTATTTGCATTTGGATTTTGGATTATAGGTATCTATCTATATATCTATCTCTACATATATGATTCTTTCCTGAGACCTACAATCTTGGAATTTTCAAGGCTAGAGTGAATAGATATCTTCTAGATCGACGAGCTCCATCCTCGGCCACACCGTCGTTTAACATCAGGCGAGTTAGTGGTCAATCGTAGATATATAATGTATAAAAACAAAAACCTAACGGATTGTAACGTGTTAAAATCTGTGCTTACATTAAATGTATTTGAAAACATCTGATTGGAGTATGCATCACTCTCGATGCAGAAGCCAAAACAGACATTTTAAAATTACTCTCGGCGTTCATCAGAGAGAGAGAGAGAGAGAGAGAGAGAGAGAGATCTCTGATGAACGCCGAAACTACCCGCATTCGGGAGACTTTTTCAAAGGTGCAGCGCAAACGTCATTCTCAGTCGGTGACACGGCTCGGGCTTGATGCGTGTGCGGGTTTCACCTCCCCCCTCCCCGCCCCCTGAAGTTTGATCAATTGTTTTTGTGTTGCGTGAGGGACGTCAGTATTGTACATATACGTGTATAGTTGTTGTAACATTTGTTACATGTGTGTATGTTGTTTCAGTCCCGGTGCAGCTCCAAGGCCCCGGGCGGCCGTGCGAGCCCCTCTCGCCCATCTCGGAGACCCCCCCGCCGCGTCTCTCCCCCGGGACTCCCTCCTCTAGTGGTCAGATATACCTTCATACATTCACACTTAACATTCCTAGGACTCTTACAAACTCCGGCTGGATACTTCACGTTTGCCAGCTATTCAACCGACAAGCTGAGTGTCATCAGCTATCTATCTATCTAAGCAGTAGTTAATATTGTTTTCTTTGAAGTTTCTGTACATATTTAACATCTAGTATTTCAGTGTGAGCGCAGTGTATTGCCAGTTGCCACATATAATTTTCAACCGAAGTTCAAATTGTGTATTGAATTACTTTAGCAGTCTACGGTTAAAATATGTTTCGATTTGAATTCCACAATGTATACCCACAGGTACAAACACTAGATCAGTGTCGGCCGCAGTGAGTGACGAGTCGGTGGCGGGCGATTCTGGCGTCTTCGAAGCGGCGCAGGCCGGGAATGACCCTACTAATGCAGGTATTTATTACACAGTTACAACCTTATATGAAAATATTTTATTAAAATAATAAAAAAACTCAGAATTACATGAAAAAATGTATCTGCTAGTTGTGTCTTCTCTGATAGTCTTAGCTAGCGAGCGACGTACGCAGTAGAGGCTCGCAGCGGATACAAATATTCTCTCAAAACTTAGATTTATCTCTATTTTGCTAACAATTGCTTGCATGGAATGCGATGTCATACGAAAGTTAATGTTATTGCGATCATTGGTCAGTGGTCATTAACCGACTTCGAAAAAAGAGGAGGTTCTCAATTCGCCGGAATCTTATTTTTATGTATGTTCCCCGATTACTAGAATACACCTGGATCGATTTCAAAAATTACTTTTTCTTTTCCATAGAAATTGTTATCAAAATCTGTTCAGTATTTTGGTTTTTATAACAAAAAAAAAAAAAAAAAAAAAACAACTGACAAAAAATAACTGGAAAAATATGTCCTCCAAGTAAACGAATTGCGTATTTTGAAGTCGGGTTTTTAGTTTTGTAACGATTATTTGTGACGATGACACCTCGGGGCTAGGCATAATATTGGCATCAGCTGTAAGCCTACTCAAAAAGACAACTCATGACGTACATTGTATACATGAACGTGCTCCCGGCACGTGTTATTTATTTTCATAAAACTAACTAGGCCCGTGTTTGACCACAACCTAACCTGATGGACAGTGATAATGATAATGATAAATAGTTTCTTCATTCTAGACGAATTCTAGACTTACGACTTGCGCGCTTCTTTTTCCATTCGAGCCGGATTATGATCGAAAATATAGTTTGAGTTTTAAGATGAGTACGTATTTAAATTTGCTTCAATAATATGAAAACAAACCTGATAACAAAATCAGGGAATAGTCTGTCTGTATACAAAATTTAATCACACCACTAGATAACTAAATAAATGGATTCGTTATGTCGAGTGAGGACTGTGACGCATCGCGCACATCGAAGGAGGAAAGCCGCCATTTTGAGATTGTTTCGACGTACGTGTACGTACACGTATTTCCGTAAAAAACACGGCCTTGTCCACGATACAGCCACCATTTTTTTTACAATACTCATTATTATTTTGTTGTTTATTTCCAGTGAACAGTGCCCAAATTGAGATCAAATTGCGGTACTGTCCCGAAGAGAGTGCGTTAGAGATCGGCATCCTGCGTGCGAGGAACTTGCATGCGCTCTACATAGACCTGGGGACCGAAGTGTGAGTGTTGTTTACTTTAGTAACTTTTTACATGTGTGCTTAGATATTTATATAATCTATTTTTTAGCTGACTTCAAAAACAAGGGGTTTCATTTCGATTGCTTTTTCTATTCTTGAAATCTTTATAGTTTTGGTCATGTCTATATGACTATATACTCCTAACTCGCCAAAGATTCAAATTTTTGTTGTATTTATAAACTAATAGACTTACTTGAAGTTTGAAAGTAATATTAGTAATAGACTGACACTGACAGCTTGAGCCCCGCCCCGCTGCCGGCGGCAATCTAGGTATAGGCTTTTATAATGTTTTTAATGTGATTTTATAAAAATATTGTAAATATGTATACTTAAGAAAATAAATAAATAAATGTGATAAAAAAAATATAATAAAGTATGTTGTGTGTGTGTGTGTACAGCGGTGTCCGCGGTGCGCTGGTGGTTGGTGGCGGCTGCGGCGTCGCGTTCGGCAGCGGCGCGGTGTCGTGGCGCGGCGGCAGCGTGGCGTGGCGCCACACGCAGCGCGCCGCCGTCGCCGGGCCGCGCGCGCTGCGCGCCGCCACGCTGCAGGTCAACCTCGCCGCCGGCGCAGAGTGTCTGGTCAGTCTACTATCATCACTATTCTTATTCATTTCGAGGAGTGTGGGCAAGAGCTTCACGATTAAATTTTACCCTCCCCATTTTAACAGGACTAACAGAAAGTCGGCGCATTGCCACCCATTTCTCATTGAAATACTAAAAATCCGTACTCAGCAATAACGGTCCACGGTCTTGATGGTTACTGCGCAGGAATGGAATTCTTTGCCACCATCTCTGTTACCTGAGAACTACAATTTCGAGGATGATGAAAATTAGCCAAAATCGAGCATTCGGCTCAAAACGCCTCGAGTGCCATGCGAAGACTAAACAAGGCGAGAGCGATTTACCATCTGACCTTACACACTAAGCACACAAAATGATACTTTATCTTCCACTATATTAAAGTGTAGTTGTTGTTTGCAGGGCTGTGCGCAAGTGAGTCTGGCTGACTTCGAGCCGGGCACGGTCTCTCAGAAGTGGTACAATGTGCTGAGCTTCCGGTGTATGAGGAGGGATGAGAGTTCTGACGAGTCAACGGTCATATCGAGTCAGACCTCCACGCTTACTAGGAATAGAGGTGACTTGATTTTGTTCTAATGTTGAATTGGTCGATTTAAAATGTTATTATAATGATCGTATAAATAAGTCCATTTAAAATGTTATATTTTTTTAGTTTTACTAATATTTATTATTTAGTTTTACTTAATATAATTTGTGTTACTTAATTAAAAGAAATAAATTGTGTTTATAAGCAAAAAAAGTTATGATCTTTTATGTAACTAATAGTTTTTGGACTCTTTAATCGAGTATATAAAAAAAAAGACACGGTAACAAAATATGAATAGAATACGAAAAGAAAATAAATGTTGTCGAATCGTTTGCACAGTATTACATACCGGTTATGAACTGACACTATGTTGATCCCAGGACAGTTCAGATCTGAATGAATGGTGTTGTCTAATCAATTTTTTATACTGTATTTTTTATATTGAAATGAAACAATTTTTAACGGTTTTATCGCGTGTATTTCACATCATTTTATGAGCTGACGTATCGAACACTTTGCAGCGTCCGTGGTCACAGGTGGAAATGAACTTCTGTAAAATATACGCGATAAATCCTTTATTATTTGTTTCATTTCAATGTGTAGCAATCGTGAAAACCTTAGTAAACATTTTTTTTTTATATTTCAGGTCCCGAGAGCATGATGAGTGCGGAGTGTAATATTGACTGCAATGAGAACTCGGCGTCCGAAGACGAGGAGTCGCGAGAACCACTCAATCAGGTAATTAGAGATGTTTTGTTGATAGGACCCAAAGTGGGGCTGGTGGGTGAGTGGCGACCTCTGATACAACACATTTAATCACTTAGGTAATTATGGAAAATAATAATATCTGATCGGAAAATTAATACTTTTTAAATTTGGATACAATTATGTAGCATCTCTCATTCTAAAGCAGTTTCTAGAAAGTAAAGGGCTTAAAATGTATATAGATATTATGTCATAAAAGTACTCAATAAATCGAAATAAATAACATCGTGTTTGATATCAAAAGAAATGACTTAACAAGCAACATAATAAATATAATGATTTAAAAAAATCATTTTGTAAGATTCTTCAAACATATAGCTTGTTCATGTTAATCTTGATAAAACAGATAGTGGAAGAGGATTCGTTCGAAGACTACATTCCCGACATAGCGTTAGAAGAAGAGGAAGAAGAGGAGTATCTCCACCCCACCACGGCAGAAAAGGAAACCAACACGGAATGCAACTTCTGCCCTGAAGGTGCCAGACAACTGCATAGAAGGTGAGGTTCTTAGAATTCTTTCTTAGTTAATACAATCTATCTCCTTCATTTCATTTTGTACAGACAAAGACGGAAATACATTTTGTCATGTTTATGATGAATTTGGAGCTGTAAATTTTTTATCGCCTTCTATCTCTGCGATGACCAAAGAGAGACTAAGGTATTACAGTTCCGGAATTGCCATAAATAAAAATCAAGTTATACATTGTTTTTTTTTTAAATAAGGATGTATGGTATCTAATACTGAATAATACTAATTATTGATAAATAATAGGTGAGGGTTTCAATAACATTTTTAAGCTTATAGTTACCGTAACCATGCTGGTCACGATATTAAGATACGTATTTTCCGCTAGATTTAATTTTTGCGTTTATTTTGTCATTTTATGCTACGATCTTGTAACCATAGTAATAGTAATCTTTTATTTTGATATCTATCACTGTGGATTAAAATAGACATTCCCTTGTCCCTACAGTATTTGATCTTGTAACCATGACACTCTGAAAGTGACGTAAAATTTTGACATCTATCAGTATTGTGTTAAGGCAGTAATTAATAATTATTTTGTCCATGTCCTATAAAATTTTGTAACCACGATATGATGACGTTATTGTTTTATTTTGACGTCTATCACTATATGATTAAAGTAGAGATTCCCTTCGATTCCTATCGATCTGTAACAAAGACATGCTGACAGTAACAATTAATTTTGACATTTATCAGCATTGTATGAAGGTAGAAATTCACTTGTTCCTTTACAATAAGTTTTCTGTGACCTGACATTTATCTCCTATCATTATATTGTATAACGTAGACATTCCCTTGTGTACTATCCGATCTTGTAACCATGATAATATTGACGGTAACCATTGATTTCGACATCTATGACCATTAGATTAAGCTAAAAACCGCTTGTCCCTATCATCTAAGATTTTATAACCATGGCGCGGTGACTTTTTCGTTTTTTTTTTTTAAATTTGTCTACATAACAATTAGGTTGAGGTTCCCTTGTCCCCTTACTAACGGAGCTTGTAACCAGGGTGACGGTAACGTTTCTCCCGCCAGATACATGAAGCGCTTGCGTCGGCTAGAAGCGGACGGCAGGCCACACGACCACTCAACTTTAGAGAAATAGTCATATACCGTCCGTCTTTGTATATATTGTATATAGGTATGTTTACATTGTGACCGGACGCTTGTTTGTGTGTGTTAATGTCGCTCGATTATTTTTTAGGCTCTTGAAACTGTCAAAATTGACGTTTGGCGTTTGGCTGTCATTTTGTCAGTCACGGGCTTTATTGTAATAATTGAGTTATAATATTTATGAAGATAAAATGATGTTGAAATTGTATATATTGTTTTGTATAAAAGGTGATATTTTCGATTTTATACAACTTTTTATTTTTTTATTTCTCCCTCCAAAGTTGAAATGATATTTTCAAATCGTTTTCTTAGTATTTCATGATATCGAGGCAACTAACGTAAAAATATTGGCTGATAGACAATAAAAACAACTGTCATCTTTTTTCTATACTATATGTGATATGAAGTTGATTAAGATTGTTTTGTTTTGTTGGGACGCAATGTTCGGTGGTGGATGTAATATAAGGGTAAACATGAAAGCCAAAAGAGCTGCTCTGTTTGTTATGATCAACATATTTATACCTACATAGTATTGATTTTAACAACGAATTTTACATTTTGAGGTTACATCTTGTGTATGATATGATATATATACATGATGTTGTGTTTAAGAGTGTGTCTTGACTAATCGATAAATATCACCTATGCATGAAGAGTTACAGTATATTATTATATCTAGGGGATATTTTGCATGAAAAAAGCATGGATCGGCACAATGTGAATGTATCTAGATTAAGTTTTGTTTTTGTTCAACATGTCCACAAAATAGCACAACATCTAACAACTTCTTAAAATTGTACACTGTCAAACATCAACACTAAATGTCAGTTTTGTTTTTCATTTTCTAAACTAATGTTGCTCTTCTTTTCCCCTAACGGACTCAAGCTGTAAGAACATTTGCCACTATCAAGCATTGTTTATAAAAGTTTTGTGAATCACGTCAAACAAATCCTAGTCACAGTCAAATTCAAGTAAAACACGTTCAGGTCAAGTCCTAGTCTCGCACAAGTAAAGTAACCAACAACTTTACTGGAAGCTTCTATGAAATTTTGTCGAAAACATAAAAAAGACTCATTTCACTTCAGTGCTTCGCTTGTGTAATCGAACAATTAATTATTAAAGCCTTTTACATATGAATAGTCAAAAAGTACGACAAGATTTTTCTAATTCCCGCCAAAACTAGCTAAATTCTTTTCGTCCTAATTTCCTAATCACAATCATATAAAAGATAACCTAGTTTGTCAAATTAGTTTAGAAAATGGTACAATTTAAAATGATGGTTGTTGCAAGTGACCACTGCTCACGTCTTTTAGTTATGTTCGTATCGTATGTCTGAGTGACGTCCGTTCATACCATTACACGCACACTAACGTAATGTGCGTGTGCACTCATGATATACGAATACTACATGTAAAGGCTCGCAAGCACTCTTCAATTGCAATTACTATGCCAAGACCATAACATGGATTACGCTTGAAACTAACCATTTTACCTTAGCATTTTACGTTCACAATTAAATATGTTACCTGCAAATTATGTTTTGGTCAGATACGATTTAATATACGCGTTACAATAAAGGCAAGATTGTCTATGATCCATTGACTACATGCCAAAAATAGTGTAATGCGTCTAAACTGAACATTATAAATTAAACTTTAATCATCCAATCTTTAAGTCTAATTTTCATTGGCAGCCGCCATTGATCATAGTGAGTAATTCATTAATCACCCAGCGTCGCAGATATAGACCAATAGCGTGAGAAGAATTAAGAACTTAAGACATTATTTTAATCTGCACAAGAGTGGATTCAGATTAATAACATTGTTGTGTTTTTTACAGGAAAAGTCAACAAGTAAACTCAACGCCTGAAGAGCCTCTAGCCACCATCAAGAGATCCCAGACGTTTTCGCCTCAACCTCAAAGTTTAGGCAAAGGGCAGTACATTTGTAGGTAAGACTGAATTTAGACTTTGCGATAATTTGAATAAGGTTCGAAATGCCTAATCACTTTAAAATGGTTAAAAAATTTAAAGCATAAAGCACAGAGAAATGTAACATTAAGTTAAGTAGATATGAGCATGTAAGCAAATTCGGCGCTAAAAGAATGACATTTCTTTTAAAAATATTAGAGCTGATGATACTTTACCTTTTCTTGAGGATTTTTGTTCGTGAGACATACTGACAGCAATATGTCCGGACACATACACAATCTCGCGTCGCGTCGCTCAGTCCGCATCCAACACTCGCGCGGCGAGGACGTGTCGACGACTCATGTGGCGACGAGTATTAGTCTCGTCAAAATAAGTCCGTTTGTATGGTGCAGATCATATTAAATGCAACTTGGGATTCTTTGGAATTATGATAGGAAAATACCTAAAAAAAAACAGATTCATAATTATCCCCGATTTATAAACTAGCTGCGCTCCCGCGGTTTCACCCGCGTGATGATTTAAAAAAAAACGTGATAGTGATGATTATGATAAGTATCCTATGTCCGTCTTCAGGTCCAATACTATTTGTATAATAAATTTCATAACGAATCGTTCAACTGTTTGATCGTCGATTAAAGTAACAATTGTTATCGTTGTACTATGTTGTTACAAATCTTATTTTTACTAGGTTAAGTATGGTTGGGAGGGTAGTTTGTATCCAGCCGCAAATATTCCCACAACGTGGTGTAAGTGTGGTTGTAGTATAACGCGTCTTTAAAATATCCAAGTTTATATTTGAGTCGAAATCTCCAACTATAGTTTTAACCACATACGGCGGTCTTATTCAAGATTCAAGATAGTCGGAGATTTCTACTCAAAAATATACGTGAGTAACCCGTAAGATATTTGAAAGAAGTTCGACAACTACGTTAGTTTCCATGATAAAGTATAACGCGTGTTGCAATATTGCAGGTTAAACCGTTCGGAGTCTGACTCCTCGATGGCTGCGTACGCGCGACGCGGCGCGCTCCATCCTCCGCCACCGCTCGGCATACCCTTCGACAGGAGTCTGCGGGAACGACGGTCGCTCAGGTGAATACAGAAACATACTGGATCCACTGGTCAAGAGGATTTCATTTCCATTAAATACCTTGTTTACATTTTCTACATTGTTATCGGTCTACTGCTTGACTGAGATGAGACTGAACTCTGCATTGCTTAAACCATCCAACCTACCATATGTTCGCTAATCGTGTTGTACTGCGGCCGAGGTTGAAGCACGTCGATTTAGAAAGCTGACTCAAGCGACGTCCTCGTTAGGGGAACAGAGCGGCTTATGATGGGAAATATGCATAATTATTTTTTTTCATATGAATAATAGTTTCAATTGATAACATATTAATGTAAAACAGATTTTTATTAAAATGTAATATAAAAAATAATTTTGATCTGTCAATAAACTTCCGAGATGTGAACATTTAAAGTTTTAGGGGAGGGATGCTCTGTCCATCTCTCACGAAATAACAGTTTGTATTGATTAGTATAGCTAACATGAACCATGACGTCATGTTCGGGATCGTATGCTCTCTGTCTAACATGAAATGAAATGCTTTTAACTTTCTTACTTTTGAAGATATAAGAATTTAGTTTTAAAGAATGGATAAGAATGGATGGCCTTTTCATGACCCAATAAAAATAAATCATGCATATTCCCTATTGAAATGTGTACATAGAGTGCGTACTGTACGCAGTTTGTAGCGTTTCACTTGCATTGATTCAGTGAGCAGCCAATGATCATTGTTGATGATTAAGGGCCGGATTATATGCAACATAAAAAGTTTGAAATATGCATAAATAATGCGTAAAATATGCATGAAAATTTGTAAAATATGCAACATAAATGATGAATTTTAGAAAAGTAAAAAAAAGGAAGAAAGTGCTATATTTATTTTTCTTTACTTCTAAATCTGCATACGTTCAAAATTTAACAACCTTATAAACTAAAATTATAGTCTACATTAATATAAATACTTAATATAAACGAACAATTATTTAACATTTTATTAAATTTAATATTTTTTTGTGTAGGTATAAAGAGAACATTTTTGGAAGAGTTAATTATACTTATTATTATAGCGAAAATATGAATGATCACTACATTTCAGACAGCATATGCAATGTTCGCTGAAAATGTGGTAAATATGCAAATGCATATATTCCGATCCCTATTGATGAGAGATCGTCCGTGTGACCGTGTTTCGTCGTGTGTGTAGATGGGGCCGCGTGTGCGGCAGCGGCTCGCGGCGCGGCGCGGCGTGCGGGGGCGGCGCGGGCGCACGGGGGCGCGCGGCGCGCACCTCGCTCGACCTCACGCTCGACCTGCGCGCGCAGCACACGCGCCTCGCCGACCTGAACACGGAGATAGCCAACCTCACCACGCTCAAGAAACGGTCAGTTACACACTGTTAACGTGGAGTGCAACGGGTGCATCTATCTCTCTCTCGCGCGCAAAACTACCTTTATAAAAAATACATATAAAATCATCGAGTAAGGATATTAGAAAAGTGAGCTATGAATTTGTTCATTTAGCTAATAGAAGTATATATATATTAAAAAGGGTTTATGCAAATATTTCATAAACTGGCGACGGAGTATAGAAAAAAATAAATATTCTTCTACCTTCTACTTCTCAGCCAATTTAAAAGATATTAAAGAAAAACTTTTTTTTAATATTTCTCCTATCATAATAAACAAATTCATTTGTCACTTTTCTAATATCACTAACCAATGATTTTATATTTAGAAAGCATTATGATTTAATATTATGTAAAAGATTGTCGTGATGCGCGAGAGAGATAGCTGCGCGCGTTGACCGTGTCTTTAAGGTGGTACGATACGCGGGAATTTCTCAAACAATTTTTTGTCATAAAATCAAGTCGAGTATCTATTGTAATTGATCATAATGTTTGCAACTATATAAGTATATTCTATATTATTATCTTAACAAAACAGAGCATACATATGCACAAAATTGCTTCCAAAAAGGAGGAGATTCTCAATTCGACTGTATTTTTTTCGTATACTACGTTTTTACGCGATACTTCGCCAATTATAAATTTATTTTGATGATTCTTTTTTTATTTGGTAGGTAATACTTCAGTGCTGATCACATATAAATTATACAAAACAAATACACTACTTCAGTGCTGATCACATATAAATTATACAAAACAAATACACTAAATCGGTTCAGGACTTTGGTTTTTTAAACAAAATAACTGGTAAAAATATGTCGTCCAAGTAAACGAAATTGCGTATTTTGAAGTTGGTTGTTACAGTTTTTTAAAATATAGGTAATTATTCAAAGTACCTTTATTCGTTGCATGTTATAAAAGTGAGTTTATTTGACGTTGTAGACTAGAAGAGGCGTGCGCACGCGGCGACCCGGCCGTGGCGCAGTGGGTGTCCACGGACGACTCCCTGCGGCGGCTGATCGCCGGCGCGGGCGAGGCGGGGGCCGGGGGCGGGCGGGACCGCGCCACGCGCCTGCTGCACCGCACCTGCCGCGAGATCTACCGCCTGCGCCGCTCCCGGCAGGGCGGCCGCCGCCCCGACCTCGTCACCTTCAAGTGAGTCCAAACAAACTACAACTATAGCATCATCGTCGACGTTGCAGCCAGAAAAGCCCTTTGCTGGACATGCCCGTTAATTACGTAAAGTTTTTTTTTAAACCCCTTCCTTCCCCGGTACACATCATAAAATCTTCGCGACAGATGTACCTATGGGTTGCAAAAAGATTTGATGAAAGAGGCTTGCATTCAACGTCTTCCAGCCTCCTTGTGGCTGGTCTTCCTCGCTCCACTCGAGAACTATTCGGCCCCATCGGACATCAGTTCTACGTGCTATGTGCCCTGCCAGCTGCCACTTCAACTTGCTAACCCGCTGTGCTATGTCTGTGACTTTCGTACGTCTACGGATCCCTTCATTTCTGATTCCATATTATAAACAGATTTCGAGCATGGCCTTCTTCATAGCTCGTTGCGTGACTTTGCACTTCTATATAAGGCCAAGCTACAACATACATTTAATTTGTTGCTCATATAGGTGTTTGAGGGAAATTTATGTAAGCGATGGTCTGATCCCTGTCACTGTGAACCAACAATTTGTCCATTTGTAACCCTTTAACAACGTAAAATGTGGCGTCAAATGGCCTCACTCTTATTGGTTTTTCAGCTTATGCCTGTAAGGGAAAGTGGCGTGACTTTATGCATTTCTCTATGTCTAGGCTCCTTTTCGTATTAGACCCTTGACCCCAGACATCGAATGATAGCATCTTGAGATGTTGATCGAGGCTCTTCGCTATAAGACCGTTCACCGAAACGACCATCAATACGATTATTGTGTTCGAATATGTTCAAAATCAGTCGGCAATATCTGTATCTTCAGCCAAATGCGTTAACGAACATTCACAGAACTAAATTTGTGTATCCTTTGTTACAGAGAAAAAATGGCATTCTTCACTCGGAGCAAACCGACAATCCCAGTCCTGCCAACGGAAGAAGGCGAGGTCGACGAAATCCTCTCCGAAGACGACTGGGAGGCAGACCTCGAGGAAAGGAGGACTCCCGACGGCAGGTCTTCGAAGACATCCTACGAACAGAGGAAGGATGAGGCGAGTCGCTCCGTCGAAGTGGTTGAATGCAAGAACCCCGTCATCAACGCCGAGGAGAATTTCGAGGAGAAACCTGGAGATCTTGATAAGGAAGAAATTAAGACTGAAGACGTGAGGTATGATTTTGTTGTGGACAGAGTGTTGGGTGTGCAGGTTTGAGTGCCGCTATTGGGTTGAAATTACACTTTAAAGTGGTTTTAACACTTAAAATTGTAAGTGTTTTTTTACGTAAAATATGTATTCTTTTACTGTTGTAAAATGGGTGTTCTTTTACCCACGGGGTGTAGTGGCTACTCTTTTACCCCTGGGGTAAAATGAGTGTTCTTTTACCCAGGGGTAAAAATAGCCATTTTAGTGACTAAAGTAGGTATTCTTTTGCTGCTGGGGTAAAATAGATGTTCCTTTACCACCGGCTTAAAGTGTGTGTTCTTTTATCACTGGAGTGAAATGAGTTCGTGACACAGCTGGGACCTGTAACGATTTTTATCAATTAACTGAGTATAACTAATGAGTATTAGCAAGGATAAATAAGTCTGAAATGGTTGCTTAATGTATTCTTTTAATTTTCAATATCCTTTAACGTCTAAACTGCACTTAAGTGTTTTTAACACTTAAAATGTGTGTTCTTTTAAACCTGGGGGTAAAATAGGTGTTTTTTACCCTCAGGAAAAAAATGAGTTCTTGAAGCACTTATGAGCCGTAACCATTGTTAGCAACTAATTGAGTACACATAATGAGTGAGTTTAGGTTTTGAGTATGAATAAGAATAAATTAGTCTGACATTGTTGCTTAATACATTAATTAAATTTCAACATTATTTGTTTTATAACCTTCTGTCATATGATAATGTTGATTTTTGGAAATAATATTGATAATACATTAGGAATTCATGTAAACGGAGCAGTGTTTGTGCAAACCTAGCATTGGTGGCACTTTAAGTCGCATGCTTGAACCATGTACATTTATGCTTACATAGACAATATTGTATATGGTTATGTCCAAGACATTTTGATTTTATTGGACTATGACATGTTTACACCATATTTATTGATTATTTATTTTTAAAGTAGTGTGATTTCAACCCAAAAAAGTCCTCAGCATTAGGTAAGAATGGCCTTTGGCAAAAATGGCACCATATAAAGCTGCAAACATTATAACTGTGATTATTATTGCCTATTGAGATTTTCTGGATTGAAGACTGAAAAAGTAAACTTATGAAATATTGTATCTGTTATTATAAATTTCAATAATGACTCTATGCTAACATTATATGTGCAAATGCAGTGCCATAAGTGAAGAGTTCAATATTAAAAAGAGAATCTTACGTTATAGTATACATTTTATACAGTAAATATGTTTGTATGTATTTTGCGGAATTAATTGATAGCTGTTATAATAAATTGTAAAAAACATGAAGTAATTATATCACTTATAAAAACCTCAATGTAAAAGTAAATGTTGATTGTAAAGTAAAATTAAATACTAAAGTATATAATATAATAGATGTGTCCTACAAAATGATAAGCCTGTTTTGATAAATACACGTGTTAAAATCTTTTTTGTACAAAAATAATTGTGCCTTAAAAATTTGGTGCCTCAATGCAGAAGTGCCATAGAATGGCGATATTAGAGTGGGTTAGGTACAAAGTAGTTATATTATGGAAAGTCACAAAACAAATGCCAAACATTTAATGTTAAGAAAGAGTGGGACGTAAGATGTACATAAATACGTAAGAGCTTGAGAGGCCCACCGAGTTTCTGTAAGTTACTGGCCTTACCGAAAAACGTTACTTTGATCAACGGCTCAAATTCTCTGTCTTCTTTCCGCAAATGTCATTCCATGCCAGTGAGAAGTCGACAAAATATCTTGAGCATTACTCAGATTTGAGTGACGTTTTTCTGAGAGACCCTTTGTGACTAGGATTGTAATGGAAGTGAATATATGTTACTTTCATCTCTGTATGTGTTTAACGTAAGAGAAGAGCGATGGGTTAATTTTTTCGCCACATTCGTTATATCCCTTGTTACATGTATATGTCGATGTTCTAAGATACCTACTCTTTTTATATATGTATTTATTTATCAAAAGTGATTATTTTTAACTTCAAAATCAAAAGATTCAAATGTTTTTTTTATTGAAAACATTTATTTATGCCATTGATCAGTAAAAACTAATGAAATAAAAAAATAATCTTAGTAAGTCGTACTTTTTAGGCCAAATAATGTCAGGATTAATTATTAAGTTGCTTCGCTTTTGATTTTGTGTTGCTCTCTCAGTTATAGAAAGAGCGAAACAAAAATTTAAGCGAAAGACAAGCCTACATTTGAGATCTGACCGTATCGGGCCAAGCTACATATTACAATAAAATATGGAAACTTTTCAGTGTGTTAAAGGTTTATATGACGGAGACTAATGTAAATCTTTGGTTTCTGAATACTTAAAAGAAAAACATTTTTTTTTTACTAATTTAGTTTCGACTAAAGCTTTCAAAATCGACATTAGTGTAGGGAACTCCACCGTTTCGATTTGAAAAGGCCAAATACATCGCTTTGTACATAATGGCTGTATGAGTCGATGGAACTTTGTGTGGAGCAGCCATTTCCTTTTCATAGGGTTATCAAACGTACAACAGATTTTTTTCTTTGTTTTTCATAAAAAGTTAAATTATAATGGCGTCTTTTCTCTTAAAGTAAACAATATGGAAGTAAACTATTAGTTCCCGTTTTAAGCTACATTTAATTTTAAGAACCGTGTTTGACCACATCGTCATTTAATTTATTAAGAGACGATGTGGTCAAGCGCCAATCATTCTTATAGTCACTTTATATATTTGCTTTCTTGCGTATTTTTTATTCTCTTATAAAAATTAAGTGATTCCAATTATTTTTACAGACCTACCTATTAGTATAGAAAAATAGACGTCATTGTATTTTTTGTCAATGTTGCGTTTGACTCTTAGAGCAAATAATACCAAGAGTAAGAAATCCATGCGATTAGTTCGAAATTAATTCCGACATTTCTTGTCAAGCATTGGCTCATCGCAATATAGATGGCGCTACTTCAGTAAGTGTAAGCGAGATAGTTGCGGATGAGGCAGATCGGCATTCTGCTCTTGGCTTTATATGCTTAATTGTTTGACTCCACATACAAAACTTACGTAAATCTGCTGCCAATTTTGTTTTATATACCTTAATATAATGAACTTGTCGAAAGTCGGGCACTAGCGTTTTAGATGTGCAATATTTGAACGTACTTTAAATATTATTTATGGTTCCAAGGCTTTCCATGAGATCTGATTCCGTACTGTGTGTAACAAATCAGTTTGTACGTATATTCCTTCCTTTCTTTCAAATTTGTTTATCAAATCGTTAGAAAAGGACAGGACTAGTTTTTTTTTCGGGAATACATCAGTCGCTTTAAAACGACTTTTGCGTTGTCTTTTTTGTATTTTATTTTCTATTGTAAATTTGACAAAAGTTGTGCGTTTATACAATTTGTAAGTAACTGTTGTATTTTTATGTGCAAAATGTATATAAAGTATAAACGTAATTATTACTGTAAATGTGTACTATAATTTTATTTTAATTTATAACATAATTTGTATATAAATAGGTAATCTGAAATTATTACTCTATTGAATTTTGCATATCTGTAAAATCTATTTTTATTTTAATTCTAATTATTATGTTTTATCAGAAATATTTTTAAGTATTTTATAACAAAATAGTCTCTTAATTTCTAGTTTACGTTAATTTTAGTTTTGTAAAAATGTATATTTTTACTATTGTAATAATTTTATTTACGCGGAGAATGTTGAATTTGGATTTGCCAAATTAGTGTAAGGTTTGTATGATACTTCCATTAAAATGGATTTTTAATAATAATATTATTTTGTAAAAATACCCGGCCTATTACTGGTTGATACAAATCGAAAATAAAAATTATAAATTAATAATTCAGTTGTTTATATTTCTCTACAGAATAGCATCCCCAATTAGCTTCCATTATTAGGTACCTATCCTAAGAAAACCAAGTACATATATGTATTTCATCATCATCATCATCTCGGCCACAAGGATTCCACTGCTGGACATAAGGGTTCAAGTATTACGTAACGCAATTTTTAAAGATTTTAGACCCTCCCTCCCCCCCATGTAACGCACCGTAACGTTTTTCTGTACCCCGTCTCCCTCCCTAAACGTTACATAACATTTAAGTGACCATTAAAATTAAATCGTAAATAAAAGTAACGTACAATACAATCGAGGGATTCTCCGTAAAACATACACGAAAAGGGTTGCCGATTTGGAAGTTCTAATTCCCTAGCTTTTTTAATAAAATAAAAAAATGTTACGTAACGCGTTGTTTAAATACCCCCCCTCCCGCCCTTAATAACGCACCGTACAAGACCCCCCTTCCCCCAAATGCGTTACGTAATACTCGAATGCTCCCTAAGCCTCCCACTTGGATTTTCAGACAAAACTTTTCGGGCCCGTCAGTTCTACGTGCTATGTGCCTTGCCCACTGCCACTTCAAGTTGCTTATCCGCTGTGCTATGTCGCTGTATATCTGTATTTATATTGGAATAAAAACGCTGCACAAAAGCAATTTTTTAATTTTTTTTCGAGTTTTATTTGTTATTACAAAAAAAAAACCTATGACACATATTGTAAATGCAAATTTTAATCTTAATGACGCCTCGAACATCAAAATCGGAAAAAAAATTGGAAAACGTCTAAATTAACTACTTTCTATAAAATACGTAATAACTCCTTAGATTATAATTTAATTTAAAAAAACAATAAATTTTAAAAACAGTTGCCTTGCCTTATGTTTGAATTAGGTACTAATTGAGATGTAAGGTGCTAAAGTTGAGTACATAGAGTAACTTACGTTGAGTACGTGAAAACTGTGACGCAGATACCCCAGGTGAGCTTACAAACTATTTGAATGACTTATTTCACCCGTACCGTAATAAAGATAAATTCACCTCAGTCCTAAAGAACAAGGTGACCTAAGATCGTAGACACATGCTCATCTTAAGAGCATTGTCAACTGCATTTTAGGGTTCCGTAGTCAACTAGGAACCCTTAATAGTTTCGCCATTTTCGTTCGTCTGTCCGCGGCTTAGTTCACAGACTAGTAATAGAAAGTTGTAATTTAATATGGGTATATATGTTTATTACGTCAACAAAACAATGGAATAAAATCTTGAAAAACATTTTTTGGGGTACCTGCACTAAACGTCAAGTAGGGATGATTTTTTTTCTCATCTACCCCTTCGTGTAGGATATCGTTGGATAGGTAATCAAAAACATTACAAATGTATGAAAACCATTTTTCAATTGAAAGATCCGTTTGCGAAACATTAAGCTTTATAGTGAAAATTCTTGTTAGAGTCAAGTGCCACCTCTTCTACCGGCTAAACGGTTAACTTTAGAGATATGAAGAAATTCATGCTAGTAGCATATTTGACGAAATTAAAAAGAAAAACTATCACGGCTAAGTACGCTCTTTTATATTTTTTTTATCAGCCCTGTTTGTACAAACTGTCCCACTGCTGGGAACGGGCCATCTTCTCACTGTGAGAATGGTTAGGCATAGTCTGCCACGCTGGCCAAGTGCGGGTTGGCAGACTTCACTTATCTTCAAGATCATTGAATCTCTCAGACATGTAGGTTTCCTCACGATGTTTTCCTTCACCGTTTGAAGTTGGCGGCAATCAACAATACGCACATAACTTCGAAAAGACAGAGGTGCGTGCCGTGGGATTCGAACCCAGGACCTGCGGATCGCAAGTCAGACGGTCTCACCACTAGTCTGCCGGAAACTTCAAAGTACGCTTTACAAGTTAACTTTACATTTTATGTGTTGATTACACATAAAATGTACTTGGAGAGGCAACTTTCGTACAAATAATCAGTATGTTCACAGTATCAAATAAATTCGAACTGTGCACATAGTGATGTGCAACGAAACGGAATCCTACGTTACGCGTGGATCAACACGCACTTGACACGCTTTTTACATTCGATAGATCTACGATTGACCACCATCTTGCCTGATGTTAATCGACAAAGTGGCCGAAGATAGAGCTTGTCGATCTATGTTGATAGTTGAAGATACCTATTCACTCTAGCCTTGAAAATTCCAAGATTGTAGCTCTCAGGAAACCGAGAAGAATTCCTGTGTTATTTCACAGGATCTTATACGTGGACCGAAATCTTTGAGTATGGGTTTCTGGGATTTCAATGAGAAAAAGGTGGTAATGCGCTGACTTTGCTAGTCCTTTTAGTGGAATTAGGTCATGAAGCTCTTGTGTGCACTCACCGAAATGAATCCTATGGAAACTAAGTAGCTTCTTAGCAACCAGAATCGTGTATTTACAAGAATTAACAATTAAATGTAAAAAAAATATATGCATTTTTTTATTATATATGTAAATATATTAAATAGATATTAGATAGGTTGCTGTCTCCTGTAGGATGTGTAACAATTACTATAGCTTATAAAACTGAAACAATCGTCTTCAAAATACGGGATTTCGTTCACTTGTTTATATGTTATATCACATGATGACATTTTTTTTTTCCTATTTTGTTTTAAAAATCACAAAATATATTATAATTTGGGACCACCAGTGGGACCAATCTGAAAGTATATTCTTTCAGCTAAAATAAGTTTTTTTTAATCGCTGTATAAATTACGGAGCCACGCAGTAACAATCATAAATAATACTTAATTATAGTTTAAAAAACTGAAAAAGGCGACTTAAAAAACGCACTTCGTTTACTTGGATGACATTTTTTTATCCATTTATTCTGTTATAAAAACCAAAATACTAAACTAATTTTGAAAAATTAATATGGAACCACCTCTGAAGTATACCTAGTAACCTACTAACCTAGTAAGTAACCTACCATCCTATCAAACAAAAGAAGAATCCTCAATTCATAATTTTCGAAGTAATCGCTGAACATACAAAAAATACAGTCGAATTGAGAACCTTCTCCTTTTTGGAAGTCGGTTAAAAATATAACCAAATCGAGAACCTCCTCCTTTTTGGAAGTCGGTTGAAAATACGCAAATACTTGGTAAACGATTCTCTTAAGTCCCTAATAAAGATTAATAAGAACACACACAGGGCTAGCTACACCCACTGCCCACTGCTGGACGTGTACGTACTCGTAGGTAGCAGCACGAGTGTAGCCGAAACACGCGAGGGGCCAATCCGACAATCTACGATCTCAGACTTGAGCTAACGACGTCCAGTCTATGCGGATAAAGTAGGTGCGATAGAGTGTGGGCGCGTGTGGTGTGGTGGATCTCGCTAACAATACCAATATCATCATCAACCGCGCGCAGCTATCTCTCTCGCGCATCACAACATTTTTAAACATAGGTGAGAAATAAATTTGTTTATTTTGATAGGTGAAATATTTAATAAATAGTTTTTCGTTGATACCTTTTAAATTGGCTGATGAGTAGGTGAATATTATATGCTTTTTCACTTCTGCGTCGCCAATATAAGTGATACCTTTTTGTTACGTAAGATAGATCTACGGTTGACCACCAACTCGTCTGATGTTAAGCGACGGTGTGGCCGAGGATGGAGCTCGTCGATCTAGAACAGAGGTTCCCAAACTTATTTTGTCTACTGCCCACTTTGAAAATAAATTATTTTTTCAGCGCCATTTTTTTACCTACTTAAAAACCACTATAACTTCAAATGAAATAAATTATTGTGAGCTATATCAGCGGAGATTAAATTTATTATTTAACGCAAACTTGTTAAAACATGATTGCTCGCGGTCTACTACGAAAATTACCTATCTAGGAATAGGTACTAATACCTATCAAAATGCGAAAGTATGTTTGTTGCCTTTTAATTTGTTTGTTTGTTTGTGTCAACTTTCATTTCGAAACGTAGCGACCGATTGACATGATTTTTGGACTGGGAATAGAATAGGAAGGCCCGAAGAGTGACAAACTACTTTTTATCCAAAAAACATCTCATTCCTAAGGGATAATTTAATATCTCTCTATTCTATATGCACGGACGAATCCGCGGGAAAGTCACTAGTATTAAATGTTTTTAGTTTTTATTTATTCTATCAAACATGACAGATATATGAACTAACCGAGTATGTACCTAACTAAATAAAATGTATGTTGTGCAGTTTGAATTTTGGGATCCACTTTGGGAAAGACTGATCTAGAAGATATCTAACCACTCTAGCCTTTAAAATATAGTTCTCAGGAAACAGAGATGGCGGCAAAGAATTCCATTCCTGTACAGTATGCCTCAAGAACGTGGACCGATATCGCTGAGTATAGATTTTTGGCATTTCAACGAAAAATAGGTGGTAATTCGCCGACTTTATGCTAATCCTTTAGTGCAATGGGGAGGGTGGAATTAGGTGGTGAAGCTCTTGTTCACACTGAAATGAATCCTGTAGAATATAGACAGACATGCTACTTTACAGCGGTGCTCGAGACTAAGTAGCTTCTTGGCTACTAGTTTATTGTCACCGATTAACCTCATAGCTCGCCGGTCCCTTGACTGAATAAAACTTAAAAAAAAATATTTCTCCAATCTCAATAATTAAATTCATTTCTCACTTTTCTAACATCCCTTATCAATGATTTTATATGTTTAAAAAGTTTCCTTTCTTTACTAGACTGTATTTGTCTGTGCTGTTTCTAGATGTTTTTTCTCGCCCCTATCCCATGACGTATGGTGTCATTTGATAGGTAATTCAAAAATATTGTGGGTGTGGGAAAATTATTTTTCAATTTAGGGATACATTTGCAAAATAATAAGCTTTAAAGTAATATTTTTCGTTAGCTTCCACTGTCAGCTGAATGGTTCACCTGGGGCACATAGTATGAAATTAAAAAGAAAATTATCACAGCTAATTAGGCGTTACAATTTAACGAGTAACAGTCGATCATCGTTCATAAAATACATGATATTTAAGAATGAAAATTTCGTGGAGGCACTGTGTGCTTCCGCGTGAAGATATACGAAAAGATTGCTATATAATTTATTTAGATAAGCATTCTTTGGAATACGTATAATATCACGTAGTTGTGGTAAGCAAAAATTATATTTAGTTAGTATAGTAAGTTTATTGCACCTAGCCGGGCGGTACAACGGTTTTCAAAACGGTCAGAAAATGCAATACGTCATGAATCCTCACCACAAACCATTTGCGGTGTCAATCTGCGTAAGTGGCCGGAATTGCGCCGTAAATGGCTCCAATTACCACTAAGATACGCTAACCGCTTAAGCATGGATTAATGCGCCAACGGTAGAAAATCCTGTCTCACTCGCACATATCATACATAAATTTTTGAAGATATAAAATTACTGATAATCAGTGGCGTAGCAATCGCCACAAAAAAGTCTATGACCTCTGTACCATAACGAATTAAGTGTTTTACATAACACAATATCCATAAAATTTGTAATCATACAATGTTTAAAATAATTTTCCTTGAAACTATTTTTTTATCCAGATAAGATAAAGAGAATAAAGATAAAACTTTAATAAACTAGATAATAATCAACGCATAAATGTAGAGATACTAGAACGCATAAATGTAGAGATACTAGAACGTATAAATGTAGAGATACTAGAACGCATAAATGTAGAGATACTAAGAGTGTTCTCTTTTATTATACGAATTCCAATATTTACTTGAATGGATTTTCTATGACACACTTATCTTGGGTGTATTTAAATAGTGAAACGTTTCTTTTACCTTTAGACTATTCTTACACTACGATATTTTGCGAGACTTGAACAAGTATTTAGTACATTTTTACGGTGAGTCACACACATCGATACCGGACCGGTGTGCTGCTAGTCTCGCGATACTCGCCTGTCCGTCACCCTCGTGTCGTGTCACCTTGCAGTCTCGCTAAAATAGAGGCGGAACAGCTGTTGAATATACAGTTTGTTGATGAAATTCGAAATTTGAATGACACTTTTTATATTTTCAGTAGAGTAACGTACAGGTACAGAATAACATACCTACTAGAACGGACACTCCGCCTTCTGCCAATCTCAGGTTGCTTGCCCTCTCCCCGCGCTCGTCCTATCTTTTGCCGGAGTTTGCTATTAATTTGTCAGTCGAGCTATTGTCAGACGACAACCCTTCATGCGTGTGCGCATAGAGATCAACTTGCGTATATCACTAAGTAGTGCGTCGTTGTATGGAGTGTAGGTTAGGATCCCGAGTAGGCAACAAGTATTCTACATTTTAAATGAAAACTACGCCTGTTTTGAGTCTAAAAATCCGACTATAGTTTCAACTGCATTCAGCGGTCTTTTTCAAAAGATATTAAAAAAGGATTAAATGATTCCATAGTCAGATTTTTCGACTCGAAACAGACATGAGTGACCCGTAGTTTTTATTCAAAATGTGTGAAAATCACCTTAGTTTTATATACATATCACAGTGATAAAGTATTCTACAAGTACGCGACTGATCTTATAGATCATACATATTTATTTATCCGTTTCCTAAATTATTATAAGAATATCTTTTGAGTATCTTTTGAGCATCACAGCATGTGAAGTGCCGTACGTACGAGCGCCTATACCCATCGCACCACAGTTCACCGCGCGCAGTGTAGAGTCGTTCGCCGCGCACGCACACGTCCGGTCAGGAGGTACAATCAGCGGCCGAGATTGTAGTGTAAAAGAATTTTATTTTATCATAAAAACGGACCAAAGAAGGGGAGAGGACGGAGGGGGAAACTAATTTGGTATTTTCAGTCGATGCAGTCATGATGGAGAATATATTATTAATTTCGTCGCTCGCATGACTAACTGTCCTATCTCATTTTATCAAATAATAAAACCAGGTATTTAGAATGCAGATACATTAAAAGTATTAATGTGTAATTAAAATATAATTACCTAACTTCTATGAAAACTAAGATAAGGTATGCAAAACATCTAATTTTTAAAATAAATAATTAAATAACAATAAAGTAATAAATTAGATATACACATATATGCCACATAATAATAACATTTACAAACTTAATCTAAGAGACCGCTACCAGTTGGCAACGTACCCAAAATGCTGGCAGCATTTTTAATATTTTTGACAAATACAACCTAATCTCGGAACCTTCGTTTGTCCTGAACAAATGACTGAAATGAGATAGGACAGTTAGTCATGAAAGTGACGAAATAAGGAATACTACATTCACTGAAGAGTTTCACAGAGTGTGTCGAGTCTGGATATTTTTTACAAGCTTTTTATTAGTTTAAAGGGTAATTTTTCAATCCCCAGATAAAAGGATTTGTTAGTTAAAATATTGCTATCTCTTTATCAAGTTATATGAAAGAAAAGGAAATGGCTAAAATTTATAAGACAGATGCTAGATGAAATTAAAAGACAGATGAAATTAAATTGACTTCAAAACAGAAAGTAAGACATAACAACTGTTACATAATACCGACAAATTAAATTAAAACTGGGCATATAAGTAAGTAGGTACATACCTACTCCAACTACCTATTTCTTTTATAAGTCTAATTTTTTTATTGACTTCAAAAGGCGATTAAAAAATAGCCCTAAATCTACTAAGCCATGTAAAAAAATGATCGAAATCGATAATATTTTGGGGTAGAACACAATTTTTTCCTGTTGTATGAAAAACGCGTGATTTACTTGCGAGATTTGTCGCAACAACTGTAATAATTATATGCTCTTTACAACATATCTATAGACTATAAGTAGGTACTATACTATTTAATACTATACACTTAACATCATAATATCTTAGAACTCAAACAAAAGCATTTTCATTACGAAAATCGCTATTATGCAGTCGGGTATATTGTTTCTCTTTTAGTTTACATATTTGTTGTTTTTAGGGTTTCGTACCTCAAAAGAAAAAAAACGGAAACCTTATAGGATCACTTTGATGTCCGTCTGTCCGTCCGTCTGTCCGTCCGTCCGGGTGTCAAGACCTTCATCTCGGGAGCGCGTGAAGGTATCGAGTTGAAATTTAAACCATATACGCAGATCCATAGTATCTTGCTGCAGAAAGAAAAATAAAGTTTCTAAGTTTTCGTAAAAAACGTAACAGCCGAATATATCGTAAAAACGCACATTTCGACACTCACAAGGGAATCAAAACCTATACTTACTACTTGTACTTCGGGGGTACTTCTTGTACGGGGGTACTTCCCGTTTACCTAGAACTATGAAATTTGGCAATAAGCATTGTGTTAGAGTACACTTTTAGGAAAAAAAACGAAAACTAGACATTTTTAATTTAATCACAAAAAAATAGTGTCTTTATGCAAGGAATGAAGGTCCAAATTGTAAAGTGAATTAACCGTATCATGTGGGGTATCATATGAAAGAGCTGCAGTAGCATAAGCTAAAACAAAATAATAATGATATATTTTTACGATGTATATTTTTCGGTTTATGAAGGAAAATATAAAACAATATATGATTTCCCCCTTTTATCTACTAGTTTGTACGGAACCCTCGGTGGGCGAGTGTGAATCGAACTTGTCCGGTTTTTTTACCACTGTTTTATTTGCTTCATTTGTAACTACATACGTATGTACAACTTGTAATTGTCGTATCAATTTGAATGTGATATCGATAATAATACAATAATTCGGTTCCATCGAGCTGATCTGATGATGCATCCTGAAGGCGAATGTGGAACTATAACTTACTACATTAATTGTAAGTATGTGTTTGTATATTACACGAATATTGGAATCGTACTTACATTCAATATGCAAGACCTTAGGAGCAAAGAGTAGAATTTGGTGCAGAGAAATACAATACAATACTTACTCTCCCGTGGATAGTCGAAAAAAGAAACCTTGAAGCAATCCGATGAAGTGTTTGGGGACTCCCATCTCTTGAAAAGCAGTCCGTAAACGCTTCCAGTTCACACTAAAATAGTCTGTTATCCTCTAAAAAGGTTTGTTTAGGTATTCTTTGAGTGTTATTCTCTGAGATGTTCCGATGTAGGTAACGTTGCCACATTTAGATCATGACATTTCAGGTATTTAGCGCAATGTTGCAGTTTTACGAAGATCTAATATCTAACTTTCGAGTAGTTAGTGCCTACCGTGCCTGCGTTGAAAACAGCTAACGAGTTGTTTCGAGAAGTTTCGGCAAGCTGGTCGGAGCAGTGGTTCCTAACGTAGACAGGACCGCAACGCATCTAATAACAAGTATATAATAAAAAAGAAAAACAAAATACACGACTACTTACGAGCAATTTTCATACTTGTAACATATATTATGCTTGCGTTACGCTTGATATGTTGTTGAATGTATGTATTTGTAAGAAAGTTGAAGCAATATGACCGCTACAAAAGTATGCGCACAGCTTCTGTTTAATTTATTTAAATGGAGATCCTTTAGAATAGTTTCTGAAAGCCCTTTTTTCATTTTTGCGAGATGTATGATTATTATTTTCCATGCTGGACTGAGAGAAAAAGAAAAACATAGAATGTACCGGCTGCTTCTCTTCCCGGGCATACTGTAAAAACCAGTTAAGGGGCTTGAGGGAAATTGTTGTTTATTTAGGTGATGGGCTGACCCCCTGTCACTGCAGTCCAATATTACATCCTACCCTCCAATACCTCCTAACCCTCTAATACCCTTTCCTTCCCAACTAACCCTCTAACCACGGTCAAATGTGGCGTCAAATGGCCTCATGGCTCTTGATGATCTGCCTTCTCGGATAAAAACTTCCAAATTCAGGTTGACTTTTTGACTGTGACGAAAAACAAACTTAATTCTATCGCTTATGGCTTGGGCGGTTCTATGCGTGACCGCTCGCGTCACGCGTCGCTTGGCCCGGAAATGTGAGGGGGTGGGGTGTTGCGCTCAGGGGGGAAAGGGGGCTTGTTTCTGAGTTAAGGGCGTGCTGTACTCTAACTGAGCGCGACGTGAAACTACAAAACAGTTAATAAAGTTTTAGAGGTGGTTAAAAAAAAGTTTCACAGTCGAAGCTTTCATCTAGGATTCCCTGTGTTAGGGATGCCATACCTACGATGGATAATCAAAATAATTATACTTTAAAAAACTGCAACAATCGACTTCAAATTTGGAATTCTAGTAAACGAACTTGGATAACATATTTTTTCCAGTTATTTTGTTTTAAAAATTAAAGTACTGAACCGATTTTGATAAATTTTATGATACCATCTCTGTGACCTACCAAACAAAAAATAATCATGCGAAGTAATCGCGTAAAAACATACAAAATAAAAAAACAACATATCCCACTGAATTGATAACCTCTTCCTTTTTGAAGTCGGTGAAAATCCAGAACCCTAGCAAATATTTAAATCAATCAAATGCCCGGTAGGGAATCGAACTTGAGAGCTTCTACTGCTAAAGTAGAGGTGTCACCACTGGGCTTAACAGGTCATGCTGGGTCCGAACCCTTATTTGTTGTAATATACACTATTTTGTACCGATGCTGTGCAAACATATTTACAACTACATTGTACAAATTATTCTCTCTATAATTATAATAATACCTACTAATAGTTGTTGATCTCAAGAGATCAAACTTGCTGAAGAACAAAATGTATTCAATAACGAGAGCAATTGCAACAATAATGAGATACATCATGTAACTCAGTAATCAATAATGAGATACATCATGTAACTCAGTAATCAATAATGAGATACTTCATGTAACTCAGTAATCAATAATGAGATACATTATGTAACTCAGTAATCGTAATTAATTTCCGTCGTAATTCTCCCCAAAAAATGCCCTTTGAGATTTACTGCTTATATTCGAAGTTATTATAAATACAGAATTGAATAAATAGTTGCCAAATATTGTCAAAACCGGCCGATAAATTGCTTCGGAAAAAAAAACTCCTCTTTGAACCTCGAAACCTCTTGACTGATTTTGATTATATTTTTATTTAAAATTGAGCACCTTATAATTCAACCAAATATTATCAAAATGGGTCAATAAATGGCGCCCCGGAAAATTATCCCCTGTTTTGGGAAAAGGGGGAAAAAGGGAAACCCCTTTAATCAAAAATACCCAACGATAAAAAAAACTGTGAAATGGCGAAATCTGCATTCCAGGTTTCGTCAAAATTATGTACGCGAGGTACCAACAGCAACACCCAAACAAACATTCAGGCAGACGAAAGAAAATTTTGCCAGTTGATGCAGAGACCATTGTTCGCTTCGTTCACTCAATCAATTATCCCTCGGTGGTAGTATGATTGGTCACTGCGTACTTCTCTATATTGAATTTAAGCAGCCAACCCGAATTATGTAAATCTACCATTCTACAAACAACTACTACGTTATAAAGACTTTCTCAGACTATGTCATAGTATCAAGTCCTAATGTTAACTTAGTACCTTTAATTAATTTGTTTATTTTAATAGGACTGGCGACGGAGTAGCGAAAAATAGTTATTTGTTATACAAGAGTGCAAAGTTGCTTTTTAACCGCGTGCTCAATTTTGATGACCGAGCAAGCGAAGGAATCAAAAGAGCACTAGGTGAAAAATCTTTGCACTCGACTGCAACACGTAACTTTCCATCCCACCTCAGCGAGGAATGACTAAATGCAAAAAAAAACATTTACAATCACAAGATACTTTTATTTCAGTTAAGGTATTAACTACTACATTACGATAGGTAAGTATTACAGAGTAATCTTTAAATTATAATAAATAACACTTAGGTATAATGGTTGATGACCAGATGAGACTCTTTTTTAAAATGCCACTAATTTAGGATAGGTGTCGATATGTATGTCTTTTTTCATCTTTTATGTTGCTTTTAGCATTGAATACGTACTCCATAGAGTGCTTGATTTCTTGATCTCGGATAATTCAATAAAATATGCCAGCAAAACGTTTTCGGAGAAAGTTTTGGCTCCTTTAGCTAGTCGCCACGTGTAAAACATATCGTACTGTTTCAAATACTTCTCGCGTGATTGTTGAGGGAGAAAGCTCATTTGCGCATTATTAACAGTTTCAGTCAATTCTGTTGGCGTCAAATAAACTTCTTCGTCGCTAGAATTACTCATTTTAGGTTTTTCACTTGTTTTCCAATTTCTTGTTCTTAACCTAAGATTTTAACAATATGTCGTGAAAAGAAAATGGCGTGCGCAAAGCAAATAAAAAAAAAAGTACACCAAGAAGGTCCGAGTCTGAGGTTTTAACAAATTAAAAAAGGTATGATAAATTCGGCCCCATGGAGGAAGAAGTAAATATAGGTTTAATGATGTTTTGAATTCACAAACTCAGTGCACACGATGTTCTAAATTTGAATTTACTTTATCTTCTAGAGGATAAGAACGGCTTTTGCACTCAGATATCGAAGAGCAAAAATACTCTTTCCGAGATGAATAACATATTTTCCTACTCCTTAGCCAATTTAAAAGATAGATAGTTATATAACTCTTTACTAAAAGAGTTATATAAAAAGACCATAAGTATACCACAGTTTAGTATTAGTAGTAGTAAAGAACTTTTATTTAAATATGTCTCCCATCTAAATAAACATATTCATTTCTCACTTTTCTAATATCCCTTACCAAGTATTTTATATGTTTAAAAATGTTATGATGCGCGAGAGAGATAGCTGCGCGCGTCGAGCCTATTCTTCATAGCTTTTCACGACCAAACAGCTGAACCGATTGTTCTGTCGTTTGGTACATACAGAGAGAGCTGAGAACCCGGAGACGGAAACAACATGTTCAACATGACAACTGTTCACCTTCACCATTGGTCTTTGTACATCGGGTTCCTGTCTGGGTAGTACCTATGCATATCGGGATCCTGATTCATTTAACATCATCCTGTCACTGCCGACAGGGCACGATAAATCGGGTGGTGTAATAGACCTTTAATCCGATCATGTATTAGTACTTTTAGAAATACAACTCAAAATAGTGTTGATGAGAAAACAAATAAACAGAAAAAACGTTCCAACTTTATTGGGGAAACTATGACCCGACTAGTGATAAGTGTAGCATAATATGAAAGACCATCAAATGCTACAACTTCGCTGTACGTTTAATGCACTGACCGTGCTTTACTGGCTCACTTAACGACTTTCAGATCGTGCTATGATATAGTCCAAGTAATGGTTTACTACGAAGTATCATTTATTGCTGCACGACGTTTAGGAACGCTACGCCGAAATTTGAAGTTTTATGTTGTTTTAGCTCAGCGACACAAGTTTTGGTGTATAATTTTGGGGGTTGTAGAACATAGAGAATAAGTTAGGTAATTAGCATGTCTATTATCTTGTGTCACTGTCAAAGTTTTCTTATTATATTTTATTAGCGGTCAGACATTATTGTCTTGTTACGTAAACAAAACTCACTCTGAAATCGTTTCACAATTTTCCTTCAGGTTCACACGAATTTGACCACGAAACGTACTCTTCGAAATACGTACAAAATAAGCAATTACTAAGCTGCGAGCTGTACTTAATTAATGTAAGTAATGTATTTTATTGAAAACATAATTGCATTTGGAACACGCGACATCATGTTGACTAGTTTGACGTCAATGAATTTACCATTTTTTAAAGAAATAACAATAGTAAAAAATCTAAGTTATTGTAAAATTTGTTCATGTTTTTTTTTTCAAAATTAGTTAAAATATGACCTGTACCTACTTAGGCGAGTATCAACATTCGAAAAAATAATTAGCAACAATATTTTGATGACATTTTTATAAGACTAAAGTATTACCTACCAAACAAATAATAATCATTAAATACAATTCATGGCGGAGTAATCGGGTAAGCGTAACAAACAAAACCTCCTTCTTTTTGGAAGACGGATAAATATTGTGTTGGCTACTAATAGGAATATATATTATAGAGCACGATCAACTTCCGCTCTTCTATTCTATGTATGTTTGACCTACACAAGTGACATTCGTGTGTGGCTCCGCATTCAGCGGACAGACGTCATAAAGCGCTCAAGAGTGATGGTAGTCTGGCTGCAGTGACAATGGCTCATAATGGCTCAGTGCCCGCAGCCGCACAATGGACGCGAGGAGCGCGGTATGCCACGTGAGGCACGGCGGCAGCATGGCAATGCGGCGGCGAGGATACCCGGCGCCTAAGGGTTGGGTGCGTCTGCGAGCGATAACTCTACGTTAATCCCTAAAAAAACATGTAACAGCTGGTTGTGTAAGTATTCTAATAGCTATTTGTTTCCTGGAGTACAAGTTTTGTTTAGTTTTGGGTATAGATATATGGTGCTAGATATTTATTTTTATTTCACAAACATCTATCAAATTTAATTCAATTTCACTTTCACAATATTACGAGTATTTAGATAGTGTAGAAATGAGTAAGTACTTGACTAATTTAAATTCGTTACTTGATCAGTTTATAATTCATATCAAATAACTATAATAATGTTGTTGTAATATATATATATATATATACTTATATACAACATTGTTATAGTATTAATATAATATAATAAAAGAACCGGATAAGTACGAATTTGTTTCGTATACTGAGGCTTTTGTATTCCCTTCTTCCCCACATAGGTTCGATTGTGTGTAGAATATTGCTACCATCTTTTTCACGGAGAAGTCAGTTTAACCTAACCATATGAGTGCCGAGTGTCAGCTTAACGCATCGCGCACGGAGTATGGGGAACCGCTGCCGTTTTGTAGTTTCCTTGTACTTTACATATACGTATTCATGTAAAACACACGGCCGTCTCTCAAACAGAGCCACACCCCAATTTGTTTGGTGATAAAACAGTTAATCGCTCGCATTCCCACCACACCCAAACACAATGTGTTAGTCGGAAGCCGTCCGTGCTCCTCATTCTCATGCCGCGCGGCTCTCTGGATAGCTGCGATACGCCGTCTACTGTCTGTTTATTGGAAATAGCGAATAAAATATTTAGCTGTCAATACTATTCATATACAATTTCAAGGACAACTTATTTTTAGGCCAGACGTTGTCGAGCAAAGATGAAAATAGTTTGTTTGATCCCTTAGTTGAGGAGCTTGAGGACGTGTCAGTGTTCCGATCTTCGACGATGGAAGTTTTTTTTTTTTTAATGGCAAGCGCCTTAGATATTCAGGATAGTTCGCCTGGAAGTCATAGATCTATACTTGGGGCGTGGACAGAGAAGGAGGTGTCATTTGTCTCCCCCGCCACTTTATTTGTAGGGAAGGTACAATAAAGCAGATTTTTTCAAGATTTTATTTTCCCACTTCGTCGACATGATTAATATGTATATTTATACCAAATTTTAGTCTTCGCGTGCTATTCTTTGAGCAAAGCCGCAGACGGACAGACAGACGGACATGGCGAAACAAATAAACAGATAATAATACATTTAAGCGCCTAGCATTTCGCCTTAAATTTCGTCAGTTTCTCCCTTAACAACTGAATGGAAAATGTGTGATCTCACACAAACATGCGATGTGAGTGTCATACTAACACACCTAAAATCACTCACACAAATATCCCATAAAGTGTTTTATAAACTTTTGTTCAAAGATTATATTTATTAAGATTGCTTGTGTTCAGTTCAGAGATCTCAGAAAGATTAGCGCGTACTATATCTAGCTGCATTTATTTCTTGCGATTTATTGAAAATAAAGAAGACTATAAAACATAAATATATTAGGTACCCTGCGAAATTGAGTTGCAATGCCACCTGTATAATATTATTAACAATAAATATGTAAAATATTTCTTTACCAACTTTTAACCTTAAAATAAAGTCGTCTGTCGTACTACTTAAATCCAAATCATCAAAAAATAACAGGTAAGAAAGAAAATTGATTGAAAGAGAATTTACTTCATATTTTTTTTTACGATTTAGTTCTCAGCTCGGTAGTAGATATGCCTGCCCCCTAAGATGTAGGACGTGGATTCGATCCCAACCCAGGATAAATATTTGTGAGTAAATGGATCTTTGTTCTGTGTGTAGATGTATAAAAAAAAAAACATATGAGTATTATTTCTACAAAGGTTCTATAGTACAAAGCTTTACCAACAAACGCGTATATTTTACATAATTTTATGACTTTAATTCTATGTTTAATTTCAATTAATAACAATCTCAAAAACATTAAATAGCAGTAACTTTAACTTTTCTCAATTTGGGTTTAATAGCTTGTGAAAATATCAATTGGTGGATATTTTTCTTTACGATTCTTTACGATATTTTTTGTTAAAACCCAACAAAATAAATTTTACTGATATTTTTTCAGCTAATTTCTCAATTAGCAAGCTTAACGATGAAAACAACACAACTTACTTTTATTCTCATATTAAACTCAATAGTAAAAACAAAATCACAAACAAACAGCACCATCGAAAGTCTCATCCACGCCGAAGAAATCCACATCTGCGGCGCTGCCAGTAGCTTCTCAGACGCGCCTCCACCGAACCTGAGCGGAGTGTTAATAAGCTTCACAGAAACAGGAGAAGAAAGCAAATGTGTATATAGCATGTACAATCACACAGTACACACAGCTAAGATAGTTAGGCTTGTTGGTGTTAATAGACAGAATAGAAATCAACAGCTATTCTATTCTGTCGGTCCTCTCCATCAATGGCCTGACACAGGAACTCCATTAATATTATTGACTGCCATGTTGAAATCCACTGTTTGCTGGCATCCGACAACGTACGAGTTCAATGCTTACTCTTTTGTGGTAATGGCTGATCCTTTCAATCGTTATTTTGACCTTTTTATTGGCATGAATGCTGACACTCCGAAGCCCGAAGTACATCTAGCATATCTGTCGCCAAGCTCCAATTTTTTTGATAAAAACTTTTTGGTAAAGAGTATGAACCGAACTGAAAATACATTAAGGAATGAACCGTATTATGTAGATTATTTGCCGAAATTGACTGTGGCTTGTTAGTAGTAGCTGATTCGCTAGAAGCTTAATTTGTATAGTCTTAACTGTATGAAATTTGAATATTGATTGAATAGTTTTTGAATATTCAAATTAAATCACTCAAACAAACCATATTTTCTTAAGAAGGCTTGCTTTTGATCGCATGCCTTTTATAAATAAGCCTTGCACTTTCAGACGAAGAAAGGGTGATTCCGGGACCCGTGGTCTGTATCTGTCTAGTGATATTCTGAGTGTGTGCGTGAAATTTTTATGGTTACCGGTTATGATGAATTTTACTTTATTATTATGTTACACAATAAGTACTTAACACGATGCGTTTTTGGTAAATAAATGTTTATGTATTAAATTATATGCATTTATTATTTTTAATTGTAAAGTTTTTACAATAAATATATAAATAATTTACATAAATAATATAAAAATTAGGGTGCCGCTGTCAGCGGTGAAGGTCTTAAGCTGCCGGTGGTAAGGGCTACAGACTTAGGAATCTTTTGACAATACGGGCCATGTCCAGGACAGCTGCCTTCTGCATTCGACCCTTGCCTCGACTATCAAGAGAGAGCCTCTTAAGATGTTGATTGAGGTTCTTTGCTATTAAACCGTTCACCGATACGACTATCAGGACAATGATTATCCCATATATCGGTTATCTCGTGAGCCAAGTCAAGGTACTTGCTGAGCTTATTCTTCTCGGCTTTCACGAGATTCTCATCATGTGGGATAGTGGCGTCGAAAGCACTACCCGGTGTTGGGAACGATCTACTATCGCAATATTAGGCTTATTGGCAACAATACTCCTATCTGTGATAATAGACCGGCCCTAATAAAGCAAAGCACTACCACTCAAGAGCCGGTGCTGATGTGTACTGATAATACGGCATCTTGGACTCGACAAAGCTGTATTGAAGAGCAAGAGCAATTATTGGATGATCCTGGACACTTGGTTGTGTCTGTACAAATACTCGGTATTAGCAAGATGCGAACAACCGGAAATAATATGTCGGAGAGACTCTCGGGGATGGTGGCATGCGCTATAGATGTCGACCGTACCGTCCTTCATGGTGGTAGATATGTACTTATTATTTAACAGGGTATACATTTTGAGAGTTCAGATTATCGAGGCTTTGCTTAGGTATAACTAAATGTGTAAATAATATGGCGGTACTCTAGCGAAATCGATTTTTTAAGAGTTGAGTTTTATTGAAACATTTCGTTTTTATGATATTGTTGTTAGGAACCATACATGTATCTGAAGTAAGTTTTTTTTATCAAATAATTTTATAGGATTCGTTATATTGTTTGAATATGGACTTTGACAAAACTAATTAAACAGTCAGACAGTGATCTTTACAGTTTTATTTATTTACATACACAGGAAAAACGATCTTAAATAAAATTTGCATAACAGTCCTCACTAGGATACCCCGTGTCGAGGACTGCTACAGTCCGCTCCCCACTACAAGCGGAGAAAAAGCTTCATCTCATCATGATTACGAACTTTTTACCTACATTTTCGAACAAAATTCAAGATTTCTTCAGCATTACGATGAAATCACTGTCATAGTTTTAGAACTTTGATCAAAATATTACGGTACATACATTAAAAATGTGTGATTTTTTAACAGGATGCTAACAACCTGAAATTCAAATACATAAAATGGTTGGATACGCATTGATTTTCGCCCTCATTGGCGCAGCAAATAGTCAATCAATCATCAATCTGGTAGATGAACTTATTAAAGATGGTGGTAAATGGATACTGGCAGGTGTCGGCAGCACAGGAAGGTGGCTTTCCACAGAATCATGCATCAACATCACAGTTACCGAGACAGGTAACAATAGCGAATGTATCCTAGCAAATCATAATCTAACCCCACATAAAGTCAGAATCATCAAAATCGACGGAACAAACGAAGAAAAGCACGTAGTCTTCACAACTCAAGGACCAGTCCATCAATATATGATCAAGGGACATTTTAACAAAAGTGTCCATGCTGCAGTGAAGGGTGAAGTAGATTTTGATTCAGCTATTAACACCCCCTTCTGTTGGCATGATGATAGAAAAAACATACACGACGTCAGATTCATAATATCCCCGATAGATAAAACAACAGATCATATTTTGTTGATAGGAATCAAAGTGAGAATGCCTGTACCTGAATACCATGTAGCTATATTGACTAAAGAGAAAATGCCAGCGGATGAACTGGAGGCGATGACAAGTGAAGTAAATTACAAAAATCGCATGGGTTTATACGATTCCTGTGTTATACATAAGATTACAGAGCAAAAGATCAAGCAAGTTAAATCGGACCGTATGCTGATCCCTTATTGTTTGCCAAGAGTGTACAAAAGTTGTGCAAAAGATGTTTATTGGAAGAATAATCCAGAATTTGGGATGTATTTGTGGGACCTTCCTAATGATATTCATGATATAGAAACTGTGTTGGTGAAACATTTGCAGTACTAGTGTTTGAAATAATAAATGTTTTTGAAGTTAAGTTTTGTTTTTAGAGCTGTGTGTGTGCACACTTTGAGCATTCATGCTCACTATCGAAGGCTCCTACTTGCGGCGGCTGTGTGTGGCGGGTCGCCCTCTTCCTTAGCTAACATATGGTTGAGGAGGGCGATGGCTGGCACATGCGATATACTCGTGATCGGGTGCTGCTTGCGGGTCGCTGGTTTGCTTGTGGTATGCACGCAACATAGTATAAGTACTTAAATTAAAACAAAATACTTTTCCCGTAACGATAAGCAGAAAGCAATAGTTTGTAATCATGACAAAGGTGGTGTCTGTGGAGATAAAAAAAAAAAAAAAAAAAGTTTTATTTTAAATATCTTCAAAAAAAGTATGTTCATTCATTTTAATAATTTTT
Organism: Lycia hirtaria; assembly: GCA_947563715.1. Classification (NCBI taxonomy): domain Eukaryota; kingdom Metazoa; phylum Arthropoda; class Insecta; order Lepidoptera; family Geometridae; genus Lycia; species Lycia hirtaria. The sequence continues at coordinate 24,878,581 of OX387376.1, forward strand.
TACCTGACTGTGCAAAGGGAAAGTAATGTTTTTCGAGTGTATGTATGTGAGGGTGCATGTGTGGTTCATATTATAGTCTAGGCGGCTTTTACCGATTTGTGTGTGAGAGGTGTCTTTAAATTTGTTTAGGCTTCCTGAGTGCCTATTATTTATTATTATATACGTGATATTTTTTGGAAAATAGCTACAGAACTCTCTTTGTTCCCTCTACCAATAATTGATTTTACAGAACAATTCTAAAGAACACTGTTTTTACCAAATTGCACAACGCCACAAACATATTTTCTCACAAAAACTTAGATTCAAGATCATGTCAATTCTAACAGTTGTCTACATTAAGAAAATCGCTCTTATACAGTCGAGTTTTTTTGTTGTTCTTTTAATATAGATAAGTACTTGTTGAGTTGTAACGTCACAGAATTAGGGCAGGTGTACACTAACGCCGTTTTACAAGACGATGAGTCATTTCCAATTGTGTCGAGCCTCTGTAGTACCAGGTCGTTCAATAGGCTTACATTTTCTATAGAAAACTAACGGTGCTGGCCGTATTGAAATGACTTTGCAGTGCGCAGAGTTGCTGGGTTCCGAAAATCTTTAAAAACTATTTTTACCCGACTGCGTAAGAAGGAAGGTATGTTTGTTCGAGTGTATGTATGTTTGTATACTATATGTATTTATATGAGTATGTGTGTGTGTGTATGTACATACCTACATATGTTTCTATATGATCACTTACAGCCTAAACAGCTTGACCGATTTTGATGTGCGAGGTGTCGTCGTCACTCCCTGAGTGTCGCTTATGTTTTTGTAATAATAATCATACATCTCTCGCAAATATAAAAAAATACGTTGTTTCGGAACCTTCAATGAACTATTTCGTTATAAACATGTGATTTTACTATAATTATACTAAAGAACACTTAACAGCATATCAAGCGTTACGAAATCGTGAGTTAGAGTGCAAAAACTGCTTTTCTGCAGTCGGGTATTATCGCGTTTTTTTTCTTTTCATATAGTTGTTACATAAATGCCAAGTACCCACTTCCATTTCCAAGCATTATAAGATTACAACTGAATGTATTAATTAAAACAACAATAATTAACAAGCAGGTAGTGTCGTCCCCCTCGCGCTACCCTCTGTAGGATCTACGCTAGAGTAGGTCCGACAGGTGCCCCAGCAGCTGTCCTGCAGCCTGCTGTTTCTGGACACAACACTACACTCATATTTAGAATTTCTAATCAACTTCAAAACGAGTACATCTTTTTAATCGACTTCCAAAAAGCAGGAGGTTCTCAATTCGATTGTATGTTTTTAAAATGTATGAATGTTTTTTTTGTATGTTTGTTCACTGAATTGATTTTGATGATTTTTTTTGTTTGGTAGATTGAACTTCAGAGGTGGTCCCGAATAAGTTTTATGAAAATCGGTTCAGTACTTTGGTTTTTGACGTGACAACGTCTAATAAATCGATGAAGGCTGCACGCACGAAAAAGTATGTTTCATTGTCCCGTTACGTTACGCTCATTGTCCCGTTACATAATCATCATCCTCATTTCATCAATGTTTTGTTATGACGTTGTCACGTTATACAATCGTCCGTAAACTGACTTTACAGACAACCTTCATATCACCTATCAATGAGTGGACCCGATATTTTCTCAACGTTTAAACCTTCCCTGGACTACGACAAACATTTCAAAACCAAAATCAGCTAAATCGGCCCAGCCGTTCTCGAGTTTTAGCGAGACAAACGAACAGCAATTGATTTTTATATATATAGAGATAACTGGAAAAATGACATCTAAGTAGATGAATTGCGTAGTTTGAAGTCGGTTTTTTCAGTTTTTTAAACTATAATTTTAATTGTGCGACTGCGCAAGACGGTGGGTAATGTTTACGAGTGTAGGTATGTATTTGTTACTAGGTTTTCTTTAGTTTCAACTGTCCCGGTGTCTGTAATCAAAATCTTGTTAGATAAATTTGATCCATTTTCCGGTTTCCGGTTGAGATGGAAAAATATATGTAGGTATGTATCGGATTATAATACAATAATATTATAACATGAAGCTGATCTGATGATGGAGCCAGGATGCAGGTAAAAACAACCTATCAACGATTACAAAATTACAATTAATCGGAAAAAACTGTCAAGTGCGTGTCGGGCCACGTGCAGTGTAGGGTTCCGTAGTTACCTGTCACAATATTGCAGGCTTAGAAGGTAAACTTTTTGTTTGATAATATGTATAAATAATACTGCCGTGGGGTACCGGCTTAGAATAGTACCTCCCCCTTTCTTCCCGTGGGTGCCGTAAGAACCGGCTAAGGGAAATACCACCAGAAGTGGGCAGCAGCACATTCTGAGTAAAACGCCCCCTACTGCGCTCGCCAACCCGCCTGCCAAGCGTGGCGAGTACTGGCAAAAACCCCCTATGACAGACAAAAATACCAGGCCCCCAGTCCCCGGCAGCTCCGCTATTCCGGGCTATGGTAGCGGTCCCGGTCACGGCGGAGCAAGGGGTGCTAAGAATCTCCGGAAGAGATCCGGCTACCACCCCCTGCATAAACGACGACTGGCCCTGGTAACACACAACATTCGCACGATGAGGACAGACGAGAAGCTAGCTGAGCTGGAAGAAGAAATGGGTAGGTTACATTGGGATATCCTGGGGTTATCAGAAGTCCGACGAGAGGGGGAGGACACGATAACCCTGAAATCCGGTAACCTACTCTACTACCGGGAGGGCGACCAACAGTCCCAAGGTGGTGTCGGGTTTCTCGTCCACAAGTCCCTTGTTAACAACATTCTTGCCATCGACAGTGTATCGAGCAGGGTTGCATACCTGATACTCAGAGTATCCAAGAGGTATTCGCTGAAGGTCATCCAGGTATACGCACCGACCTCGGCACACTCCGATGATGAGGTAGAGGTGATGTATGAGGACATTAGTAGGGCCATACACACTTCAGAGACCTATTTTAATGTTGTTATGGGGGACTTCAATGCGAAGCTGGGCAGGAAATGCGAAAATGAGTTGAGAGTAGGGCAATTTGGATATGGACAACGGAACCCCAGGGGACAGAGGTTGGCCGACTTCCTGGAGAAAGAGGGACTCTTCATGATGAACTCTTTCTTCCAGAAGCCACCTCATAGGAAATGGACCTGGTTGAGTCCCGATGGTTCTACGAGAAATGAGATAGACTTCATCCTGACCACCAAGAAACAAATATTCAATGATGTCTCTGTGATCAACATGGTTAAAACCGGAAGTGATCACCGAATGGTACGAGGCACTTTGAATATTAATGTTAAACTTGAGAGGTCCCGTATGATGAAGTCTACACTCCGACCTACTCGCGCTCATATCCAAGACCCCAAGAGCTTTCAGCTCGAACTATCAAATCGCTTCGAGTGCCTGGAAAGCTGCGCATCGGTGGATGAGATCAATAACAGGTTTGTGGAAACTGTCCGTACGGTGGGCGCGAAGTTTTATAAACCCCACCGTACAAATAGACCGCAAAAGCTCTCGAGCCATACCCTCGACCTCATGGCTGAACGACGCTCATTGCAACTGCAGTCTTCCGGTGACGCCGAAGCATATAGGCGGCTCAATAGACTCATATCAAAGTCTATGCGACACGACATCCGTACCTTTAATACTAATCGTATTAAAGAGACGATAGAGCGGAATAAAGGCTCCAAAGTGTTCGCAAAAGACATGTCTATTGGGCAGAGCCAGTTGACGAAGCTGAAGACAGAAGATGGCAGTCTAGCGTCGACCAAAGCAGAAGTCTTGAGGGAGATCGAGAAGTTCTATGGACAGTTATACACATCGGTCGCAAAACCTGTTAGCAGTTTGGGTAAAGATCCAAGAGCCAAACTGACTCGACATTATACCGAAGATATCCCGGACATCAGCCTGTACGAGATTAGGATGGCCTTGAAACAGCTCAAGAACAACAAGGCACCGGGCGATGACGGAATTACATCAGAGCTACTGAAAGCGGGTGGAACACCGGTACTGAAAGTCCTTCAGAGGCTCTTCAATTCCGTCGTGCTTGAAGGTACAACGCCAGAAGCATGGAACAGAAGCGTGGTGGCGCTGTTCTTCAAAAAAGGAGACAACACTTTGCTGAAGAACTACAGACCTATCTCGCTTCTGAGCCATGTCTATAAGCTGTTTTCAAGGGTCATCACGAATCGTCTTGAACGCAGGTTCGATGACTTCCAGCCTCCCGAACAAGCCGGTTTCCGAAAAGGCTATAGTACCATAGACCACATCCACACGCTGCGGCAAGTGATACAGAAGACCGAAGAGTATAACTTGCCCCTTTGCTTAGCGTTTGTGGACTATGAGAAAGCCTTTGATTCGATCGAGACCTGGGCGGTGCTTGAGGCTCTCCAACGATGCCGTATTGACTATCGGTATATCGAAGTGCTGAAGTGTTTGTACAACAACGCCACAATGTCAGTCCGAGTACAAGACCAGAACTCAGAGGCAATTTCATTGAAAAGAGGCGTGAGGCAGGGAGACGTTGTCTCTCCGAAACTGTTTACCGCCGGTTTGGAAGATGCCTATAAGCTTCTGGAATGGAAAGGGCTCGGCATCAATATTAACGGCGAGCACATCACTCACCTTCGGTTTGCCGACGATATAGTAGTCATGGCAGAGTCGATGGAAGACCTCAGTACGATGCTCGAAGACCTCAATAGAGTTTCCCAACGGGTGGGCCTCAAAATGAACATGGACAAAACGAAGGTTATGTCGAACGCCCATGTAGTGCCCACCCCAATATCTGTGGGGAACTCCACTCTTGAAGTTGTTGACGAATACGTCTACCTAGGACAAACGGTCCGATTAGGCAGGTCCAACTTTGCGAGGGGGGTCAATCGTCGTATCCAACTCGGCTGGGCAGCGTTCGGGAAACTTAAAAGCGTCTTCTCGTCCAATATACCCCAGTCCCTCAAGTCGAAAGTTTACAACCAGTGTGTGTTACCAGTGATGACATACGGCACTGAAACGTGGTCCCTAACTATGGGCCTTATAAGGAAGCTCAAGGTCGCGCAGCGAGCTATGGAGAGGGCTATGCTCGGAGTCTCTCTACGAGATCGAATCAGAAATGAAGAGATACGTAGACGTACAGGAGTCACCGATATAGCACAGCGGATTAGCAAGTTGAAGTGGCAGTGGGCAGGGCACATAGCACGTAGAACTGATGGCCGATGGGGCCGAAAGGTTCTTGAGTGGAGACCACGTACCGGCAAGCGCAGCGTAGGAAGACCAGCCACGAGATGGACAGATGACCTCATACAAGTGGCAGGAAGACGCTGGATGCAAGCCGCTTCCAATCGGTCTTTTTGGAAATCCATGGGGGAGGCCTATGTCCAGCAGTGGACTTCTTATGGCTGAGATGATGATGATGATGATGATGATAAATAATACTTAGAAAAGTAAAAAAAAAAAACGTATAGAACACGTTTTTTTTTTACTTTTCTAAGCATATTTTTGTCGACTATCACTCGTTTTTTTGTAAAACATTGTAAAGCAAAGCATACTTAGATGCTAGAGTTTTCTTTAAATTTTTACCCGACTGCGTAATCTAATCCTTCTTATGCTTCTTGTACTTTTTACGGGATATGTTTTTTGAGTGTATGTTTGCATGTATGTATGTAAATTATCTCCAGACTCTTAATCACAACGGCACAGAGACATTATTACATACTAAAATAACTGATCTGCACTTCACCACCGTAGACCGCCGCGTCGCTTAATATTAGGTGAGTTGGCGATCTAGCTTCATTTCACTCATTCATATCACACAAAAACACCCTCACCTCCACACACATACACACACACAACCACACCCACACATGAACCAACGCAAACGTCTATTTAACATTCATTTAATCATTATCGTATTGTGTTCATAATACCAGACTTATTTTTAGTAATCTATTTGTTTTAAACTGGAAATTGTTTCACTTTTACCGCACTACCTCAAGTACAAGGGATCGCTTATTTTATATGTTAAAAAAGTTTTTTTTTTTTTTTTTATAATGTTGAGCCAAGGTCCCTAGTATAAGTTCTAGGATTGAACTATTTATTCACTAATACTTATATAATATTTTATATTACAGTTCTTCTTTCTCTAGTTACTTATAAGATTTACTTACATCTTTACATCACATTTTCAATTTACTTACATTTATATCTATTTTACATTTATTTCTTCCTATCTAAATAACTGTACGTCTTGTATGTTAAAAAAGGTTGTGATGCGCGAGAGAGATAGCTGCGCACGTTAAACTCCGCCATAATATTTCGTAAACGGATCCCTAAATTCGGGGTAAGTGTCAGAATCACATAAGTACATACATACATACTTACAACATTCCAATATATCTATTCGTCAATATAACTTCGTCTTCATAAAAGCTGATACCGAAAGAATGATCGATATATAATTCCTCAAGCAAATATAAAAAGCCTTTTCCATTTTCCCAGTAGCACCAAACAAACTGGACTAATGCTTATTTAAACACACTGCTATTGCTGATGGGAACAATTGATAATAGTACAAAATTGGCCGCTTATCTGTCCATGTGATCGAAGAATACCGATACGTCCATTATGGGAAATCTATTGAGAATAGATTGATGTTTCTACTTTAAATTTCCAATGAGTATACACCAATATAAACTGTTCTTGAGACTATGATAACAAATAGGGTTTAGAATCCTTTCTAATTCGGGACCGCTTTCCCGCGGCTCCCCGCGTATTTAGGGTGCCTCGTTTTAGTTATGAAACCCTAAAACTTGCACTTTTTCGTAACCTTCAATGAACTTCTTCTTAAGTGAACTTACAAGAATTATCCTAAAAAAATATCATCTAAATACTGTTTAATACAATTATATATAATAAATCAAATACAATTACTTTGCTCATAGTTTTTCGTAAAAACGTCCATTGCTAGTATGCAGTCAGGTATCTTGTTTTTAGTTTAATATACTAGTTAAAATTTTGATATTGGATACAGAACCCTAGTACATAATCATCTTGACCAATTCTTTACTTAAAAAAACATTCATTAATATCTACTTAATCGTTCATTAGCCAAAAAGATAAAATATTTTGGAGCGCACACTCTCAAAGTAACTCCAAGTATATATTGAGTACATACAACAGGTGTTATTTCGCAACAATATATATATATGCGAATGATGATTGGAATTCTTGCTCAATGTCTTCCTCTGCTCAGTAATATCGCCGCTCTCTTCACACTACGCTATACTAGACGCACTCAGATTCAGATTCAGATATATTTATTGATAGCTAATACATACAGATATGCTAGGTGATAGTGCATTATATAGAATTATCAGCTTACCCTCATCGGGCATTCAATATTGTCAGAAATTTATAACATGCTTGATTAGTATGATTTAATAGTCATAAACGATTTCTAAACTGTAGTAATGTCCTATATAATTATGTTAAAATTTCATAGATTTCTTTGTTAACTGCAATTTTTGATTGGAGAGTGATTTTGATATTCTGTTAAAAAATGTGAAATGACTGCGATGCCTTTACCGCCAGATTTTAACAATATACATATGTATAATATAAACATATTTAATTTAGAAGCATTTGATAATTAATTCAAAACAAGATTTGCTAATGTGAGCAAAATCAGTCAAGAAGTTGTCGAGACAAATTATTGTGCGGTCTCAGTTTAAGAAGTTTGCTACAAGGCCATGCATTAACGGTCGATTTGACAGAAACATTAGACACTGAATTCTATAAAAAAATTAATATTAGCACGCAAATCTTTCAAGATATTATATTTATATTCATGTTTATCCGCCAGTTTAGGAAATTTTGTGGTAACTTGGTAAGTATCTTAACAATATATCGGAAACTGGAGTTCAAATAAATCACGGTCGTATACTTTTGTCAGAGTTTGTTTTTGATATCACGGAGCACCATACTTAAATCACAGTCTTCTACTTACACCTTAGAAGAAGAAGAAGACCGATAGGAGACCCTTTTTGCCAACACTTTACTAAATAGCGACTCAATAAAAAAGGCGACAAAGCGCAAGCGTGCTTGCCTATTCTTGTATTAACCTATACAGACACTTACAGAGTACCTCTCGTTCTATCACGTAGCTCTTATCTCTTTTAGCACGCAGTAAAGTATTAAAGAGTCTCGGTCATTATTTATGTAAGTACTTGTACCTATGCCTTGTAGCGTACCTAGCTTGCAGAGTTGATCTGACATTACATTTAAATTATTATTATATTTCATTAATATTGACATCTAGATAAATTAATAATTTACTAACATAATTATATAGGACATTACTACAGTTTAGAAATCGTTTATGACTATTAAATCATACTAATCAAGCATGTTATAAATTTCTGACAATATTGAATGCCCGATGAGGGTAAGCTGATAATTCTATATAATGCACTATCACCTAGCATATCTGTATGTATTAGCTATCAATAAATATATCTGAATCTGAATCTGAGTGCGTCTAGTATAGCGTAGTGTGAAGAGAGCGGCGATATTACTGAGCAGAGGAAGACATTGAGCAAGAATTCCAATCATCATTCGCATATATATATATTGTTGCGAAATAACACCTGTTGTATGTACTCAATATATACTTGGAGTTACTTTGAGAGTGTGCGCTCCAAAATATTTTATCTTTTTGGCTAATGAACGATTAAGTAGATATTAATGAATGTTTTTTTAAGTAAAGAATTGGTCAAGATGATTATGTACTAGGGTTCTGTATCCAATATCAAAATTTTAACTAGTATATTAAACTAAAAACAAGATACCTGACTGCATACTAGCAATGGACGTTTTTACGAAAAACTATGAGCAAAGTAATTGTATTTGATTTATTATATATAATTGTATTAAACAGTATTTAGATGATATTTTTTTAGGATAATTCTTGTAAGTTCACTTAAGAAGAAGTTCATTGAAGGTTACGAAAAAGTGCAAGTTTTAGGGTTTCATAACTAAAACGAGGCACCCTAAATACGCGGGGAGCCGCGGGAAAGCGGTCCCGAATTAGAAAGGATTCTAAACCCTATTTGTTATCATAGTCTCAAGAACAGTTTATATTGGTGTATACTCATTGGAAATTTAAAGTAGAAACATCAATCTATTCTCAATAGATTTCCCATAATGGACGTATCGGTATTCTTCGATCACATGGACAGATAAGCGGCCAATTTTGTACTATTATCAATTGTTCCCATCAGCAATAGCAGTGTGTTTAAATAAGCATTAGTCCAGTTTGTTTGGTGCTACTGGGAAAATGGAAAAGGCTTTTTATATTTGCTTGAGGAATTATATATCGATCATTCTTTCGGTATCAGCTTTTATGAAGACGAAGTTATATTGACGAATAGATATATTGGAATGTTGTAAGTATGTATGTATGTACTTATGTGATTCTGACACTTACCCCGAATTTAGGGATCCGTTTACGAAATATTATGGCGGAGTTTAACGTGCGCAGCTATCTCTCTCGCGCATCACAACCTTTTTTAACATACAAGACGTACAGTTATTTAGATAGGAAGAAATAAATGTAAAATAGATATAAATGTAAGTAAATTGAAAATGTGATGTAAAATGGAAAATTTACAACCAAATGGAAATTTTACAACCATTATACCACATTACAACAACATTAGTAGAAAAACACAAACTGTACGCATACATGTGGTACTACCAATATGCAAACAACCGGCAAGCAAGAGCCAGCTGATGGCGAGCCTTAGCTCGCTTCGTTCACTCAATTATAGCTTACTCTGAAATGGTGCATCGCAAGGCAATAACACCTTCAGTGCAAGACCACACGTGTTGCGATCAGGCATGTACTCGTGACAAAGTAATTCCTTACTTTGTTAGATACCTGAGCAGGCATAAATTAGGAGCTGCTAATAAGCTTGAGAATATTAGGTAAGCAAATTTTGATCTTTATGACCATTGGATAGACGGCACTGCAATTGGTCGCTACGGACAGAGATAAAATATAAATAAGATATAAAAAATAAAAATAAGATATAATAAGATATAAAAAAAAAAAAATGTCACAAGTATTAATTAAGTGGCCAAGACTGTGCCTAGATACGCTTATGGTGGGTCCACAGAGAGTCCAAAATAATATTTACTGAAAGTTTTTGTAATGAATATAGATTACCGAAAAGCAAGTAGGTATCTATATTAAAAGAAAAACAAAATACCCGACTGCAGAAACGCAGTTTTTTCAGTCTAACTAACTATTTTTTTACGCTTAATACGCTGTTGAGTGTACGTTTTTTTGAGAAAGTATGCGTAAAATCGCCGTAAAAGATTTACTGACTTATTTGACCGGGTTTACTGACTACTACAAAATGAACGGGGCGCATGCTCGGATCCGAGTGGGAGGCGCCGATACTATAGCCCTACCCCACTCGGCTCCGAGTGGTGAGCAAGGAATGTGTTAAATATTTTTACGATGTATATTTTTCGGTTTATGAAGGGAAATATAAAAAAAATATGTGCTTTCCCCCTTTTATTTAGTTTGTACGGAAACCTTGGTGGGCGAGTCTGACTCGCACTTATCCGGTTTTTAAGATACAAAATGACTGAATGTCATTTTCGCGCCACTGCTGGTGAATATCTAAAACGATCTGATCAAGGCTGTAAAAAAATAACAACTATAATTTTTTGTTTAACTTCATAGGGCTACTATTATATATACTTAATTAGAATCTTCTCCTTGTAAGTTTCAGATTCACTGAAATATCTTCTTTTTATTGACCGTCATTTTTCGCGTCGAAGAGTCGCGTCATTTTTCGTATTTGCCAATTTCAAAAAGAAATTATATTTTTAAGTCTTCAAAAAGGAGTATGTTCTCAATACAGTTGTATTTTTTATGTTTATTGTCGCATTACTCCGTCATTTATGACCCGATTTTGAACATAATTTTTATGAAAGGTTTTTTTAGATAGGTCCAAATGTAATTTTTTCCAAAATCAGTAATATGTTATAAAGTAAACAAAGTTGCGTATTTGAAGTTGCTTTAGTATTTTAAACTATAATAATTATTTTATTTTTTGTGTTAATTCTTATCATTGTACTCAATTTCGACTGGCTAGAGCGCTGAGGCAAATTATTAAACCAGTAAGGTAGGTATGCCGCGAATTGAAAAAGTTTGAGAACTTTTGCAGTCTTATCAATAATAAGCAATAATATCACTTGTCACACCAAATAACACAAGTTTAGGAGATTAAAATAAATCCAAATAACTTTGCCATGTTCACGCCAAAAAATCCCATACTTAAACGTCTGTAGCTGCTTAGGCTACTCGACTAGAACCAATTTTTCCACGTAACTTTTTTTTACCGGTCACCGTAATTTTTTTACTCGCTGAGCCTATTTCGCTGTCATATTTCCACGGCAACTGTAGTTTGATACATTAATATTTGATACTTTATTGTTTACTATTGTTTTTAGTAGACAAGACAGGTGCGCGGCGTGTACCGCGCATGCGTCAGTGTAGATCCATCTTGCGCGGGAGGCTATCGCGCGTCGCCGCTCCGATTTTCGTAAACGAAAAAACTCCGTTTTTCGAAAACATTGTGCGTGTTTCACACTATTTACGTTTATGGAATTTGGGTTTCTGTTAAGTGTGAGTGTCTTGTATTAGTGTTTGTGATATTTCAGTGCATCTTGGATTTTTTTTATCCGACATTAGGAGTCGTTTTGGGTGAGTGCTTTTTTGGTTAAGTTTTTGATGTAACTTATTGTTATGCGTTTTCGGTCATGTCCTATTTTGCATACGAATATCATTTTGTGTCCAAAAGCTAATTCTAAACCTAAAATATTCATTATTTATTAGTGCTTATGTTGGATATTATTTTTTAGGGTTATCCATTGTATCTATACGATGGCATCTGTTTTGTGTCAGGTGTTCCTTTTTGCTTGTAGTTTTAATAGCATTTTTAGAGTATTTTGTGTTTTTTGTATGTATAATGAGTATAATTATACAGCTGTCACATTTATGTTTTTAAAATATACACAGAGCTATATAACTACATAGGCTATATATGACGATAAAGTTATCGGTTAAATACTAGTTATTATCGCAGTTTCACCTGTAGGATATATTATTTTACCTGACTGCGTAAGAAGGAAGTGTTTTTCGGGTGTTTAAATTAAATTTGTCTACATTACCTCGGCTTGAATGATTTGGATGTGCGAGGTGTCTTTAGATTTGTATTTACTTAATAACTAGACTACATATATTTTTTTTAATAACGAAGAAATGAATTATCCCATAAAATATAGGTATAAAAATACTTTTTCAAGGTCTCTATAAATAAGTAATTCTCGTTTAATTAAATTTTAACGCAATTCAGCACATACTTACTCACGAAAATGTACACTCGGCAACATATCATGTGTAACAGTACCTAACATTACGAAAATCGCTCTAATGCTTCGGATATTTGTTGGTAAGTAATTAAAATAATTGATATCGTAATGTTTCATCAATGTCTGTCCAGCCGATTGCAAATTCTGTTTTGCTTTATTTTTATGGATTTTTGTGAGAAGGAAATATCGATACTAAAAAGGTTTTATACATAATATTAGGAACATAATGATAGTCTTCCATGTAAGTTTGTACATACATACATAATCACGACTATTTTCCCTAACGGGGTAAGCAGAGCGCCAGGAGGCCATGAGGTCGTTTGACGCCACATTTGACGTGGCTAGAGGGTTAGATGGAAGGAAGAGGGTATTAGAGGGCAACATGTGCAAAATGTTGGCAAGTAGTAACACGGGGTCTACATGAACTGGTTTTTACAGTATGTCCAAGCAGCTGGTGGTATATTCTATGTTTTTTCTTTTTCTAATAGACCATTATGGACGCTTTCATGCATTCACGCTGGCCTATATCAGTTCAACGCACAACTTTGAACTTCGACAGATCAATAATTCTTACTTACAATGTTTCCACAAAGTACAAACTTTGTGGAAACATTGTTCACTCCGGGCACCCTCTAAAGTGCATGTCTCTAAGATATAGAGACATAAACTGAACCTAGAATCTAGGAGTAGTTTGGGCTGTACTTTGTCAGACAGACAACATACATAGATAATATAAATATAAATATTTATGTACATACGCCTCCTGCATGGATTTCCAAGCACGTCAATGACGGCTTGACCAGCATTCAACGTCTCCCTGCCACTTGTATGAGGTCTTACTTTGTGCTTGGTCTCCCTACGGTGCGCTTGCCGGTGCGTGGATTCCACTCGAAAACTTTTCGACAGTTATCTATTACATGACATTATATTACATATTTCGGGTTATACAACCCGAAATATGAAATATCGAATGTCATTTCCCCGTAAAAAAATAATATTGTTTTTATTCAAAAGATAGTTTGATCAAAATGTTGAAAGCTCATTTGACAACTAGTCTGATAACCGAACATTTGTAATAAGAAGATTTCTGTGTATAATAAGAAACAGACAGAAACCTAACGAATGTAACGTAATTATTGATATATTCGATAACCGAACCTTTGTTAATGTGAAGATTTTCTGCAAAACATAACGAATCTAACCTAATAATTGTTCGGGCAAAAGAAACTTATGGCTAACACATTTGAAATTAGACAGTTCTATAAACTTTACTATGGAAATTAACGTGGTTTTCACACATTTTTTAATAACAAAAATATATATTTCATTTCATTTATTTATTTTTTTGGATATTTCGGCTCAAAACAGACGTGAGTGACCGGTAGTTTTTATTTAAAAGTTTTATAAACTATATATTCGGGCAATTGAGGGTGAGGTGAGACAAAAGGTAACCTATGATCCGAAATGGAACATAGATAGATTATACTTTTCGGCCCCATTGGCCGTCATGCTATGCGTCCTCCCACACTGCCACTTCAACTTGCAAAACCGCTGTGCTATGTCGGTGTCGTATGTCTGCGGATCTTTTCATTTCTGATCCTTTATGGCAAGGTAGAGTTTTAAAATAACCTCGTAAATTATAAGACATATTTTATAAAACTTACCTCTACATTAAGGGGGTTAAATAATTGTCTTCTTACTTAATGGCTCTATCATTAAGTGTGTTGTAGCGACCACGGACAAGACAATTATATTCATTATAGCATTGTCTCTATGCAATCTTATTTTTACCCGACTACGACGAAGTCACTTCTAAAAGTAAACAAAACTAAAAAAAAATTAACTTCATCGTTAATCATTTATACTGGATATTTCAAAAATCTAACGAAGCGTTTTGGTTCCACTTTTTACCAGACTTCCAAAAATGAGGAGGTTCTCAATTCAACTGTGTTTTTGTACGTTTAATATACGAATACTTCACCAATTATCACTTGATTTTGATGGTTCTTATTTGTTTGGTAGGCTTCAGAGGTGGTCCATATAAATTTTATCATAATCGGTTCAATACTTTGATTTTTATAACAAAATTACTGGAAAAATATGTTATCCAAGTAAACGACTTCCGCATTTTAAGTCGCAATTAAAAAAAAAACTGTATTTATATTAAATGAGCTTTTCTAAATCTAAGAAACTTTGCACAGTATAAATAATTATAGTTAAAAAAACTGAAGCAACCGATTTCTCATGGATGCCATTGTCAATGTACCAAATTAAAATGGGACCACACGGGAAGCACCAGCTTTCAAATAAAAAAAAATCATTAAAATCGGTTCACCCAGTCGAAAGTAATGAGGTAACAAATATAAAAAATAAAAATAAAAAATACAGTCGAATTGATAACCTTCCTTTAAGAAGGAGACTTTTTGGAAGTCGGTTGATAAAAGTTGGTGCCCGACAAAAGTTGATTAATTTCAAATATGAAATAATCGCGAAAACGTAGAAAAATATGATACATATTACAGCATATTCACGTAGTCGAGTTTCATTTTATCAACCTTTATTTCGTCTGTAAGGTTATTAAATCGCAAAAAGGATAATTGTAAATTAAATAATACCTACATGACCGTAACGAACATTTTTGGTATTAAGAAAAAATATAAAAAACTAGCTGACCCCGGCGTACTTCGTATCACCTATCAATGAGTGGACCAGATATTTTCTCAACGTTTAAACCTTCCCTGGACTACGACAAACATTTCAAAATCAGCTAAATCGGCCCAGCCGTTCTCGAGTTTTAGCGAGACAAACGAACAGCAATTGATTTATATATATATAGAGATTAATCAACCAATTAAATAAATACGTATTCTATGATTTGTAGTTTTTTATCATCATAAATATAAAACTGAAATGTTTCTCAAAATATCATTTTTAATATTGATTGTTATTGATGTATTTTTTTAATTAACTTGTACAGCCTAAACGGCTTGACTGATTTTCATGTGTGAGATATCGTTATATTCGTCTCTATTAGTAAGTTATTTATTTGTAGTAATTACCTATAGTATCTATAAATCATGTATAAAGGGTTCCTATGACAAACGATTTCACACAAATTACAATAAAATATTGTTTGACGGATCTGCGCATACTTTCTCGCGAAAACGTAAACTCTATATCATAACAAGTACAACAGTCACATTACGCATATCACTCAAATATGGATGAGCAATTAAATGATATACTCGTTGTAGATATTTATAATTCTGCTATTATACCAACTTAGAATAGTTTTATGCGTATACTATTAAGTAAACGACCTGCTCGCCTTGTCATTTCTATAAAAACTTACTTAACAACACGAAGTAATTCATATACTTATTTGTGAGTATTTAAATTTCTCTGTATATTATCTTGAAGGTTGTTCTCTTTATGAATATTCATATATATTACTCATACAGAATATTACTCATAGAGCCAAATGTATGAAACTTAGACGCGTACAACTACGAAAATACAATATAATAGATTTATGTAAATTTGGATAATAAATACGTTACAGATGTACAGAAACGTCTGGCTTCAAATATAGAGACATTGATTTTTACTTGACTAGACCAAAAAAAGGGTATTTTTCGAGGGTATCCTTTCAAGTAATATCATAATTTAAATCTGGCAAAGTACAAGTTTCACTCGCACATCGAGGCTTCCGTACTCGCATGCATAACACAATATATGAACATAAACACTGACACTAGGGCTAATTACTCAACAAAATGTATTTTATACAATTTATATTTAAGAATATTTGTAACTATAAAATATCAAGTTCAAATAAGTAATTGTCATAGAGATCTATTTTCTTTATAATAAGAGATTTTTTTTATATTGTTTACACTATTTATTATTTTATTCATCTGAGTACATTTGCAGAAATAAAGTTTTTTTTTATTGTCACTCACATTTCATTCACATGACACCAACTGTCAAGGAAACGTTCACTTGTCTTTAGTTTGTTTCTTTTTTTTTGTGGAATGAACAAGGAGGTTTTATCATAAATATATTTTTCAAAAATTATTTACGCAAGCTTGTCTTGCACTTGTCAAATTTTTGGTATCTTTTGATTTACATCAAAGTAAATCTTATATCTTGCTAATTTTGAGACTTGTATCTTTCATCATTTAAAAGATACAGCCATTTAAGTGTAGGACAGACAAAAAGACAGACAAAGCCTAAAATCATACATTTTATATGTATGACTTGTCCGAGCAAAGAGCAATTTTCGCATTGTAACATTTACGCTTGATTTCAAGTAAGTATAAGTTATCAAGAGTGTGAAGGACTGCTGTATAATTTACTTAAATGAGTATTCTTTATAATTCTCGTAAAATCACTTACTTGTAAGACGAGATTATGCGAAAAAAGTTCAAAGTTCAGTTTTTAAACTATAATTATTAACTCACATATATGCACTTTTCATATGATTATACAAAAGTGTGCTTATTTTTTTTAGTTTATCTAATTTTGACTACGGATAAGTAGGTAGGTATACCTACTTATATATACAATAATTATTAGCGGAGCCTGGGCTCGATTAGCAATTAGAGATATGTAATTAGCACGATCTCTAAACAATCCTCGTATGTTACCTAGAATTTCGCGCTTTAATATATTTTCTACTCCGAGTTCTCGTTCCAACCTGGGTTTCAATGCACCAATAGCGAGAATGGTGCGCCAGTACAATGCTATGTCTAGGGCAAGCGATATTGACAATTTTCGTGACAATATTAATAGTTTTAGGAAGTCTTTGAGGTCTCTGACTCTCTGAACTTGAGTAATTATTATGTATTATAGACTTCAGACTTCAGACGTTAATGATTTATTGATCTGATTTTTATTTTATTAATTTGACATATATTTATTATTAATTTTCACATAATTGATGAACATATAATTCAATAGCTTGTTATTATTATTTGACATGTATTTTTATTAGCATATTTTTAACTTTTAAATGACTATTTTTATTTTTCGTTCAATATTAATGCATGCTGACTTCACCTATAATAATTAGTGTGACATTAAGCTGTATTTTCTTTGTATGATCTTTATTGTCAATGTATAGATGTACACAGTGTAGGTGAAAATGTATAAATTAATAAAAAAATGATGAGCCAGGAGGCAATATAAGATATAGACCTATACCCAGCAACAGAGGGATAAAGTAGGCTGTGGATGATGATGATGATGGCGGTGGTTTTGTTTCTGAAGTATTTTCTATAAGTAAGAAGTCACGGGTAACATGTAGTTACCAACATAATCTAAATATCTGTAAGTTGTACGTAATACAAATACAAATAGTTTATTTCCAAACATTATGATACAGAGATAATTTCAATGTTTACGCAACCGAAGATGGAAACAGATCCATTTCTCATTACATCTTGTAATCGGTTTATTGCGTTTCCGATTACCTTCTTCGATAACCATTTTGAAAGTTATCATCGTGATTAGAATTTTTAATCGTATTGCTTATTTAAACTATAGACTATGATTTGTTAGGTATTCGCTATTAATACTCATTGAAATTAAACACATTTTAACGGATTTATCATTTTTACAAACGAAAACGTCAAACCTTAAAATTATGTATTGTGTACTTTGATTAAGTATCAACGGGATGTTCTAAAACGTCCGAGTTCAATAAGATCTAATTAGATCCCTCACACAATTAAAATAATTACGATTTTGAAAATAATTTGAAGCGGCAACATAGACGTCTCTAGACGGGATCGACGCAAATGGCCAAGAACGCAAAAGACCATTTGGCCATTTGCTTATTTAAAAAAATATTTACGCGAATGGCCACATTAGCGAGAGGACAAAAACGTAAAAAAACTTTTGGACTTATGCTTATTTGAAAAATATTTACGTACAGCCCACCGCTCACCTGAGTATCGGTCAACCCAGGACACTATATTCGTGGATTTTGTTTTAGACTTTACATCTACGTGATGGAAAGTCATTGATTGTGATATATACGCTATAAATCCGTTAAAAATAGTAATCTAACAAGTACCTATGTTAAAAGAAAAACAAAAACCTGAGTACATAAAAAGATTATTTTGTAGTGCAACATTCGTTTGCGTTACGCTTGATATGATGTTGAGTGTACGTTTCCGTGAGAAATTATACAAGTAAAATAACGTAATATGTATTTATATGAGCATTCCTTAGGTTAATTCTTCTAAAAATATTTATTACCAATGTAAAAGTTGTACAGATTTTTTTACGTAGGCAATAATTAATAATAAAACGTGTACAGAACAGACTTTCTTGCACAGTCGGGTAAAAAAGTAACAATTCTATGCGAAAGCTAGATTACGTCACCGCCCTAGAAAAGACATCAACGCGCGCTTGCGTAGTTTACTTTGTATCTATGTACCTATGTTAGTTTGTACACAGGCTAATTAAAATTATTACTCAGAGTTAGAAGCATTTTATTCTAAATTACATCATCAGATAGTGTAATTAAAACTTTGAATGCATTTCCTGTTGAAATAAAAACGTATGCACATGAACGTGTGTGTACGGTAGAAATAATAAATACGTTATGGCCACGCTTACCCACAAAAGCAGCAAAAACAGCTTTTTGAAAATAAAAAATAATTAAATTTTACTTTGAGTTCAATATTTGTACTAAGAGAACCCTAGTCTGTTGGCTAGGGTTCTCTTAGTACAAAAACACGATTGCTGAAAAAAGTCTCGATAACCTTTTTTTTTTTTTTTTTTTTTTTTTTTTATAATTTTATTAAAGCGCTTCATGTGCGTAACGTTTGCCTCGATTTCTTAGAGTCCGTAGGTTGACCATCGTCCATCTCGCTCGCGCATACCCACATTTTTGAAGATATAAAATGACTGCATGAACTTATAAAAAAATCGTCGTTTGTAAAACTAGAAAACAACATCACAAATATTCGACAATTTGATCCAAGCTAATTTTCATACATAAAAATCCTTTATAGAAATTATTAATGCAAAAAAATATTTGTATGAAAATTAACTTGGAACATTCGAAAAACTTTACTCTTTATTTGGGCAGTCAGAAAAAACAATAAAACTAACATTATACATTTACTACAAAAATTATAAGAACCAGTTACGTTCAGAGAAAACTTCAAACTCACTTGACAACTAGATTCTAGTTATTACTATTTTAACTACTGTACAAGTACAATAAACACACAGTTCGATACATAGTTACTACGATCACGTAAAGAAGTAACGTAGAAACTGTAACCTAAGCTGTGGCGGTAAAGTTTTATGACGTAGAACGATATTGTACGGACAATTTGGGAATTCCATTGTGGTGCGTGCGCTTGCGCTGCTTGACGGTAGTTTGTTTGACTTGCCTAGTCGTGGGCGGTGCTGTAGTGATGATAGGCGATAGTCAAGCGATGCGCGATGGAAGTGGCGTTCTGTGACGGCTAACGTGCATGGTCATAATAAAATATCACCATTTTTAACCGACTTCAATTTATAGGTATTTGAAATTCTTGGTGAGAATTGACAAATCGTTCGGTAAATTAAATGGCGCCGCAGCAAACTTCCCAGAGAAATATCACGTCCTCCCAATCACAATACGCTGACGTTAGACGTTTAGGAAACAGTAGAAACGTATAACAATTTTCGTGAAAATTGGTTGAAAAATATGACATACGCGAATGTCGACATCACAATAAACATAAGCACTTACATTTGAACATCAGCATAATTTTTCATCACTACGCGGGTGAAACCGCGGGACACAGCTACTATTACATGGTTAGTATGCTTGCTTACACTCACAAACTTATTTTGGTATATCATCGCTTTGCTCCTACTACGCAACGCCTTTACTCTCCACAAAGAAAGGGGGGAAGTAACTCTAGTGCGGAGAGGGGGGAGGGGGAGGGGAGTGACGCCGGTATATGCGCACGAGTTGAATGCTAATGTTCTGCCATTCAACGCTCTATCGCTCTGTACGCTTAACGACAAAACTTTTTTTATTTTGTCCTTAGGGAATATGGATAAATTTTATTTCACAGGAATAGTTTTTGGGGATAATATGCGAAAATGTAATACCAAAAAAAAAAAAACAATCGGTCATTAAATTTCCAACTTCTAACATTTTTATTTTTATAAGTTTTGGTAGGGGATGCTCTGTCTCTTTTCCCCGAAACGACAGCTTGGACTAAATTTGTACGGCGCACGTGATTCATGACGTCATGATCGCGATGGTATGCTCTCTATCTAACATACAATGAAACTGCTTGTACCTTAATTATTTTTAAAGATATTTTAATCTTGGATTAGAGGAACGGATACGCTTATTCCATATCGGTAACTGAACTCGGTTACCAGTTTCGAGATTGGAAAGATGAATCTTATTTTGTATCCGGCTATGGACCAGCGATGTTTAAGTTGTTTCAATGTGAATATGCATACAGATGTTACATTAAATGTTTAATTAAATGTTTTAATGTCAATATTAATATTTTATAAAAAAAAACTAAGTTCGTTTAGAGTACATTTGCCAGAAGGCACGTACAAACCACGTAAAGCTGATGGCTGGTGGGGGTGGAAAGTTCTAGACTGGAGCCCACGTACCGGCAAGCGCAGCGTAGGAAGGTTAGGCACAGGGTGGGACGACCTCATCACAAGTGGAAGGAAGATAGGTACAGGATGCAAGCCGCTTCCATCAGGTCTTTTTACAAATACATGGTCTATGTCCAGTAGTGGATCTCTTGTGGCTCAGATGATGATGATGACGATAAAGAGACGTTAGCGGTACGCGAGTGGATTTTTGCGCGTACAAAGTCGCGGGCAACTGGGAGTACTTAGACTACTTAGTGAGTACACATATGATATTGATAAATCAGTATTAAAATACAGTAAGTAAGTTCGTATAGACTGAGTGGCCAGCCCTAGTGTCAGAGTTATTAATAAAATACAGTAAGTACTTATAATGATAATCCTCTCAAATCTCAAAAAACAGTAGAAGTTGTTATCAGTTTTCACCCTCGACCCAAAATGAAGGGTGTTATTAATTTGACGTGTGTGTATTTATGTGGCTACCAGTGGCATCTTAACTTTCAAACGGATGGACCAATTTTGATGTAGTTTTTTTTTTCGTTTGAAAGAAGATTTGATCTAAAGCAACTGAGCAGTGAAGAATTTGACTCACATATTTGTTATGCATTCTGGGAATATTGGCAGGAGGCAGCGATGGACCGCGATTTATGAAAAGAATTGGGGGAGACCTTTGCTCAGGAGTGGGACAGGTTAATTAAAACATATGTATTGTGTGAAGTCGGAGAGTTATCTTAGTTCGCGTTTTGGCCGCGACTGTACTTGCGCTGCTCTGGGCTTTATGTAACGTCTGATGTGACCGTGACACTGGCTACTAACTATCAAGTTAAATATACTTCGTCTGTAGAGCTATACAGATTAGCTGCCACTAAATCGTCGCTAGGCAAGCACACAGCTTTAGCCTACTACAAAAACGAAAAAGTTTTTAATTCGAATGTTTTTTGAAGTGAAAACTTCGTTAGGCGCGCTGAGAACTTTATTTTGTGGGTATTGAATGAGACTGAGCCGTCATGCTCGGCTATGTAACGCTCGTTCGGGCGAAATCGGCTCGAGTCGATTAGCGAGAGAGGTATAGTCAACTCACTGTTATACTGATTTTTCGTATTATTAGCGTCGTCTTGATGATGTTTTCACTTCTTTCGTGTGGTCTTAAGCACACACTTTTTTAACCGACTTCTAAAAAGATGGAAGTTATCAATTTGTCTACGTATGTTTTTTTTTGTATTTTTGTTCACGATTCTTATTGTATTTGGTAGGTCATACTTCAGAGGTAGTCCCATATACATTTTATTAAAATCGGTTCAGTACTTTAACAAAATAACTAGTGAAATATCATCCAAATGCCTGTAGAAAAGTGAACAGCAAGTCGCGTATATTTATCACCGTTAGCTAGTTACGAGTGTGCAGGAGCGCTTTACAATATATAAAAAAAACTTGCGACCCAACCCTGGTACCCGAACATACATATTAATGTAATATTTTATGATTTTCAACAATAAAAGCAATTAATAGAATTTGGAGTTTGATTGACACCAGTACATCCTCTAAAGATGTAACACCAAGTAAACAAATTGCGTATTTTGAAGTCGGGTTTTTCAGTTTTTTTTAAACTATAATTATTAACAAATATGCACTTTAGGTGAAACACAGAAACTATAAATTCCAAAGTTTCTGGATAGCAAGCGGCGCGAACACACGCGCCGTGTATAAAATATTCGCCCGTGTGTATGCACGCTAACTATTGTTGTACATTTACAACACGTGTATAACATTGTATGTACATGTACAATGTACATATGCGCTGCACCAAGTTTCTGTGGACTCGCGAGAGTCGCGAGTAATTGATACTTGTCCAGTTTTTACCCACATTTACCACGAACTTGTCTATTTTAGGGCGGGCATATTAACATTTCTGCCTGCGTTATTAGAATAATGTAAAAACTAGTATCCGCTTAAGTATTCCACTTCTGTTTTTAGAGAATTACTGGAAATGCTACTTACGGACACGGGTAGGTATCCGACCGTGAAAAGCATTTATAAGTGTAAGCGATACCGCTGTTTGGATGACAATCAATTAGTGTCAGTAACTATTAAATATTTCAAAGATTTTAAGGCAAAAAAAAACTTTGAGATCTGGGTTAGCCACTCCGTCTATAAGCATTGACCTCAGTTTTTTTTTGTTATAACTGGACAGGTTTTCCCAATACAAATGACACTTTTTTTGACAAATAATGTTAAAACGATAATGTACAAAAAAAACTAATTTGGCGTAGGTATATTTACTGTGATAATTTAGAGCTTGACTTATCTGTGGTTAAATCTCTAGTAGGTACTGGCCGCGGAAGGTACGGATTCGAATCTCGACATACATATTGAAATTGAAATGCACATACATCACATTAATAATAAATGTGTGTAATTTGAAATTGGGTATGTAACTGATATCAACTCGTTTATGCGCGGATGAGACATAAAAGACACTATTTTTAGTATTTTTGGTAATTATTAAAAACACAACCACACACACACCCCTTACACCCACACACATACACACTCGCACACACTTTTTCACACAACCTTTCACACTATAAAAAACAAGTCTAGAATCACTAATATATTATTTACTATAGTTCGCAAAGTGGGCAAAAGTCCAGTTAGAAAACTGTACCCAGCTACACAGGCTCTAATGAGACCTAGTGCTGGGCCCAGAGAATCTAAATGGTATAACTTAACCTACCAATAGCACATAGAAAATAAGAGTCTTTATACCTACTGTTTATATTTTTTGTAAGAACAAATAAATCTTTTTATTATTTTTTATTATTATTATTATTTAACCGAATTCAGAAAAGAAGGAGGAACTCAATTCGACTGTACGTTTTTTACGCAATTACTTCGCCAATTATGAATTGATTTTTATAATTCTTTTCATTGTTTGATAGATACTTCCCAGGTGGTACTATATAAATTTTATCAAAATTCGTCGAGTAGTTTGGTTTTAATAACAAAATAACTAAAAAGGTATGTCATACAAGTAAACAAATAGCGTATTTAGAGGTCGGTTGTTTTATTATTAGATCCGTGGACACTTACGGCCTTACCGAAAAACGTTACTTAACTTTAAGCATTGCTTAACATATTATGTCAACTTTTCTCTGACACGTAATGACACTTGCGGAAAGAAGACAGAGAATTTAAGACGATGGTTAAAGTTAAGTAACGTTTTTCGGTAAGGCCCTTATAAGGCAATTTGAGAGCTATCTTTGTAAATAGAGATCAGTGGTTTATAGAAACTTACCTTTATCTGCAAATCAAAATCGTAAAACGAAAGTCTCTCCTTTACACGCACTTTCACCTTTATAAAGTAGTTGACTCACAACGCCCACGCGCTTCAAACAGAGCACCTTTGTTCGTAGGACTTTGCCCTTGTTCCACCAACTTGTATGTGAACTCAGATGATGGCGCATCTGTCGCATTTCATTACAATTGTCTATGTAAATGTAAGCATTCTTGTATTTGGCCACTTGTTAGATAATTTGGTTGTAGTAAGATATCTTTGTGTGAACAGTAATCGGCTTAAGTTGATTTATAGTTAGTTTCAGTTGTCTTTGTGCTTATGAGACATATTGAGGCTGGTGCTGGAATGTCAGTTTATTGTGAGGTAGGCATTACATTGTGTTTAGGTCATTGAAATATGTCATGGTGAAGCGTTTGGTTGAATAGTTAATACTTACCAAGAACAAACTTAATTTTGTAAGTTGGTAACAACAACATTATTAAATGCACATAAAATAAGTAATCGTTAAAAAAAAAAACTGACCTCAAAATACGCAATTCGTTTACTTGGATGACCTATTTTCCACTTATTTTGTTATAAAAACCAAAATACTGAACTGGTTCAATAAAATTTCAATGGGACCACCTCTGAAGTATACTTTCGAACAAAACAGAATTTTTCAAATTGGTCTCGATTGCACGAAGAGTGAAGACACTTCGAGTGCCTTCGAGTAATCGGCAAGACACATTAAAAAAAAAAAAGATTTCGACGAATTGAGAACCTCGTCCTTTTTGGAAGTCGGTTAATTAGGCAACAAGGCAGAATTAATTAATAATAACACTATTAAATATTACACTATCAAGGAATATACTTTGTGTTTATTAATATTAATTTTTGTATTTTTATCTACATGTACAAAATTGTAAACGAATTATTTATTTATAATTATTATGAATTCCGGATTAGTTAAAAAAAAACAAAACTAAATCTAAAACTACAAAGCTGAGGGTAGGCGATCATATTTTTACTGTGCCCGATACTGTAATAAAAAAATCTTATCGCGTACCATACGCGAATACCAACAAACATCCAGACATAGGAAAGAAAGATTTGCCAGTTGATGCAGACTTCTGTTCGCTTAACTCACTGGATCAATAAATTAATGTTTACATTGCTTTCCATCCTCTCGACAGTGTGATTTAGGAAGGATCTCGTTTTACTCGATACTTAGTACTATTTTTGGTACTATTATTAGATACTAAGTAGTACTCTTTAAAACTTTACGTCATCGAGTATCTCACTCGAGGTAAAGTTTTTTCATCCCGTATATTCGAAAAGGACGACTTGGTTCGTTATCAACACACTTGTTCAGGATTCTACTAAAGAATTCTACTCTTCTACTCTATAATCCCTCACGTCGCTCTGGATTGAAAAAAGCGCCCTCGCCGGTAAAAATAATATTTTGCTCCCTTATGATACAATCTACTATTCTACTGCACTCCCGCACTATAGTTCCATAATATCAATTAATAACAATTTAGAAAGCTAAGCAATCATTAACAGTGAAAAAAATAGTACAAAGAATGCAGTGACCAATTCACACCATATGAAGCTTAAACTGTCGTGTTACAACTGTATATTAATAAAGATCAGATAAGGTATTGGCTGTATCAAATGAGACATAGATTTATTTTATTCAAGCGTTTTATTTCAGGGTTCCGCACCGAAATAGTAGGAATTTTAAAACACGATAAATGGCTGAATTGTTTTTCTTCTTTACAGATCAACACAGATACGGTTAAGTTATAGCATTCCTTTAAAAATAACTTATGTATGATCACAATGTGGTGTGATATTTTAACCATCGTTATAGTCTGACAAAATTCATAACAATTGATTCAAGACGTTACAAAGACAAGTTATTTTGGCTTTTATAATAATAATTAGGATTTTTCTTTGCATTTATACAAGCAGAAAGTCAGCGCACCCATTTCTCATTGAAATGCCCAAACATGCCGTACACAATGATTTCTGTCTAGAACGACTCGCTCCATCCTCGGCTACACCGTCGCTTACCATTAGACAAGTTGGTGGTTAAACGTAGATCTTTTTCGTGTAAATAATAGAATACATATTGTTAGGATAGTTGCAGGATTTCTTTATTTAAAACCTATTTCAGTAATATCTGTCATTACAGTATCAACTGCCACATGACATTTTCCATTTATAACTCTTTTAAGGTTTTAAGAAAAAATGAAATTCTGACCCTAAGGAGGTAAAATGGGGCTCACAGGGTGCTGATATACCGATTCAGGATGTAAAACGATTGACCACCAATTCAAATATCTATCAATATTTTGGGATAGTTCGTTCGCATCTTCATGTTGAAAATCCATCGCCAAGCACCTGCAAGCACCTGCAAGTGTGATCCCGCAGTTCCATTTAAGATCTAGATCTCGTTTTAGACCAAGTGTTACCGCCATTGAGTATTAATTACCTAAGCTTTAGTTGAACATTTGACCCAACGATCATAAAAATAATTACATACGGAACTCTTGGCAAGTGAGTTGCATTTCTATCTTGGCGCACCATTTTTATTATAGTGGTTAACCTCGTACAGCCCAGTAAGGTTATATGTTTCACATGCAACTTAATCAATAGATGGATACTTTCAAAGTATTTTTTTATATCCTTATTTCATAATCATCATCATCATCTCAGCTACAAGAAGTGTATGCACTAGACATAGCCTAGCTCCTCTATGAATTTCCAAGCACCTTTCCTGCCTGTGCGAGGTCATCTGTCCACCTTGTGGCTGGTCTTCCTACGCTGCGTTTACCGATGTGTAGTTTCCACTCGGGAACTTTTCGATCCTCTCGGCCATATTCAGTTCTACGTACTATTTGCCTTGCACACTTCCAATGTTATAATATCCCAAGTCGGTCACTATCGACGGATTTCGTTTGTGATCGGATCTATTATTATTTCTTAAAAAATAAACTGTTTTCATGGACACAAATAGGTTTGTTATCTTTCAAATTGTTTCTCTATTAATAAATGTATAATTAATTGGCTTGACTAAATTAGTTACCAATCACAAATCACATTTATTCATTTTCGCATTTCGTCGAAAGAAATCCCACCGGTATTCCGGCGCCATTATTCCCACCGCGGCGAGAATAATTTTCGAGAAATATTCCCAAAAGTTCGGGTGAGGCCGCGGGCGGGGAGCCGTGCTGACCTGGGGCTGGGACACAGAATGCGTAGCAGTTAGTGTGGGCGGGCCATGCCATGCGTGATTTGCAAAGAGTAGGTAGACGTAGAACAGAGATGACTGGTAATTAGCGGCCTTACCGAGAAACGTTACTTAACTTTGATCAAAACGACTCAAATTCTCTGTCTTTTTTTCCGCAACTGTCATTACGTGTCAGCTAGGTGGTAAAATATGTTGAGTATTGCTCAAATTTGAGTAAAGTTTCTCGGTAAGACCCTATTATAGAGACGAGTGTATGGAAAAAAATCCGAATGTGTTTCAAAGTTTTTTTTAAGAATTAGCGGGCAAAGGAGAATTTTAGTTCATAATTTTATTTTCAACACACTTGCTCATAAAGTGGCACTAATTTCACCGCTATTAGGCATATAATGACACCTGTAAACAAACTGTGACTTTTTCATTGATAATATTCACAAGTGAGTTATAGAGTTTTTTTTATTGGTTTAGTTGCTTTGATCTTAAAAAAAAAATTGATACAAAAAAGATTGTGTTCAATAGTACAAATAAATTAATGTACCTATTGCTTGCTCATTTCATGCAACTTCGTATTTAAATAGATAATTTCAACTTGTACGTGTTTAATAAATAAAACTTTCACTCAAATACAACTTTTGTTTTTTCTGTAATAACGAAAATTTGAAATTCTCCATTTTGTACGTGGCTAAAACACTATCCGCGAAAAGCAAAAAAAAACCCTCATTCTTTTAGTCGATGGCCGATCGCCATAGTAAGATGCGCGCGCATAGGAAAACTGATAAACTACATCTATCTATCAGATACTTATCTACTAAATAAAATGATTTTTTAGTATTATTTTCTTCACAAGTGTGTTGAAAAACGTCGTATGATACACGTGTGTATTGATGATTACCGTCCTCGGCTCTCTTAAGACCTTCACCCAACGGCTCGGGTGTCGGATCGGCGCCTCAGCGGTAATCACCAACATTACATACTTGTACCATAATGCACTATTATTCATTCGTACATACTGTACCGACCCCACATAAGTGGGAACAGGGTAAGAAAAAGAAGAAGTTCTTTATACGATCAGAGTGTTTCTACAATGTGAATATTTTACGGCTATATATGAAATATCAAAACACTAAAACTTTCTTAAATTAAATATTGACTGGAGACAAAATCAGCTCTGTAAATATGAAAGTTCACACCTACCCACACTCACTCCGAGAATTAGCACGTTCCTAAAAGGTAGTGTATCCGAAGGTAAGTAATTCCCTTGACACCATTCTGGGTGCGTATAATATGTACCTTTGGATATGTTTATCTTACTTATTTTTTATTATACTGTCTGATTTTATTTAAAAAAACTAGGGATTTTGATAATATTACAAAAGAAAAGATTCTAAACAAAAATTTAATACAATGTCATCCAGCAAGTGGTCTAAATAAAAACTGGTGAGGTCTCTGTTAAAAAGATGCAGTTTGCTACGAAGCCTAAATGGCTTTTTTTTATTCGACGATAGGCTTGCGCTTGACCGTCAACTTACCTGGTGTTAAGCGACAGTTACGGTCTACGATGGAGCGCGCTTGCCCAGAAGAAACCTATTCACTCGCGATTTGAAGACACTTATACTTTATAACTTGGTCTTGGCTTGCTAGATTTTTTTTTACGACAACCTAGGCCTGCGTTTGACCACAATCTCACCTGATAGGAAGTGATGATGAGGTCGAAGATGTAGTACGCCTGCCTATTTTGATATAATATTTGACAAGAGCACTCGGTAATCAATAATTAATCCTAAATAAGATTTTCGGATATAAGAAGAAACAATGAAGAGTTACTAACGAAGGTTATCTCGAACGCCCATGTACTCGTAGTGCCCACCTCAATATATGTGGGGAACTCCACTCTTGAAGTTGTTGACGAATACGTTTACCTAGCTAGGACAAACGGTCCGACTAGGCAAGTCCAACTTTGCGAGAGAGGTCAACCGTCGAATCTAACTCGGCTGGACAGCTTTCGTGAAATTTAAAAGCGTCTTCTCGTCCAATATACCTCAGTCCCTCAAGTCGAAAGTTTACGACCAGTGTGTGTTACAAGTGATAACATACGGCACTGAAACGTGGTCACTTACTATGGGCCTTATAAGGAAGCTCAAGGTCACGCAACGAGCTATGGAGAGGGCTATGCTCAGAGTCTCTTTGCGAGATCGAATTATAAATGAAATGATCCATTAACGTACGTAAGTCACCGACATAACACACCTCTGGTTTGTAAGTTTAAGTGGCAGTGGGCAGTGGAGACCACGCACCGGGCAAGCGCAGCGTATAAAGGTCAGCCACGAGATGGACGGATGACCTCATACAAGTGGCGGGAAGACGCTGGATGCAAGCCGCGCGCAATCGGTCTTTTTGGAAATCCATGGGGGAGGCTTATGTCCAGCAGTGGACTTCTTATAGCTGAGATGATGATGATGATGATGAGGACGAGCTTGTTTATTTTCAGCAAAAACGCTTCTTGCTCGGTGTTGTAATATATATTACCACCATCCTTATTGCAAGAAAAATAATTCAGGTATCTTCTGTCTAGAGTAAATAAGTACCTTCTAGATCTGCGTACTTCATCTTCAACCACAGTAGCTTTCCATCGGCCGAGCTGGTGGTCAAAGATAAAGCTATTTACAGTTACATATAGAAAACTGTAAGTACTCGGTGTTTGCCTCTAAAAGGACAAGCTCCTGTAGGTAAAGTCCCACGTCCCCTCGTTCAACTTTGTCCCGGGGTCAGTAGGCCGTCCCGCCGCGCGCCGCCGACTCGCCATCGCTATCAGGTTTCGTGCGGACTATCGCTTCCTTCTGATCTCGATTGCTGCGGGGATCTAAATCGATTGGCAGCCAGCTTGGACCCTCGTCCAATACTGTTTTGGTCAGCCACATGAAAGTGGGTTGTAGTATATCCAGAAACAAGTATCTATATTAAAAGAAAAAATAAATACCCGACTGCAGGAAAGCAGATGGTGCAGTCTAACTTACGATTTCGTTGCGCTTGATAGTAATACGCTGTTGAATGTACGTAAATTTTTTGTGAGAAAGTATGCGTAAAATCGCTGTGAAAGATTATAATTGAGCATTCTAAAAACTTGTTTATTACGAAAAAGTTCGTTTGAGGTTACGAAAAAATGCTTTTTTATTTATTTGATAGAGATGTGTTTTTATTATTCCAAAAAATATAGCCTATGACACTCAGGAAGTGAAAACGAATCTAACGACACCTCGCACATCAAATTCGGTCAGTCTAGGCTGTAGGCGTTCATATAGAAACATACGTACATACACACTCTATAAACATAACCCTCTTTCTTACGCAGTCGGGTAAAAAGTTGTAAGATGTTTAAATGAACATTCAGTTTTTTTTTCAAAAACGTAAGTATGCTGCGGCCCCTTGATATTCTCATAGTTCACAGTTAATAGACAACTGACATAACAACGTGGTTAAGAAAGGTTTATCCAAGGAAGGAGCCATCAATTTTGCTTGTATCTCTTCAGCTGTATAAAACGTGTCCGCTTCATTCCTACTTCGGTCATTTATTGCGTCAAGTGGGCGTCACGTATGAAGAAAAATTAATTGCTACAATACGTGATAATTGAATGCATTAGTTTATGCCACCTAACCAGTGATGGATTAAAACGCACATACAAAAATATGGACATATTTTAAAAACCGCTATCAGCAATTTTTATATTTCCATATATTTTTGGCAATAAATAGTGGACACGGTGTGCAATACCCTCCGTCTATTGAGCAAAAATTCTTCATCTATGGATTTATCTAACTTTTATGCTAGGAGATTATAGATTATAGTGTTATAGAATTAGTTCGGAGAGAGAACTAATGTAGCATTGAGGGCGCTACTGTTCTTGTTTCATTGAAACATTAGTTTCTACGATATACATATAAGTCTATCCAGACTAGATCTGTGAGCCTATTCCATTTCAGTCACTGCAAGGACATAAAAACTAGTACGTGTTTTAACCGACTTAAAAAAAGGAGGAGGTTCTCAATTCGTCGGAATTTTTTATATTTGTTTTGTTTATGTACGTTTCCCGATTACTCGAAGACACCTAGACCGATTTGTTTTTTTTTTTTTGTAAGAAAATTTTCATACAATAAAATATACTTCCCAGGTGGTCTCTTAATTTTTTTTTATCAAAATCGGTTTAGTGTTTTAAAGGGTATACTGCCCAGGTGGTCCCTTAAATTTTTTTTTATCAAATTCGGTTCAGTATTTTGGTTTTTATAATAAAATAACTGGAAAAATATGTCATCCAAATAAACGAATTGCGTATTTTAAAGTCGGTTTTTGTAGTTTTTTAAACGATTATATCTATCTAATCGGCCCGTGTCCGCCCACTGCTGGGTACAACTACAGGCCTCCTCATGTTCACGCCATCCTTTCCACTCCTGTGCGAGCCTCATCCATTACCAACGATTATTTGTTATTGTTTTTAAAAAATCATTAATCAATCAATAATTTATTATATTAATTAAATTAATTTAATATTTAATTAAATTAATATTTATTTATTAAATTAATCAATAATTTTCAAAAAATCATTATTTTTATCACCACTGCGGGACACAGTTTTAAATGAAATTCAAAGCAAATACAAAGTATGAGTTTAAATTAAACCTGGGTCCTAGATTACCTTGCAATTATAGGGCAAAAAGAATCGAGTGGTTTCTACAAATCAGTGATGAGCTTTCTGACGGTTTCCATTCTAGCTGTCTAGACAGCTCGGTGTCAAAACCGCTATGTCATAAACAGTTCTTCAGAATTCTCTTTATTAACTGCTATACGAGCGTAACACTTTGTTTGTTGTCGCCACCGACACACTCGTGTACTATAGAATCAAACCAGAAATTGTGAAAAAAAAATGCTTAATACCCATAGGTATATTGTTAGGGTTCATTTTAAGTTCGTGCCACGGATAAGGTTTGCGAATAACTAAGAATAAAAATAATATCTGCAATTTTTCAAACTAAACTACATTGTAACATAATTGGTAGTTCATAAACATCGCTGATTAATTTATAATTAAATACAGTATGATCATTATAATTACACGTCGCATAATGAAGTATAACTTCCTATTTGACGTGCGCACGCGCGGGGTTAAGTTACGTTGAACTTAGTGACTCATTACAAAGTTGAGTATTAAAGCAGACGTCCATTGGACCAGCGCTGACCACGACCGTAACCTATCGGCACATGCAAAATAAACTTAGAAAACTTAAAAACCTCTGATACAAAAAAGTCTGAACCGATTTTTACGAATCATAGCTAACTAACTAGTGTTCCTAACTACGATTCGTAAAAATCAGTTCAGACTTTTTTTTCGGTTTTAATCAAATCCTCCTTCGAACATAAAAACTAGATTAAAATTGGTCCTTCCGTTTGAGAGCTACAGACAGATACACAGACTCACATACATACACGTCAAATTTACAACACTCCTATATAATATATATTTTTTAAGGGATTAAAATATACTTATAGTTTATATGAATTTTATTTCTATGAGACTTCATCGTATGGCACGGTATGGCACGTCGTAGTGGGCATCGACCTTTAAAGTTACAGTCATTCTCGGCACGAATAAGATATAGGTGTCAAGTGTTGCCACGTTCCAGTTTCTTTTTGATTGAAATGGTCATATTTTTATGTACCTATTTCTACCAAGGAAGTTGGATCAGTGAAATTTTTTCATTTATGATTTCTACAGACGCGTGTAATGGTGTAAGTGGCGAAAAAAGAAAATTTCCTGCAAAATTACAAACCCTTCACTTGTATACAAGTAGGTATGTTTGTAAAATTTGCAAATTATTATCAAACAGAGAACCCTGATATAAGTCCACATACTGTGAGTGTAACTGCGGACGGAACCCTACACTGCACGTGGTCCGACACGCATTTGTGCCGTGTTTATTCAATCTCGAATAGCGATAATAAGCATTTGAATACTTGTTGATTGCATCTCGTACAAGCAAAAACTGAAACTAAGCGCCAGATCAGGTTAGGTCATATTATGAATAGAAATGTAGATAAAGGTGCGAGCTGCACACTAAACCCGGCTTAAAAAGGTTATTCGGAATAAATTGACGCCGGCTTACAGCTTATCTGATTGGGCTTCGGCAGAAACGGTTAAATGGTTAGGCATAAGCATTGCTAGTTGACGTGGTCATGGTGAGCATGTTGGGTACGCTGAGGACTGATAGTGATGAGTTTTTACTTTACATTTATTAACAATGTACGCAAAAAGAAGTTTTACAAGTGGCATTGTAGCTGTCAAACGGCCATCGGTTTTTCCGATTTTGATTTTTTTAATAGGTCGACCTGTATGTAATGAAATCTAAGGTAACTAATTTAACTATCTTCCAAGGATCGTAGCGTCATGAAAATTGGCAGCTGTATGTAGTTCTGATCGTACCAATCCAATGGTGCAAGTCAGACATCATACTACTATATTAAAAAGGAAACCCTCTTGATATTAACAACTATAGACCAATTAGTTTACTGGCAAACATATACAAAATCTTCTCATCTATAATTCTTAAACGCATAACACAAGAGATTGAAAACGCACAACCAATAGAACAACAAGCTGGCTTTCGCTCTGGGTTTAGCACACTAGACCATTTATAGGCACTGGAACAAGTTATAGAAAAATACGAAGAGTTTAATAAGCCACTCTATCTAGGTTTTATCGATTATAGCAAAGCATTTGACAGCATAAGTCACAACTCTATATGGGAATCACTAAAAAAATTCAACATAAATTCGAAATATATAAATATTATAAAATACATATACATTAATAGCATAAGTAATGTCAAGATACAATCTAGAGGTGATGCAATTAATATCGAAAGAGGAGTCAGACAGGGGGACCCCCAGTCACCTAAATTGTTTATTGCGGTTTTAGAAGATGTATTCCGAAACACAGATAGGAAAACTAGAGGCATAAAAATAAACAACTGCTATCTAAGCCATCTCAGATTCGCGGACGACATAGTTATACTGTCGGAAACAGCAAATGAATTACAAGATATGCTCCGCTCTCTTGCTCAAGCAAGCTCACAAGTAGGATTAGAGATGAATGCTACAAAAACCAAAATCATGACAAACAGCATAGAACGGCCCATCAATGTAAAAGAGAAATCTATAGAATATGTCCAGAGTTACATTTACCTAGAAACAAATATCATTTTTGAAAACGCACAATGAAGATGAAATTGAAAGAAGAACAAACATAGCCTGGAAGAAATTTTGGTCACTCAAAGAAATTCTAAAAGGAGACTACTCGATAAACCTTAAGAAAACGGTACTAGACACCTGTATACTGCCTTGTCTACTGTATGGCTGCCAAAGTTGGATATACACGACAAAAGCAAAACAAAGAATCACAACAACACAAAGGTCATCAATACTACAAGGTGGAAAGGGCCAATCGGCAAAAGAAGGGTAGGGAGACCGAAAAGACGATGGGCTGACGACATAACCGAATTTATAGGAAAGGACTGGCAAACTATCGGCAAGGACAGAGATGAGTGGAAAGGACTGGAGGAGGCCTTCACCCGAGGAGGGGTCCATATCCAATAGCAAAACCAAATAGTAATAAACAATACCACATTTGAAATGGAAAGTAAGGATAAGGAAATAAAGGCTTTTTTATTTTTATTTATTATGTAGTTCTGATGACAATACAATAATATGGTACTGTCGAACTGATCTGATGATGGAGCCGGAAGATATGAACTAGAACTTCATGATGGAACATCGTATCATAGCTGTGTTTGGATTTGTTGGAAAAGTCTTGTAATGAACTTTGACCACGATTAGGTTTGTGACAATACAATAATTTTGAGTGTGTTTTTTTTACTTTTTGAAACTGTAATTTATTTTTTGTTTGAAAGTGGATTGATCGAGAGACTTTTACTCGTAGCTGTGTCTGAACTTAATCTGTTTGGCCGTTTTTTTTGTTTTTATACTTGTACTTCATCCTGGACCTTCATAAATCTGAGATAATTTGATAACTTTTTTGTATTGGTATAAATTTTTTAAGTACTTCTACACTTAAGTATTTACAAACACTTGTGTGTACAAACGCTTGCGTTTCTAACTAGAATTTCCTCTATTCTGGCCATCTCAGATTCCGCTATGAAAAACACACCGATGCTAATTCTTTCATCTGCGTGCTATCTCCGTGTTGTAATTTAGTTGAAAATATCATAAACACGTTAGGTTATAGGTAAGTATGTATTAGAAACCGTAAGGCCCTTAGCTTCGTCCATGTACGTTCATTTTATAAGGAATTTATTGTCGAAGCTCCTCGATAGGGCTGGCTGATTTCGGTTTTAGATTTATCGATAATTATTTCAAAATGTTGTCTGAGACATCGATATTTGAAATTTGAAAGAAAAAATTAAAAATCTTAAATTAATTTAGTTCTTAGTACCGTGACCGTCTCTACATTAGAGAATATATTATGAAATAAAAAAACAGCTTAAAATAAATAATTATTTTGGAGAGTGTTTTGAAGTGCTGTTTAAAGCATTTTCCTTTTTAACTAATCCTGATATTTTGATGTAAAATAGTTTTCAAAATATTTTCGTTTCAAATTTAAGTTCAATATTTTTATCAATACATCTTAGAAGGCAAATAAACATTATATCTTATATTTTATTCTAAAATACTTAATCATCATTGTCTCGTCTTTAACCTTATAAATGAGATCGTCACAGTATTTCCATACGCCACTTCCCTCTGTCAAATGTAATTTCTACATTCATACCTCACACATAAATATCTTCATCCACACCTTCATAGATCGCCTCACGATTAGCGTCTCGATAATATTACAAAAAATATCAAGAAAATGCTTTACTAATCTATCGATAGATATCGATAATTTTCAGTGGCGGGTGACAACACTATCCGTTATAGATGGCACGGTAGCAATTTACTGCAACAATGTTTAATAAATATAGGTCAGTAGGTGTGTTACAAGAGCCTTACTGCGTTTTTACTATTTAATAGACGTTACAGTAAAGTTGTAAAATATATGACCATTATGACTACAAGTGCACTTTGAATTGTTCCGACTTTGCTTGTGAAAATATGGAGCTTTTACTGTACAACACTGACGGCCAAGAAAGTATAACGGTTTGGTTCTTATTCTCTTATACGACTGTCCAAAATATATATTTTTTTAGCTTACTGCAGGAAGGACAGTGAAGTTTTTTCGATTGTAGGTATGCTTTTCATACAATAATATAGCATTGTCATCCGTTTACATACGCATGTGAAATTTCAATTCAATCGAAAACTGGGTCGAGTGGCGCAAACCATACTTCCAAGACTCCGGCATAGGTGATACTAAATAAATGCATAATATCTTCTCCTTATTCGATGTCGGTTGTAAAACAAATAGGTACTATAGAAGGAACCCTCGAAAAACAATTTTCACACACTTTGTGATTTTGCTTGTATCATAGTTGCGTGATCTGTGACGAACACGTGACCGATTTGTGATGCAGCGTCACACGCACTCGAATACCCTTTCGACGAAAGTATTTTAATTGATTAAAAACGAATTTCAATCAATGAACAGTGCGAATGAATCGATTGATTTTTCTCAAAAGCTCGAGCGAATATTTAATAAACAATAGACAAATATTTTACTATGACAAAAAAAACGAAAAATAGAAATTATAAGAAGTTTTTTTTCACAACTCGGCCCCACCCAACTCAGTAAGGTTCATATATGTTTGATCTCTTCTGTAGGTCGTTTTTTCCAACCAATCTTGATGTACAACTAGTTTTTTTATGATTCTTTGTTGTTTGCTAGGTGATCACATATAAATTTTATCAAAATCGGTTTAGTACTTTGGTAATAACAAAAAAAAACTGGAAAAATGTCATCCAAGTAAACAAAATTGCACATTTTAAAGTCTTAGAATATAGAAATTCTAAGTTTAAAGTCATGAGTTTTAGTTTCTTAAACTATAATTATAGTAAAATAATTACAATTAAAATAATATAAATAATAATTTTTAACCGACTTCCAATAAGAAGGAGTTTTTAATGAAGATATTTCTACGTTTTCTTGAAGATTTTAAGATGCCATAATGACCTGAGAGTTATTATATACTTCTACTATTAACAAGATTTCATTTCGGGACAGACTAATAGATTTTTTTACACACTAATCCTCTCTAACATTATCAGGACTATTGGGTTACAGGTTTCTTTATTTACACTATTTAAATATTCCGAAAACTGGCTGCTAGTTTAATTTACCTAAAGTACATAAATCAGTGAACGCAGATGTAGGTAAATAGAGCACGTCAAAGTGAATTAGGGGCAGAGCGACAAGGCCAGCGCTCCTCTGTCCAAACTCAGTCGTTTCACGGCCGTCGCGTGATGGTTCATGGAGCTCGGCGCTGGCGCTTCTACATACCGTCTGACATGACAGCTGGACTGGACATACCTCACACATGACGATTCATTACCCGACTGCGTAAGGAGGGTTATGTTTTACTTGTGTATGTATGTATGTGGGTATGCATGTGTGTTTCTATATGAGCGCCTGCAGCCAAAACGGCTTGATCAATTTTGATGTGCGATATCGTTAGATTCGTCTTCACTCCTCGAGGGCTGAGAGTGAGAATATTTTTTGTATTAATAATAATCTCTCGCAAAAATGAAAAAATGCGTTTTTTCGTAAAATTCAACGATTTTTTTCGTAATAAACAAGTGATTTTAAAATTATGCGAACTATAATTATTATAAAGAATGTGTATTTATAATCTTTTTCAGCAATATTTTGCACACTTTCTCACAAAAATATACACTCAACGTATCAAGCGTAACGAAATCGTAAGTTAGACTGCAAAAACTAGTTTTCTGGCGTCGGTACCAAATGTGGAGACTTCCAGTGCTCTCAAAAGTACGTCCAATCGATGCATATTTAGCTCAATAATCGATAAGTCATGCTATTTGTACCAATGAAGGCACAGATAAAATTAACGATTCGTTCCTTTTTAGAAACGGTGTTGGGGTAAAACGGAACTCTTGATGGGTTGGTACACGCATGTTCTGATAAAAATAGGTTTTAATTAAAATGAGCTTCGTGTTTTAAAGTATTTCTATTTGAGAACTGAGTTCTGAATTATTCTAAAATGCGTCGTAGGCGATTTATAATAAGGGGTGCTTTGATTACATTTGGAAGAAACAATAAGTACTAAGTCTAAGTTAGATACTGCCAAGAAAGTTTTGATGAAAGAGGTATTTGGGGGGTAGGTCATTGTTCAAGGTCGAGTCGAGATGGAGCATTTATTTACAATAGTAATCATAACTAGATAACGGCAAATGCGCACATCGCGTTAGTTCAATATCCGTAATAAGATCATAAAGAGACTAAACATGTTTTTCGGTAAATCCAGGCTAAGCCATAGAATAAATGCTAAACCCCCTGTTCATTTGGAACGTGCGCAATTCATCATGTCCACCGGAAGTCGCCGGCCGGATGTGACGTCACTCGTCGCGCTCGCTCGACCGTGAAGCCTGCCAGCTTGACGGTGTATACCATATTTCTGTACTTGCTGTATCCCGTGGATTCACTCACCATCCTGCGGGATTACAAATCAAGTTAAAACAATAAAAAATAGTGTTATAGCTATCGTAGATCTACCCGACTGCATAAGAAGGAGGATTATGTTTTAGGTGTATGTTGTATTATGTAAGCTTCTATATTACCTCCTACAGCTTAAACGGCTTGACCAATTTTGATGAACAAGGTGTCGTTTGATTCATCTTTATTTCCCGAGTGTCATAGGTATTTTTTTTTGGTAACAATAATAATACACCTCTCGCAAAAATTATAAATTCCACTTTCTCGTATCTGTAAGAAATCTTCCAAAGTTGCTTATTTCAGTATTTATATCGACTTTGTGCAAACTTTCTCGTAACAATGTACAACAACAGTGTATCAAGCGTAACATACTTATTAATTACCTAGTCTGGTATTATGTTTTTCATTTAATATAGACTTGTTTCCCCATCGTGCTGAATAAGATGCCTCGTACTGTACTTCGGTTACATTCAAATGCATTCGCAATATTATTATGTAGTCAGACTGACAGTACGCCTACTTTATATATATATGTATATATATATATATGTAAAGTTTGTAACGGTTCCTGTTACATGTCAGATGTTAACACTTCGCTATTAGGGTGCGGGCGAATTGCATAACTATTAGCATGCGTTGACCCCAAATTATTAGCGTTTCATAATGATTTCATTTTTTTAGGGTTCCGTACCCAAAGGGTAAAAACGGGACCCTATGACTAAGACTTCGCCGTTTGTCCGTCCGTCCGTCCGTCTGTCACCAGGCTGTATCTCATGAACCGTGATAGTTAGACAGTTGAAATTTTCACAGATGATGTATTTCTGTTGCCGCTATAAAACCAATACTAAAAAACATAATAAAATAAATATTTAAGGGGGCTCCCATACAACAAACGTGTTTTTTTTTACGTTTTTATATATAATGGTACGGATGGCCCTTCGTGCGCGAGTCCGATTCGCACTTGGCCGATTTTATTTTAATTTGACAAAATAAATCTCCATAGACTCCGGGGTCCGTGCCTTTTATAAACTAATATAAGTATTTTTGTTGCACTAGTCTATTTAAGTCCTTTGTTATTACTTTTAAGGTGTGTATACTAGCGGCAAACAACTTAAACCACGTTTTATCGTGCCCTCTCTATTGTTTTCGACGAAAACAAAAGAGAGGGCATGATAAAACGTAAGTATTATTATTATTATTATTATTAGCCTTTATTCATCTACATAGTTTTTACATTTATCAAACATTTACAATTGTCATGCTATTATTGTTATATAAATTTTCCATACATTATACACTAAATCCGTTCGTCGTCAATTATTTATGTCAATTGTAAAAAATTTACTTCATGTCAATATGGTTCTCCTTTCGTCGTCAAATAATTGTATGAATTGTATTTTTATAAGTTTCGTCAAATAAGTCCATATGTAGCTTTTTTTTTCTTCAGTTTGGTGTAGATGTCGCCTTTTTGGCGTAGGCCTCCCCCAGTTTTCGTAGGCCTCCCCCAGTTTTGTAAGTAAGTAGTTATAAATAGATAGATAGATGAACTCTTTATTGTATACATAGCGGCAAATATCCTGAACAAATATTTGCCGCTATGTATACAATAAAGAGTTCATCTATCTATTACTTTTTTTTTTAATTATGCAAGAGGATTTCACATTTTAAATGTTTAATTAGCTATTATTCTTTTCTAAGGTTCCGCGCTTGTTACTCATTGAACTTAAACAATTTTTAACGGATATATCGCGTATATTTTACACAATTTCATGATCTCTCGTTTCGAACATTGTGCAGCGTCCGGCATCAAATTAATACAAACTCAACCTCAACACAGATCTACGATACCTGTTGATACAGTGACCGAATTATACGTAGATGGGTTTTCCTGGGCTCTGGGTGGTAAGCCTCAAGTAAGGTAATCGCCCGACTCGTCTTCAGTCGCGTCACGTCGGCCACGCTTACGCTAGGTGCCGTGACTTGTGATCAGTGACAATGCCATCCTGTGTGCTTAGATAGTGTAACACCAATACTAAAAGGCTACAAGGATGTGTCTTATCCTCGAAAGTGCCGGGAACTGAGATTTGCCATGACTTTACTTCATATTCAATTAGTATAACCTCTCTACATGATTTTATCTATAAATAGATAAAATCTTATTGCGTTTTGCATAAAAATAATAGACGGCAGTAATTAATATATTCCTAACAAACATATACAACTATCATCTAGTCTCACTTGTGACCTCAAACGCTGCAGTGTTCCAAACGTCAGGTCATACCTAAGTACCTACATAATTTATGTAAAATATACCTACGCGAAAATCTAGCTTTTACAGTATAAGATCTAAGTTTACTGTATACATTCACTGGTAGTTGATAGTTCTAAAACCAGTGCAGTACCTACACATCACAAGCACAAACTTTTTTACCCGACTGCGAAATAAAGAAGGTTGTTTTTGATTTGCGAGGTGTCATTAGATTTGTCATTAGATGACCTCATACAAGTGGCGGGAAGACGCTGGATGCAAGCCGCTTCCAATCGGTCATTTTGGAAATCCATGGGGGAGGCCTATGTCCAGCAGTGGACTTCTTATGGCTGAGATGATGATGATGATTATATTTGTCTATACGTGCCTGTGTCATAAACTATTTTTTTTTCTTTTTAAAAATAATAATAAAATTCTTGCTCTTTTTCGTACAAATAAGTCATTGTACTCCATGGTGTGGAGTAGGTTTAAAAATAGCAAATAGGCATCTCATTTATCTCATATCTCACATACATATCTCATTTATAATATTATTGAGTATTTATAATTTTTTTACACTAATTAATTACATGTCAGAAAATTATTAGCAAATATAAAAACTTTATCTAATTTGTCAAACGTGTCGACATGTCATCGTAAAATAACTTGAAATGACATATTTACCCACGGTTACAACATAACAACTTGTACAGTTCCCGGCATACAGAATGGCATGTCGAAATAAGTGGTCAAGACCGTGCCGAGATACGTATGGTCGAGTTTCGTAGCTAGTGCCATATGTAATCTAAGAGAAATAAGAAAGAAAAATTAGTGCAAATTTAATTTAAACTATGTATGTAACATTTATAAGTTAACTCGTAAGCCATGCTTTTTCACCAAGATTTAAGGCTTACAGAGATAAGTATCGCAGCGTTAGACTTTGTAGAGTTAGCAGCTTGGCTCTTCAGATTCAGTCAGATCTCATCTGATTTATTTTTGTCAGTGGAAGTGGCATGACAATGCGAGACATGACAACCAATTTTACATGAAATGTTTTTGGTGGGATATAATATTACAACTTACAAAACTAGTGTGACAACAGGCGGCCTTATCGCTACTGCAACAATGGCGATTATTCCCCGAATATTTCCATCGCTTCTAACGTGCCATATAAAAACCACGCAGTGTTCAGGTACTTCACGTTACATTGTGTAGGTTTATACAATTGGTAGACAATAAAATGACGCGTGACGTAATCCAGTACTTTGTTTCTACGTCCAACACCTACCTGAACGTTGCGTATACTCCGTCATGTTGGGTACCTTGTATGGTATCCAATTATGATAAGTTATCACGATTTTCTCACGTTTTTCTTAGATTTAAAACCTCGAACACGTTATTCTTTTTTTTACAACCGTTTCCGATATTTTCTTTCGGAATATTATAATTTCTTGTAAACATCCTTCTAAACTTAAAAAATTAGAAATAGTTAGTTATTATGGTCCACTGCTGGACATAGCTTTCCCTCATAGATTTCCAAAAAGATATATTGTTGCGCAGCCTGCAATCAGCGTCTTTATACAACTTGTATGAGGTCATCTGTCCACCTAACGGCTGCTCTTCCTACATCGCGTTTGCCGGTGCGTGCTCTCCACTCGAGAACTTTTCGACCCCGTCGGCCATCAGCTTAAATCCACTAATCCGCTGGGCTATTAAAACACTACTCAACTGTGCAAAAAGGTGAGTTAAGTTTTCGTGCGTATGTATTTATGTATGTATGTTTCTATATTACCTTTCAGCCTATAAACTTGGCAGCCGATTTTGATGTGCAAGGTGTCGTTAGATTTGTCTTCCCTTACCGAGTGTTACAGGCTGTATTTTTTTGTAACAATAATAAATATATGTTTTTTTCTTAACATCCAACGAACTTTCTCGTAACAAATAAGTGTTTTTACAAAACTATTCTAAATAATGATATATAATTTTAATATAATTTAATATTTAATATAATTTTAATATAATTTTAGAATAGCTTTGTGCATATTTTCTCTCAAAAATACACTAAACCGACTAAACCGACTAAATCGACTAAATTTAGTGTAACATCTTTTATGCACTTGTTGTATAAAATTCTCGTGTTGTATGCAAATAAATTATCTTTATCTTTATCTTTATCTTTATCAAAAACTTACTATCAATAGTATATCGAGCGTATCGCAAGTGTAAGTAACGGTGCGAAAATATATCTTAGAAATCGGATACTGTGATTATCTTTTAATATATACACTTGTTTAATTGAGCTATCTTGTAACAATGTACAATCATTTTAAAAACACAACCCTCCTTCAGCAGTCGGGTGAAAACACTTACTCAATAGAACCACAAACGCAAACTTCGCTAATTCACTCCAAATTTAAGTAAAAAGTAGAATAGAAACCACACACTAAGTGCAAGTAAAGTATTCCATCCACCGTCTTGCGTACTGCCCACAGACAATGGACCAGCAGATGGTACTCGGGTGGGTTGCAGCCGAG
Source organism: Lycia hirtaria (assembly GCA_947563715.1). Lineage (NCBI taxonomy): Eukaryota > Metazoa > Arthropoda > Insecta > Lepidoptera > Geometridae > Lycia > Lycia hirtaria. The sequence continues at coordinate 24,922,649 of OX387376.1, forward strand.
TGGCCAAGCAAATGGCGGGCTTCCGACCGAGACGGGATCCCGCCTGGAAAATTGGAATAATCTACTTCAGATAATAGATTTTTTTACTTTATTGTCGGTAGAAATAACTGTTGTTATTTTTTACGAAAGAAAAGATTAAGATGTGTGTTCAGAATAATTGAGTTAGTATAAATTCTAAATGCCAAATATCCGTACTCAGCGATATCGATTTACATTCTTGATGCGTACTGCACAGGAATGGAATTCTTTGCCGACATTTCTGTTTCCTATCTTTCTGAGACCTACAATCTTGGAACTTTCAAGGCTAGAGTGAATAGATATCTTTTAGATCGACGAGCTCCATCCTCGGTCACACCGTCGCTTAACATCAGGCGAGTTGGTGGTCAATCGTCGATCTAAATTGCATTTAAAAAAAAGGCCTTGGGTATCTATTTTTAACCGACTTCATTTCGAGCTCGATTATCCTTCTGATTCATCTGGCTGGTTTCCTTACAACATACTAAAAATAATATACTTTAAGAAACCTACCACAGAAATCAGTGCTTTGTCGGATTTCTTTGGTACGTTTTCCTTTAAGAGTCTGTAGTTCAACCATCGTCCGTCTCGCTCGCACATACCCACAGTTTTGAAGATATAAAATTACTGCATGAACTGAAATTACTGAAAAAAAACTTAGAAACCATCACACATATTCGACAAAAATAATAATATACTTCATACAAAATAATTAATTTTTAGAAATTATGAACAAAAAAAAATTATTTTGATGAATGTAAAACAACTTGGATCAAAATGAAATTTTTGTCAAATATTTGTGATGTTGTTTAGTTTTACAAAGTGTTATTATGTTATTCAATGGCAACAAATGAAAGTAAATCGTTTTAAGCATGTTTTTTTTTCGTTATCACATTAGCAATTTTTTATATAGGTATCATTTTGCGACGAATTCCGACGAACCGTCTGTCTGTCACCACCTTTAAACATTATAATCGTTGATATTTTGTTGTTATTCCATCAAACTGCATGAATATTTTTAGAGAAGGTTCGATATCATTAAAATTACATTCAACCATCAAATTATAAAAAAAAAACTCCCATCGCCATGCTTCTTGCACATAATGATTGGCGAACTCGGAACATTATGGTATTTCAATCATAAACACATTATAAATCATATTTTACGAAGCATAAGGTTCAAATTGGAGTGGTTTGGGCTATAGTCATAATTTACGACCAACATACAGTAGAGTTACTAAGGGCGCTATAATCGTATTTTGTTAACAAAATTGACATATATTCTTAGTTCCATTATTTTGCCACGTCTTTGGATAATTTAGTAGGTCTTTATGTACGCATGGGAAAGCCTGGATCGGAAACCATCTGTTCTTTCCGTTCTTTTGTGGTTTCGTGTTTGGTGGATTTCCTTTTAGATTTTTTATGTCTCTGTATTGATGTTTGCTTTAGATACAAAGATATAGTTTTAAATTTTACGTTAATTCTATCTGAGCAGTTTTCTTTCACAGAATACACGAATATTTATTTTAACTAATTATTTAATTGTGTAACATGTATTGGCGCGCCTCGGCACTAAATCTAACTCGTATGACATGACGGAAATGGCATGACGCTTTTTCAGACCCCCCAATGCGCAACCTTTCCTTACTCCCTTGTGTGTGCGTTCGCGTATAGCCGTAGTCGTGTAGGTACTATATGTTTATACACTTAATATACTTTGTAATTTCTGTGTGAGTATTTCTTCCACTGCATATGTATGTCTATCTATTCGACTATTTTATGTTTTTACCTTTTTTTTGCTCTAGCCGGGCATCCCATATCTATATATATAAAAATGAAACCCGTTTTCCGTTGTCACGACATAACATGAAAACGGCTTGACCGATTTGGCTTATTTTTTTTTTGTAGTTTTCTAATACTCTGTACAAGGTTCTTACGGAAACAAATATTAAGAAAATCTCTCAGAAAGATTGAAAAATATACATTTAATTTTGCATATTTTAAAAAACGCGCGTAACGAATGTCAACGTCATTCAATTTAAAACAAAAGAATCTGTGGTAATCTGTGACAACACATCCATAACCGCGTTAATAATAATTTTATTATGTTTTTGATAAAGTTCGTTTTGTTTTAAAGACTAAGTAGTTTTTTGTTTGCTAATAAGTGTTTGTAATCACGGTAAGTTCACTTCACTTCATATCGATTTTTTGTAACTTTTGGTGACTACACAATATCACCGGGTCAACTATCTGAAATAATTTGACATGATAGACGTTTACGTAAACTTTACAGGAAAAATAAAACGATGTCTCTAGGTAGCAGCACTCTTGACAATTATATGTACTTGATTGACGAAATTTTGTTCAGAACTCTCCGACTCTCTCTTGGTCGGTTTTGTGACTATTGACGATGATTTGACATTCGACTTCTAGGCGAAACGAAGTTCGCCGGGTCCGCTAGTACTTATATAAATGTATTACTTATATAAAAAAAAAAACTTTTGTTAAATACTAGGTTATAGTTTCATGATTTCGGCAGCATCAAACAAAACTGTCACAGACAACAAAATTACGGTTGGTCACAGGCTACAATAGTTATGTATACATACTCATATAACCATGTAAACTACCTACTCATACCTACACTCGGTATATTTACATTCCAAATTTGAAGCTTCCTTCTTACTCCCAATCTAACGAGTAAACTATGCGTCACTTGCGCGCGCGCATTACGTTTCCTCGGGTCGTTCACCTCTACAGCACCCAAATGGGGTAGACAAATTATACCCTTGTTTGGTAACGGGGGATATGTTACCCTCAACGGTCTGGTTAAATTTTTAGAGTTCCGTATCACAAAAGGAAACCTATTATCCGACTGTGTAAGAAGGGAGATTATGTTTTTCAAGTGTAGATAGTTACTCCCTGAATGGGGCCATTCATTTATTACGTAAGACTATTTTTGCTAGTTTTTGACCCCATCCCCCCTATGTAAAAAAAAAGAACAAACCGACATGGATATGGTCCGGCGATAAGACATGGTCGACCACCCTCCCCCCACCCCTCGTATTACGTAATAAATGAATGGCCCCAATGTCATAGGCAATTTTTTTTTGCAGTAATGAGATTCTCGCAAATAATAAAATTCCACCGATTTAGCATACTTTCTCGCAAAACCTTATCGAGCGTGACGCAATCGTAAGTTACACTACAACAATAAATTTTACTTCTTGAGTTTACATTTTGCAGTCACAGTTCAGTAAGAAAAGCAAAATAAATAACCTTTTCTAGAGTCTAAACAAATTCATTCCAATCTTATCCCTATTCTTATTAATATCCATTTCGCCTTTTCTGCAGAAAAACATCTTTGACAAATTGACTGATTAGAATCGAAGCGTTTTGCGGGTAGGTAGAGGCGACTTCACCAAAAAAGAATGCGCAAAAAATGCGTGGGCAGGGTACGGCCACTAATTTGACGTAAATAAGCAAATATCTGCCTACTTCGCTGACGTACTAAGGTACAGTACTTTGGTTTTTATTTCTAGGCCTCTTCAGACTACGTATATTATAGAAAATGTAGCATATTAACGTATGTACACTTAGACACAAGACAGCCTTTTAACCGATATTGCTTATATTTTAAACACTTGTTTAGAATAGAGTACCGTACGTTCCTAGTAAATATTATCCAAATGAGCTAATAAATGGCGCCACAACCAATTTCACCCCTTTTGGGAGAAATACCCTATTTTATGGATTTTACTTAATAGAAAACCCAACACGACAAAAAAATCTATAAAATTGTAAAACCTCTATACTAAGGATAAAGATTGGTTGATAAATATGACTTGCGCGGGATTACCAAGAAACACAATCACAACAACAATTCAGCCCTGTTTGTACAAACTGTCCCACTGCTGGGAACGGGCCATCTTCTCATTGTGAGAAGGGTTAGGCCATAGTCCGCCACGCTGGCCAAGTGCGGGTTGGCAGACTTCACACATCTTCAAGATCATTGAGAACTCTCAGACATGTAGGTTTCCTCACGATGTTTTCCTTCACCGTTTGAAATTGGCGGCAATCAACAATACGCACATAACTTCGAAAAGACAGAGGTGCGTGCCGTGGGATTCGAACCCAGGACCTGCGGATCGCAAGTCAGACGGTCTCACCACTAGGCTGCCGGAACGTTCAGGACAGAAAAAAGTAAATTTTGCTGATTGATCCAGAACCTTTACCAATTAAGAATTCTATACCTTAGCGTAGAAGAGCTTACTTGGGAATGCCCCAAAGGAGAAGACCCGTCTGGCGCCGTTAGTACAGATAGAGAGACGAAGTAAGGAAAGAAAGATCTGAGGGAGCTGGACGTTCATGCTTGGCACAAACGAGTACGAAATAGAGAGGCATCTTGTAGTATCAGAGGTTATTTAGGGCCGCTGCGAAAATAAATTTAGTTGACGTAGTCTGAAAAGGTCAATAATAAAACAGCATGTTCTTGAAAAAGGCTCGGAATTACTTCCATAGCTACTTTAATGTACATTTCGTGCTAATGACCCCCGACTTTATTCTAAGCGCGTAATTCATTTCGTATGTGACTAGGGGCTACTTTTTTGCTACAAGTTGTTAGTATTTTTCACACAGAGTTTGACTGTGAATAGTAAGTATGTGAATTTTATTAAAATGTGGGCAGTCGCGGGTTGACAAAACACCATTTAGAACATAGTTCGTAGTTAGGTATAGCTTGTTTCATTCAGGTAGTGATAAAATATTAGCAATGATAATAAATGTATATTTGTATATTAAATTTCATAATGATCCGTAGAATTGTGAAAAGGAAACGTTTGTTACCTTTCATGACTTGATAGAAACTCTAAGTCTATCTCTTATTATATTTAGCAATTATACAGACCAAAGTAATTGTTAGTAGAAGGTTAAACGCAGTAAATTAATTTTCTTTTAATCTTGTCTATAGGAACCCTAGACAAAATAAAATATTTTGCTATTCTGGAATCTTTTACAGACTTTGGGGAAATACCACATTTTGATAGCTACTTATCTTCGATCCAAGCAGTAGTGTGCAAGTATTCTGTTCAGGAATTGCTAATCGTTTATTTTTCTGGCTATAACGAGTTTCTGCCTAATGTAATAAACATTTTATATAGAATAGGTGTTTTTTTTTTGTGATTTTACAATTAATCTGATAACAAAAGTTTTGCCTAGTATAAGTATAATGAATTAAAGGTTTTGATGATCATAAAAATGATTTATAGGTATTTACGTATACACAAATACCTAAACATATTCAAAAATGTACATAACAACTAACCACTGCTTTACATATTAAAGCCATTTACACAGTATTATGTACACAACTAAACCTAACTATAGAAAAATGTTAATAGTAAGGTCATTAATGATAATAATTATTCAATAGCAGAACATAGCATACATCTTACTAGTGAGGCTATTTTCCAGACAGATTATACATATGATATTAATAGAAGTGGACATAAAACACAGCCTGGTCAAACCCCTCATAGTGTTCTACTTGGCACTATTCGTTTATTTTCCTACCTTATCGCAGCTTTTGGGCACAAAATATGCATTTTAAATCGTTCATGTTCCATTCAAGTCTAATCATTTCGATTATGAAACCTCAATCAAATTTAAATGTTCAACTTTGTCAAACGCTTTTGCATAATCAATGAAATATATGTGTAGGTCACGGTTTATGCTATCTTTCACTAGACGCGAATACAAAAGCATATTAATTGACTGTGTTTAAATACATCAAGTGTGTAAAAACTCACCTCGAACTAACGGGTTTGTGTACAACCATTTATTCTGTGTCTTCTCGTAGATAAACAGCTCGTGATAGCTTGTGTACTGCTATTTATGCACCTAACTGTGATAAAAACTCGGTCAAGAATAGGCCTGCCCTTAGTTCCCTTAAAACAGGTGTAATGCAGGATAATGATAGGCACTCGTTGGCCACGAACTAAAAAAAAGAAACGTTTAAGCGGGTGTTGCGTCCGTGCTTACAAAGGTTCCGTATTTATCGTTATGATGTATTCGGGATCCGGATTGACCTTATTTTTTTTCTTGTAAAACATCCCATTGCTAAACTCCAGCTTCCATCACGCTGGCTAAGCCCGTTTCGGCCTTTACGGTCTTCGTGAATATTAGGAAACCTCAGACATGCAGGTTTTCTCATATTGTTTTTTATCTCGAGCCGGAGGTTAGAACTTAAGATTTGAGCCCTGGAGCTGCAGAGTATTAACAACGAAAAATGAAAAAAAAACGCAATTTTTTATTTTACTACGGTGTCCACTTTTACTCGAACAAAAAAGAAGAATGTAATATGCGTATCGTCTCTGGAAACTACAAAGAAACAAACATAATACGCACATGCATACGCTTACAAACATATTATTACCCACTTTGTGTCAGGTCATAGTTTGTAGAACTATTTAAATGTAATTTGGAATGGAGTGAATAATAATTATGCAGTTTTTTTTTAATATTGGAGGACATATTCACACAACATCATTTAGCACCAAACTGAGCAAAGCTCGTACTATGGGAACCAGGTGGCTGATAGAATACATATATACTTTTCAGACACAGAACAAACATCCATGCTCAGCAGAAATGTTTGCCCTAGGTGAGGATCGAACCCACGACCAGCTCAGAAGGCAGACATACTACCACTGAGCCCTGAAGCTTGTCTATTTTTATTACACGTACTCGTTTTATTGCAGGCATTTGTTACTGGAACTATCTCTGATTTTTTTTGTTATCATAGTAGTTAAGAAGGATGGTTTAAAACTATGGGACGGATCAGGCAAAAACAATTAAATAATTTCATCGTTTTATCGCGTTCGCGTTCGTTCAGGGGACCCTAAAATAGTAACACGTACGTAACGGGTCGGCCGCGTCTATTCCAAGCAGGTTGTGGGCGCGTTGTTTTGAACATTTTAATAAAGATATAAATCATAATGGAACGAGACTCGGTGACAGTTACGTACCAGATACGTGTGGTGCTCTACGGTGCTCTCAAAGTTTGCTACTTTTTACCCGACTGCACAAGGAGATTATGTAAGGACTATGAAGATTTTTTTAAGCCAACAGGACTAATACTCTTTTTTTTTTTGTTACAGGTAATGAAACAGATTTTATTGGAAAACTACTAGCTGCCGAGAAACAGAGAAAATAAACCAGGGTAATGTCATCAGGAAGTTTCCGGCAGCTTAGTCGTCTGACTTGCGATCCGCAGGTCCTGGGTTCGAATCTCGCGGCACGCACCTCTGTCTTTTCGAAGTTATGTGCGTATTGTTGATTGCCGCCAACTTCAAACGGTGAAGGAATCATCGTGAGAAAACCTGCATGTCTGAGAGTTCTCAATGATCTTGAAGATGTGTGAAGTCTGCCAACCCGCACTTGGTACTCGTAAAGGGAGTTTCTTAAATTTTCTAAACTATAACTTGTTTCTTTTCTGAGACAGCCATAGAGTTGCATATGAGATTTGAACGATATAAATAGTTTGGGGTAGAAGCGCAGTAGAGTCTGTTAAGTTAGTGAACTAATGCGGCATGGAGGGCGCTGGCTGGTGTCCTTATTCCATTAGGTATTTTGTTTAATCGAGACCACAGAATACCGTAGTAGTACCGTAGTATTCAAGACTTTAGTTCCTCTTTTTAACCACGATTAGATAGAAGCATAAGTAAACAGTGTACAAGCTGCCGTCGACATCGATCCGTTCCAAGAAGTTATTGTACTACTTCAGACGTCTACCTTCCATGTTTAGAACACAGATATTTTAAGATATTTAATTGTTACTGTAGTAACAATTAGTAACGGTGTACCGTTCAATGAGAGCTTCAAGAAATAATATAATATAATATTGAATATATTTTTTTACTCAATATCAAATATAATATCATACATAATATAATATATATAGTATATTATATTAACTGCTAGTTTAATAAACTGAAACAACCGACTACAAAATGCGCAATTTTGATTGAGAACCGATTTTGATTAAATTTCTATGGGATTGAAATTTTTAATCTAAATGTACCTATGTTTTTAGGGTTCCGTACCCAAAGGGTAAAAACGGGACCCTATTACTAAGACTTCGCTGTTCGTGTTTTTTTCGTATTTTTTTGCTCAATATTAAAAACGGTAACAGGTAGACGCTTCAAATTTTCACAGAATATTTACTTGTATATTACCTTTCAAAATAAATAATTAAATAACAATAAAGTAAATATTAAAGGGGGGCTCCCATACAACAAACGTAATTTTTAAGCAATTTTTACTCGATCTTAATTAACAGGTAGAAACTTGAATATTTGTAAGTAAATATTTAGAAATATATTAACTATAAAAATAAATACCTAATCTAATACATAAAAACTCACAAAATGAAAATAATCCGTGCATCTAAACGCGCCGCACCGCGGTGTGGTGGTGGCGCGAGCGCGAGGCGGTTGCTAAGCAACGGCCGCGCGGGTAGCGGGGGAGGTAACAACACGGAGCGAGCCATAGCCGCGCGTATTCGCGCAAGCGTCGTCATGCTGCCCGGATGTGTATCGAAAACCTACCTATAAGTTTGGAATTTACTACTTGGAATTTCGTTGATTTCTCGTTATTTTATAAACAGAACTAAACTTTGTAGTATTATAGATGATAGTACGGAACCCTTCGTGCGCGAGTCCGACTCGCACTTGGCCGATTATTTCAAATCAAAGACGGAATTATGCGGTAACAAACATTAAAATGGCAAAGTGCGTGTCATGCCACGCGCAATGTAGGGTTCCGTAGTTACATATCATATTTTATGTGATCTTAAAACAGGTTCTCTTGTTTGATACTAAGAACACATGGTAGCTGAGAAAAAACAATTCATCCCCACTTTACGGAGAGGTACTACAATTATTTTTTTCTAAATTTAATTCTTCGAATTTCTCGGATTATATGTAGCAAATTACAGCATTCTAGTACTTATAGTTTTTGAACAAAGCCGTGGACGGACAGATGGACATGGCGAAACTATAAGGGTTCCTTGTTTACTACGGAACCCTAAAAAACATTGTAAGATTGTGAAGAATCGAACCGATAAAAAAAAAGGTAAATACGCAAGCTTACTTTTAAACAAAGACTTTCAGGATTGTGAATACTATGGAAGTCGAATTTAAAATAGTGTTTTTGTGTCTGAAAATGAATTCTCACGTTGTTCCGATTTATGGCGTGCTGTCACGTAACCAGACATAGCGTCACGTCGTCCTACAGAACAGTGGCAGTTACGCAATTACTGCATCAGGTGAGTTGATGGTCAAGCGCTACTTTATTCTATTCTGTGGTCAAGCCCTATCATGCATATACAAGTCATTATAAGGCTGCACTGACTTTGTTTACACGTAGCGTAAAAACCTAAAAATTGTCGACTTTATCCGAACGAGCTTTACAGAGCCGAGCGTGACGGCTCAATCTCATTCAATACCCACAAAATAAAGTGCACAACGCGCATAAAAAAAATTACACTGCAAAACTTTCAGGGACATAATTTTAAACAATCGGCCTAAATAAATAACATCTAATTAATCACTAGCCTAGCCTTCGAACTATCGGGCTAATTTAACCATCCGGCGGTGAGCACATCCATACTGTTATCGCGACGCCTGCGACATAGCGACATGTTGTTGCTATGCATGACGGGGAACATAGTGATGTCGTCGTTGACACCCAAGTTTCACTTGTTTTACTTTAGTGACTTTTTTTAAAAGTCAAACAACTTTAGGTTCGTGATATTTTTAAAGATTTAGATGTTAAACATTTGACCACATTTCACCTAATGTTAAGTAACGTGATCTAAGATGATAAGCTCATCTAGTATGGAATAGGAACTGGGTTCTCAAGAAGATTGAGGCACACCGTTCATTACCCCACGTTCTGGTGTAAGACTTTCAACTTGTTTCGACCTCATATTGATATTTTTATATTATTAGAGATAGTTTTACCTGGCTGCGTAAGGAGGGATATGTTTTTCGGATGTATGTGCTGAAATTAATCCTATAGAATATAAAGAATCTCTTTTGATCGGTCAATTTATTACAAACAGCTAACTTTTTATTATCTCCATCGATATATGTAAAAACCATATTCCTAAAAGCTACTGTGTCCATCAATTACCATTTGTTAACCTTGGCGAGGTAGGCTAGACAAATTACACCATGAAACAAACAATCTGACAGACGGACAGACAAGACGCTGGGAATGGGGCCTCCATTTGTCATGGCATAGTGCTGCATACAATGCTCTATTGAAGGCTATGACTGTCGCTGGCGAGCCAGTACGTGAGTTTTGCTTTTACACAACTACACAAGACGAGGGGAGGTTTTTCGAGTGTATGTTTGCATGTATGTATGTTTCTATATTATATAACAGCCCAAACGGCTCGACCGATTTTAATGTGCGAGATGTCGTTAGATTCGTCTTCACTCAGTGTCATAGGCTATATTTTTATGTAATACGTTTTTTCGTAACCTCCAACGAACTTTTTCGTAAAAAACAAGTGATTTTACGCATACTTTCTGACAAAGAACGTGAGCTCAATAGCGTATCTAGCATAAAGAAATCGTCAATTAAACGGCAAAAACTGTTTTCCTGCAATCGGGTATTTTGTTTTTCTTTTCATATATATACTTATTTTATACTATCATGCTTGCGCTTGACCACTTACTCGCCTGATATTTAGCGACCGTTGCGGTCTACGATAAAGCACTTACGACGAAACCTATTCCTTAGAAGATATTATATGTAGGTATATATACTGTACAATTACGAAATAATAGGAACATATATCACTGTGTTCAACAGTAGTACGAAGGCGTTAGTAATGCGAGTTTAGAATGGATTAAAGGTTTTTATACGATATTTTGTAATGGAAAACTAATGTCTTTCCCTCAGGGTCAAATCAATAACAAATAACATTATTACACAACTGCCTAACGAAGGCATTTTCCTGAATTAGTTGAAGGAAATAACTCGTGCTACGGTACCATTTACTTGAAAACTTTAACAATATTTGGCAGAAATATTGGTAATTGATTCCAAACAAAATTTTCAAATATGTGCTATATTGACAAAGCTATATAATTAAAAAAACCTTTTAGGTTAAATGTAAATAAAAACAATTAAAAGTTTTTACTTAACCTTAGGGACAAAAAGTAAGTTGTCTAGCGCAAGTCTATGGTAGCATAGACAAATATGTGAAAACAAAATAGCCGATTGCAGAGAAACAGAGTTCGTCGTCTAAATTAAGATTTGAATACGCTGTTGAGCGAACGTTGTTTTGTGAGAGAGTATGCGTAAAATCAATGTAAAAGATTATAAATGAGTTTTCAGAATAATTATAGTAAAATCACTGGTTTATTTCTAAAAAGTTCATTGGAGGTTACGCAAAAACGTATTTTTTTATTTTTGCGAGAAATGTGTTATTATTATTACAAAATAATAGAGCCTATGACACTCAAGGAATAAAGACGAATCTAACGACACCTCGCACATCAAATTCGGTTAAGCCGTTTACGCTGTAGGCGATCATATAGAAAAATACATACGTACATAAATACCCACATACATATCTTGATAAACATAGCCCTCCTTCTTACAGAGTCGGTTAAAACCTTGCAAAAAAGTTAGTAATATGTCACAGAGTCTCGGCCAAAAAAGTATGTGCTTGCAAGGTCTACTATTTGCAGAACTACAAGTAAAATACCTATTTTAAACAGTTTTTATATCACCACAGCTAATAGCGACTGCTTCATGGTATTGTAAAATTAAATATGCACCTTATGGATTTTCTCATCAGGCCTTTCTTTCAGGCCGTTGACCTGTGTTTCCATGAAAGGGGTGGAATGGTCAATAGGCTTGCAAATCGATGCAGTTCTTTACTCGATTTCACTAGATGGGGGAGGGAAATATATTTTTTAGCTGTATTTGTGTATCATCAAAAATATTTTTTTTTTTTATATCGGGAAACATGGAAATACAAAGACATGAAATGGCATGTACAAATACACATAAATAGATAGTAATAGTTGCAGATACGCCCTCTGGTAATCTATCAGTGATCCGAAATTAATTTGTTCGAATTTCACTTGCCCGTTCGTTAGAGAGTATACTAATGAATGAATTTAACTTCGGTACATAAATTCACACTTGCATGGTACATGCACCGTGAGAAAATACTGTTTGGAGAAAGTGTACAATGTAACAAAGATGCTCTTGATTTACACAACATCATTAATAGGGATTTTTTATATTGTATGTAAGCACAGAATAATTTTTTGTAACCTCCAATGACCTTTTTCTTAATAAATAAGTGATTTTACTAGAATTTGTAACCATATACACGATATCTTGTGAGAAAATATATATGCGTGGAAACACTATATATTTATATATATTTTCTCACAAGATACGTGCTTTCAGCAGCGTATCAAGCGTAACGGAATCGTAAGTTACGACTGCAAAAGCCTCTTTTCTGCTGTCGGGTATGTTTAGATTTATCTTTTTTTATTTGACGTCATAGTCCTATGACGAATGCTATTTGTTTTATTTCACGAGCTCATTACGACCAATCACGAAATGAACGGTTAGTGTTGCACCTGTATCGATAGTTCACGATGCAACCGCATCGATTATTGCAATTTCTATTATCGATATAAATCATAGGTAAACGAACATTTTACTCTATCACGACATTGCCACAGAGTAGGTTAATAAACAGATATGCTTGATACTCTAGGTCACCAGGCTTTTTTAATTTAGCAGTTAAATTAGGTTATGTGATGGTAATGCATAGCATCAGGCGAGTGGTGGTCAATCGTAGATCTATTTTGCGTAAAAAATGTTTCTTTTTTTCTAAAATATAATGGGATACTTTAGAAATAATGTGCCAATGAGTGTGTTATCTTTTAACCAATTATGACTTCGAAAGTATTCTGAATTCAACTAAACCGCAATAGCTAAAGTGCTTATATTTTGTATCGATTAATTTTTATTTGGAATCCAATTGTCCTATTGTTTATAATTTTTCGGAGAAAAATCAGTTTCTATGTGAGTTCTATTGATTATTTTTTTATGGAATCGTCCTTATCATTTGATGTTTCCAGCAGCATAGCTACAGTCTGGCTGGTGATTTGCAGGCCTTGGGTTCAAGTCCCACCACCACCACAATATTTTCGTAATTTTGTATTGTATTTCGTATTCGCGCCTTTGAAGTTTGCCGCCAACTTCAAAAGGAGGGAAGGAACCGTACAGTATTTTTACCATACTCTTCTCACAATAAGATCCCATATCCAACAATGGAACAGTGTAAAACAAACTGGGCTGATTTGAGTATTTTAATCAGGCGACCCATATCTTTATTTTTTCACTACATAAAGATAAACTAGTGACTTTGTATTATAACTTTAAAATAAGTATTTAATCTATCACGGTCATTCAATAAAAGACTATTATGATTAAGAGCACCATGTTCGCGGGCGACAGCCGCCCGTGAACATGGTGTTCGTGCATGTAACTGTGCCGAAATATCGGGAGCTCAAAATTAACGCGTACCACGGTAAATATCCCGTTAATAATATAGTCTTTTAAGTATTTAATGTTATTATTTGACAGATGGACTACTAGAAAAATAATGTTCGTATGCCTACTTGCCCATCTGTAAACTACTACTATCACGTACTGAGGTTACTTCATTACAATCTATCACCGGCGGGTTGCGTGTGAGTGCGCAATTATGGCAACACTGCGAATGGGTAATGTGACATATTGGGAATGTTTTGGTATTTTTGTACGATTGAAGTAGGGCAATGCCATTTGCGTAAATAAACTACTATGGAGTTATAATAGAAGTACAGTTGTAGTAAATATATTATTTAAGTACCTAAAGTTAATAATAAGTAACAAATTATATAGACGCAAAAATATTAGTAAACTAGTTGCGATGCGATGTTAGATTAAGTTTTTGATGGATCAGCCAAGTATCAGCTGGAAGCTTTGGAATCAGTGGACCGGAAAGACTAGCTACTTAGTCTCGAGCACACCGCCGTAAAGTAGCATGTCTGTCTATTCTCTAGTGCATGTCTGTCTACAGGATTCATTTCGGGAAATGTGCGCAAGAGCTTCACGACCTAATTCCACCCTCCCCATTTCACTACAGGACTAGCAGAAAGTCGGCGAATTACCACCCATTTCTCGTTGAAATGAAATGCCAAAAATCCGCACTCAGCGATATCGATCCACATTCCTGTTGCGTACTGCACAAGAATGGAATTCTTTGCCACCATCTCTGTTTCCTGAGACCTACAATCTTGGAATTTTCAAGGCTAGAGTGAATAGATATCTTCTAGATCGACGAGCTCCATTCTCGGCCATACCGTCGCTTAACATCAGGCGAGTTGATGTTCAATCATAGATCTATAATGTATAAAAAAAAAATATGGGTATCTGTATATGTATCTGTGTATACATTATTTTCGTGTAATTTATTTTTAAATTATTCTATGTATTTTTTAGTATATTTACTCATAATCATATTATTTTGAACACTCACCCACTTTTAGTTATTTTTCATGCATGCATCCCAAGGTTATCAGTAAAACGAAGATTTTTATAGAAAAAAATAATGTACAGTATTAAATCGGCAGTAATACCTAAGATCTTGAGTCAGTTAAAAATGATTGTGAAAAAATATCCTACCACACTACTAGCGCCATCTGCAGTATTTTCCTCACTTTCATTTATTACAACTTATTTTATTTCGCAAAATTATTATCGATAAGTGAGGCAAGTTCATCCTTATTTTGATTGCTTCAAGTCACCTACTAACTAAAATTTCGTCAATTGTTAACAGCGCCGGGTGGCGCGTACGTTACCCCGCCGCCTCTCGATCCAGCGGTCGCGGGATCGAGCCCCGCCGCATGGTTCCACAGACGGTGTGTTTTTATAACGACCGTCTTCTAAGAACATGCTATATTGATATTTGTCTCCTCTTATAGATCGTTTCTTCTATAGAAATGGTCTAAGCGGGATTCGAATTATATTTTTGTTTTAAAATTTATAAATTGCCCTTTACTGCTTATCAAAAGCGTGTTTCAATTACGTACCTATCCGTAGTTTCAGTATTATTGTTTAGTTATTATTTTTGTGTTTCTGTATATTAATGTTCGCCAGTGATTCTATAATTGGATCTTTCAGTTTAATAGTTTTTTTTATGAAGGGCAAGTGCCTTTATTAATTACAACAAAACAATATACAAACTACACATACTTAACTAACTAAATTACTACACAAAAATCAAATCTATTACCCCAGACCGATTCAGGTCTAAAGACAATCCAAATGCTCAAACCCAATGGTAAATTGTTGATATATAATATATTTTTTCATATTTGGAACTCTGTAATACTGTCCTGCTATTGCTTGGTAATTGAATATAGTAAACACTTTAAGGTGGAGATTAACGCGCGCAGCTATCTCTCTCGCACATCACAACCTTTATAAACATAAAATCATTGATTAATGTTACTAGAAAAGTGAGAAATTAATTTGTTTATTTAAATAGGAGAAGTACAAGTGGCGGGAAGACGCTGGATGCAAGCCGCTTCCAATCGGTCTTTTTGGAAATCCATGGGGGAGGCCTATGTCCAGCAGTGGACTTCTTATGGCTGAGATGATGATGATGATGATGAAATAGGAGAAATATTAAAAAAATATTATTCAGATATCATTTATACTGGCGACAAAGAAGTGAAAAAACATATATTTTCCCACTCCTCAGCCATTTTTTACGCAAGATAGATCTACGTTTGACCACTCACTCGCCTGATGCTAAGCGACGGTGTGGCTAGGTTGAAGCACGTCTATATAGAAGATGTCTATTCATGCTAGCCTTGAAAATTCCAAAATAAAAATAATATTAAAGAAAAACTTTTTTAAATTATTTCATCAAAATAAATAGATTAATCTCTCATACCATAAAATCTCTAATATAATACTAATATCCATACTCAATGATTTTATATGTTTAAAAATGCTGTGATGCGCGAGAGATAGCTGCGCGCGTTGAGCGACTACATAGAATGGGGAAATACAAAGTGGTATTTCCACACACGGACTCTTTATAAGTCTACACAAAAAACTCAATAATTAGTAACAAATAATTAACCAGGTCGGTCAGTTCGCTTGCTCTCTGTAGTACCAGCGCAGAGCGTGAGAAAACCGTATTTAGGGTTCCGTATCTGAAAAGGAAAAAACGGAACACTTATAGGATCACTTTGTTGTCCGTCTGTCTGTTTGTCTGTCTGTCTGTCCGTCCGTCCAGGTGTCAAGACCGTTATCTCGGGAACACGTGAAGGTATCGTGTTGAAATTAAAACCTTATACGTAGACCCATAGTCTCTTGCTGCAGAGAGAAAAATCAAACTTCTCAGTTTTCATAAAAAAAAAGTTACAGCCGAATAAGTCGTAAAAAATGCACATTTGACACTCACAAGGGAATCAAAACCTATGGGGTACTTCCCTTGACCTAGAACTATGAAATTTGGCAAGAAGCATTGTGTTAGAGTACACATATAGGAAAAAATCCAAAAACTGGAGATTTTTAATTTAATAACAAAAAAATTGTGTCTTTATGCAAGGAATGAGGATCCAAATTTTAAAGTGAATTAACCGTATCATGTGGGGTATTATATGAAAGAGCTTAATTAGCATAAGTTAAAACAGGTTTTTAAATATTTTTCGGTTTATGAAGGAAAATATAAAAAAATATGATTTCCCCCTTTTATCTACTAGTTTGTACGGAACCCTCGGTGGGCGAGTCTGACTCGCAGTTGTCCAGTTTTATTTGAACCTACAAATGCTACAAATGTCAAGTTCAAACGTGACGGAGGTAACTTTTAGTACTTAAGCTGCCTGCATTCGAGCTTGTACAACAAATAAGTGCTTTTAAGTGAATATACTGTTGTTTATGATGTGTACTTACAATTGACATCATGGGAATGAAGTTTAAATAAAATATTCACGCGCAGGCGCATGTGAAGACGATGAGGTCATTATGCTTGGATACTTTGTGGACGTTATATGCTGTAAAGCAATTTTTAACCGACTCCCAAAAATTTCTAAATTCGACTTTTTTTTTGGTATGTTCGTTCAGCGAATACTCCGTGAGTTATGAATTGTTTTTCATGATATTTTTTATTTGATTGGTTTAACCTCAGTGGTGGTCCCATATAAATTTTATCAGTAAATTTTTCTAATATCCCTACTCAATGATATTATATGTTTAAAAATGTTGTGATGCGCGAGAGAGATAGCTGCGCGCTTCAATCTCGACCTTAATATGTGTAGGACAGACAAACAGACACCGTAGCTACAACCATAGTACGGAAACCCGAAAAGTAAAAAAAAAAGTGCTTATTAATACTTTTCGTTTAAAAATTAACAAGGATTATCAGTATGATCATTTGTCGAATAGTTTTGATGTTGCCCTTATTGTATGGATTCATGATTTTTTACAAGTTCATTCTTTCATTTTATATCTTAAAAAAATTGGTATGCGCGAGCGAGACGTATGATAGTTAAACCAAAGTTAAATCAGAAACGAGACTATTTTTCCAAGCTTAACTTTTACTTACAGCTTGAGTGTGTTATTAGAAAACCCCCAATCATTGGATCGAAGCAACCTTCAGCAAACACTAATGAATAAATGAAGCGTCAATCACAGTGATTGATGCCCTTTGCTTCTGGGCAACTGACAATTACAATCACTGCCTCGTTTATTGCAGCAGAATAATGGCGCCACTGTCGCAACTCTCAAACAAAATTATGAACTTCGCTTACGATAATGTAGTACGATAATTAGGCCACATGAACGTAAAAGTTGGTCGTGTGTGTTAATGGTACTTATTTTCTTTACTTTTTTACTTCCTTGATAGTGTTTTTCTATTCTTATCTATCGGGGTATCTTTTTACTTTCCAAATAGTTTTTGTCGGATCGATTTCGATGGTTAGTTGATGAATTGAAGTTAAAATTGTAGGAATTAGGAGCAATTTGATATATCGTTCCAAGATGTCTTACGCCGATAGTGTAGGCTTTTGTTTTAGTGTCTTTTGTAGTTCACAACAGATATTAGAAAGACTAAGGTTCAAGTTGCGCAACGAAATCTTTCCACTGCAAAAAGTTATTACATTTTATGCAGAACCAAGTCAAGCTATTTTAGTTAGAATAGAAAAGCTGTATGGATAATGGATATACAGAGTAACTTAAAGACAGATAATAAAAGTGAAAGTACAACGGCGGTCTTATCATATAGATTTCTTCCAGGCAACCTTAGGGGTGGATAGGAATTCTAACAGTACACATTAAATAATATAGTTATGTCTTACTAAGTTAATATAGCAATTATTCCATAACTTACTATCGTATATTATTATAGTGCGTAGATACGCACTATAATAATATACGATTACAAAGTTGATTGTATAGTTCGTAAATTTATTTGTCACAGATATTTTTAAAGAGAGGTGTTTTTTTTTTTGTTTTTTTTTTATCAGCCCTGTTTGTAAAAACTGTCCCACTGCTGGGAACGGGCCATCTTCTCATTGTGAGAAGGGTTAGGCCATAGTCTGCCACGCTGGCCAAGTGCGGGTTGGCAGACTTCACACATCTTCAAGATCATTGAGAACTCTCAGACATGTAGGTTTCCTCACGATGTTTTCCTTCACCGTTTGAAGTTGGCGGCAATCAACAATACGCACATAACTTCGAAAAGACAGAGGTGCGTGCCGTGGGATTAGAACCCAGGATCTGCGGATCACAAGTCAGACGGTCTCACCACTAGGCTGCCGGAAACGTGAATTTACCAAACGCAAATAAAAAATTGCAAATCTCTTTCGTCAACTTTCTTTTATCTTCTTCTTTCTTTCACTCTCACCACATTTTCGAACTATTTATTCAAGTTATACATTAGATAATATATATTTTATCGACAACGAACTTGCGTGCTCGAAGTAATGAGAACTGCTGCAAGATGATAGGACTGTGCCCAACTTGAGGGCGCTGTCGTTCTCCTAGGAAGCTATATACCTATTTAAATAAATGTTTTTGTATTAGTAACACCTATTTTGAAATATTAAATAAATAAATATTTTGGGATATTTCACACAACACCATCTAGCCCGAACTAAGCAAAGCTTGTACTATGGAACTAGATGACATAGAATACATAATTAATATACTTTTTTTGTTGTTGTAAATATATACATACGATACATAGAAACACCCAGACACAGAACAAACATCCATGCTCATCACACAAATATTTACACTGGGTGGGGATCGAACCCACGACCTACAGCTTAGCAGGTAGACATACTACCAACTGAGCCACAAGGCCAGTCAATATTATAGAGTAGGTTGATATTATTTCTTGCTTATTATTGAAACTACAAATCGATGTAGTGTTTTTTTTTACAATCACACAATAAAACGCGACTCTGTCTGTACCAACAATAGATCGTAAACCATTGTATGTGATAATGTTACTTTTAATTAATTTTCTTTCTCTATTGCGTAACGTCTACTACATACTTTGTGGATTTTCTTGATATGCTTATAATACGCAGGTTAGGCGGAAAAGGTATAAGACGAAAGGGTCATAAAGTACTTGTGATTATGAATGACTTCCCTTACCCTACTTAGGTTTGAATGAAATGATATGGATGATAAGGCTATGCTTCTGATGACTCGATTAATTTGGTTTTGCCGTACCGCGTACGAAGTCGCGGCGAGTATGGTAGTCTAAAATAATATAATACAAATACAAATTCAAATTATACACTTTTTCATCATGTAGTTTTTATTAATGAAACGAATGAGCTCAAACTCAATTATGAGGACTGGAGGATAATGGTAATCTCCAGTGGTAATCTCATAGCACAGTCTTCAGATCCTCTTTCGATGTCATGTAAAGTACCCAAAACAAAGTCCAAACTCAACTATCTTAGCATTTTCCATCAGGAAGCTCCAGTCACATCCTGGTTCCATTATCAGATCAGCTCCATGCCATAACAATATTACATTGTCATTGCAATTGCAAATTTTCAGCTCTAGGAAACCGGAAAGTGGGTCTTTAACTTGCAAAATTACAGACACCGGGACAGTTGAAAGTAAATAAATTATTGAAATATTAACGATTTTGTCAACTGTAGAGTGTCCTTGTACAATAAATTGCGAAAACCGGAGATGCGGTGTTGGGATGCGCGTGCGCCGCGACGCGCTGTGACGCAACCGGACGATTACAACAATCATGGCGTATTGTTGCCATTGTGTTGCTACACACTCGGACGATGACTGATGTGCAATTATTTGCTTTTATAGGCTATGGATAGATGAACCTAGATGACTAAGTAACGTCTAAAATTTACATCTTTTAGCACTTCAATCAATGCAGCAGCTATAAGAAGTCCACTGCTGATGGACATAAGCTTCCTCCATAAAAATATTCTGATTTCTGATTTCTGATTTCTCCATGGATTTCCAAAGAGAAATTATTGCAAGCGGCCTGTATCTTCTTCCTGCTACTTGTATATGAGGTGGTCTGTCTACATTGTGGCTGGTTCTTCTACGATACGCGTGCCGGTGCGTGATCTCCATTCAAGAATTTTCGGCCCCATCAGCCATCAGCACTGCGTGCTATGAGCCCTGCCCACTGCCACATCAATTTGCTACTCTGCAGTGAAGTTTCGACTACGATTTTTTTAATATCAGGTTCTATCTCGTAGAGAGACCCCGAGCAAAGCTGCTCTTTCCATAATTCGTTGCGTGAACAACTTTTATCATGAGCACAACAAAAAATTCGTGAAAAACTCAGCTGTTCTAAATAGGTCGTACCAATAATATGTACGGATCAGCCAATTAAGCGAATGTTGAGTTATAATAAATAAATAAATAAATATTTGTGGACATTTCACACAACACCATCTAGCCCAAACTAAGCAAAGCTTGTACTATGGAATTAGATGGCTGATAGAATGCATATATACTTTTTTTTGTAAATATATACATATAATTCATAGAAACACCCAGACACAGAACAAATATCCATGCTCATCACACAAATGTTTGCCCTGGGTGGGGATCGAACCCACGACCTTTCAGTTCAGCAGGTAGACGTAGACACACTACCGACTGAGCCACAAGGCCAGTCATAGTAAAAGTTATTTGTAATTCTGGGTACAATGATCTCTTTTCTACTTGGCACCGCAGTACCTACCTTTACATCTGCAAGTACGAACAACTATACTTCCTTCACGTCGTTCGACGAACAGTCAAACGGATTTGTACGAGTATACGGCGTTTCTACGAAACCAGTCACGGAGCGTCAAGCTTCATTTAACATTGCTATTTGCTATCGTTGAGAACTGTATATTAGGGCCCTCACATACGACGGATACTTGTCTTGTCCTAAAAGTACGCCTGAGAAACTGGGTACGTTTGAATGAAATTTAGCAAGATTATTACTCAAACTATGTAGAAGGTTCTGACATACAGAACACAAATTTAAATTTAAAATATTGATATTTTCAATCGCCTCCATTTTGGAAATTGTGAATTACGGCAAACTATATGACCTGATGCCATCATTTCAATTCTGCCACAATAGTACATAGAGGCAAACTATATTATGACCTGATGCCATATCATTTAAATTCTGCCACAATAGTGCATCGAGGCAAACTATATGACCTGATGCCAGCAAACTTTCCATTTATATATTGTGAGCCTTAAAAAAGATCGCACTAAGCGATTTTGAGATTCTTAATTAGAACTGCTAATTTGTGTTAAATAGTATCTTCAAGACATCCAGATATATCAAGACCAGACCATATCGACGCTTTCCTTTGGAAATGTAGTCATTTAATCATAAAACAAAATTAACGAAAAATGAACAAGTGAATCCGTAGGATGCAATTATTCACGACAACTCCTTACGTTCCAGAACGTTTACGCAGCTTAAAACTAATTTGTACATAGAGAACAATCGTGGCACAGTCAGCGTGTTTCCTGCCGTTTCTCCACGCGGCTATTGTTGCACGTTTCCACAGATATTGCAGCGGGAAACTGAAACAATGACGCGGATTTGGGGCGTGATACACGCGTGTGGAAATGAGCCTTAAAACACAGATTAGAATGAAACAGATGGACAACACGACGTATTCGATGGTATAGCCGCAACACGTCACATCCTCGAATCGTTACATTTACGACACGTCATGTTCTCAAAACGTCATATTCGCAATACGTCATACTCTCAAAACGCAACATATCTCTCATCTCATTCTCAAATCGTCAACAGGTAAGTACAAGTAACAAGTAAGTAATAACATAAGTATCTCTATATTAAAAGAAAATCAAAGTACCTAACTATTGAGTATACGAATTTTACGAGAATACAGGTATGCACACAGGTACCGTATAATCTGTATTTCTCGCAGGAAGTTTTTTTTAATGTGTGGTTATTTTCTTTTTATTCGAATCTAATAACACCTGCACAACAAATTGATCTAGCCGAAAAAATCTAGCAAAATTTAAAATCTAGCGAAATTGATCTAGCTTTTTTTAGCTATAACAAGTAATATACATATAAAGATAAATGTATACTCACGCACATACACTCGAAAAAATCACCTCCTTTTTGTACAGTAGGGTAAGAATATGAAAATTTAAGACGTGTCTACTAGTAACTTTGTCCTATCATAATCTGGTGCTAGGGTGAGAATCGGTGAGATGTACGTTTGCATAGGCCAAGCAGAGATTTTGTAAGCATGCGGTAACGCGTCTGTGTGTGTTTTGTATGTGTAAATAATTAGAAATTGAGAAATATGCAAATTTAAACTGCGTTCAGATAAATATCGTTTTTTATACCTAATAGTTGATTGTATTCTAATTTGAGTCTTAAGTGTACCTATGTTGTAAGGGTATATGAGGTTACTGAATGTCTAGTAATAAGAATATAAGTACGGCTACCTCGATGTTCAATTTTAGTTTCTTAACCGACAATGGTGAAACCAAAAGGATGGTTATGTTTTCATCCCGTGTGGATGTATGTGCACCTGTTCTCGCACAACTTCTAAACTACTTACCATTATGCAACTTAGGACTTACGGCTTTGATTTACAAACTGAATTTTAGACCTTTTGGGATTTGTCATTTTGGCCCTCTGGACTTTTTGACGCTGGACCTTTTGGCCCACTGGACCTTGTCGCCCTGAACGTTATGAAAAACGGTGGTGATTATGTTGATGAAGATAGCTTATGTGCATCTCTAGGTTCTTAGCTATCTGTGTACCAATTTTCATAAAGATCGGTTCAGCCGTTTGACCGTGAAACGTAACAAACAGATAGATTTTCGTTATAATATTAGTTAGGACAAAGGTTTATAGTATTTAAGAAGTCTGTGAGTTAGGATATAATTATATAAACTGGCCCACTTTGAGAACACTCAGACATGTAGGTTACATGACGCCGAAATTTCAAACGGTGGAGGTAGATCCTTCACCGTTTGAAGTTTACCGCCATTACAATAATTTTGACAACAGATATGATAGGACAGGTTGCTCTAATCATATCTAAAAGTCACCAGCTTAAGGTATGATGAAACCTAAGTTAAATAAATTACACTTTAAAAAACTAAAAAACACGCTACAAATTATTATGGTCAAAGTTCATTACAAGACTTTTCTTACAAATCCAAACACAGCTATGATACGATGTTCCATCATGAAGTTCTAGTTCATATCTTCCGGCTCCATCATCAGATTAGTTCGACAGTACCATATTATTGTATTGTCATCAGAACTACATACAGCTGCCAATTTTCATGACGCTACGATCCTTGGAAAATGGTTAAATTAGTTACCTTAGATTTCATTACATAGTTACATACAGGTCGACCTAATAAAAGCGTGTTAAAAACAAAACCACTTACGTCAATAGCTCTACCGACAACCTCGTCTCATTAGGCTAAGCCTAACGACTGCAGCCTACATTCACAGGATGTTTAACAAACTAAACTCCATAAATAATCTCAGATTAAATCAATCAGTGCGATTTCCTACGTAATTCCGTCATCTTGTTTCCTACGGTTACTAACTGAATGTTTATGTATTTCAGTTAGTAACTAGTGAACTAGTTCACATTAATGTTTTCTAAGGTTTTTGCTATTATTACTCATTGAAATTATAAATGTAATACGAACTAAGGTAAGGTATTCCATTACCAAGCGGTTTGGATTAGGAAGATGGAAGCGAACCTTTTAGTTCGAACTGATGGCATAGCCTATAATTTAATATTTTAAATAGTTTAATAATTTAACATAGTAAATACGCCATCTTAACGCTGATCCATTATATCTTAATATGTTTTAAGAGATTAACGTTAATGTGAGTGATGAAATAAACAGTATCAAGTGTTCACAGGCTGGTAAAATGCCGGAAATATTTTCATCGCTACAATTTGTTTTACGATCTAAGTCTATTAATTATTTAGATTAAATTAAAACGTAGTACGTTTCAATAGCATTGGTATATAAATATGTGGTGTATAAATACTTTAAAAAAAATACCCTCAAAAAATTGTACTCCCTCGCCTCGTTGTTTTTTATTTTCGAAATATGGGTTCGACGCGTCGTGGAAAACACGTTTCGGATATACCGCATGACGGGTTAAAGTGGGTACACCGACATAATAAAGAGTTTATCTATCAATCTATGACTATCCCATGATATTCGTCAAGTATGTGTCCGTAGTAATAATGTGAAGAGTAAACAGAATCGATTCATGATGTAGTGTGAAGTGATATGTATTCAACAAGTGCTGCCCGATAATGAATGTAGTGCGACATCTCGAATGATCGGAATTCATTTACATTACGACTTCGGTACTTGTCTTACTTAGAACCAGCACTTGTGTTAAGCATGATACAAAGAGCAAATAGACGATCGAATTGTTCGCTCCGAACATGCTGAGAACCTTCAAAAACGCTCGCCGATCATGGCTAGTACTTTGATTGTACCCACAATTTTATTTCAATATTACTTTGACCTTTGTCTTGCTTTCTCGTCTGTAGTAAGAGCGAGACAAAAGTCAAAGTAATTAATTGTAAGTAAAATAAAGTTATTTTTTTTTCCTTTTAGTTTTTTTTTTCAATTTGTTTTGCTAATGCTACCTTCGTCTAGGCGTTGCTAGATGAGTAGAATATTTTTTTATTTGTCCTTTGAAGTAGTAGTTATGTGATGAGTAGATAAATAAAGTTATCTTTCAATACTTATAATCAAATTTTTCAATTTAAACACATATTTTACCGATAATGAACTCAATGGTCCCGTATATTTTAATAAATTTTAATATTCTAGTACGTACTATCGAGACAAGTATTAGATACGAGTATCTGAGATATTCAGTAGCTAAGTAAGATAAGTTATGCGGCTGGGAAATTACTAGCGGGTTAAGTTAGTATGGACCAGAACGTCGAAAACAAAATTATTATGAAAAGTAACGTGTTGTTATACATTTTTAACCAACTTTCAAAATGGTTGTCAATTCGACTATGTTTTTTTTTGTATGTTTAATCACTGATTACTTTGCCTATTATGAATCGTTGTTGATGATTCTTTGTTTGGTAGGTCAGAAGTGGTGCCATATAAAATTTTATCAAAATCAGTTTAGTACCTACATTGTTTTTATTTTAATAAAAATGTCGTCTAAGTAAACAAATTGCGTATTTCGAAGTCGGTTTTTTTTTCAGTTTTTAAACTGTAATTATTATTTGAACAAACGGGTTACTCATGTCTATTTTGGATCTGATATTTCCGACTATAGTTTAAATCTCATTCCAAACTAACTACTAAGGGCATACAAGTTTACTTGTATGTCCATAGTATGAAGAAAACTCCTTGTCTGAACTTTATGACGCTTTATTATTACTTATAACACTGCACTTATTTCACTGCACTGAGCGGTCTGACGCTAAGACCGCCTTTTTACTCCCGAGTTACGCCGCGACTCCCTTTTTCGAAGGGCCGCTCGCGCTCGTCCGCCCGCGATATATCCCCTCCCCGGAATTACAACATCACGCCATCATCCGGGGTAGCGTTCATTCTGTTCGATCACCGTTCTCCAGAGTATATAAATTAAGAAAATAGCAGTGCTGCCACTCCGCAACACTGAAAACACCGCACACCACATACAACAAATATTCAAATCATGACACTCGGCCATCCGCTTTTGTGCAACGTCCCGATGCACAACAACTCTCTAAAAGCAAGTCTGATTAATCATATCGAACCCTTTGGACTCCTTAAAGATTTGCTGCAAAATAAAATAGTTAAACAGTAATTATTATGCTAATTTTATAAAACTACTTATGGCACACTAAACTTTGTAGTATACGTTGTCGTAACTAGTTATTATTGTAGATACAAATAATCATGACACTCGGATTCGTTTTTAAATATGACAATTATTTTATGTTTATTCTAGCTGGTCTGGGAACCGGAGGCTTCCTATTCGTGTGTACACTATGCAGATAAATCATTGTTGTACAAATATGTTGTACGGATCGAGTATATATTCTGGTATTTCCAGAGGTTTGGTATATAATTAAAAAAAGTACATAAAAACTTATTCAATTCGCATTATTAATTTACTGTCGGTTACTCAATTACTTCCTCCTCTGGTTTAGTGATTGCGAACGGAAGCATCATTATATAAATGTCCCAATGTTGAAGTGGCCACTGAAGTAGCATTCAAACCTTGTAGACTTGGACTTGTAGACTTTTTTTTTATGAAAAACTCTATAAATACTCCTTTTTGTTATTCGTCCAAACATTAAAATGACCAACGACAAAGCTTGAATAAAATGAAAGCAAATTTCGTCCAAAAATAATTACACATAAATTCAAATATTTAGATCCAACTCAAACCAGCTCCAGTAATAATATGGTGACACGAGTACGTTAATTTTGTAAGTGCTCTCATAGGAATCAACATTTTAAACTGTATTTCTGTCATTGTCCTGCCATTACCAAATAGCATTTTAAAATTGTGTAACGTATACTCCCCAAATCCGAGTAATACAGAGAATAAGAGAACGGAAATAATTTTCCAAACCCCTTTTTTTTTAGCAAGTCGCTACAACCGCATTAATTTCTGTCAAGCTTGTGGATGATCGGCAAAGCACATGAGCAAAATTTTGTCAGTTTAGAATGTCAGAAGTATTATTATTTTCTAATCACTAAATTTCATTATCATAGGGACAAATTAGTCACGATAAACTACAGGTAGCTGATCCATTGTCAGTCCTTCACCAACCGTTATTTGACTGGCGTATACCTGTTGCTGTTTACCATTAAATTGATGTACTATCAAGTTGAATCACTTCACATCACAGATGCCCTGAGTTGACATCTGTCGGATTTTAATCTGTTGTTTGCCAAATTCTTCTTCTTAATCGTACACTCTAGTCAGAGTGGTCGTGGTTGCAATGGCGGTGGCTCCTCGCCGTCACCGTCACTCTCCAGGCCAGCTGCTCTTCTCGCGATGCTTCTCCATTTCTGCCGGTCGGTTGCATTGCGAGTACACTCTACTTCGGTGGACTGCGTAGCTTTTCTAATGAGGTCGGTCCAACGTGTTGGTGATCGTCCAGGACTTCGCTTGCCTTCTACACGGCCATGCATATGCTGCGATAGGCTCTCCGTCGAGTGCTCTTTTCTTGAGATCTGCGCAAAGAACTTCAGTATTTGCAATTGCCCAGTCGACGATAATCTATTTCGTATATGAATCTCTTTGAGGATAGAGTTGTTGGTTGTTTGTCAAATACGTCATCACTATTTTGATGACACGTTAGCTAGAAAAAATACTGTACACATTACATACTAACAGTACTCAAACCGAGAATGTGGACATATTTATTTTCCCATCCAATATTTATAGTACTGATGTAACAGTAGAGCAGAAATTACTTGACTAGGTTTTAATAAACTTAGCTGTAGGTAAAGACAGGGAATGTTTATACACAGAAGCATACTTAATTCCTTTTAGTGCACACCTGAACTAATACTAAAGCATCAAAAGAGAAGAAGCAGGTAATCACTTCCATAAATAAAATTAGTCTCAATATTTGTCTTATTAATTTCTGTTGTTTTTTTTTTTAAAGGTCTATATAATGTCGACTAGTCATATCATAACTGCTCTTGCACTGAGTACAAGCCAGTGGTGATTTTGATAGTTGCCGTTTTATTTCAACTAAAAATCATATTTCGGAAACGTTACCAGTCCTATCAAATATTGCTTATTTTTAATGAAGATATTTTTTTATTTATCGATTAATTTTCGTATGCTGGATCCAATTCTGTTATACGCTTACCAAAATTATACTAGATTTATCAAAATGTTCATATGCACGAACGATATTTAACGATATTGATCTAGAACCTAGAAATACTTGCACGCTTTGACAGCAAAAATAGAGGACCAAATGTTATTACTATCATAAGACCACATATTTGTATACCTATTTTGCAAGAAATAAATTAATTATGAATATTCAGTTTTTATATTTGACTAATTTTTGAACTCATAAACTGTACTTTTACAATAAAACCGCCACCGGTGCAATCTATTTTTGAGGCTACTTTGTTTGAAATATGAAACTGATCAATCAGTTCTCTCTGACGACTAATTTTAATTTTATTTGACATTATGTGTATCTTTTATTGCTTCTGCTTTGTCTTATTTTATATATTTTTGGTTTGTGTATTAATCTAATAACAAATAATAATATTTTTTTTTTTTTAATTTTCGCATGTGCATGATGCTGTCTACCTGACATTTGTACGCCTAATCGGCACAACATGATTTTAAGCGACTAAATTTAGTGTAACATCTTTTATGCACTTGTTGTATAAAATTCTCGTGTTGTATGCAAATAAATTATCTTTATCTTATCTTTATCTTTATCTCTTTGAATTATCTTTAGTTTGTGATAAGAAACTTCGGTCATCGCTTAAATTCAAAGTCAAATTATTTCTTGGGCTTGTAACAAAAGTGTTATATTAGAAAAGCCCTTTTCAAATTAGTATTTTTTGTTACGTTTGTACTCCAAGCTTTTTCTGTTATAAAATACAATTTAACGTAGTTTTTATTAATTTAGATATAATATATTCTATTTATTTATGTCATTTTTATATCCAATAACATAATAAATAATAAAAGGATGTCGTCAAACTTATGTCAATATTCATAATAATGTTCAAAAGGCCAAAATAGAATAATAAAAAATATGCCAATCCACTTATGGAAGAAAGTAGAAAATATGATCCGCTGTTCCATTAGAACGAGAATTCAGCAAGATCTATTTTCATCAACTCATTCAAGGCATAAAATAGGTTTCTCTCAAAGAAACGTTTACTACGTACGTTTACTCTCGACTAATAGTTTTGTAATATTATCGAGTGGTTCATTTAACATACAGATTTGTTTATATATATTTTACGATAATTGTCAACGCTCATCACTGCTTACGTCACTGTCCAGCGGACAATTCAACAAAGTGTAGACACTGCTCTGCAGTTGCAAAAATAACGTGGGTGTTCAAAACATGACATCTAATTACGTTGGCACATACAGATCGCTGATAACTATATATATTTTTATAATAATCCTTAACCGAATAGTATTTTTTGGTAAATGTCTTAGGCTTACTCATTTATCAATTCATGAATCTTATTGATGGAGTAATTTCCATTCTCTCTATAATCTAATAATAATAACCATAATAATTGAGAATCTTATAATTGCAAACAGATTACTCATAAATTTATTCGCTCTAACGCACTATACGCGTTTTATCAAAAGTAAGTGTAAGTCACTTCTAAGTCGATTCTAATTAGTACGTTTCGGAAATTTCAAGCATAGTGGCATTTGTCAAGACTCCTCCCTCGACTCTTTGAGTTTCTATGCACGTCAAGGTTACTTGCTGCGTGTCCGATCGGTTGATCTCTCATATATGATTTAAATTTTCTCTATGAAACTCGAAACTACATCAAAACTGGAATTATAACGTTATATCATCATTAAAAGTCAGGTGCTCAGGTTCTGGGAAAGTCCGATCAATGATTCTGCTATTCAACGCTTAACATAATCACATTAAAATGATCATTAATCGACTGGATTAATCAAATCCACTAAAATACAAGATCTGTGTACACTCTTGCACACCATATACATATTATACAAAATTTAGTTAATCAAGTTATTTTGGATTAAATACAGTTTGGAGCTTCTACTTTCCTTTGAATAGGCTTGACCTGCTGCAGTTTAAAACGTTCATGGCTGGAAGCTAAGTGTTCCGTGACCGGTTAAAATTATCATCCTGAAACCAAACCTTCATGGTTACAGCTAAAACATCATTGAATAATTGAACTTAAATCTTACAGCTCACTTACATGGTTGCAACGAGAACATCATCAAATCTTCAAACTTCGACATCGTCAAATCTTCAAACTTCAAACATCATCAAAACTTCAAACTTCAAATATCGTCAAATCTTCAAACTTCAAACATCGTCAAATCTTCAAACTTCAACCTTACAACGCGCCTATATGGCTGCGGTGAAATCATCATAAAATCTTCGAACTTTCCTTACGGCACA
Source organism: Lycia hirtaria (assembly GCA_947563715.1). NCBI lineage: Eukaryota > Metazoa > Arthropoda > Insecta > Lepidoptera > Geometridae > Lycia > Lycia hirtaria. Next base: position 24,953,446 of record OX387376.1, read on the forward strand.
CCTACATGGCCATACTTCTTTAGAATATTACCCTGCAGCTCATCTACATGGTTGCAGCGATAACATCATCAAATCTACGAACTTCAACTTTACGGCACACATACATGGCACTCTTTGGAACATTTTCCCTGCAGTTCACCTACATGACTGCAGCTAACAAACTCATAAACACTAAAAATCCTTGAATTTCAAACTCGCAGTAACACTAAGTGTAGTTGTTAACACTAAGAAATGCACTTTAATTTTCAGCACTGTCGATACTCTGATATCTTAGCGCGGCTTTAAATTCCGCCTCCATGATTACAAAGCGTCAACGGATAAATATTCGCGACAAGTTACCGGTACACAATGGTACTATTTCTGAGGTTACACATGCCTTTGAAATTCAATTAAGATTTTAAGTCAATCGAACTATGTTATCTCTGTATAATTCAACTTCATAAACAGACTTCTGTATTAAATATTTACGCAGTGATACTCTGGTAAATCCATCAATATTGTAGCTCTACTCATATAAAATTTCGTTTGACACACTTATGTGGTTCAAGATCTTACAATAGTTACGTCACAAAGTAGTTATAGTGTTGCAGGTGGAGATACAATACCAAAATTTCGCTTCATGGTATAGCATACTTACACGACTAAAGACAGTGCTACTAGTTGTAGTAGACTAGTTGTCGTACTAGAATATTTTACTTGCGGTACTTTATTAACCTTACAGAAAAATGAACACAGTACAACTCGCCCTAAATGGCCGTAACTGTAAAGACAGGATTCCACCAGTGTGCGGCTCTGTACCGCACAGAGTGCAGCATAAATGTATTTCTTGGTGAACTCTTACGGGCAGCACCAGCAAACTGTGCGCGCACTCTATTCGACAAACCGTGAACTTTTGTCGCGCACTCCTCGGTCTCGCGTTGTACCCGCGACGACGCACTCGCACACATGTTTACACACTAAACTGAAAGTAAAGCACATTTCCGAGGTATAAATGTTCGTGTACAAATGTACCGTACAGCACGAATACTAAAGTTACGCACAACTGAGGTGGTGGACACAGGCAATCTACTATTGTGATCAAGTTCGCGCACTGCAAAAGGTCTGCACCAAATTTTTATCAACAAGTGTTCTGAATCTGAACCCAATTTTAGTGGAGCCCAACCTTAACAGCTAGATAATAAGCTGTTAAGTTTACCATAATATTTTATTTGCATTACTGTTACCAATATTCTAGAAAAACTACATTTAGAGGCTGTATTGATGTAGCCCAGTTACCGAATTAAAATATTTTACTCGCAGCACTTTACTAGTCTTCTAGAAAAATAACACACTGCTGATCGCTGACACGGCCACAGACCGATATGCCATAGCCATTGTATTATTAAAAACACTACTCTCACCATCACACCAAAAAATATTACCACGCTATGGTTCCTCTGAATGGCTGCAGCATAATCAAATACAAAAAGTAAAAATGGTTCTCAAACAAGAAAAACATATTTTCGTATACTTGTCTCTCGGGATGTTAACGAAATAATTTACTAATGACTTACTTACAACAGACTTCATTTCGTTTAAATTACGATAAAATTATCGGGGAGTAGCCCCAACCACACTATCAAAATTTCATTAGGTTATAATAAAATCGTCGGATTATAATCTTTAATCGCTGTGCTACAATAAAATAATCTGGGAGTAACCCAGATCACATCTCATTGCAGTATCTTAACAGATTCTGTCTACCCGTATTAAGAATATCCCGTTATAATTATTTTAGCACCCTGTTTCAACACTTTTAAGAACCATTTTTCCAATTCGATATGCGTGACAAATTTTTAACATCAATATTCAATAATCGGAGGGTAAAATATAATCTCGCAAGTGACTCACGATTTTACCGGGCTCGGCTCGCAGGTTGATTGCCACTTCTGATATATGAAGAAAACTCCTTGTCTGAACTTTATGACGCTTTATTATTACTTATAACACTGCACTTATTTCACTGCACTGAGCGGTCTGACGCTAAGACCGCCTTTTTACTCCCGAGTTACGCCGCGACTCCCTTTTTCGAAGGGCCGCTCGCGCTCGTCCGCCCGCGATATATCCCCTCCCCGGAATTACAACATCACGCCATCATCCGGGGTAGCGTTCATTCTGTTCGATCACCGTTCTCCAGAGTATATAAATTAAGAAAATAGCAGTGCTGCCACTCCGCAACACTGAAAACACCGCACACCACATACAACAAATATTCAAATCATGACAATAGTATCTAACAGGGCCCCCTGTTTTAAGTTTACATAAATTATGATGTGCAACTACGGAACCCTACTTTGCCCGTGTCACGACACGCACTTGGCCGGGTTTTCATTTTATTTAAACTATAATGATATAATATTAGGATAACAGTCAGCAAGTTGCTCCCATGCCCATATTACTTTTTAGACTGAGTGAGTTAACTATATGCCCGTTTCCATACTTAGCCCACACCTGTCAATATGACAGCGGGCAGTTTGTATGGAAAACTTATTGAAATTCATTCATCCATTAGCATTAGTCCATACATTAGCCCGTATTCTACGCGGCACGTAAGTTGATCACTGGAAACAATATTGCACTTTAAATCATAATAATAATTAATAAGTAATTCATATCACATAACAGAAAACTACGATCAATAATCTGTGCCCATAAAATATGTTACACATTACATAACGTATATTACTTACATATAAACATTTAGTTAAAATGTATTAATTTAATTGTTTAAGGTAGAGTTGTCGTGGTTAGTGGATAGGTACCATTTGAAATTTGTCATTGTTCGTTTTTTTTTTAAGTCGTTGATTAGTGATTTGTACCTAGTATCATACTATTTACTATTTAGCAAGTTGAAGTGGCAGTGGGCAGGGCACATAGCACGTAGAACTGATGGCCGATGGGGCCGAAAGGTTCTCGAGTGGAGACCACGTACCGGCAAGCGCAGCGTAGGAAGACCAGCCACGAGATGGACAGACGACCTCATACAAGTGGCGGGAAGACGCTGGATGCAAGCCGCTTCCAATCGGTCTTTTTGGAAATCCATGGGGGAGGCCTATGTCCAACAGTGGACTTCTTATGGCTGAGATGATGATGATGATGATCATACTATTTGTATCTTTCTATTAATTCGACAATCACCAATAATTGACAGAAAAATCTCGTATTTTGTGTGATCTTGTGTTGAAAAAAAATATCGTTATATCTGTACATAACTAATAAGGAAATTGTATTATAAGAATCATGTTAATACTATTTGTTTTATATAGGTTTTGACTCCGAACAATTTTACCGTATAATTCGACTATTCACCAAAGATTGATCGATAACCAATTATTCGCCATTCGCTGTTCGCGGCAACTCGAATTTTGAAAAATGAATCAAGGCTCAACTTACATGTCGCGTAATATCGTGGTGCAGAATATCTTGTAAGCTTGTTATCATAAATCTCATTGCGTTAAACTGGACTGTTTTTGATTAGGTTTGATTAATTAACTAACTTAATTTAGCTATGAATGTAGACATGACATTTAAGTTATTACGAGGTTTTTCTTGGCCTGGTATATGATGGTCCATCGACAGTAAAATTATCCTTAAAAGACCATAGATGGAGTGTACATAAGTGTACGCCTGTTGGAAAATAACGATGTGGTTTGAGATAAAATGGATGCTGCACCCCTGCACCGTAAAGCTCAGTAGGTCGTAACTGCAGATATTAAAGGGTTAAAAGGGACAACAGGGTTTGACGGAATATTGGCGGATTTGATGTGCAGTAAGTTGATTTGTTTGACTTCAGTTTCAATATTAGTTTTCATATAGTTTGTTATTGTTTTCTATTAAATATTGTATGTCCGAAATGGGCGAAACTGTTGAGACATGTAAATATTCTAAGATACTTTATTTCCTACACAGTTTGATAATAAATTATTTTGAATTTGAATTTGTACTTCAAATAGGAATACAATTTTTTAACACGATTAAGACTGCGTTTGACCTTCAACTCGCCTGTTGGAAAGTAACGATGTGATTTGAGACGAGATAGATGCTACACCCCTGCACCTTAAAGCTCGGTAGGTCGTAACTCCGTGTCACTCGCGCAAGAAACTTTTTAAATAAAACTTCTAAATTGATTTAGACTTAGGAAAAAAAACTACTACTTTCGATGAAACATAGATGAAACACTCTATCAAATCTTATTTCCGACTAAAAAACTAGATGAAAATCGGTTCATCCGCTTGGGAGATACGATGCTGCAGACAGACACATAGGTTACATGTCAAACTTAAAACACCCTCTTTTTGGGTTGGGGATTAAACATTTATCAAATAAAGAAGACAAACAGTTCTCAAAAATGGAATTTTGATTCAAATACCGGATTCCAGCAATTATTCTTTTTATAGCATATTTGCATGTTTGAATTTATTAATCACTATGAAATGTTTGCTGAAGGTCTATTTATTAAACTTATTTTCTTGTTTTTTTTAAACGATTCTTCAAGTAAATTTAGAAATATATCACGCGCAAGCGAAATAGAGCATTGACTATTACTCATATATCGCCTGAAGACCACACACCAGATTATGTGTGCAAGTAAACCTTTACTGCCATAAGACAGGAATAATAAAAGTAAACTAAATACTCACTTAAAAAGTAATTCTCATTAAGAAGCCGCACAACGAGTCATAATCACCAGTAACGTACATATACATAAAACCAGTAAGTAATAGCATACACATAATTATAATATCTTTAAAAAACTCATCGAAAGAACTACATACTGCATCTCTTCTGAGGCTAATGACAAAGTAAGGGTTCCGTTTATAGAAGATAATGATGGATATCTAAATTAGACAAAAAAAAGACGGGAAGGTGAGATAACAAGGAGACAAAAAATCAGAGGTATAGAAAGACTGAAAGATACAAAAACAGAAGAATAGACGGACCGAAAGACAGAAAAACAAAGGGGTAGAATACCAAAAGAGAAGAAAAGAGGTATAGAAGGACCGAAAGAAAGAAAAACAGAGATAGAAGGACCGAATGACAAAAAAAAAGCGGGGGATAGAATGACTGAAAAACTGTTTTCCGAACAGACAGAGAAACGAAAGACGGAAAAGGGGTTAAAAGTACTGAAAAACAGAGATTGAAGGACCGGAAGACAGACAATGACATAAATTGTTCCTCATTTTTCTCCTTTAGGAATGAAACCCTAAAAATACAGAGCAGATAAAAAGAATCCTCTACACATATATTGGTTCGCGTTTGATCTTAAATACTGGATTGCGGCTAAATTGCTTGTCATCTTCTGCCGTTAATATTATTCCGATTTGTCGAATGTCAAAGAAATCCGCCAACCTGTAAAAACCGCTGTCCTACATGTAATTATAGTATTTTAATGAATCTCTGTTGTGATCCTTTATCAATATTCATCTTTTATCTTTTGATATAAGCCGCCTCGCTTACATTGTTTACTTTAAGAAATTAAGAGCCTACAGAATTTATGCGTATGGGCATTCGCTATCTCGTTCATGCATACACACTTTCAATATACAACGTGTCATAGACAGGTGCAACAATACACCCTCAGCGCTATGTGGATTTGTGGTACCTACAACAAAAATAAAGCGTAATATTTCGTAAACGGGCCCCCAATATTTTTAGATTATTTATACAAAGATACCCCATACGATGGGGTAAATAAAAAAAACATCCCCACGTTACGCTTAGGGGAAATACCTACCCTAAAAATATTAAGATTTTATTCCACAATTTTGATAGCGTAATAAATATGTATACCCATACAAAATTACAACTTTTTAGTACCTACTAACAGTTTTGAGCTAAGCCGTGGACAGACGAAGAGACAGACGGACGGACATGGCGAAACTATAGGTAAGAGTTCGTTGTTGACTATGGAACCCTGACAATGAATCTTAGGCCCAGCTGGATTTCCTGGTAGCTTTGGGGTCTGGATATGATGGATATTTTCTAGACTTCGAAAAAAAAAACAAAAAAAATTAACCCTCGGGGCTTAGTTAGTATTACATAAACTCCAATCCAACTAAACTAGCCGCCGCGCTGGTAAACGGAGTACGGGAAATAATATGCTATTACGGAATAATAGCCAAAATCCGGAATAAAAATCAGGTCAGAGTATAATGGAGTAAAGGCGAGGAGAGGAAACTCCAAAAACAATTATATTACCCGGTTTGTATTACATACTGCAATGCGCTTTTTGTAGCGACGTCAGGATAGACGCCCTCTGCAGGGTAGGTATAAAGATACAAGTATACTAATTGTTAGCGTCTGTACAAGCTGACTTGCGCTTGTTGGCGTCGTAGGATGAGTATAGCTAGTTAATTGAGAGTGTGTGTCTTATATACCTAGTCTTGCCATAAATATTGTCACGAAGAAAAAAAAAAAATTTTATTGCAAATAATATTTATTACTTTTACAGTGTGTTAGTTTAATGCATAAATATAAAACAATTTAAAATATAAAAGCTTATTCGAAGTGGTGTCCATTGGCTGCAATACAGTCCTATAAACGTTGAGGCCAGTTATCAATAGAAGCACGCACGCTTTCCATGGGAAAATTCTTCACTGCCAATCGTATGGATTGTTTTAGGGACTCCAAATTATCATGGCGTTTAGAGCAAGCCATACTCTCTAAAACTGACCATAAATCATAATCCAGCGGATTAAGATCAGGACTAGACGACGGCCAGTCTTCAGCTCTGATGAAGTCCGAAACGACTGCGTGGACCGAGCTTTATGACCTGGCGCCGAGTCTTGTTGGAAGGACCATACTTGGTTATTGAACATGGTGTTGTTAAGGGGCTTAACTACCTTCTCAAGAATGGTATTTTGATAAACTTGTGCCGATGTTTTGATACCTTTTTCACAAAAATATGGCTCAGTCACTCCTTCATAGCTAACACCCCACCAAACCATCACTGAAGTCGGATAATGCCCACGTTGCACTCTGTCGACTAATTGGGAAGCTTCCTTAGAGCTTTGAGCATAAATACGGTCATTTTGTTTGTTAAAATGTTGCTCAATTGTAAAGATTTTCTCATCCGTAAACAAAAAAAATCTGTGACCTCCCTTTGCGTACCGCTTCAGTAGTTGTTTCGATTTTACCACCCTATTCTTTTTTAAATTATCAGTTAAAAAATGACCAGTGCGTCTCTTATAGGCTACAAGTCCTAAGTCATCTTTTAAAATACGCGACATGGTTCTGGGTGCTATCTTCATCTCCCGAGATAAAATCTTTTGCTTTCGGACAGGATTTCTTCGAATTCTTTCCCTTACTGCTTTGACCACCTTTTTCGTACGAACACTACGTGGACAGCCCGATCTTTTTCTGTCACAAACAGAGGAGGTCTCATTGTACCTATTAATAGCCCGGTACACAAACATTTGACTAATACCAAGCGTATGGAGAGTTTTAAAAATTGCATTTGGCTCCATACCAACTTTGTGTAATGCAATCACAGCGATTCGGTTCTCTTTATCACCCCACTCCATTTTAATATCGCAAAATATTGTACAATGTATTGGCGCCAAAATAAGAAAACCCAATGAACAATCGTATAAAAATGACAGATTCCAAATTCAAATGTAATATCTTTCTTATTTTTAACTGTAACAGTATTTATGGCCAGACTAAGTACATGTACTCTAAGATATTTTATGAAAACATCGGCTCCATCGCCATCAGTTCTGCATAATATGTGCCCTGTTCATGGCCACTTTAACTTGCTAATCCGCTGTGCTATATCGGTGATTTCCGTATGTCCACGAATCTCTTCATTTCTGATTAGATTTCGCAGACTCCTAGCGCAGTTATATTTTATATTAAAAGAAAAAGAAAATACCCGATTGCAAAAAGCAGTTTTTGTAGTCTATCTTACGATTTCGTTACTCATGATTTGCTGTTGAGTGTACGTTTTTTGTGAGAAAATAGGCATAAAATCTCTGTAAAAGATTATAAATACGCATTATTTTGAATAATTTTAGTAAAATCACTTGTTTGTTACGGAATTGTTCGTTTGAGGTTACGAAAAAACGCATTTTTTTACAAGAGATTATTACAATTGTTATTACAAAAAAATATAGCCTATTGGTCTAAGATCCCGTTACGACCTTCACCGAGCTGGTTAATGGATGAAAAGTATTTTATATTCAATTAAATATATCAATAAATGTATTGCAAATGGGTTGTCTAAAAAATTTCAGTCCAGAATGATTAATTAATATTATTTTTTTACTTTTCACTGGTTTTTGTTAATAGACAAATTCCATACCAATCGAAAGTATGAAGCTCATAGAATATGCAAACGTTAGGTTGACTATTTTTTCCCCGTCACAACTCTTGGGTAGGCAGGTATAAACAGGTAAATCGATACTAGTAACTTGCACCGGTCTGGTTAATGAATTAAAGTTAAATTAAAACAAAGGTTATTTACCAAAAATATATTGAATTTGTCTATTAACCAAACCAGTGAAATGCTTAAAAAATTATAATTAATTAATCATATTATGGGCTGAATTTTTTTAGACAACCCATTTGCAATATATCTATTGACATATTTAATTGAATATAAAATACTTTTCATCCATTAACCAGCTCGGTGAAGGTCGTCCTATAGCTATCTTAGCTTAGACTATAAGACACTCAGGAAGTGAAGTCAAATCTAACGACACCTCACACACCAAAATCAGTCAAGCCGTTCAGGCTATAGAAACATATAGAAACATACATACATACTCACATACATACATACAAACACATAAACTCGAAAAACATTACCCTCCTTACACAGTCGGATAAAAATACTTGATTTTAAGGGTTCCGTGCCCAAAGGGTAAAAACGGGACCTTATTACTGAGACTCCGCTGTCTGTCCATCCGTCCGTCCGTCCGTTCGTCCGTCCGTCCGTCCGTCTGTCACCAGGCTGTCTCATGAACTGTGATAGTTAGACCCTTGACATTTTCACAGATGATGTATTTCTGTTGCCGCTATAACAACAAGTACTACAAAACATAATAAAATAAGTATTTAAGGGGGCTCCTTTCTCTAGCATACAAAATCCGCTGATATGCAATTCATTCACACTTACATATGCCCCTACACACCATTGGCTGAGTGGTCGGTGAACAGCATACAAAAAGAAACATACAAACCGAATTGATAACCTTCTTCTTTTTGGAAGTCGGTTAAAAATGGGAACAAACGTCTTGATTGAAGAAAATAATTAAATATGGACAGCAGCGTCCTCAATGGCACGCCATATCAGGCTATGCTACCACAATCGTAATAGCAATCTTTTTTCAATATTACTTTAACCTTTGTCTTGCTCTCTTAACTGTAGAAAGTGTGAGACAAAAATCTAAGTAATATATAAGAAATAAGACTACTTGAACGCCTGTGGTACAGGCCCTGTTATCTAACCAAACAGATTCTACAAAGAAAAAACAAATATTTTTCAAGCTATTGAGCTGAAAACTGAATGATTATGATTCCAAAAAGGATTACATTAGCCGGGCTATATACGAGTAGCCCCGGGCACTGCAATGCGCTTTGGCGCGACATTGTATAGATTATTGTAGAAAAGTGAATTAATGTAAGTTGTGTCACGACACGCTATTGACGGTTGCGTTAGGTAATTATTAGCATGCAAGCTTTAAGGGGATCGCGAGCTGAACTAACTAACCTTAAATATTTTTTTCACTTAAACTACTTGCAAAGTTTGCTTTACTTCTACAGAACTAGCGTGGACACCCCATGATTATATATATATATATATAAGATGAAATTAAAAATTTTTAGTATTAAAACTTTCCAACCTTCCTTATAAAATTAAATTAACCTTCATCATAGAAAGAAAATAAATACATAGTTCGATTCAGGTAGATTTCTATGTATTTCAATTTATAGAAATGCTGGAAATAACTTAGAAATATAGCGATTTTACGTAAAAATACATTTATTTGTAACCGACTTCAAAAAAAGGAGTTCAGAAAGGAGGAGGATGTTAAGAAAGAATATAATATTTTCAGATCGGTCCCATGATAACAGGTTCCAGTCCAGTAGTTTGGGTTGTATAATACAATTAAAACATTAGTCTTACCCTTAACTCTAAATAAGAGCATGTCAGTTAAATAATAGCAGCTGGGCGAGCAAGCTCCACTCGGTTTTTTAATGACTGAAAATACGAGCAAACCCGGCTTCTCTAAAAATGAAACCTAGCAAGTTCGATTTATCGTCCCCTAATCTACCTACAAACCAAAATTCATTAAAATCGTTGGAGCCGTTTCCAAGATTAAGTTTATATATATATATATATATACACAAGAATTGCTCGTTTAAAGGTATTAGAATTTTGTTCCGTTTTCACGCATGACAGTTCCCGTCTGACAGAAAGTGATAAGTCCTTATTCAGTGAATAAGTAATATTGATTGTTATACAAGCTTAAAGCAATATAAATGAAAACAAACATTCGATATTCAATTCTGTATTATCATTTCGAATCATCATCTCAGCCAGAAGAAGTACACTACTGGATAATTTCAAAAGCGAGCAGCAACCCACGTGAGCACATTTTTTTAACCATCTTTCAAAGAGGAGGTGGTTCTCAATTCGACTGTATGTTTATTCAGCGATTACTTCGACAATAATAATTACGGTTTTTTTTGATGATTATTTTTTGTTTGGTAGGTCATATTTCAGAGGTTTGAAATTCACATTTGAATTTTATCAAAATCGATTCAGTTCTTTGGTTTTTCTAACAAAATAACTGGAAAAATAAGTCATCCAAATAAACGAATTGTGTATTTTGAAGTCGGGTTTTTTCAGTATTTTAAAGTATACTTATTATTGGTTGATACTACTATAATAAAGAGATACGTCCAGACTGCATACATATATTGCATATCGCAAAAATAAATGTTCTCGCGAGGTCTGACGTCCGCAGTTATTTTCTAACAGAAGTGACAACAGATTTCATTTGCGTACCACCACCTAACTAGCTATGATTTAACCTGTGTCACACAATGGTGACGCAAGCTCATTAAGGTTAAGGGGCTACAATGTAACGTTTGATACGTAAAAGCTTATAATTATTATTTAATGTTGTATACGCAAAAATATGCAATACTGAGCGCAAAGATAAATGGTTTATGTGCTGTAAGGGTAACGATCGGATCTTTGGATAACGAATAAAGTCAATGAGTGATGTAGTGGTAGTATAAGTATTGCTTATAGTCTAAGATCCCGCTATAGTACGACCTTCACCGAGCTGGTTAATGGATGAAAAGTATTTTATATATTTAATTAAATATGTAAATAAATATATTGCAAATGGGTTGTCTAAAAAACTTCAGTCCAGAATATGATTAATTAATTTAAAAAAAAAAAAAAAACATTTCACTGGTTTTGTTAATAGACAAATTCAATATATTTATATGTGTAAATAATATTTATTTTTATTTAACTTTAATTCATTTACCAGACTGGTGCAAGTTACTAGTATCGATTTACCTGTTTATACCTGCCTACCCAAGAGTTGTGACGGGAAAAAACAGACAACCTAACGTTAGCATATTCTATGGGCTTCATACTGTCGATTGGTATGGAATTTGTCTATTAACAAAAACCAGTGAAAAGTTAAAAAAAAATATTTTAAAAAAATATTAATCATTCTGGACTGAAATCTTTTAGACAACCCATTTGCAATATATTTACTGACATATTTAATTGAATATAAAATACTTTTCATCCATTAACCAGCTCGGTGAAGGTCGTCCTATAGCGGGATCTTAGACCATTATCAACGACATGAATGTGATAGGGTCCTGTAACTGTAACACTGTAAATTACATATTTTTGAATTTATGTTTGTTTTTTGGGTCTGGAGTGGAGACCATGCACCCACAAGCGTAGTGTAGGAACACCAGCCACAAGATGAACGGATGACCTCATACAAGTGGCGGGAAGACGCTGGATGCAAGCCGCGCGCAATCAGTCTTATTTTAAATCCATGGGGGCTTATGTCTAGTTGTGGACGCTTGTGGCTGAGACGATGAAATATATTATAATATATTTTGGGAAATTATAACTAGAGTATTTTGATTTGATTATGTTGCGCTATATAGGTATAGATAAAAAAATATTCGTTTAACAAAAAAAAAACATATGGAAGAAAATTGAACACGATTAGAATGTGTTCCAAGATCTTTATTTTAATACTAAAATAAAATTGGTATTACTTAAAATAAATGATTTAAACTGGTTCTAAAATTATCACAAAACAATAGAGACGTAAGATTTGGTAATAAAATCCGTCACATTTATTGTGACTTTTTTTATAGTCTCCACACGTTGTGTGTAAAAGTGCTTAAATAAAACAATTGACAATTGACATCCAGTGAAGAATCCAGAAGATTTGTTGAAATATGACCAGCTTAAGATATAAGAAATAACATACATAAAGACATAGGTACATTCAAGTACATAATTAAATAGTCAAAATCATCATCTTTATTGCAACATCAAGGAAAAAGATTTCAGTCAAACTGGCAACTTCTAAATAATCATAAAAACCTGGCGCTTAAATAGACCCAGTTAGAATATATATCTATAGACTAATTTTGGACCTGAGTACCCACAGTAACATGTATTGACATGTATTGACAGTACTGTTCGAAACCTCCTGAATTTTTCATACTCAGATCGATAAAAATGAGAATACCACAAAGGTTGTAAGCCAGTGTGTTTACATTTACACCTCATGTGTAAGTTAACTTTTGTTACCATGACACCCATTCTGGCTCCAAGGCTTCAACCCATTAAGTCGAAAGCAACGAAAGTACTGACAAAAGCTTTCTGAAAGTCATTCCTTTCGATCAGGACACTTCCTATCAATCATTCCGTATCCTACATAATTAATACCTTCAGTAGAAACGCCTCCCCATGGCAATTTGTCTACCTGTGAATAGCGCCCTTATCGGCCCATCGTAGAGCTTGGGGTTGGGGATCAATATTTGCCCCACCCGTGCGGGCGCATGCGTGGTGGTGGGACAGGTTAGGTGGTGGTACGGCCCCATGGGATGTTCGTACCCCTGGTGAAGCCCCACGAGTCATTCCAGTCAAGCCAGCGGTGGTGGCCACACCTGTCGAGATGCGTGAAGATCTGAGCTCTCTTAAGATCATGTTCTCCTTCAGGCCTCCATGTAAGTACTTTCCATGACGTCATCGTTGCGTGATCAGAATGAAATAGGATTTGAACGGTGCGGTTTGTGGGTTATTGATTTTTTTGGTGTTTGCTGCATTAGCGTATTTCTGATAGAGCTTCTACGTGGAATATTCTTTTATGGGTACTTCAGATATTTTGATGAGCTTAAAGATGGTGTGAAGATTTAGTTATTTAGTCCAAAAATTATGTTGTCTTTTTTCATCATGTGAAAAACGGATTTTCATGAACTGATTTCTTTTAGGGAGAAGCTTAGAAGGTTGTTTTGATTAAGTTTAAATTCCATGTTACGAGATAGCTCTATATGTCTCTCTCTGTCTTAAATTGAGACTTTTGAGTATTTAATGGGCAAGAAAACCTGGAGAACCTTGCCAACTTTTGGAGAATATTCAGATTGACTTGCAATTGGAACTTTGCTTGAATACAATTCCCTATTTTTGGCATCTTCTAATTGGGTAACTGCACCAAAAGCTTGAACTCACTCACAGAGGTGTAATAGAGAGGGTTATGGATGGAATTCAGAAAATCGTTAGTTTGCCCAAGTTTTAGTTGGAAGTTAGACTGTGTTGTAACCAACTTTTATTGATTTTCCAGAACACATCGCTGTTAGAATGGATCGAGGTAAGGTTTTTTCGTACGTTCTAGAAAATCTAGAAGGATTACGTAGTATTTTTTTTTTTATAACATTTTTTTGTGTAGAGCTTTTTCATTATCATCATCATCTCAGCCATAAGAAGTCCACTGATGAACTTAAACCTCCCCCCTCCCCCATGGATTCCAAAAAGACCGATTGGAAGCGGCTTGCATCCAGCGTCTTCCCGCCACTTGTATGAGGTCATCTGTCCATCTCGTGGCTGGTCTTCCTACGCTGCGCTTGCCGGTACTTTTTGTGTTATTTAAATTAGAGTAGCTTTCGAATTTCATAATTGTGATTGGCTACATTCTAGATGCAAGGCACTTACTGTATTCTTCAATATACTTGCATATATTCAATTTCATACTCAATTAGGGGATTTTACACAACTGCCAAAGGAACAAACTGTTATTTTGTTAGTACCACTCCTTATCCAACATTCACTGGATATTTGGATTACAGCATTATGATTTACTTGTGTCTGTTTCTACTTTTAAAATGACATTTGAAAGATTTAATTGTCCAATTCTCTCTTCATCTTAATCCAGAGTTACGTGACTATAAAGTTACATGATTCGTATCTTTAAGCACTGATTTTAAATAAATTCTATGAGAAAGCAGCGCCAGATTTAGATCAAAATTATAATATAGTTTGAAAAGTGGTGGATGTTGCTAGTGAAGAAAATTTTGATAAAGACGATATTGAGTCTGAAGAACTGTTCAAGTACTGACGCGAATTTGACTTATTCACTTACGCGCTGTAAACGCTGTCTTACCTGTCACTTAAATTCTAAGTAGTAATATCACTGTACCAAAACGATTCGATTCTGTTATATTTCCGGATTTAGATACTATTTCAGTTGTAAAATTAGATTTTCTTACAGTTCTAGATTCAAATTCTGGTGTAGTGTTAGAATTTGATCCTGTTACAATTCTAGAAATCAATTCTATTATAGTGTTTTTTTTTTTATAGATACAGAATTAAATTCAGAGTGCTAGAATTAATTTTCCTAATAGTGTTAGACTTAGATTCAATTATAACATTTGAATCTGTTTTCTTTCTTCCGTTAGATTCGTATTACTCAATTCTATTGCAGCGTTAGATTTTTTATAGATCTAAAACTAATTATGTTATAAATCCAGAATTAATTTCTCTAATAGTATATTACTTAGACATCATTCGCTTAGATTCAGTAATTGAATTGGAATCTGTTTTCGTTGTTCCGTTAAGTTCGTAGTGTCAATGATATAAGCACACAGCGTGAAGAGTAACGCACACCTCGACTCCCTCTAGTGGTTATTCAAACACTTCTATGTACATTACACGTTGGATAAATATGCTCAGTGCACGAGCCATTTTGTTTGATGCCTCGCCTATCTGTATCATTAAGGACGGTTTTCATTAACGCGATTGTGTCGCAATATAAATTAAAACGGCCTAGCGTGAGGCTGTGTTTGTTGTTACTTATTTGTCATCATAATCAACAGATGTTTTACTGACTTCTGAGATGTCGTATATATTTTTTATTTACATGTTCGTTGATAATCTTTGTCGGTTTAGAACCATCTTCATTAACTTCTATTTTAACCGAAGATCTTTTTAAGTTTCTGTAATGCCTATTCCGTAGCTTTACTTATAATTTTTTAATACGATTATTATCATTTTAGTGATGTTTTAGCGTATTTGACATCTGATAATGTGCTCTAAAACTAACATCTTAAAATAAGCTAATACAACTTCTAGTGAGACACTGTTTCAAAATGTTTCAATTGAATGTTGATCCGATCAAACACATAGGGGTTAATATCCAAAATGGGTTTGATTTGTAACTAAAATTAATTATCTGTAGGTTGTGCAAGGACTTTCCCAAAGTGCCCGAAAGGAGTAACAAAATAGATCTTGATTGAGTTGCTAAGTTGTTATTATGACTGATAGAAAATTTTGTATACCATAATAATATATTGGTACTTTTTAGCGTCCATCTGGCTATCTACCTCTCTCTTTCTCTGAAGTACTTAAGAACCCGATCCCATTCCAGGCTGTGGTTAAATGCGTAGCTTTAAAATAATGTCTGGTAAATAATATATTTCTTAGATGAAATTCTTACTTCTGTGGCTTAATTAATATTTAACTATTAATTTTTTTTGTTGAGTTGCTGTGATGGAATCCAGGCTTAAATAAGTCATTAGGGTTATTAAAAAACTATTAAGATTTACCTTTTGAAAACAACGGATCTTATTACTATTTCGTGAGAAATCGAAAGTACTGGTAGGTATATTTTTTATTGTTGCACTGGACGATGGAGCACGTTTTCCTACAGTAAGCCCTGTTTACTTGTGATTTAAAGACACCCAGGTTATGTCATTCTGGGAGGCCACTCGTAACAGTAGACAGCGTAATCTCTAATTAAATGTGTGTAATGTTATTAAAATTGTTAGAAAAATTATCGATGAAGATCACTAACTTATTTATTTACGTTGTCATTAATATTTTTCTGTTATCTGATTACAACAGAAGAGCTGTAGGTATAGTATCTCCATTGAAAAAATAATTGGACAAAAGAGTGTCTGAAATTCACTTATGAGGTTCCGTACTAAATTCATGTGGAAAGAAGAATAATAATATCTCAATAAAGTTTAACATAATGCTTACCAAGTATTACGGAATTGAACAAAAGAAAGTTTTGCAGAATATATTAAAAAAATTAATCAAATTCTTGATTACATTTTGTAAATTCTTTTAATGCGACTTAAAGTTTCGTTAGAGCGATGCAAGTACATTGACTCATTAATGATTCCTTAATTTATATCTTCTTATTTTGTTATTTCTCTTCGATAATTCAATGCTGCAGTATTCGAAACGCCGGCTCTTAAAATTATGTAAAATTTACACGATAAATAAGTTAAAAGCAGGTTAATTACTCTACTCAAGTGTATTACGTATGTTTGGAGCCTTTAGCATTGTTGTCTTCGGTCATTGTTGTTCCATTTCACTTGATTACTAGGGTCTGGAGATGGATCCGTAGGTCTGCCACTGGAATTCTCTAGTTGCAAGTGCTTAGATAGGCCACTTTAGGTAAGATTGATTTGTTATTTTGAGTATGTTTCATTACATAACGATAGCGGTAGGCTGTAGAACACTGTAGATGGAGCCAGGAGATTGCCACTTACAACTCTCGGACGGAAAGTGCTAATGTTTGTTTAATGTGCTAATGCTAGTTTAGTTGGGCTAATAAAAGCTTGTGCCTAAAAAGTTTAACTTTAAGAGATTGTCTTGTTCCCCTTTATTTATGACGTTAATACTTATAACATTTCGTGAAGTTATCAAAGTACGTGATATAAACGGCCGTATTTTTTTACTGAGTTGCATTTGGTAATTTTTGACCATAAATAAATATTTGTTTTTATTTTATATATCCACACGTTCCTAACAAAATGTTACATATTATAAGGGTTCTTTTTTATTTGATGTATGAAACCCTAACAATTCAATTATAATTCCTGTAAAATAACGGCTGTAACTGTGAATTATATGAAAAAATAGCTTTTGTCAGCAAAATTTCTGTAAAAACCTGCCTTTTGTATCGTTGAAAGTACAGTTGTGAGCACTAAAAGATACCATTTCCCAATATGGTGGCTACACCTAACAGTTTTTTTATTGGTCACTTTAGTAGTGGCATGGATAATTTTATAACAAAACATAAATAAGCTAAGATATATTATTTTGGTAGTAAATTTATTATTTGGGTCGTTCGGCTGCGCGCGTGCTTTTTACTACCGTTTTGATTTACACCCTAGTGGTACAGTCAACTACACTTTCATGTGTGTTTTGGGAGACTTGCAATCATAAATATATGAAAATATTACCACAATTTTTATTCGTTTCGTACGTATTTTTTACGATTAGACATTTTGAGTTTCCGGCAGCCTAGTGGTGAGACCGTCTGACTTGCGATCCGCAGGTCCTGGGTTGGAATCCCACGGCACGCACCTCTGTCTTTTCGAAGTTATGTGCGTATTGTTGATTGCCGCCAACTTCAAACGGTGAAGGAAAACATCGTGAGGAAACCTACATGTTTGAGAGTTCTCAATGATCTTGAAGATGTGTGTAGTCTGCCGACCCGCACTTGGCCAGCGTGGTAAACTATGGCCTAACCCTTCTCACAATGAGAAGATGGCCCGTTTCCAGCAGTGGGACAGTTTGTACAAACAGGGCTGATAAAAAAAAAAGTTTAGTTCAGTTGCATAAAATATATCGAAATAAAAAATCGTACATATTTAATTTAAATAGGTACTTATATGGCGGCGTCGTTTGGCGGGTCGTTCCCTTCTAATGGCACACAGTAAATTTTTTATATATTAAGTACAAGTCTACAAAAATAATGGACCCTTGCGTTTGTGGGGCTCAATATTTTTAAATAATATAACCTTGCCAAAGCTGGCGGCACCTACTCTGGGATAACGCAAAGATTTTGTTGAAGATGATAGCATAACCACGGTCAAATGTGGCACCAGATAGCCTCATGGTCGTTGATACTCCGCCTACCCCTTGAGGTTAAACAGGCGTGATTGTATGTATGTATAATAACTATAATTTTCTTTCATGGTATAATATTTCTAGACTTTCTAATAATTTGTTGTATAGTATATGTAGAAATTGCAGCTGACTGTACTGATATGACATTATCTGTTACATTTTATATCTTATAAAAAACCGTAATAAACCGACTTCAAAATGGAGGTTTTCAATTCGACAGTATTTTTTGTGTTTCATTTTTGTGTACCAATTGAGATGATTTTTTACTAGATATGGAGTACTTCAATGTAGTCTCATTTAAGTAAATCTATTACAATTTTATCGGATGCCTGCTGTTTATCAGTTTTTTTAACAATTACTTTTATTGATATTTTTATGCTATTTTAATTTCAGGATTTCATAAAGAAAACTTTAAAAACAAATTAAGTTTATTACAAACGTATTTGTAATAATTTTCCGGCATTATTTAAAAACAAAGATCATAACAAAAACAATTATACCTAGTTAAAAAAACTGAAACAACCGACTTCAAAATACCTCCTACTTTTATGAAGTCGGTTAATTAGTCAAACGAATGGAGCTGATCTCAAGTGATAACGTTACAATATATGCGCCAATTTATTTTTGTTTAGAATTCAATATACGGTCGGGATTATATTTAGCTAAAACCTTTTTTTTGCCTCCTTAATTTCTTTGCTGTAACGAAGTCAAATGGAGCTAATTCCCTTCCGATTTTTGACAATATCGCATATTCTGTAAGACACATCTTTTATCTCTTTCCATTCAAAATACACTGCTGTTTAAGTATAAGACAAACTGGGACGTACAGACAGTGTAGACTTAGTAATAGACCCCCATATGGGTACGGATCCCTAAAAATTTAAAACCACAACAAAGTTCGGGGTAAACCACTAGTAGATAATAAAATCTTAACACAGTATCTCTATCATCGATCAAACGCTTAACAAATTGATTAAACACAGGTTACCTAAACGACGGTTTAGCATTCGTAACAGTCGTCCGATTTTAATTGATCTTTCGTCATAAATATTATATTATACGTGGGAGGTCCGCTTACAGTGGAACTTTTAAGTTATTTGACAGTTTCGGGTCAAAGATTAAAGATAATAGGACAATGATAGAGGTGACAAATGCTAAGACGTTGATAAATCGTATAGGTTATACAGTGAAGGCCAATATTTTTCGTCGCTGTGAATTACATAATAATGATAGTAATAATGTTCAAGGGAATTTGATAGAAAGTGACAGACATTCTTCTGTACGGCAATGTTTGAGACTAAGTAGCTTCTTGGCAACTAGTTTATCATCAACATTTTACCTCATATTTTGCAGCATTCGACACACGTGGAATACTGACTTCAGACATGTGCTTGATACAGATAAAGCAACTGTCCCAGTGCTTTATTATAATTATTAATCCCAGTATTAATTTAACAATAACATGTTAACAATTTACACATTATTATGTTGATAATACATTTCATCTGTCATTCATGTCTTTTACACCTTATTATCCTATGTTTATGCAACAGACGAAGGCTGTATGAGATCTCTTACCTTTGCCATTCCTTAAAAGGAAAAAAACATCCTTAAAAGGATGAAAACACATTCAAAGCGGAGAGTTTTGGCGGAAACGTCTTAGTAACGTGTTGTTGCTTTGTTTTATTTTCCTAAGCTTGTGTTATTTTGAACATTAATGCTATAAAAATGGTGGTGTCTTATTCATTAAGTGTTCAATAAAGTGCGTGAGTGTGGGCAAGTGAAATAAAGCAGTAAAACGTGTGATTTTACGTTGTCGGCTAAACTCCATAGAAGCTTCTAGTAAAGTCGCCACCACTTTACTGAAGCAGGACTCGACTTATAAATTGACTGTATACGTGACTTAAGAAACTTGAAAAAATCCTAATACTTGACACTGGCAAATGCTTCAATGCGGGTCCAATACAAAAAAGAAGAAGACATTCAGAGCGGCCATGATGATTGGTGCGAACTTAATAGTCGAAACGGGCGACTGTATCGATCAAGAATATGGGAAAAATCGATTACAATCAAAAATGTGTAAATCTGTTATTTATGAAGTTATGAAGTTGGAAATGATTTAATTGAATTCGTTCTAAATTAAGTCTACCCACGGCCACGGCATGACGGAAATTCGTATTTTATACACAAAGATTATTTATACTTATTTATATAATACGTGGACATTATTAAGTTCAAATAAGTAAGTGTTACAGACCTATTTAATTTGTCCAAAAACATTTTAACGCTACTGTTTACTTTATTTAAAGTTTATGTCACATGACAGCGACTGTCAACGAAACGTTTACTTGTCATTTTTAGTTTTTTTGTTTTGTGGAATCGAAAAGGACGTTTCATCTCACAGTTAACAATACACAGATCACAATAATTTCCCATTTATTTACAAAAGTTATTAACTCAAATTTGTCTCGCACCAGTTTTTAGTAATTGTTTAGTGTCGAGATGATTACCCTGTAATCTTGCCAATTTTATTTGTTACAGTTCAAAAGATACAGATATTTAAGTGTGTAGGACATACAGACATACAGGACCCCGCAGCCTCACGAATAGGGTCTTGCACCCTTAGTAAGGAAGCCAAAAATTAAGTGTTTATATTTAGCGGCGGAGCCTTAAGAAGTCAACTTATTAAAATCCCCACTTAATGACTCTTAAATGACTAACCAGTATCGCAACGATTGCAACTCGACATTAATCGATATAATCTGGTAACGAGCGTGTCACCGACTCGATTATCGGACCTATTTAACGTTAACTTTCGTAATAGATGTCGGTTTGTTTTAATCGAGAAAAAAATGTTTTAAGTTGGAATCGCAGTTATTTATAAATTGAAACGGTTCGTTGGTCACGCGCTGATAGCATGAAGTGGTAGCAAAAAAAAATAATGAAATATTCTTTTTATATATTTTATTTTCAAGATTACCAGTTTAATATAATTTACCAGATAAGCTCTTTTATTCTATTGTGCTAACGTAAACATGTATGTAATAAATTTTGATACATTTTTGAGGAAATTCCAAGCAAATAGACCAATAAATTAAATACAATTTATTTTTTTGTTTGCTTATATTTTCTACAAACGAGTTTTTTTATTCAATGATTAAAACCAGGATATCAAGGGTAACTTGATACATTAATTTGATAAAATTAAGTTTATCAGTTTTTCAAAATGTACTTGTAATTTAAACAATATGCGTATGCATTTCGAATGTCATGAAATTTTCTAATGGTTTATTTCCTAATGCTTTTATATCTCTTGTTATTAGTCGTGATAACTTTTATTAAATGAGTTAAAGTTAAAATTTTTACTTAAATTTTATACAAATCACAATAAATTTTAATTTGTGCTGCTGTCCGTACCTTAACACATGCAGTATGTAGGCTTAAGCCCTTACTGAGAAAAAGGTCTCGGTGCTATCAAAGATATTGCGCTACCCGATACGTTATTTGACTTAGAAAACAGAATTAAAATCTTAACTCATGTATACATTATCTGAAATATTATCGCCTCGTTTCCTCATCTACAGAACCCTAAATATAAAGAGTTCCGTACTATGGCCGAGTAAACGAGTCGTCATCTAACACGAATAGTATAGTAATAGTAAATAAATAAAGTAGTAATAGTAAACATATTGGTACTCATTTTATATTTTTAACCGACTTCAAAATAGGAGGTTTTTAATTCGGTTTGCTTGACTTGGCCGGGACCACTGCCGTGCCCTCAGTTAAAGACGTCAAAATTATAGAGAGTTCGGAATTAAACATTGAGCTGAATGTACTTACGTACCAGAGGAGCTATCTGAAGCAACATTATTGTCATTGAGCTGTATGTACTTACGTACCAGAGGAGCTATCTGAAGCAACATTATTCTCATTGAACTGTATGTACTTACGTACCAGAGGAGCTATCTGAAGCAACATTATTCTCATTGAACTGTATGTACTTAAGTACCAGAGGAGCTATCTAAAGCAACATTATTCTCATTGAACTGTATGTACTTACGTACCAGAGGAGCTATCTGAAGCAACATTGTTGTCATTGAGCTGTATGTACTTACGTACCAGAGGAGCTATCTGAAGCAACATTATTCTCATTGAACTGTATGTACTTACGTACCAGAGGAGCTATCTGAAGCAACATTATTCTCATTGAACTGTATGTACTTACGTACCAGAGGAGCTATCTGAAGCAACATTATTCTTATTGAACTGTATGTACTTACGTACCAGAGGAGCTATCTGAAGCAACATTATTGTCATTGAGCTGTATGTACTTACGTACCACGTACCAGAGGAGCTATCTGAAGCAACATTATTCTCATATTTTCTGGTAAAGTAAACAAAACAGCGTTACAGCAAAGGAATAATAATTACATCGTTTATCTACGATTATACGATACGATTGATACTTGCAACGCAGAATTGCATCTATGGTGTGTTTTCTCGCCAGCAAAACGTCGAAAGCACTCACTTCACTGCGTGAGGTGCGGTGCTCTCGCCGCAGTTGAATGTAACAAAGTAGCTATGAGTGGTATCTGCCCTCGTACGTAAGTACATAAAGATCATTGGAATAAAAATAATATTTTTTTTTAAGTAATTACCTCAAATTACGAGTATTAGTAGATATATTTATTAGTATTTATGTTTATTATAGATCTCAGTCATGGCCGTAGGCGGGGGGGGGGGGGGGGGGGGGGGGGGGGGGGTTCAACCCCCCCCCGAAATCCTGGCCATTATCAAAAATCCTCCCAGGCTTCAATAATTTTATAAAATGCTTCAAAAAGTTTCACGCTCGCTTTGTTCGCGCATGATTGTTTCATATTGATCTTTATTTGTATTGATCATTAAAGTGCCGTGAACTTTCTAATACGAGCAAATAACTCACTAAAAATAGCCACTATCCAAAAAAAATTGCGCGTTCTTGTAGGTATGTTTGTAATTTCCTATAAAGCCATATGTTTATATTTAGGAATATTAAATTGGCAATCAATGCATTCAAATGGTTGTATTTATAATTTTTGATAGCGTTAAAGTCGCTCTTTACCAGTCGGGTATTTCCTTTTAACACAGTTACTTGTTTGATTCATCTGGTCCACGAAAAGGACTCGCTAGCACTATCAATGAATCAAATCACTTCCATCATTTAATATTTAAAACCTTAAAAATATTATTTTATTTTGTCATGGAAGTACTATGGGTTCATTAATACGAGAAATAAAGCATATTACTGTAAAAACACCACCACAATTTTCGCGCTCGCGCATAACTCACAGTACTTAGAGTACATAGAAGTAGTGTGAGTTCACAAATACGAGAAATTTAGCATATTACTATAAAACACTACTAAAAATTTTTGTTGATATTATTTTCACATGGAAGTACTATGGGTTCACTATACGAGAAATAAAGCATATTACTATTAAAAACACCAGTAAATTTTCGCGCTCGCGCATCATTACTATTTTGACATAGAAGTTCTGGGAGTTTACAAATACGAAAATTGAGCATATTACACTATAAACACTACTAAAAGATTTCGCGCTCGCTTCGCTCGCGCATTCATATTATGTTGACATGGAAGTACTATGGATTCACTAATACGAGAGATAAAGCATATTATACTATAAAACACCAATAAAATAAACCACTAAAGACTACAGCACTTCAAAATGGAGTCACTCACACATCGCAGGCATACATTAGATACTCTATTTCTATACAAACTTGCCAACGGATCTTTGGATACTCCGGATTTACTGTCGGAATTACTGATAAGTAATCCTCGAACGCTGCCAAGAGTATCGTGTTTTAATATCTTTTCTTCTACTAGTTCACGCTCTAATCTGGGTTATAATGCACCTCTAGCGAGAATAGTGCGTCAATATAACAGCCTGTCTAAGACAATCGACATTGACATATTTGGCGATAGTTACAATACATTTAGAAAGTCCCTGAGATCTCTGTATTTCTGATTTATTTTTTTATATAGCATGACATTTAATATTTTTAAATTTGATGTTATTTACCATTATGTGTCGTCGCTGCAATATATCTATATAATCATTTGTTGTATATTTCCATCCAAATAATGTGATGAATTTTTAGAATCTTTAATTTAATTCTGACCAATCCAATATTTTTAATTATGTTGACCAATTTTAGTTTATTTTATTTTATTGACCAATATTAGATTATTTTTATGTATTATTTTTTGACGTACATTATTTTATAATTTATTTGTTCGCTCCATTAATGCATGCTGTCTCCATCTTTAATTATTGTGGCAATTGTAATTATGTTATTATTATATAAAACTATTGCAAATATTGTTATTGTACACAATGTTGATGGATTAAATAAATAAATAAAAAAAAAGTTGAATTCCCAAAATGTTGAGTTTGCAAAAAGTTGAATTCGCAGCACGTTGAATCAAAAAATGTTGAATTTGAATGAAGTCCTTAAATTTAGAAATTGTATAAAGTGAATTTGCGGTGATAGTCTGTAATCAAATCTTATATATTAAACAATCATTTACTGGTTTCCGATTGAGCTAATATTTTGCATACATACATTATGTAAATGAAAGTCATCTCATAAAAATATGTTTTTAAGCTTGTTGAAACTTGGAGGGAGGGGGTGGGAGGTACCATCAGAGGGAGGCTCTTCACCACCACACCACATCTTCGATCGCCTAATAGTTCACTTGCTTTGTTCACAGATCACTCTATCAAGAGCAACCAAAAATGGTTCCCTACTAACTGCGACACCGGTTAAGGTAAGTACCTATTTCACCGACATAAAGTATGAACATTTCCTTACAAGAAAAAAAAACTCTAAACTCTTCTTCTTGCGAAGTCGGGTTAAAAAAGAAACTAAATTTCGACAGTATCTGAATATGTGTTCATCTATAAATTTAGACATTTTTAGAAGAAATAAAATTTACGTAAATCTACAAATGGTTGGTATTAATAAAATTTAAGTAAAAATGTTCAAAACTAAAACTCAAGTAATTTTTTTAACGATATTTTTCAATAAATTAATTTAATTTGAATAATGTTAAAATAAAAAAAATAATAAAAAAAAAAATTGTTTAAATAAATTCAGGTCGATCTTTTTTGTATTATTTTAAATATTACCTTAAAATACGACAATAGTGTAAGTCGCATCATGTCAACATAAATAACAACACATTTAACGTAGCCTGACAGTCACAGTTTTGCTTTTGGTGGATTCTCGAAGATTCCTTTTTATTACTTTGTAAAAGAACCCTAAATCGTCAGTGTGCATTAATAAAACCACTTCTGTGATATAAAAATCTAAATAAATAAGTAAAATAATAATTTAAAGAAAAATATCTTTATCACAACATTGGACCCTTATAAATTGTATTATAATTTAAACCGAAATTCCCTCTGATCTCTTAAAAAAGGTAAAAACATATCTAACTCTGTATTTTAAATAAAATAAATATCTCTGCAGGTAGCGTAGGACTGCTAAGTTGGATTTACATTTTTGCCATATATTATAAGATTGCAAAATTTCTACCTAAATGTTATTTTTTTCTTAAAAGGAATTTCGAAACCAAAGTAACTAACATTGCGTTTTGGGTTCGATGCCTTAAAAGAAAAATATGAACCCTTTTAGCATCGGTTTATTGTGCATCTTTCTATTAATACCCGTTTATACTCGAATGCGCAAGAAGGAGGGTAATATTGTATGTATGTTTGTACTTAGATATGTACTTACTATGTGTGTTTCTATATACCTCCTACAGCCTAAACGGCTTGACTGATTTTGATGTGTGAAGTGTGCGTCTTCACCCCTGAGTGTCAAAAGCTAAAATTTTCTGTAAGTAATAATAATACAACTCTCGCAAAAAATAAAAAGTACGTTTTTTTGTAACAAATATGTGATTACACAAAAAAATATTGTAAAGGATGTTCATTTAATTATATTAAATATACTATATAGTTTTGTGCATATTTTCTCGCAAAAACGTACATTCAACACCATAGCAATCGTAAGTTGCACTACGGAAGTTGCTCTTATGCAGTCGAGTATTTTTTCTTAGTGACTAAATATAGATTGGTTCCGTATAAAAAAAATGTTACTCATTCCAGCAAGTACAGTAACAAAAGAAAAACTGTTCGAAATTTGAATTTCCTGATTGTTCCACCGTAAGACCTATGCCTTACTATAATACTGGGGTCCATATGTAACACAAACGAAGGCTAAGGCACGTATCAATGAAAGCCAATTACGGCGATATCCAACGTAATTTACTGTTAATTAGCGAATAATTGTGGCTTTTAAATGCCGAAGAGATATTTATATGGAACGGAGACGCGTTTATATGCAGGGAATGAGAAGTATGGTGATAATTGAATAGATAGTAAAGGTGCAAGTCCAAGACGAGCTGCAGATCGCAGCCACAGGCGACAGTGTGGCATGAAGCCACAGGCGACAGTGTGGAATGAAGCCACAGGCGACAGTGTGGCATGAAGCCACAGTCGACTGTATTTCCACCTGCAGTTGCGGCAGTTTCTATTCCAAGATAGACTGCAGATCGCGGCAATTGATCTCACTCGTAGGATACGTGTGAGCCAATGAGCGCGCTGGGGTCCGCGTCACTACAGCAGGCTTAGATAAGTGGAAAATGTTTCTATTTCTACAAACGCTTACGCTTTGAAATGATAAGAAACTGTAAAATGCCGTCACGTGACTTTTCGTTAGCTAACGCAAATCTCATTAATATATGTTTCTATTCTCCTGGCGTTCACGAAATTAGAACGTCGCCACTTAATTGTCTAATCCTAATTCTTTGTCTAATTCATTGGAGCTGGTAATGTCGCTTGCTGCGGCTGTGCGACTTGCAGTCTGTCTCGGACTTGAACCTTAAGGCGGCGTATTCACTGGAAACAAATGTCGCAGACGCAGCACGCAGAACTGATGCCCGATGGGGCTGAAAAGTTCTCCAGCTGAGACCACGTACTGGCGTTCATAGCATAGGACATACAAGTAGGAACACGCTGGGTGTAGACTGCTTGCAAACGGGCTTTTTGGCAAAACATGGGCGGCCTATTTTTAGCTGTGGCTTTCTAGTGGCTCAGATGATGATGAAGAAATATTCGGTAAATGGCAATAGGTGAAGCAGCAAATTTCCCCCTACTTCTCCCGCAAAGGAGATAGTTTATTGCAGCGAGATTGATCGATGAAAGTACTATTATGGAAAGAGGAAGGAGAGTGTCGTGTAACTCGAGCGATCGCTCACCAATATGCAGCCTGTAAAAAATTGCCAGACACAGCGTCTATAGTCTTCTAGGTCTACGTGCTTCATCTCCGACCACATCGTTGCTTTTCTACAGAGTTTCTGGTGATACGTGGTGGACGTTTTAAATTATTTTTAGGGATCCGTACCTCAATAGGAAAAAACGGAACCCTTATAGGATCACTTTGTTGTCCGTCTGTCCGTGTGTCCGTCCGTCGGGTGTCAAGACCTTTATCTCGGGAACGCGTGAAGGTATCGAGTTGAAATTAAAACCATATACGCAGATCCATAGTATCTTGCTGCAAAAAGAAAAATAAAGTTTCTAAGTTTTCGTAAAAAAAGTTACAGCTGAATATATCGTCGATCGAGCTTCAGTAGCATAAGCATATTCGGCTGTCACTATTTTTTTACGAAAGTGAAATTTATTTTTCTTTCTGCAGCAAGAGACTATAGATCTGCGTATATAGTTTTAATTTCAACATGATACCTTCACGCGTTCCCGAGATAAAGGTCTTGACACCCGGACAGACGGACAGACAGACAGACGGACAGACGGACAACAAAGTGATCCTATAAGGGTTCCGTTTTTTTCTTTTGAGGTACAGAACCCTAAAATGATTTAAAAATCGACCCGTCCTTACATGGAAAAGCTTTGCTTACTCGGTCAATTAAGTACCTAGTCTCAACTTACCAAAATAGACAAATTGATTAAAACATTTACACACAGTTTTGTGGTATCTTCTCAAATCGTAAGAATGAAGAAAGACAGCTTCTTGTTCTATTTCAATGTAAATGTAGAAAATAAATTATATTTTGTGATAAATTTTAATTGCATAGTGATAAAGTTTAAGTGTGTTTTAGTCCATTGTGTCCCTGCAGGGAACGTGTGCAATAACTGGTTATACTAATATTATTAATGACTTTCTATAACACGAATGTAATAGCTATAATATCATTTAAATAATATGAATCGTGAATCATTTAAGTGTTTCGTTGGCGCTCTAAACGACATATAAAATCGCTGAACAAAAGATTTCAACGCGTGCTACTCTCACTTTATTTATATATAAAAGCTATTCACCTGTCCCGGTGTCTGTGATCAAATCTTGCAAGTCAAATTTAGCTCAGCTTTCCGGTTTCCGATTGATCTGTAATTTTGCATTATATAAATCAGATGCCAGTGTAATATTTGGAGGTAATCTAATGCAAGAAAGAACTGAGATGTAGGGACTGGAACTTCCTGATGGCAAGTGATAAAATAGTCGAGTATAAGCAATGATGTATTATACGTAGAGACGTATTCTCCCGGCTCTGCGTGGCAAGCCTCAAGTAAGGTAATCACCCGACTCGTGTTCAGTCGCGACACGTCGGGTAACGCTGTTAAACGCGTGTTGTAGCTTATGAACAGTGACAATGCTATCCTGTGTGTTTATAAAGTACAACTTCAAGATACATAAGGCCAATATACTAAAAAGCCTTAAGGGTATGTCTTATACTCTAAAGTGCTGAGAACTAAGATTTGCCATGTTCTTACTTCATATTCAATGAATATTAGCTTTTTAGCTTTGTTATCTTGAATAGCTTCCATTCCACAAGATATCGAGGGTCTAAAGATGGTGCCTGGAGATGACAGAAACTCCTTGACTAACATAGTCAAATTTGTACTCATTGTGCAACCAACTTCCAAAAAGGAGGAGGTTCTTAATTCAACTGTATGTTTTTTTGTATGTTTGCTCAGCGATTACTTCGCCAATTATGGATTGATTTTGATAATTCTTATTCGATTGAGTTCATATTTCAGAGGTGGTAAATTTTATCAAAATCGGTTCAGTACTTTACTTTATAACAAAATATAAGGAAAAATATGTCATCCAAGTAAACGAATTGAGTATTTTAAAGTATTTTTTTTTTAGCTTTTTAAACTATAATTATTTTGGCCTTCGTAAGCACTTTCCATTGCATTATCAAAAAAAAAGTACCTACAAATAAAATAGTAAATAGTGCTGTAAAATAGTAACTACTCCAGTTAAAATGAAAATATAAAATTTACAATAATTTTACAATAATTATTAAACTAATAGCTAATTCAACATGCTATGTAATACAAATCAACTAGAAATCTATCGAACCGTGTTGAACATTGTAAGCAAAAAAAAGATCATTCGAATGATAATTTTACAAGCATGTTTCAGGTCAATAAAATCGATAAAATTGCTATAAAATTATCAACCGATAAAACAATTATTTTATGTGCTCATTAAAATAACATTAAACACGACATTCTTATAAGCGTATCGAACGTAGGTTATTTTTGTTTCAATTTTCTGATTTTTTAACAGACTTCAAAAAAGGAGAATCTCAATTCGACTGTATTTTTTTTTAATGTTTGTTACCTCAGAACTTTCGACTGAGTGAACTGATTTTGATGAACTGATGACTCTTTTTTTATTTGAAAGCTGGTGCTTCCCGTGTGGTCCCGTTTCAATTTGGTCATTTGGTCCAGTTCTGACAATGGTATCCATGAGTAGTCGGTTGCTTCAATTTTTTAAACTATAATGACTTTAAATCGGAATGAATGTTTGACCGACCGAGTGAAGGAAAAATGAGTGTATTGAAATTATATTTTCAACAGTTGGTGTGTTTTTCTCCTCTATAGTTTTTTTTTTCGAGGAGTCTTGATAATACTTGGCAATCGATTTCTATGACTTATTTAAATTAATTACCAAAATATTGCTTTTCTTGTCATGCCCTGCGGCTTCATCCGCGTAGTGATTAGTAAGTGACGATTTTGATGGGTATGAAATAGCTTATAATCGCTCCTAGGATCTCAGCTATTTCTATACTCATAGTTATTGGCTTAGCCGTTTGATCGCGAGATACTGTAATTGTGAGAAAGCTAAACAAAAGGATAGACAGACAAACAGATAGACTGACAGAGTTACAGAGTTTGCTTTTATAATACCAGTTAAGATATTAGTAATAAGGATTGTTTGGAAAAATAACTATCATGACAAAAATGGGAACTGGGCTCGATTGTGTTTTTTTTTCACACAGCACCATCTAGCCCAAACTAAACAAAGCTTGTACTATGGAACTAGATGGCTGATAGAATACATATATACTTATTTTGTAAATACATAGAAACACCCAGAGACAGAACAAACATCCATGCTCATCACATAAATGTTTGCCCTGGGTGGGGATCGAACCCACGACCTACAAGCTCAGCAGGCAGACATACTACCAACTGAGCTACACGGCCAGTCAGCCAGTGTTGCTCGTCAAACAAAATAATGAAATTAGGACAGCAGCGCCCCCAATGTCGAATAAGTTCTCTTTCCTCGAGACTCGATATATAATTTCTAAAATTAAAAGTCGCTTGGTTTTAGTTCCAGCAGAGTATCTCTATAGCTAATGATAATTAACAATCTTGAAAAACAGGCAATTTAATACGCAGGAGGTCTTATAATCAAAAACTTAAGATTAGTATTAATTTATATATCCTGGCACTTGCAATCATTGGAAGGAACTTACGGCCTCCTCGGAGTACCGTAGACGCAGGTAGCTTAATTATTTCCTTTTAGTTCTTAACCAGCGGAATAGCGGTAGCGATGGACGAGCGCGTGCGGGACTGTACATGATATTATTAGTATACTGAGTATACATGCATGTTACGTTAGTGTGTGATTTGATTTGATTCTATATCGGCCATTTTATGACATGTCTGTCATATTTGTGAGCGGGACGGAGCGAGCGGTTAGCGGATGCTATCTGACATGTTAAATAATATCTAGAATGTCAAAGGCCAACAATGACTGTGAAATCTGTTACCAAAATTACCTACAGTTAAAAAAAAAAAGACTTCAAAATACGCATTTCGTTTAGTTTGATGACATATTTTTCAGTTATTTTGTTATAAAACTAAATACTGAACCAATTTTGTACAACATTCTAAGGGACCATCTCTGAAGTATGAACTACCAAACAAAAAAGAAACATTAAAATCAGTTTGTAATTTTGCAATATTTTGTTACAATCAGCGAAGTAATCGTTGAACAAATATAAAAAAAACATAACATAAAACCCTCGCTTAGCTCGGGATTTAAGACTACAATTCGAAGTATAACGAGGGATTCAAGCTTGTCCAAGACAAAAACATACTCGTAATATCCCCGAGATGCATACTCGTACTTTTTACACCAATTGCGAGATAATAGAAAGAAATGATTTAAAATCTACAATTTCTATCCAAACGGAGCGCTTTGTTGACACTTTTATTGTACGAACTTCAAAAATTGCTGGATGCCCTACCTGTAGCTTACGTCTACTTATGTATCTAGACGTCTTTAAATTGTAAGTAAAATAGGGTTCTGAAATGAAAGTCCTTGGACATATATTACTGACTTGAAAGTAACATTATCAGCCGATGGTGTAAAAAACATAGTATATTTTTATTTATTTATAATTAGGGAACAACAAGCAACTACATCTTATACAGTAATATGAAACTTAGTTGTGATAACTTAATAAAATGTAGTCAACAATGTTACCCACAGATTAAGTTTATACATGTTTATACGCTTAAGCTATGTTAATGTTGCTTAAGACGCGTCACGCTTGTCATGGCGCAAATAGCATTAAATAAATTAGTGCCGTGTTTGTGGCAGATTAAATGAAATTAGAGTAATTTTAACTCTATTTCTAATATTTCAAAGATTTTACTGAATTAATGAATTGAAATATTTTTAAATGATATAAACATATCATTTTAAATGTTATGCCAACTATATAGCAAAACAAAAGCAATGCGATTTATTGCCGATTCCCGTCACATCTCATTCGATGAACAATTGATTAAACTTGATAGAAACCAGATATAACACGTGATACACATTCAATGTCCCACGTGAGCATACGCTTAAAGCTAATACGCTTTTTGTCATTAATTAATTTTAATTGTTTGTCGCGTTCGTTCGTATGAACGCGACAAACAATTAAAATATAAAAAAAAAAACACCTTTATTATGAAAACTAACGTGGTTGTTACACATTTTTACTTTGAACAAACGGGTTTTGAACAACTCACGTCTATTTTTGAGATGAATTCAAAAATAGTCGTGAGTAACCCGTTTGTTCAAAATAAAAATTAAGCAATTAACATACATTAACATACAATTAACGTTTGTCGAAACTTAAAACTTCAAATCTTAAAATGTAAAATATACGCGATAAATCTTGTTTTCATAGATAGTAAAATACGTATTAGCTTAGATTCACATCGCATCGTATCGCTTTTCTCTCTCTCGCTTACCTAGGACAATGGATTAGCCGTTGTCGCTTAAGTTGGACAAATCAATAAATCGCTGTAGGCATAGTTTCTACTATCGGTATGGACAGAAGAAAATAATGAAATACTGTTATTTTCTCTAATGCTCTCGTGTTGTGCTCGTTTCCATTTTACTCGAGATTTAAAATATATATATTTAAGTGCATATATATTTTATGTAGATAGTTTATTAAATATACATGTAGATGGACATGGATAACGATATTTTACTCTTATAATTAATGTTATAAGTAATTTTAATTACAGTCAGTAATGAACGTGGAGTAGGCAAACAAAATGTCTCTTTTTCATTTTTATTTCAATGTACTAGCTGTTATTATATTTTAAAAGTAGCTTATTGATATCTGACGAAATATTAGAAAAAATAATAATAAGAAAAACTGACTTTTTGAATGATTATTTATATTTAGGAGTCGATTTTATTTGGGTAAAAACAATCATTTAGCTGGTTTTAAGCCTTAAACGATAGGCCTAAGTGTAGTTATAACAAATGTGTAGCTAACACGAATTAATAAAAAAATGACAAAAAGTGGAAAAGTGGCGCTCTATTCGCTTATTCTTCAAATTAATTATTAATGCGTAATTAGTAATGCGTATAAGTTAGAATTATAAAAATAGAATTAGAATTATTAAATCCTGTTAATTCTATAGTAAGATATATTAAAGCGTAGTACAGGATGCGTGTAGCTTCCTTGTAATTGGTTTCGATCGCAATAACGGTAGCGGACCGTAACTTAATATCTGATTGAAGCGTTACTTACGATGCCGTAGTGATGGGAAAATATCGATAGCTTCAGTGCTCTATCGATAGATCGATAAATCTATTGATTGAAATATAGACTTGCTCGGTTACTTATCATCCGAGCAAGTCTACGAAAATTATATAATGGATCAGTGGATGAATTTACTATTATTCGTATACATACGTGGGTTTTTGAATATCCGAGCTTAGCACGCCGACTAGTTAGATATATTGAACTATTTTAATATAATTTACCTATATTTGCCATGACTACATCCTAGCTAATATTATAAAAGCAAAAGTGACACTGTCTGTCGTCTGTATATTTGTTACTTCTTCACGGCTAAACGGCTCAACAAATAGTAATGAAATCAGACACAGAGATTCTTTAGGACCTAGAGAAGGATATAGGCTATATTTTATCATTATCATCATCATCGTTTTTTCATCACTACGCGGGTGAAACCGCTTGGCGCAGCTAATATATTATATCACGATACACCAATATTATATTACTATTG
Source organism: Lycia hirtaria (assembly GCA_947563715.1). Lineage (NCBI taxonomy): Eukaryota > Metazoa > Arthropoda > Insecta > Lepidoptera > Geometridae > Lycia > Lycia hirtaria. The sequence goes on from OX387376.1 coordinate 24,987,841, forward strand.
GTGAACTGGCGATGCTTATTCTTTGAAGTACCTCTATTAGATTAAGGGGTAATGTGGCTTTTACCTGTTATTCGTCTACCAAGCAGTAGTGCGCAAGCATTACTGTGTTTTAGACTGAATTCATTCGGGAAACGGGCGAAAATTCCAGCATTATATATGTTAGAGTAGCAAATGCAATGCATTGTCATACAGGGCTCTGAATCGTTGAAGATCAAAGTTCTGCGTGACATTGAACTGTTATGAGCAGAAGTGAAGCTTAGCATGGGAAAAGCGACTTGCTTATCTAGGCTTCACAGTTATGTAAAAATGGTTAAAATTTGTCGGAGTCGCTTAAATCCTTGAATTATCAATAATATAATTATTAATATTAGCCCAACGCATAAGCATTGTCATTCTTCTGTGGATTTCTAATGGCTGCGACGATGATGATTATGATGATTTTTTTAAAATCGGTAATTTTTACTCACAAGTTCAGTATGCTTACTAAAATTATGAGTCATTTCAGTTATGATTTATCAGATGAGGCTTATTATTTTTTAATGTGGAATCAAAAAGAAGGTAAAAAAAATCCTTTATAATTAGAATAATTAAGGACAAGGAGACGACGAAATTGTCCCGTTATAAAACACAAGAAGCAATATGATTTTTGTTCTCATTTTTATCTCTAATAATACTACATACTTAATTAGTTTTTATATATATCATCAAGACAAGTATTTAATTTTAATGAGCATGCTGAGATTCCGATGTTAACTGCTAAAACGGCGTGAATTTAAAATCATGAGAATGTTTTTGGTATAAAATTATATTTTATTACTTTTTGGACTCCGGAGATGGATTTAAAAGCTATTATAAGCTCGGAATATGTCATTGGTTTTCAATGTTAATATATTAAGTTCAATATTGAACATATTGTTTAATTTAATAAGAATGTATTTATCGAGTATATTTCCACAATTGCATGGAACAGCATTTTCGTGAAACCAATTTGATGTTTTTTTTACATCCAAGATGGTCTGCTCTACATTGTCTTAATCTTACAAAATAAATTGAAACGAAACGGTACATGTTAATAAACCGCATTCTAAATCGATAAAGTATCGAGAATTATCGATAAATATGCATGTTTATCGAGCAATCGAGGGACGTCACTACTTCATTGAGAGCAGGATGTATAAAAATTAAATAAATGTAACATAAATCATTGGTATTGAGTAAGAGACTACCAGCGAGTAGGTATTTTTTATTGCGTTCTTTAAATAATATTAGATTTATGAAGTTTTGTTCTGTCTTTCTATATTTTATGTTCTGTGCAATCAAATATTAAAATACTGAAATTAGTGTTTTGTGTTTGATTGTAAAATAGTGTAATAGCTTCGCCCGCGGCTTTGTTCACGCTAATTCGAATAAATAGTCCTCCTACACAATCTTTATGTAACTATGTATAGTTTATTGTTTATTGTTTATTTTACATTGCATTACAATTACATACATAGCATAGGTACATACATAATCACCATAATAGGGTATAGCAATCTAGTGCGGAACAAGAAACTAGTAGTTAACAAGTTATAGATGGAAAATCTATTGTGATAAGTTGCAATTAATTCGCAAAATAGGATTTTGCAGAATCCTGAATGTGTTCATTCAAATTATGATTTGAATGTAGAATTTTATTTGGAATGAACACATTTCAAATAAAATTCTACATTCATTCATCATGTTCATTCTCTTAATTTTGATTTCAAATACTTCTTAAAACTTCAGACAATTAAATTCGTACATCATACTTGAAATGTCGGTACATTTAAACTACGGTGTACAAAAGGTTTTTTTTTTTTCACTAGAAAGTTAAATTTATTTTTAACCGACTTCAACAAAAGAGGAGTGAACCAATTATTGTATTTCTTGTTATAGTCTCAGAGCAACTTCTTAGTTTGTCAGGGGTTAGAGTTATATTTTCATGGTAAGTAATAAGTATATGAATAGTAGGCGTAGTGGTACTAGTGGTAGAGAGAGGTACGGAAGCTAGGTATACGATAACAAATTCGTACTTGGCATTTTATGTAGTTATTTTGACCGCCAACTCGCCTGACGTTATGTAAATAAGAGTGCACTATGTTCTCTATACAAAGTTGGCGAAAATTTTAAACTAACCTTGCATGGCATTCTTGACATTATTTTTTAACCGACTTCGAAAAAGGAGGAGGTTATCAATTCGTGCCGAATAATTTTTTTTATGTATGTACACGAATTACTCCGTCATTCGAGAACCAATTTTTGTGTTTCTTGAATTGGCGTATAGAGAGAGCTCCCAAGTTGGTCCCATAATTATTTTATAAACATCGCTTTATTACTTTTGAATAATCTCTAAAAATTAAAATATTTTTATTGTATTCCTGAGTAAGTGTGTCAGATTATAGAATCGCAGAGTTCCACCTACACGTTTTTCTTTGCAAGAGTGTCAAATATTGAGGATTGTCGTATAGACATCTGCACATATTCTAATCTTCGAAGACGAGCATTTGACATTCAATAATAAATCGCATTCTTGACAAAAGAAAAAAAGAGCGAGTGAAGAGAGGTCTCTTTAAAAAGTATAATTTATGTAAATGACTGAATTACTTACATGCAATTAATCATTAGTGTAATTCGCATCAGCGGTGCTAATTGAATAAATAAATAAATAAATGATTTTGAAATTCTACGCCAATAAATAATAACAGTCATAGTCATGACAAATAATCATCGGAATATCAATTTGCGAAAATCACAAATTTTAACTCCATGGACTCTCATAACGGTATGCCACGCCACACTAGTAATGTCACCTAGTTTGATAACCACCAGTCTGTAATTAGAGGTCAATGCTATTCTGGTAAATGTTACTTGATGGCAGATGGAAAATATAGTTCAGTAACCGGTGGCCTACCGCAACCTTTTATGGAATTTTTATTGTTAAAATTATTTTTCTCTTTCTCTTTTCTAGAAATAAGATACGCAGTAAAGTTATTGTATTACCTATGGTTTAATTTTTTCTTTTCATTTCAAATAAAAAGTAAGAAGGTTCTAACGTCACAAATATTATAAAAGCGAAAGCAATTTTGTCTGATTGCTCTAAAAAAGTAGGTTCGCATCAAATCTATATTTTACTAGTTGCACCCTGTGGTGTTGATGGTAATAATGATGACAAAAATTTGCCTACATCCGTCCCCAGGTATACTACATTTTTAGGTGTCCTTAATACTACAAGAATATTTTTATTGCATAATTTATAATTAATCTTGCGTTTGCAAATCCGATGTACACTGACTGGCTTCACAACTCACAATGTTTGGTCAAAATCAGACCAGCCTTAAGCACTTTTATATGAAATAGACCCGGATCTCTGTCATAAAACTGGAGTCATAAAACTATAATAGATCTCATATGAATACAATACACAACTAATTATATAATTAACTATTATTTGCCGTGACTTCGTGCGCGTAACAAGAGACTAATCATAATATTATAACAAGTATAAGTTTAGAAAACTGAAAAACCCCGACAAAAAAACAGTTGAATCGATTTTGATGAAACATAGTTAAGCACAGTCTCGATAAAATTATCATTCAAACAAAAAAAAAACTAGATCAATATTGGTCCATCTGTTTGAGAGCTACGATATCACAGACAGATACACACTTCAAACTAGATCAATATTGGTCCATCTGTTTGAGAGCTACGATATCACAGACAGATACACACTTCAAACTAGATCAATATTGGTCCATCTGTTTGAGAGCTACGATATCACAGACAGATACACACTTCAAACTAGATCAATATTGGTCCATCTGTTTGAGAGCTACGATATCACAGACAGATACACACTTCAAACTAGATCAATATTGGTCCATCTGTTTGAGAGCTACGATATCACAGACAGATACACACTTCAAACTAGATCAATATTGGTCCATCTGTTTGAGAGCTACGATATCACAGACAGATACACACTTCAAACTAGATCAATATTGGTCCATCTGTTTGAGAGCTACGATATCACAGACAGATACACACTTCAAACTAGATCAATATTGGTCCATCTGTTTGAGAGCTACGATATCACAGACAGATACACACTTCAAACTAGATCAATATTAGTCCATCTGTTTGAGAGCTACGATATCACAGACAGATACACACTTCAAACTAGATCAATATTGGTCCATCTGTTTGAGAGCTACGATATCACACACAGATACACACTTATAACGCCCCTATTTTCGGGTCTGTTAAAAAAACATCAAAACCAATTCATATTTTGCGAAGTAATCGCGTAACAAACATACAAAAAAACATACCTACACATGCATTGAGAACCTCCTCCTTTTTGGAAGTCGATTAAAAAGCTACGCAAAAAACTAGAAAAAATAGACGGCAATCGTGTGGTTTGTGACGTAGTTATACTCTTAATTGTTTTTTTTTTTAAATGTAAACAATACTGTTTTCTTTGCAAAATAGGATCCATTCAGCAGTAAAAAAGTAACAAATAGACAGAAAGACATATGTAGTTACTTTCCCATCTATAATATGATTTAGGATATTAGCACTCAAACGCGTAGGAAGGACATCAAGTTTTTGAATTTTATATCTTTAAATGATTCTAATTATTGTCCGAATATGGCGGAGCTGGCAAATTATTAATATTTAATTACTTTTGGCTGAATTGCGGTATACGTAGGTATATTGCGTAGTTTTAGGTACTAAAAATAATACATAGGTATAAAATAAAATACATACGTGACTGATGCGGTTGACACATTGAAAATTAAAATTGAAACGCCTAATCAGTAAAATAAAATAGACTGGTACTCCGCCCCAGCTTCGAACGGGTACACGGGTGCTTCTTGTGTTAAAAACTAAAAATGTTTACTATGGGTTATCCTTGGGAGGTAGACACGTATCATCATGGAACTTTTTTCAGATCTTTTTAAGATATTCAATTCCGTAGTGCATTATTTTGATCTATCTCGTAAGGTTTAGCCTGCGTTTGCAGTGTAAGCGTACAAAAATATCTTTTTATGATATTAAATTACAAATCTTTGAAATTCTGGGCTTTTCCCTTCTTAAGAAGCTTGTATTATACATATAAACATTCCTTTTAAATCGATTGTCTATTGATTAAAACCGCATCAAAATGCGTTGTGTAGTTTGAGATCTAAGCGTAGTAGACGGCGGGAAGCGACTTTGTTTCAATACTAGGTATGTAGAGATATTGATTGAGTTCGCGATTTAAATGGAATTTGTATGAAATTTGCGTCTCTCCAAGCACATTTTATGAATTGGTCGGCTATATATTTGTTATACCTGTATATTTGTTTTTGTATGTTAAAAAACTGGGAAAAATACGTCGTCTAAGTAAACGAAACTGCGTATTTTGAAGTCGGTCATTTCAGTTTATTAAACTATAATTATTGAAAATGAGGATGGTTTATTAACCATCCATATTTCTCATTCTTATGTAGAGCACATTCTCTATCTTTAAAATCCTAGCTTTGCGATTAGGTATATTAAATGATTTCCAGCAAAATGCGCACTCAGCGACTCTCTTAACACCGAGGAGAATTAACGGTCGCATGAGAAAATAACTGTTATTGTTACAGAATTAAAAGATAATGCCTTATCCTTGATAGCTCAACGCTTAATTACTGTTTTTGTCAGGGGCTTAGCGCGTATTTATTTTCTGTTTAGAGTTGCCAGCTCTAATTAATATTCATTTAATAATATCTTAATAGCTGATAAAAACGTTTTTACTCGATATAAGAAGGAGGGTTATCGCCTACAGCCAATACGGCTGTCCGATTTTGATGTGCAAGGTGTTAAATTCATCTTCACTCCCTTGGTGTCATAGGCTATATTTTTTGTAATAATAATTATGCATCTCTCGCAAAAATAAAGAAATGCCTGTTTTCGTAATCTCCAACGCACTTTTTTGTAATAAACAAGTGATTTTACTAGAATTATTCTAAAGAATGTCATTTATAATGTTTTACAGCAATTTTACGTATACTTTGTCACAGAAACTTACACTTAACAACGTATCAAGCGTAACGAAATCGTAAGTCAAGACTGAAAAAACCTCCTTTCTACAACCGCCTATTTTGTGTTTTTTTTTATAATATGTTATGGTAAATACATGTTGTATATTTATTTAGCGATTACTTCGTTCATTATAAACTGATTTTGATGATTTTCTTGTTTGGTAGGTGGTGTCAGAATTGGTCCCATATAATGTTTGTTTGGTAGGTGGTGTCAGAATTGGTCCCATATAATGTTTATTTTTGAAATTCGGTTCAGTACCTACTTTGGTTTTTATAATAAAATAACTGGGAAAATATGTCATCCAAGTAAACGAATTGCGTAAGTATTTTGTAGTCGGATTTTCAGTTTTTAAACTATAATTGTTTAAACTATAATTGTTTTAGTTTCCGGCAGCCTAGTGTTGAGACCGTCTGACTTGCGATCCGCAGGTCCTGGGTTCGAATCCCACGGCACGCACCTCTGTCTTTTCGAAGTTATGTGCGTATTGTTGATTGCCTCCAACTTCAAAACGGTGAAGGAAAACATCGTGAGGAAACCTTCATGTCTGAGAGTTCTCAATGATCTTGAAGATGTGTGAAGTCTGCCAACCCGCACTTGGCCAGCGTGGCAGACTATGGCTTAACCCTTCTCACAATGAGAAGATGGCCCGTTCCCAGCAGTGGGACAGTTTGTACAAACAGGGCTGATAAAAAAAAAAAAAAAAAAATGTTTAAACACTTTTCATTGCATTAGTAAAAGTTAGTACCTGAAAAATATTATTTGAATTATCTTTTTATATTGAGAAATTGTGTAACTAAACAAAAAAAGCTTCTACCCCTATACTTTATCCAATTTCGATGATTCTGTTTTTACCCGACTGCGCAGGAAGTCATTTATTTCAGTTTTTGAACTACAATTATTATAAAAGCCATAAAACCAAGAACTACAAACCCAGATCGTATAAATCACTGAAACACATAATGCGTGAACCCGGATGTAGGTTAAAGCGTGTAAAGGGTGGGGTCGTTTTTATGGAGGTAATGTAGGTCGTCGGACCCCACTATCCCTGTTGTTTTATTTTATTAAAAGAGTTTGTTTTGATTTGTACCGACTATAGTTTCTTGTTTTTCTGGGAGGATTCTGGACTCGCATTATCTTTTACATTTGCCATATGTAGCCGTTGTTTTCAAGATTTATAAGATAATCGTAATAATAATAAATCTACCTATAGTCCTATATCTCCAATCAAGTCCCCTTCGACCGCGTACGTAACTATAGGTTCGTAACTAGTTTCGAAGTAAACATAAATATTTTTCTTTGTATAATTTTTAATGGGCTCTCTTTATTTCTTTATGTTTGTTACAGCATAACTCCGTCCTCTAAACACCGATTTGTAAAATTATAATTATTTTTCTTGAAAGGATTGATTCAGATTGACTAATCTGAATCAATCCTTGAAATTTGCATGGGACTGCAAATTTCATTATAATCGGTTCAGTACTTTGATTTTAATGCAAAATTGCGTATTTTGAATGCGGTGTTTTCAAGTTTTAAACTATAATTATTTATTAGAAAGCATATACTTTCAAATTGGTCCCATAACGGTTTAGTACCTACCTAGTTTGGTTTAAAAAAATATAACTAGAAAAAATTTCATCCAAGTAAACGAATTGCATGTTTCGAAGTAGGTTGTTTTGGCATCGCCAAAAATTCAGAACACAATGTGCAATTTTTATACATTTATTCCATTCCATACTTACTTACATCATTCAAATAAATCAATAATTATCAACTGCAATCCAATACTCCATCAATCGATTATTTACAATTTATATCGTAATATTGATCCAAATCCAATGTTGACTGGCCTTGTGGCTCAGTTGGTAGTGTGTTTACGTCTACCTGCTGAACTGAAAGGTCGTGGGTTCAATCCCCACCCAGGGCAAACATTTGTGTGATGAGCATGGATGTTTGTTCTGTGTCTGGGTGTTTCTATGTATCATAACTATATATTTACAAAAAAAAGTATATATGTATTCTATCAGCCATCTAGTTCCATAGTACACGCTTTGCTTAGTTTGGGCTAAATGGTGTTGTGTGAAATGTCCACAAATATGTATTATTTATTTATTAAATCAGGCAGTTTTCATCGGCGTGAGGGATTGGAACATTAATACAATTCTAGAAAGTCAATAAGTTATCCGTATGTTACAAGAAATCAATATTTATAAAACAAATTGTGCGCTAAGCATTATTACCAATTTAACCAAAGACTGTAATAGGGCGAATTCTATGAAATTAACGATATTTTACAAATAAAAATACGTGAGACAAGATCATCATCATCATCATCATCTCAGCCATAAGAAGTCCACTGCTGGACATAGGCCTCCCCTATGGATTTCCAAAAAGACCGATTGGAAGCGGCCTGCATCCAGCGTCTTCCCGCCACTTGTATGAGGTCATCTGCCCATCTCGTGGCTGGTCTTCCTACGCTGCGCTTGCCGGTGCGTGGTCTCCACTCGAGAACCTTTCGGCCCCATCAACATCGGCGGTGAGACAAGATACTAAATAATTATAACTGAATCATATTTTACTCGAATAAGGTAGTTAACAGTCTAGTATATGCTTACAACCGTCTGTAACCTAACAGTTGGAACAACAATAATTATTGGATATCTAATAATTATACCTACAACGATATATGTATTATTTTTAATTTAGTAAATGACACGCCATTTCTAGCCATGAATATGCAAACGGGAACAAACAATCCAGGTGACAACATGATTTATACAAGCCATCATGATTTCCCTGGCTTTTAAAAACATACGTTACCATGGCAACGGGCGTAACAACACAACTACACAAACGACTTTCAACCTTAAAGCAAAATACAGAGAGTACATTTTCTATTACAAGTAGGGAACATGATTAAGTATCGTTTGTTAAAGTTATTTTGAGCTTTATTATTAACGAGGAAAGACTGAATTTGGTTTAAGAAATGTTAATCCCACCAAAAACATTTCATGTAAAATTGGTTGCCATGTGTCGCATTGTCATGCCACTTTCACTGACAAAAAGATATCAGATGAGATCTGACTGAATCTGAAGAGCCAAGCCGCTAACTCTACAAAATCTAAGGCTACAATACTTATCTCTGTAAGCCTTCAATCTTGGTAAAAAAGCATGGCTTGGCCGTTTTCCGACGGTCAGTTACAAACATATGTCGCATAACATGTCGTACATGGACAAGAAAGAAAAAGAAACTAAAAGTTCTGCTCTTGAATTTTGTATAATTGGAATAGTAATGTAATAGTTCCATGAAAGTGAAACGACCAAGCCATGCTTTTTGACCAAGATTTAAGGTTTACAGAGATAAGTATTGTAGCCTTAGATTTTGTAGAGTTAGCGGCTTGGCTCTTCAGATTCAGTCAGATCTCATCTGATATCTTTTTGTCAGTGAAAGTGGCATGACAATGCGACACATGGCAACCAATTTTACATGAAATGTTTTTGGTGGGATTTAATTTCTTTTTGTAAGAGACCCTGTAATTTCTGCAACGTTTTGTTTTAACGGAATGTATTTCCCTGTGCATCTGTTATCATTTCTTTAGCAGTACACTCTCTGTCATAGCCTGTTTTTCTTGTTGACTTATTACTTAAAATAGATGATAGCTGCTGTAACTTTCAATTCTGATGTGGCGCCATACTATAGCGCGTGAATAAGAGTCGGTTTCCAGATACACTCTTCAGCACAAGTATAAAGTTGCAAATCGTCTACAACATAACGAACAATAGCACACCTTAACTTGCAACGCCACATCAAATACGGTCTTCTATAGATTGAGTAAATGTCAATGAATGGAAAAGGCATGAACCATTTCCAGGCATACTATGAACTGTAGTATAGACGATAGGGCCCTAGCCCTTCTCCCAAAGAAATTGTTTCGTTACTCATATTGTTCGTCTTATTTCCTTTTTATAGGAATACGTCCACTAAACCAACTTTAGATTTATTCTTGTATCCAGACTATTATTCAATAACTTAAATTCTTAACCTATAACCTAATACCCCTTCTCTAACAAGATCGGTCCCGAATCCAAGCTTCTAAATAAGCTCTCGGTTGAAAGTATTATAATTTTCTGTGTAAATAAGTCCCTAAGCCTAAGTAAGTACTACCTAAAACAAACCAAGTCATCAATTAAAGTCGAATAATGTTTATATATATAACATACAAACCTATAACCTAATGTATATATATATAATACAAACCCATATTTACTAAACAAACATGAAAAACGAACGAAAACGATACTATTTACCCATATACCAAACAAACTGTTATCATAAACGAGAACCAAATCAGAACGAACGAATACACAACACAGACCAACCATAAATACGGAATACATAGGTGCCTCAGCGTGTCGACTTCCAAAATTTATTTGCGACAGAGCGCGAGAAATGATATCGTGTGTTAACTTGAGGCGCACGCCATCTAGTATCGCCTTTTGAAACTAATTAGATAAACGATCCTCACTGAGTGGTAAAATTGTCGTATTTTAGATGTGAATCATATCTAAAGTACAAAAGCTAAATAAATGAAACTTTGTATGTTTTATAAATATACTGTCTACTTTTTATCCTGAAAATTTGGGCTCTCTTGTATTATCCATATCGAAGTTATGTTGTGTTACAGAAATATAGACACACACACAAGATCACACTTTAAAAGGGTTGGAGGGTGAAACATACAAATATCGTAATTTTTCTGTTGTTTATGTACCAATCGTAGTTTGCATACCAAATTTCAGCTTTCTGAAACTTCAGGAAGTACCCTATCTTTTTGATTACACTCAGGGGGTATGCTCCCACAAATAAAGGGTTGGAGGGTGAAAAGTAATAATATCTTAATTTTTTCGTGGTTCATATGTAAATATTAGCTTACACACCAAATTTCAGCTTTCTAAGACTTCAGGAAGTACCTTATATTAATTATTGATGAGAATAACGTAATAGCCCCCAAATAAGGGTAGAGGGTGAAAAATACAAATATCATAATTTTTCTGTTGTTTATGTACCAATCGTAGTTTGCATACCAAATTTCAGCTTTCTACTACTTCAGGAAGTACCCTGGAATATTGATGACGAGAACGGGATAACCCCAAATAACCCCAAATAGGGGTTGGAGGGTGAAAGTTACAAATATCTTAATTTTTCTGTTGTTTGTGTGCAAATTGTAGCCTACATACCAAATTTCAGCTTTCTAAGACTTCAGCAAGTACTTTATCTTTTTTATGATCATCAATTAATTTGTGCCAAATCGGCGTATTTTAGGTATTAATAAAATCGAAAGTATAAAAGCTAGATACATGAAACTTTTAACATTTTATTAGACCGTGGACCACACTTGATCCTGAAAATTTGAACCCTCTAGTGTTATCGAGGCCGAAGTTATGAGGGTCTAAAAATCCGACGAATGTGTTCGAGAAAAGATAGTCCCGGCCGTACCCGCTGGCTCACATGGCGGGTGCACGGCCGTGCCCCCAGATAGGTTATTTTTAACCGATAAAATAAAGGAAATTGTATAGGAAAAAGTGGTTAAGAAATGCTAATGTAGAATTACCTAACTATGGCTTAGAACGGTAATGGCGTCACGTAACTATGGAATAAATAGTACCTGTCTCATAGGTAGTTTAATTTTTAAACGAGTCAAGAGCGTGTCCAGCCACACAGGGTTTTGCCAATAAAAAGTATCTATAATTATTAAAATAACAAAATACCCGACTACATGAAAGCAAATTCTGCAGTACAACTGCTACGATTGATACGCTATTGAGTGTTCGTTTTTGCGAAAAAGTATGCGCAGAGCTGTACAATAAAGTATAGTATATATAAAGTAAAGTATTTCCATACAAAATTATTTGCACAAATTATGGTCGAAATGAGTATAGTATAGAATGAAATCATCGTGGTTAGGTTTAAAGCACGCAGCTGTCTCTCTCGCGCATCACAACATTTTTAAAAATATAAAATCATTCGTTAGGAATATTGCAAAAGTGAGAAACGAATTTGTTTTTTCGGATAGGAGAAAATTAAAAAAAAAAGTTTTATACAGATATCATTTACATTGGCGACGGAGTAGTGAAAACATATTCAAAACATTCAAAATTTAAAATCTTTTTATTTCCTTAACTATGCACAATGCCAATTATGCGAAATCACGTGAAGAAATGTTGATTATTCAAATGGAAGGTTGCAAACTTTCAGGGTCAACCTTTTTATATAGATAATTCATCATCCTAAACCTAAATAATAACAACTACAGATTAATGTAGTTACTACATTATAGTTTTCATTAGATTTCTGTAGTAATTTTCATTGGACCTCAAACTCAGCAATGCCTGTATCTTGAGGGCCAGGCCATATATTTTCATTGGACCTCAAACTCGGCAATGCCAGTATTTTGAGGGCCAGGCCATATATTTTCCTACTCCTCAGCCAGTTCAAAAGGTATCGGAGTTTTTTTTTTATTTATCTTATCTATATAAACAAGTTCACGCGATGAAAGTGGAATTAAAGCGTTTCGTTCGGGGTTTTCATTGAACTCTTTCAAACAAAAAAACGATGCTACGATGCCACAGACAGACACACAGATATACTTGCATGTGAAATTTATACGCCCCTCTTTTGGGTCGGGGGTTAAAATACTATTGTATGGAAATCGAAGCACCTTAACGTTATTTACCTTCACTACAAGAGCTGTAGCTGTCCTTTCAAAAGAACTGACATTGAAATATTGATCGACTTGTGTTACTGGTAATATGAGAAATGGATTGTAAGTAATGGATAGTGTGGTTGCCGACTGATATATATTTTTATCCGACTTCCAAAGAGAAGGAGGTTCACAATTCGACTGTTTTTTTTTTGTGTTTGTTCAGCGATTACTCCGACAATTCTAAAAGTACTTTGGTTTTTATAACAAAATAACTAAAAAATATCATCCAATTAACGAATTGCGTATTTTTAAGTCATTTTTTTATACTATAATTATGTTATATCCAGAAATCTTATTTACAAATAAGTTCAGTTGTCAGATATATATAAATTAAAGTTAGATTCGTACCCTTCTCACAATGAGAAGATGTCCCGCGCCCAGCATTGGGACAGTTTGTACAAACAGGGCTGAAGAGAAGAAGAAAGTTAGATTCGTTAGGTTTCTGTTTACTATACAAATAAACTTTCGTATTACAAAGATTCGGTTAGCAGACGTGTTGTCAAATGAACATTCGGGATTTTGATAAAGTAACTTTAAAAAAAAAACGTTTTCGGGGAAATTATATTCAGTATTTTAAAATTCGCATTATAGTAGTAACCTTTTTTATTATTTTACTACTTGGAAAAGGACCTAGACTAAATTTTATTTACATCATCATCAATCATCACTGCTTTTCATCACTACGCGGGTGAAGCCGCGGGGCACTACTTGTAATTTTTTGCATAAGTTATCAAATACATAGATCACCGACTAATTTTGACGCCACATTCAATAAGTAAGTTTATCTTATTACATACGTAATAAATGCTAAAATGGCATGGAATTGTAAATCCACTGATTTAATTTGACTCTAATGACCAAACAGAGTGTTAGTTCATTAATATTTATGTGAGAAAACCATAAATTATACCATAACTGTGTCCGTTATGCTACTGTTGTATAAATTATTTGATACGCAAAAAGATTGCCAGAATGGAGACTGACTCATCTACACATTTAATCATTTCATAATCTACTGATTAACCTACATTTTGGTTAAAAGGAATTAATCCCATCTACCGTTTACGCTATATTTTAGTAAACAAGATACTTTTTAGGTATTATCTTTTATTAATGCATTAAAAAGTACTTACGAGGACTAAAAGAATGAGCACAAACTCGTCTATCTTAGTACTTTTAAATCAAAAATCAAAATAACTTAAGAAATAAGTAAACATAGTTAAGAAAAACAAACATTAAGATCATCACTGCAGTATCCAGTGCGACAATAATCGAGAAAAAAATCGAGAACCTCTGCCTTCTTGATGTCGGTTAAAATTATGATATCTAAGTAAACGAAGTTACGTAAGTATATAATTATGTTGAATTTTTTTAACCCCCGACACAAAAAAGGGGTGTTTTATTAGTTTAACATGTATGGCATCGTAGCTTTCAAACGGAAAGACCGATTTTGATCTAGTTTTTTTTTTCATTGAAAGAGCATTTCATCGAGAGTGTTCGTAGCCATGTTTTTAGTTTCTAAACTTATACTTGTTTAAACTACATAAGTATTATAATAATGATATACAAGCAGTAGCAAACCGGTGGACATTTCGCTTGGTGTAAGCCAAGTGCGTAAAGTTAGTAATTTAGTAAAGTAGCGAGTGACGACACGTTAGCACGGTGTTGCGTCAACAAACTACTCCCCATGCTTAGGGTTGCCATTCCGATGTCCGATAATTTGTTGGTAATAACCTCGATATTACCTACATGCCGTCGTGAAATTTCACGACGGCATGTAGGTAATATCGAGGTTATTACCAACAAATTATCGTTGGTATTTCATAATCATATATTTTTTTTCTAAATTATCTTTTAGCTTTTGATATATTTCACCCACACGATTTTCTCTCTCCATTTTTAGGGCTCCGTACCTCAAAAGGAAAAAACGGAACCCTTTAGGATCACTTTGTTGTCCGTCTGTCTGTCTGTCCGTCTGTCCGGGTGTCAATACCTTTATCTCGGGAACGCGGGAAGGTATCGAGTTGAAATTATATAAGTATACGCAGATCCATAGTCTTTTGCTGCAGAGAGAAAAAATAAAATGTATCAGTTTTCGTAAAAAAAAGTTACAGCGGAATATGTCGTAAAAAACGCACATTTCGTCACTCACAAGGGAATCAAAACCTATGGGGTACTTCCCGTTCACCTAGAACTATGAAATTTAGCAAGAAGCATTGTGTTAGAGTACAAATATAGAAAAAAATCCGAAAACTGGACATTGCTAATTTATTCACAAAAAAGTGTCTTTATGCAAGGAATGAGGGCCCAAATTTTAAAGTGACTTAACCGTATCATGCATATGTGGGGTATCATATGGAAGAGCTTCATTAGCTTAAGCTAAAACAGGGTTTTAAATATTTTTACGATGTATATTTTTCGGTTAATTAAGGAAAATATAAAAAAAAACCCTTTTCAGGGTTCCGTACCCAAAGGGTAAAAACGGGACCCTATTACTGAGACTCCGCTGTCAGTCCGTCCGTTCGTCCGTCCGTCCGTCAGTCCGTCTGTCACCAGGCTGTATCACATGAACCGTGATAGTTAGACAGTTGAAATTTTCATAGATGATGTATTTCTTATGCCGCTATAACAACAAATACTAAAAAACAGAATAAAACAAATATTTAAAGGGGCTCCCATATAACAAACGTAATTTTTTTGCTCGTTTTTGCTCGATATTGATCATATGATTTTATCACTGTGTTACTTACATTTGTTATTGATAAAGTGTTAATGATGGATCATTGATTAATAATCCAACATGGTCCTAGAAAAATATGACTACCCTACCCATATTCTATTACAACGCTTACTTAGCGTGCTTTGGAAAGCGTACCTTGTGCAGAGGGACTATTGGGGTTATTCATTACTTTTCTAAACGTACCTAACCATGATTTGTTTGATAATAATACTTGACACTGGCAAATTAATAAAACTTGCGATGCCATAATGCTACTACGAGAAAAAACTGATTAATCAACTTTTTTAATCATTTCATTACCTATTAACCAATATTTTGCTTAAAAATAATTGATCTTTATGTGTAGGTACAGTTGCTGCGTGCGCATTCATCTATCATTGGTATAAAGAACCTGGGCCTAGTAAAGTACCTAGATTTTTCATGACTGAAAATACGAGCAAACACGGGTTCTCTAAAATTAAACCTAGCTAGATCGATGTATTGTCCGCGAATCTACCTGCATACTAAATTTCATGAAAATCGTTGCAGCCATTTCCGAGATTCAGATGATATAACGTATATGTACACACATACAAGAAGTACAGGTACATAGTAGATACACATTGCATTAGTGTATGTGCAGGACGGAGCGAGACGCAAGCAGTCACAGTTGCACATACACGATGTGGATACTAACAAAGTCCACGGACTTTTTGGTATCCACATTTGACAAATGACTGATTGATTTGATTTGTCAACTGTTTCATATTATTTTCAATGTGACAGAAGTTATTTTGAGTATATCTTATGAATGCTTTTGCAATTTATAAAAATACAGTCCGAGAATATTATAATTGTGTAATATTTGACTATACAATTATAATAATTTACATTTTTGCGTAGGAAAACACACACACAAGCTGGACAGACGACCTCACAAGTGGCAGGAAGACGATGCAAGCCCAGGTTCATTAAAATCAGTTTAGCAGTTTGATTTATAAAACAAAATAACTGGAAAAAATATGTCATATAAGTAGCGTATTTTGAAGTTGGTCGTTTATTTATTTATTTAACTATAATAATTAAGTTAAGTTTTTTTTTTGTTTCAGGTCGACAACGACACCGATAATTAGCGACTATGAATGAAGTAAGTTAATTAATACGACCAAAACTATATTTATATATAGATTTATAGATTGCGTAACAAAGCATTTTACCATACCCCAGCCCACTACCGGAAAATCCAGCACGAAAACTGCTTCTTAGTGAGCTGGGGCACACTGTTATGTGCTTGGCGACAGACCTCCAGTTCCAAGAGGATGTAGACTACTCAACTTTTCAAGGCAGTTGAATACTAAAAAAACGTTTCTATTTTTAGTAACGCTCTACAGTCACAGCTGGCCACTAGGATTCCCTTTATGGGGGATGTCATGGAACATCATTCAAACTTTTTGATTTAATTAATTACTAAGTATTTTAAATTAAAATAAAATCTCCTACTATCAACTCTTGTTTCAACCGCACTCAGTGGTACTTTTCAAGAGGAGCAGCGTAGGCGGTCACTCCTGAAGAACGTCTCGCATACTTAAAATAGACGAGAGTAACGTCTATTTTACTACTAACTCTTCATAGTAAAATAATTCAAAGATCGTCTCGACCGGGAATCAGCGGGGAATCAAACCTTCCGACACTAGGTCGAGCGCTTGTCAACCACTAAGCCAAACAGGTAATCAGTATGCCTCAATAATATAGTTTTCTTATATTTGTTTTTCAACGACAGCTGCTAGCATTAACTTAGGACTTAGGAATTGTTAGGACTCCAATCCATATTTTTTTTTTTAATTTTTTAATTGAATCCATAGTCTTCAGGTTTGATCAATGAGTGGTACAAATATTTGGGCAAAGCTTTACCTTACTTTTTACTTAAAAGTTTCTAACTAAATATAAATCAGTAATACAAGTCATTTAATATCTCAGCGTGACCATAAAATCGTCATTAAGGAACGAAAAAGCTTCAATTCATCTCGACAGCTGCGTCTGCGCACTCAAAAAAACGGTATAAAGCGAAATTGGCGGTAAACCGCCGTCTTACCGTGACTAAGTGCAGAAACTGTCGCGCTGTGCGGCTTCCTGTTCACTGATTTTACCCAACGGATGAAAGAGAGTAATGTTTTTCGCATATTTATTATGTCTAATTGTTTGGCACGCTCTGCAGCCTAAGCAGTTTGACGTATTCGTAGGTGCATTACACTAATCTTATTTCTAAGAACAACATAGGGTTTTATAATTTGGCAGCCGATCCTACCGTTGGTTTACTAGGAGCCGTACAGGTTTATGCCACCGATTTCAATGGCTGTAGACATAAATATTCTACGTAGTTTGGTGCGCACGCACGCAAACGCTACGCATCTCAAAGCAATTTCTTAACTGCAAACTGCTGCATTAAATTAAAAAATGTAACAAGGTTCCTAATACCGTTGTTAAGGGCATAGGTTCAGTGACGAATCCGATTAAAGGGTCAATCTCGGCCACGCTATATTCGCGATTAAATAATCATTTTCTATCGATGGACGCCTTTGTCATCGACCGCATAACTGACAATTGGTATCTGTAAAAGTCGACATTTAGAGTCTTTCATACCTAAACTGTTATTATATTTTAAGGAATATGTTTTTTTAAATCGCTCTACTGTAAAGTTTTCAAAATGGCGTTTGAGTCAAGTTGCCTTTTATCCGACGATAAATAAGCGAATACCATAATGAAGAGAGAAGATAGAAGAGAGAGAAGATGGACTAAGTTGAGCCTTGGCACTGGGAGAATTCACAGGAGTTCATTTGCATACCCGTGAATTTCCTGATGCCTCAGCTCAGTCTAGCCACCCTACATCGGTAGAAGAAGACGGCATCAAGAAGAAGACAGAAGAATCAAGATTAGAAGACTTTCACTGTCCATTGAGTTATCTAACTCGGTGATCAATCATTGTAGAAATGCAAAAGAAACAACAAGTCAAGAGTACTCAGAAAATATTCTGACATTTTTGACGAGTGCTAATTAGTAAACTTTAGGTATAATGCTCCAAGCACATACGACCTGCCGGGTTGACCGGACACTTCAGTACTTTGTCACACGCTAGAAGAGATAAGAGCTATATATAGAACAAGATGCATGATGCGCAGGCGGCTTATTGCATATTTTTTGTGCCGTAGCACGAGTCACTATTTATTGCGGAATAAGACTTCTATACCTGTTGAGCATTCTATGTTATCATCATCATCATCTCAGCCACAAGAAGTCCACTGCAGGACAAAGACCTCTTAGATACGGCCTGTATCTTCGTTTTCGTCTATTCACCTTGTAGCTGATCGTTTTACTTGTGTGGTATAGGTTAAACAAGACGTATCTATATTAAAAGAAAAACAAAATACCCGCTTAAACGCTTGATGTGCTATTGAGTGTACGTTTTTTGTGAGAAAGTACTTACGCGCGAAGTCGCTTTTTGAAGGTTATAAATGTGCATTTTTTAGAATAATGCTAAAAATCAACTATTTATTGCGAAAAAGTTGGAGGTTACGAAAAAGCGCATTTTTTTGCGAAAATTATATTTTATTAGTAAAAAAATGTGGCCTATGACACTCAGGTAGTATTTGAGCTGTAGGCGATCGTATAGAAACATACATACTACCTACATACATACACTAGAAAAACATTATCTTTCTTCTTGTCAAGTCGGGTAAAAATATATCTTATGAACCTGTAAAGTATAGACGGTATTGGAAAGTATATCTAACGATACCTCAAACATCAAAATTGGTCAAGCAGATTAGGCTATAGTATTTATGTTACACTTGATACCGTCGTCTCTCTGTAAGAGCACATCTCCAAACAGTTCCCATAGCACATAGCCTCATTGTGCGCCGCAGTAATCACCGGTTATGTGATAATCCACGTGTAATGGATCACGACCGGCAACGGTTGTCTGTTTGTACGTTTTTGTGAGCTACGGAAGCGTTCGATAATGTTTAGTAAGCACTTACACCCAACTTTTTCGAGGCCCTAGTGTAGGTATGCAATAATTACACACAACTTTTTTGAGGCCCTAGTGTAGGTATGCAATAATTACACACAGCGTTTTCGAGGCCCTAGTGTAGATATGCAATAATTACACACAACGTTTTCGAGGCCCTAGTGTAGGTATGCAATAATTACACAAAACGTTATCGAGGCCCTAGTGTAGGTATGCAATAATTACACACAACGTTTTCGAGGCCCTAGTGTAGATATGCAATAATTTAGCTCAATCGGCAGGGAAAAGTAACAGGTTACTAACAAGCCAAATAAAAAGCCTGTAAAAAATATTTATCTATGAAATTATCTCTTTGCACAATAATTTTAGAAAAACCGTTGGAAATTATAATGTCATCTACATTCCTCGGCTACCGTTGACTTACTTTTTGTCAAAAACCTCGCAAATAGCAGAAACTTTTTGTGACAGCACAAGAATACAATGTCAATGTCACCACAAATAAAATCAAACAAAAATAGGGAAGTGAAACGACGTATCGATAAATGCGAATTCGTCGAAAAAATAGCTTCAGTCGTTTATCGACTTTTTACTAGATACGAGTAGACGGATGGGAGAGAGTTTAAGACAATCGTGGGAGTTCCTTTGTCAGTAAGCACTGTTGTATAATAAGGGACGATAGGAATAATGGTGGCTTGATGTCGATGTTAGCTGCTTCAGTCAGTGACGAGTTTATTGCGTGATGAATTATAGTTTATGACTTGACAGTTAAACGAGATTGTACGTGTTTTAGAGCGTTTTGTACGCTTAGTTTTAACGTAGATACAATTAAAAATACTGAAATACCTACTTGTTATAAGAATGTTTGCATTCTTAGGTAAATACTGTATAATTATAAAGTTGTATTTAAGTTATTCATTCTTTTATAGAAACTTTTTAGCTAAATTCATTGTATTATGTTATTTTTTATATAATATTTTATACTTCTTTTTAAATTATAGTGATGGGCAAAACCGTAACATCAACACCTTGTCTGTTAATCTCGTTGCCTAATATTTCTCATGGTGAAATGTCCACTAATAATTATTTACAGAATCGGTTCATACATTTGGCGACTACAATGCCACAGCAGTTTCAAAAAATAGTTAAAATATAAAGAATACCTAAAAATGTGTACATGGGAAATTACCTACTGAGCATAAGCTTATGACACAAAGTACTTACCTATTAAAAACTAGAACTAAAGATCCAAGTTGCGGGCAAAACATTTTTACTGAAGCGAGCTAAACGGCATATTAAATTGGTTAAAAAGAAACAAAAATTTAGATTACGATTTTTACAATCTAGAACTCGTTAAATACTAAATCGATACGTTTTCTAAGAACCTAATGGCTGGAGCGATTTGGCTCGTGCTGAACTAAATTATTATGCAATTTAGTATAAAACGTTTCCACGAAACAGCAAGTTGGAAATAAGTTATGAGGCGTCACTACAGCAAATACATTTTAGGGTTCCGTAGTAAGTACGAGGAACCTTTACAATTTCGCCATGTCCGTCTGTTTGGCTGTCTGTCCGTATGTCACAGCCATTTTACTCAGAGACTATCGGCGTTGCTGAAAAACGTTACTCAACTTTAAGCATCGTCTTAAATTCTTGTTCTTCTTTCCGCAAGTGTCATTACGTGTCAGAGAAGTTGACAAAAAATGTTAAGCAATGATTTAAGTTAAGTAACGTTTATCGGTAAGCCAATAAGCCTTACATTAATGTAATTTAGCTTATAGATGTGTTTCTTAAAGCGCTACAAAATGCTATACTTAATAAAATTTAAAAAAGTGAAAAATAGGGGTGGCATTTCATAAAAAGAAGCATATAAAGAAGTGATGAGTTTCTTTTAACCCTACCCCATCGTGTGGAATGTGTATCGTTGAATAGGTCTTTTCAAATAAGACTAAGATTCTATTTACTGTAATTTTTTCTCAGATGTGATGTGTGCGAGATATAGCCCGCCAAAAATGAAAAATTTATTCCCATTTTTATACTATTATACTTAGAAATTCAAGATTAACCATAGTAGAATAGATCAATGCTTTCAATGGAAATTGTTTTGAACATTCTGTGATTATAACTTTTTGAGATACATATATCGATAAATATGTAAAACACTTAAGTCGTTATAATACAGATATCGTTGCAAAGGAGTCTAAACAAACAATACTTGTCAAGTATTTTTATTATATATTACAGCATTAGCTACGGAACCCTACTATATACATGTTTTGATACGGTCTTGGTCACATATTTAACACTACATTGATCCAATTCTGTTAAACATTTACTTTAAATAGATATAACTAAAACACACGCCGAGTCTACAATGACGCTTAAAAAAGTTTTTAACCGCAGTAATAGTACACATGGTTTTTAGTCTAATAATTCAATTTCGGTTTTGGTGAACGTATAACAGAATTGGCCCCGATGAATACTCACCACAGAGCCAGAGCTCAACTAACTGGTCGTGTCTTAAAGATGCATGCAGTTGAATTTTTTGACATGAAAATTAAATATATTGTACATGAACCAAAACGTTCACAAAATCGTTAAGTTCTTCTCTTTAAAATGAGCTTAAATCATTTCATCAATAACCGGATATGGGTTCTGCTGTAGATCCTTAACTGAGAGTTATTCATGAAGATTATGAACCTATTCTTTGTTTTACAATCTTCCTTGTTCGTTTTTTACCGTGTGATATACGGTCTATTTGTTTAGCAAACACCAAAAACAAGATTGGATAGATCTTCTTACTGTGGAAAATCTCTTCCGAGGCACTAAGCGTATTTGTTCCACTTAGTGAGAACTGCAGATGGGTAGAATATTCTTCCGGCATTGATTATCCCTACCAAGTACAACCTGGGGTTGTTTTAAAAAAATCACCACCCTAGAACACCCTAAGCAAGCGTATTACATTTTGAAGGTCGTCATCACTTCCCATTAAGTCAGATTGTGGTAAAACGCAGGTCTAGTTTGTTATAAAAAAAACATTAAAATTAAACAGTTCAAAATATTGTGTGGAAACGCACTGTGCTTGATACTCTGAGATGTTAAAACTCATTATGGCGGATATTTCGCTGAAAACGTTGCCCTTAATAACTATGAAATTTATGTAACTAACATGTTCGCTCGCTGACCGCTACGTCCGTGTGTCAGGGATAATTTCGCACGTCCTTGCGTGCTGGCCGCGGCGCCGCTCCTGTAATTACGCAGGGCTACTGATAATTTGCCTGTTACCGGGCTAGTGATGAGACAGAAAGTGACACGCATTGTCGATAAAGTATGAATATCAGCATACGATTAAATTTAGTCGCCATCTATTGCGTCTTTGTTACTTAATATATCTTATTTTTTTATTCGTTAATAGGCTTGCACTTGACTGCTAACTAACTCACTTGATGTAGCGAGCGTTGCGATTTACAATGACGCTAATCACGTAATTATTTAAAAACTTTTTTCAAGTATAGCCTCGATTTGAACTTGCAATAATTAACAAATTGCTTAATGAGAAAACATCAAATAAATTTTGATTAAGTCAAAAGTTTTAAAAAGTAAAAATGTATTATTTTTTTACTCTATTAATTATCATCTGTTTCAAATATCTTGACCTAATCTATATATGACAATTATTATTACACTTTGAAAAATTCCGTTTTTTTTTTAGTAAATTTATTTAAAAAACCAAACTACTAAACTGATATTGATGAAATTTCTAGGGGATCAATCTGATTGCAAATCCATAAACAAAATTTTTTTAAATCAGTTCATAAATTTTGAAATTTATACATAACAAATGATTAAAAAATACCATCGATTAACCCCCTCCTTTTTGAAGTCGGTTAAAAATTGTATCCGTCTGTTAAAATTTACCTTAAAAACTAACGAGGTCTATAAAATAAAGAATTATCGATATATTTTGTCGACTACAACCATCTCTACGTTTCCCGCTGTAGGCACACTGTGCACCGGTACCAAAGTGAAGTGGATTGACTACTATACCTGCGTCCTACCACCTGGCTACTGTACAATTACATTTGATCTTAATTTGTACCACCATTACCGAGGGTATCTGTATTGTGAAGCGGGATCTCACCGATATAATTATATTTTATATTGTGAAGATTGCGGCGCTTACCATCAGGTGAGTTTGAGTTGGCGGTCAGGTGCAAACCTATGCGTACAAGTATAAAAAATAAAACTAGTAGATTTGCGAACAGTAAACGTGGTCTCCACTCAGAACTTTTCGGCCCTATCGGTCATCAGTTCTACGTGTTATGTGCCCTGCCTACTGCAATTTCAATTTGCTAATCCACTGTGCTATGTCGGCGAGTTTCGTACGTCTACGGATCTCTTCGTTTCTGATTCGATCTCGCAGAGACTCCGAGCATATATCTCTATAGCTCGTTGCGTCACTTTGAGCTTTTCTTATAAGGCTCTTATTGTGTGACCACGTTTCGTATGTAATCAGAACATAGGTACATGAATACATAAGTACTTATATATACATAAGGATCAGAACAGAAAAACACATGGCAGTATCAATATAAACAATTATAAAATATCACTATATCATCTCATCCAGCAAATAATAGGTATATTTACAGAGTTCTCATGGCCACCTTCTAGCGCCATCATCAGATCAGCTCCATGTAATTATATTTCATTGTCATTTGAGTTTATTTACACTTTATGCATGCAAACTTTCAGCTCAATCGGAAACTAGGGAGTGGGTCAAATTATATTTGCAAGATTTGAATACAGATATGCACTGGGACAGGTGAAACTAAATAAGACATGCTCGTCACCGTTTATGTCAAAGTACGTAGGTATATGGACATCTAATGATGCTCTTTCAATTTGGTGTCAAATCAAACTATAAGCCATTCTATTCAAATTTCACCCTGGGTTTACCCAAAACGAAAATATTTACGTAACACAAAACATCCGAGGCGTGGTTCGACAATGCCTCCCCAAATGCCACGGGGGGAATCAGGGTGTAAAAGAGGGTGGATCGGGGTGGAAAAGGGGGTGAACGCGGGTGCAAGAGGAGGTGAATGGGGTGAAACGGGGGTTAAAGGTGAACGTAGGGCGCGGGTAGACGGAAATGCTTAATGGCACCAAGTCACGAACACCACTCAAATTATACTCACTGACTTGTCGCTGATTTGGAACGCCTGCGAAGAAAGGGATAGATCTTTGATAGATCCATCATTTATATATTTCATTGCATTAAATATACCTATAATTATAAAGTTATGTAAGTTATGTAAGACTGGCCTTGTGGCTCAGTTGGTAGTGTGTTTGCGTTTACCTGCTGAACTGAAAGGTCGTGGGTTCGATCCCCACCCAGGGCAAACATTTGTGTGATGAGCATGGATGTTTGTTCTGTGTCTGGGTGTTTCTATGTATCATATGTATATATTTACAAAAAAAAATATGTATATATGTATTCTATCAGCCATCTAGTTCCATAGTACAAGCTTTACTTAGTTTGGGCTAGATGGTGTTGTGTGAAATGTCCACAAAAAAAAAGTACTTAAATTTGAGTAATAATAATACCGCAGGGGCGGCTTTATGCCGAGCCGTCGGTGAGTGGCGACACCGCGTACCCCGATGTTTCCCTGAAATGACACCTCAGTCAGACCTCCCTAACTGGTCGGCTGGGTGATGGAAGCTGCATGTAAGTAATGCTAAGTAGGTACCAAAGCACCAGGGTGAAAATGTTAAAGGGCATAACGCCGCTAGTAAAGTTTATTGAAAGCGTAGCACACCTCTCGACATCCTTACCCGGCTAATGTTGCTCTCCAGTGCTAAAATACAACGCCTATATGGCAGCCCATTTTAGTGGCTAGTTTATAGAAAACTAACCAAAAGCTGCTAGAAAATTAGTTGATTCCATCACTAACCAAGATTTGCTTAACTCCATATTATGCAACAATTCCATCAGTCATCTCACATGTTTTTTTTTTAACATAGGTACTTGTTCATTATTTATGGTATGTGTAAAAGGGCCACTCTGTATTGGCTTCCGCCCCTATGCTACCCAAAAGACCTGGCTTGACTCAGATGTAATTCAAATAATATCCTAACTAATGCTATTTATGCGTAAGGATAACTGTGTCTTTCTGACTGTTTGTTACTTCTTCACGGCTACACGGCTGAACCAATCGTTATAAAATCTGACATAGAGATTATTTCTTTAGGATCTGCCCCGTATTCAGAACTCATTCAGATTCGGTATCGATTAAACGCCTTACCGAAAAACGTTACTTAACTTTAAGCAATGCTTAACATAAGTATTTTGTCAACTTCTCGCTGACACGTAATGACACTAACTTGCGGAAAGAAGACAGATAATTTAAGACGATGGTTAAAGTTAAGTAGCGTTTTTCGGTAAGGCCGTAAGTGTCTATATCTCCGTCTCTGTCATTCTCTATGAAAATGACAGAAACGGAGATATAGGTTCCGAATCGAATCGGAAAGAGTTCTGAATCAGGGGGCTGGAGGAGCTACTCACCTAGTGATGAATAACGGTGATTATAATATTATAGGTACTTAGATAATAAACAATAACAAAATGTTATATTACAAGATGCGTTCTTATAGCCTTGAGTGACTTCTTCCAGGCAACTTTTAAAAATAGATACGCTTCGTTCGATCAATAAGTTGACAACAATTTTCTTACTGCGACAACCCATTTTATATTATGTACTTTTTCCAGGCAGTTTCATAGATTTAGACCGGGGCGGTAACACGCCATTCGTGATTCCACGTTCGGTATTGTATAATAACCGAGTAGGCACGTTAGGTAGCAATTATGTGAAGGATCGACACGATTCTGAACTTTTAAAATGAGTGCTTTTGTTATCTAGATGGAACTTTGGAGGTTTCTCGCTTTTGTGTGGGATAGGCTTGCCGACCTGTTTTTGGCCTTTTTTGTTATTTTTTTAATTAGAGGTGGTTGGGATCGAAAGTGAAGAGGATTGTTTTAATAGCAGAAGGCCGGCTTATTTGGTCTTTTTTATGAGTAGGTACCTACATGTGTTTAGCCGATTGTATAATAAAGAGGGAATGTTTTTAAAGTGTATGTATTTCTGTGTGTGTTTAGGAATGTATAAATATGCTTAGTAATTAAATATTGGTAAACATTTCATACAACTCCATCTAGCCCAAACTAAGTAAAGCTTGTAGGTACTATGGAACTAGATAGCTGATAGAACATGTACATGTCTATACTTTTTTATATATACATACATAGGATACATAGAAACACCCAGACACAGAACAAACATCCATGCTTATCACACAAATGTTTGTCCTGGGTGGGGATCGAACCCACGGCCTACAGCTTAGCAGGCAGCATACAGCATACTACCAACTGAGCTACGAGGCCAGTTGTATAGTATGCTCATTTCAATACTTTTTACTGAGGTTTTACGCATACTTTCTCGAAAAAATGTACAGCATCAAACAAATTAAACAAATGTCATCATCATCATGCGAACCGCTACTTCACTACGAAAATTGCTCTTAAGCAGAATTTATTTTAAGGGTATTTTGTTTTTCTTATAATACTAGATATACATATTGTTATTTTGAGTTGGGGATTAAATGGCGCTATACATAACTACAGCAATATTTTATAGTACGAGTAATTATACATTTAGCTTGCAAAATTGCAACTTTATCCCTATAATAACCGTTTCTTACGGACTAAATTAGAATTTCATCCTTCCCCCCAGGAGTCCAAGGACGTGCCAGGCGCCACGGAACCCCAAATTGGGCTAACTTATGCAAGTCTAGAAAGTTCTCCGTCCGGGTTATAGCTTCGCTGAGTTTGCAGTCTTTATGGTCTGATTACTGGTAGGGGCGCGGGACACGCTATTAGGGCATGCTAGGGTTGATGACGTCACTTCCCCGGATCATTACTTCCCGTAAATGGCGGGGTACGTTGACTTTTTAAACCAATTTCAAGTTACGACAAAATTATTTAGACAATACGACTTGTATGGAGAGAGCTCTGCTCGAAATTTCTCTGCGAGATCCGTATAGTCACTCACCGTCATAGTACCTACAGCGATTTGAAAATTGAAGGTGGCAGTCGGTAGGATACAGCACGTAGACCTGATGGACCGATGGGGCCGAATAGTTCTCGAGTGGTGAGCACGCACCTGGCAAATACCAACCACGAAATGAACAAACGACCTAATAAAAGTGGCAGGAAGATCCTGATTGCAACCGCTTCCATCGGGACTTTTTGGAAATCCATAGGGGAGGCATATGTACAGCAGCGGACTTCTTATGCCTGAGATGATGATGATGCTAAATGAGACTTGTAGATACGCGAATACCAATATTCAGAATAACATCCGGACAGTTGAACGTTTGCCAGTCGATTAAAGATCTTAGATAATTCCTATCAATTGGTCAAAAAGAATCAAGAAAACAAAATCACTTATTAGTGGTTAGGTGATCAATTCTCTGCTCCTGGTTAATAACATGAATCAGAGTAGGTACCTACTAGTCTAGTAAAAATAAATCCGTTTGTATGGAGCACATCACAGTATTTGCAACTGGGGGGATTCTTTGAAATTATGATAGGAAAATAGCTAAAAATCATAGATCAACAATAATCCCCGATTTATAGACTAGCTGCGTTCCGCGGTTTCACTCGCGTAGTTGTGAAAAATGGTGATGATTATGATGATGATAAGTAGCCTATGTCCGTCTCCAGGTCCAAAGCTATCTCTATACAAATTTTCATAACGATCGGTTCTGCCGTTTGAGCGTGTAAAGGTAACAAAATTAGCTTTTATAATATCATTATGAAATTGTGTCAAATGTATTTCAAAAGACCAGCACATTCATTTAAATAACAATATACTTAGTTGTTAAATGATAAATTCGTTTATAAAAACGGAAAAAGACCATACATTTATAAGAACGACATTTATAAAAACGGAAAAAGACCAATTACAATTATCTCACAATATTCAAAAATTATTCTTAAACAAATCATGTCTGAGGATTACAAAATATTCATATGTAAATACAATATCATTTAAAATGTCAATACAAAAATGTCAAATGGGCAATACGCCTAGCATGTCAATACAAAAAAAAATTATGTCATACAAAGTAAAATATACCGTTCGGGTAAGTACTCAGAGTACCAAATCAATAAACTCAAAGGTTATCGTCAAAGTCCAATGAATCATCAGGCTTTTTACACCTGTCCCATTGATCCAATAGATTTTCACAATAAGTCAAGGAGGTACTTAAAATAGTCTTCCAGTTATCACAAAAGATGTCACAATCAGGGTTGGCAGCAAGGAGTGCGTTTAAGTGGCGACGGGCACGATTCAGAGGCGACATAGAACGTGCTACTGTGCGACCGCGATCTACGTGGAACAGGTCATGCGGGCGACCACGTCTGTTTGCTGGAACCCCGGGCTCGTCCGGTACGAACAGTACGCATAGCAAGTCGTGCAGACGTATAGAATCGACGGACCCCCTAAGCGCCTTACAGCAGATAGTTAGCTGGTCTAACATCCTTCTAACTTCCAGAGTTGTAACCAAGCTGACCGAGCAGGAATTTAGTTAGTTGTCTTTTATGTTGTCACAAATCTTATTTTTACTAGACTATACAGAGGTCTAGCTACCTGGTCGCACTCGCCCGAGGCTTTCTTGTTTTGGTTAGTCTGGCTAACTGCCGTTTAAATACACAAGTAATTGTTTAGGTAGATGGGTGTGTTTATATTATATTGCTGTTCTGTGTTAGCCTGGGGCATTTTGATCGCCGAAAAGTAGCTGGATTCGATAATGTTAGATAGGTATCCGGAATAAATATCATTCGGTCTTCTTCATCTCACCTTGGGACCATACATATATTTATCTCTTTTTTTGAGGACTGAGGAGGTATCAAACTTTTTTTTTTTTTTTTCAAGATTTTATTTCACCACCTTGTCCGCGTGATAAATATATCCATACTAAATAACAGCCTTTTAAACCTATGTCTAGTATCTACCTTATTCTTTGAGCTAATTAAGCCGCGTTCGGACGGACAGACAGACAGTCGTGGCGAAATTATAAGGATTTGTTGACCACGCATCCCTAAATATAGAAGATTGATCCAATCTAATATCTGTAGTTAACAAATGCTACATTAACGTTATCACATGAACACAAAGTGTAAAACAGAATTCATGTACTAAGTTGCCCGAGTTGACCGATAGGTATTCCATCAACAAGCAATTACGGATTTTGATTTAGGGTAAGCAGGGGGAATGGCGCTCACCGGGTAATGGCGCTCACCTCTATAAGTCTATAAAAATAGTGCACAGCAACATGTCACGTCGCTTAAAGCGAGGGGGACGGGGGCCTCTAACAGACAGTTTTGCGTACAGCCAGTCAGCTCGCTACATGAGAATGTAATGTGCATTGTTTTGTAACGGGCCTTGTTGATCTAATTTATGGGTATGGTGTTTTTGTCAGAAGTTTAGTATTTTTATTATTATTTAATTATTGTTATGACTTCTTAGACACTGAAGTTTATATTTTGTGATAACGTAATCAATTTTTAACAATTACATGTGAATGTTTTAAAATTTCAAATTAAATTCAAAACGAACTTTTGGGGTTATGCCGCTCACCTGAACGCCATTCCCCCTTATTGACTTTTTTCTTTGATAAATCTATTGACCTAATATTATGTACTACAATTATAGCCTATCTTGCCTTAAAATCACCAAAGGACAACCGATAAACCAACACGGAACAATAAAGATCTACAATTCACCAAAACTGAAGAAAAAAAAATTTGGGATCGTTATACCACTTGTGGGCTGTGTTCTCATGCTATATGTTCAGTATTAGATTCAGCAGATGGATACATCAGTGACTGATGATAAAATCCTACTATCTCTAATTGTGATTACCTTTAATAATGATAATAATATATAAAAAAGCTTGAGTGTCCTTTACCCCTTAGCCTGAGCGGCATTACCCAAGGTCAGGGGTAATGACGCGCAAAGCTGTTTTTTTTAAGTTCTTCTACTACTAATATAGAGATAGAGATATATACGTTTTGTGTTACAATATTGATTACTTAATAGTCAAAGATATTGCATTTTTTTAAATTTTGATATGAAACCAATATTTAAAAAAATATAGCATGTTTTCCTTAGGTGAACGCCATTCCCCCTACTTACCCTAAACTATATGTATGTTGCCGCGAATTTAAAAGCAAAGTTTAAAAATAGATGTGTTGTAGTTTTAGATATGTTGACGCTTCGAATTATTTTGAAAATCGATATTATTTTAATGTAAAGGTTGCTGCTGTAGACCTCAAATTAAATAAAGTGCTGTGTAAATAAAAGTAACAACAAGAAAATAACAACGACGATGTGTTGTTCCAGGTGGTGATGGAGGCGTCCTCATCAGACTACAGCGACGAGGAGGTGGGGGTACTGGCCAGGGGGCAGAAGCTGTGGGTGCGGGGGGTGCGGTCACACACCACCTGCGCTGATATCGTCAGGGCGCTGCAGGACGCTCCGGAAGGTACCGACCCAAACCATTTCAATCGGAACATAACAATGACAAGCCTTCGTGTCGTAGATAGAGTTTGGTCGGAGCTTTGGGAGTCAGTTGACGCCGTTGAATAACTTGTATTAAAAAGTTCGTTGGAGGTTAGTGTTTTGAGCGTAATCTAATATTACTATTATTACAACAAAATATAGCCACATTATATGACACTCTGGAAATGAAAACGAATCTAACGACACCCCGCACATCAATATCGGTCAAGCCGTTTAGGCTGTAAGCTGTCGAATAGAAACATACATACACTAGAAAAACATAACCCTCCTTCTTACGCTGCCGGGTAAAAACAATACATTATTGGCTCAGTAATTGCTAAACAAACATACAAAATAATAATATGATACGCTTAATATTTGAGCACGGATATCTGGACCTATAAATAAATTAAAATGTAATTTTAAATTGCCCATTGGACCTTTTGGCTCACTAGACCTTGTGACATTTTTGCGCATTGGACCTTTTGGCTCACAAGACCTTGTGACTCTGAAGGAAAACTTTTTGAAAATTTATCACTGTGCGCGACTGGGGAACAACCGGAATAGTCGAAAAAGTTGTGGCGTTGTCCCCCAGTGGGGGATATAAGCACAACTTTTTCGACTATTCCCGTTGTCCCCCTGTGGGGGATACGGAAGTAACAAGCACAACGGAAATAATCGATGTAAATCTACTTTTAACATGTTATCGATATCACACCATTTAAGTAGTCTCAATATGCCATCCAGCAAGATCGTTTTATCTTTTTACTTAGCCGAGTCTAGCCTGTGAACATATTTTTATAATTTGTTCCCAGCCGGTGGTTTGAGCGAGCACGAGGAGTGGGTGCTGGCTGAGCGCTGGAGGGGCGTGGAGCGGCCTCTGCCCCCAGACGTGCCTGTCCTGCACGTGCTGGCTGCCTGGGGAGACGCCAGGCATGAGGTGACATTAATCACGTGCAAGCACGTAATCTTTTATTTTAAGTTTGTTTCTTTTGTTTACAATTCATTAACATCATCAGCTCACTCCACAGCATCATCATCATCAACAGTCTCGCCTATTGAACGTAAACCAAACCTCTTTCTCACCTCAACTTCTTTCCAGCCACTGTCAATTTCCTGCATATCGTTACTTCATTGTGTCCCGTATCATTAGAAAAACTTATCAACATCCTTCACTTCCAGGTTCGTCTATCCCTTCGAAGGCTGTCAAGTGGTGGTGAAGATGACTCCGGCAGAGACAGCGACGGCGGCAGTCGAGCCAGCAGGAGGAGGCGTCGAAGAGGAGTCAGGACCGTCACTCCACCTCCGAGGGCGAGGAGCGAAGACCCGGCGGCCAAGCTGGTCTCGGTTATACAGCATCAGAGCAGGACCATACACCAGCAGCTCGATAAGTTGAGGTAAAGATTCCACAAAGTTTATAAACAATCTGTGGATAGCTAGTTCTTGCTAAACTATGAACATCCCCATTGTTTCAAAATTTATACATGAAATCTAAGAAATATTCACGAGTTATCGAGAATAAACTAATAAAATTTTGTCTGCAGGGAACAAGAGAAACTGATCGACCAACTAGAAGATCAAACTCACAAAAGCCGAATGGAGAAGCACGGAACCAACTACCTTCTAGAATCCTACCTTCGAGACCTGGGAAGGAACAGCGAAGTGAACGACAGCCAAGCGGGCAACAGCGACAGTGGGGTCGGCGTCGGCAGTGGAACACCTCCAAGACGACATACCAAGCACAAATCGAGAAGAGAACGACATCTCATGAGAGAACACTATTTCACAAAAGAACTGACAGACATTTGCCAAGTAAATTCAGACAGACTCATGCAGACACATGATACAGATTCCGATGGATCAGCAGACGAACTGACCAAAATACGAGAAGAAATCGAACTATTAGAAAAGCTGGCAATCATAAACAAAAGACTGCACAGAGAAGAAGAACTAGTTGTGAGACTAACAGCAAAAGTAAAAAGATACATGGATGAAAACAAAGCAAATAGTTGCGAAAACGTACCGCAAGTTAGGATGCTCTTGGATAAAATAGAAGAAGAATTAACTGGGACGACGAAAGAGATGCAAGACAACGCAGTGGAATTGGCTAAAACGGATCAAGAAATCGAGGCGAGATTGAAGTTGATAGAGGAATTGACGCTAGAATTGGAGGAGGAAGAGTATCAAAACGCGATTTTGGAGAGGCAATTAAATGAGGCGTCGAGTCGACAGCCTCTCTTACTACAAGATAGTTATGTACCGGTTTTGGACCAAGCCAGTGGGGTGTATCCTTCACCGGGATATGTACTGGACACTCTTGTATGACATACGGTCTACGGTGCATTACGTAAGCTGTCAGTTTCAATCGCAATACTGAATGAATTTGGTAAAATATAAGAAACACTACGAAACTTTTGTCACATGTCTAAGCCCGCTGGAATACAAGTCTTATTTGAAACTAGGACATAACCGAGCAAGAAAGCGCGAATAATATGCCACCTCTTGAGGAATATTAACTTTTTATTATTCTTTCTATTAATGCGATTGAATTTTGACGTAAAGCATAATCGCTCTGCCGAT
This sequence comes from Lycia hirtaria, assembly GCA_947563715.1. NCBI lineage: Eukaryota > Metazoa > Arthropoda > Insecta > Lepidoptera > Geometridae > Lycia > Lycia hirtaria. Next base: position 25,021,636 of record OX387376.1, read on the forward strand.
TCAGTTACGTCCAAAGATACTATGAAATTACCATAATATGCTCGGTTGAGACCTGAGCGACCTATCCCAAACTACTATCCCCAAAATATTGATTAAATAAATAAAGATTGCAATAATTAGTGGTGCTATGATTATTTCGATTTTATACTGGCAAAGATCTCGATAACGTTGCATAAAGTTTATTTTTTAATAATTAATATGCTTCACCATTTTTTTAAATAATATCTGACTGCAAAGGAGGGATGTTTTTCACTGTATATCTGTCTCTTTCTTTTCCAAAGCGCCTAGACTGATATTGAAGTACGAAATATCTTTAAATTCGTCTTTATATCACACGCCATAAGGCTTCATTTTGCATTTCCAGTCGTTTTTGTAACTTGTAGTAGAAATTTAAAAACTGCCAATACACATTCCCTGCAACTTTACTTAATATATCTTTAGCCCTGGATAATCATGTATTAGGTTATAAGTTTATCCCGGTACTAAAACAAAATTATTTTAGTTTAGCTATAATTATGTATCTTACATTTGAAATCCAATACCAAAAATGATATGAAAACCACCAATCACAGTTTAATTTTAGTTAGGCCTAGTCAGAGTTTATTTGTACTTATTATTCTATTATATGTAACAGAATTACATAATTATAGGTTATATTCACATTTAAATAACACTTGGTTGCGTTCGAATGTAATTAATCTAGAATTTATTTTATTTGCTGTTTTTTATTTAGGCGCAAAATACCCAATTCTCATAATGTCTGACTTTTAAAAGTACTAATTCTAATAATGACCAAATTTCGCACCAATTTCAAATTGGCACGATGATATCGTCATTTGTGAGGGAAAAGCCTGTCCAGAGATAATAATCCGACGAATCTCTTCGTATAAAGATAGTCCCGGCCGTACGTACCCGCTCGCTCACATGGCGGGGGCACGGCCGTGCCCCAGATAGAAGTTGTGCTATTTAAGATGTCTGAATATGAACAAAATTATTATAAAGTACAACAACAAAATATATGGATTTTATCCAAAAGTGTATGAATATTTTGTTATCAATAAAAATGTAATATAATATAGATAGTATTTAGACAAATTAGTTTGCAATATCTCTCAAAATGTCCCAAAAATATATAATAAGTTAGTTTAAATATAGTTTTATATGTAAATAAGAAAATATACAACGAATTTTATAAAGCGAAATGTGTTTTATTAAGAAAGAACAATATTCATATTTTAATACATAGAAAATAGGTTGAAAAAATTAATCCATATTTGATTGCCTTGGCCAGTGACACAGATAGTGAAAATTGAATAAAACTAAGGTAAAGTATTCAGTTTTGATGATAGATCTACGACTAACTCGCCAGATGTTTAGCGACAGACTCAATATATTCTAAGAATTTATTTTAGGTTATTACGGAACTCTGTACTAAGTCAAACGGAGGTCATTGCACTCATTGTTACAAACAACTTTTAATAGATACTACTTTAAATTTGCGAAACAAAAAAGCAACCACTACTCATTGAAATTAAACCTTCTTTTCAAGGGATTTCAGGTCTTAATTTTATCTAAAATATTCGCGATGAATCCGTTAAAAGTTGTTTAAATTCAACTGTTTTTTTTTCGCGAATTTTAAGTTGTGTACATAGTAAAACTTGTTTCTAATTACGAGTACCTCTTAATGGCTGAGAGAATAATAACTCGGCAATCTTAAAAGTTTTAAGTGACCAGATCTAGACCTACATCTTCAGTCAACCCGTCGCTCCATCAAAAGACTCAATGGTCAAAAGATCGCATTCATTTAAAAATAACCCAACTGAATAAAGTAAGTTTGTAGAGAGTGAGTGGGCAGCCCTAGTGTCAGTGTTATGAAGCCGTCTGAAGGCCTCTGACCTGGCCTGACGATTACTGTTTTTAATAACAAACAACCGGCACCTTAACAACTGAATAACCATTACCTAAGTTTCTCTGTCACGCCACATATCTGAGCACTGGCCAAGGCAGAATAAACGATTCGAAGGGAGGTCAAAAACTTTATAGAGCCAGAAAACTTGTAGACACTACTCCAGGAAGCTGAGCCGAGCTGGTCATCCGTCGTCAAGTCTTCCGACTCGGCGGGGTGTGGCAGACGGCCCTCTACTCTGTATCCATCGCCACCTGAGAAGAGCAAAAAGTATTGTAGTAGGCATAGAATAAGCAAAAAGTCGGCACATTACCATCTTCCATCACATCTACCATATCTTCGTCATCATTGGAATGCCCAAAATGTGTGCTCAACGATTTCGGTCCACTTTTCTGATTCATATTGTATAGGAGCGGAACTCTTTGCCACCGCATGCTTCACAAGAGTAACTATCTTGGAATTTTCAAGGCTAGAGTGAATAGATAGCTTCTAGACGACGATTGGTCAATGGATCTGTATGCACGGCTACGAATTAAAAAAAACTATATCCTAAGCGCATTGTATGAATATTAACATAGAATATTGTAGGATTTGTCTGTATCTAATAGATATCTAGGCTACATAAATAATAAATAAATATTGGAGGACATTTCACACAACGCCATCTAGCCCAAACTAAGCAGAGCTTGACTATGGAAACTAGATGGTTGATAGAATACATATATACTTTTTTTCTCGTAAATACATACTTATGATACACAGAAACACCCAGACACAGAACAAACATCCATGCTCATCACACAAATGTTTGCCCCGGGGGGATCGAACCCACGACCTTATAGCTTATAGCTCAGGAAGCAGTCATACTACCACTGAGCCATGAGGCCTGTCAAACATGTTAGAGACAGGCTTATTTAGTTTATTTATAGGGGTCTTTAAACTTGAGACAACCATATTCGAGTGAAATATCTAATTACACAAAATCGAATACTATTCCAACATTAACTAGTACTCACAAAAGACAACCGATCAGCGACTCAAATTTTAGGTCACATCCTATCACCAGTGGAAATAAAACAAGCTACCTGAGCTATTTTCAAAATTAGTTTAAAAACACACTATCTAGATAACTCCCACTAAATATTTAGTCTGGCCATAAATACTGTTACAGTTAAAAATAAGAAAGATATTACATTTGAATTTGGAATCTGACATTTTTATACGATTGTTCATTGAGTTTTCTAATTTTGGCGCCAATACATTGTACAATATTTTGCGATATTAAAATGGAGTGGGGTGATAAAGAGAACCGAATCGCTGTGATTGCATTACACAAAGTTGGTATGGAGCCAAATGCAATTTTTAAAACTCTCCATACGCTTGGTATTACTCAAATGTTTGTGTACCGGGCTATTAATAGGTACAATGAGACCTCCTCTGTTTGTGACAGAAAATGATCTGGCCGTCCACGTAGTGTTCGTACGAAAAAGGTTGTCAAAGCAGTAAGGGAAAGAATTCGAAGAAATCCTGTCCGAAAGCAAAAGATTTTATCTCGGGAGATGAAGATAGCACCCAGAACCATGTCGCGTATTTTAAAAGATGACTTAGGACTTGCAGCCTATAAGAGACGCACTGGTCATTTTTTAACTGATAATTTAAAAAAGAATAGGGTGGTAAAATCGAAACAACTACTGAAGCGGTACGCAAAGGGAGGTCACAGAAAAATTTTGTTTACGGATGAGAAAATCTTTATAATTGAGCAACATTTTAACAAACAAAATGACCGTATTTATGCTCAAAGCTCTAAGGAAGCTTCCCAATTAGTCGACAGAGTGCAACGTGGGCATTATCCGACTTCAGTGATGGTTTGGTGGGGTGTTAGCTATGAAGGAGTGATTGAGCCATATTTTTGTGAAAAAGGTATCAAAACATCGGCACAAGTGTATCAAAATACCATTCTTGAGAAGGTAGTTAAGCCCCTTAACAACACCATGTTCAATAACCAAGTATGGTTCTTCCAACAAGACTCGGGGCCAGGTCATAAAGCTCGGTCCACGCAGTCTTGGTTGGAAGTGAACGTTTCGGACTTCATCAGAGCTGAAGACTGGCCGTCGTCTAGTCCTGGTCTTAATCCGCTGGATTATGATTTATGGTCAGTTTTAGAGAGTATGGCTTGCTAAACGCCATGATAATTTGGAGTCCCTAAAACAATCCATACGATTGGCAGTGAAGAATTTTCCCATGGAAAGAGTGTGTGCTTCTATTGATAACTGGCCTCAACGTTTAAAGGACTGTATTGCAGCCAATGGAGACCACTTCGAATAAGCTTTTATATTTTAAATTGTTTTATATTTATGTATTAAACTAACACACTGTAAAAGTAATAAATATTATTTGCAATAAAAAAAATTTTTTTTTCTTCATGACAATATTTATGGCAAGACTAGGTATGTATATGTATTGATAGAGATATTAAGGTAAGTATATGAATAAGAACTTGGTCCATTATAATATTTTTGTTTTCCTTTTATTCTTGTTCTTAACTAAATTATTATTGTGCCTGGTTTCCTGGAAGAGATCACTCTAAACGATGAGGCTGCTAGCTTAAATACCTAGTCATAATTCAAACCGTATTTAATGCTTTTGTATTATGGTCTTTTAATAAAGCGTTTTCTTTTTTTATGTAGAAATAGGTTTGCGCTTGACCGGCAACTCGCCTGGTATCTATCTATTTATCTTATCTAGAACAAACATATTCACTAATGATTTAAAGATATCCAAATTCTATCTATAGGAAAAGGTATCCAGAGCAATGTATCAGCAATTAAACGGCAAAATGTGTTTACTATCTAAATTTGTATGTGTACTACCTTCCATAACCTTTTTCCTTTCTATCAAAAGGTTGCCTGGTACAAATAGCTCAAGGCGATAAGGCCGCCTTTGTATCACCGAGATTTTTGTTTACTGTTTAGTTTAGTGTTCCTCTTTATACTAATTTATACTGTATTACAAGTTAAAACTTGTTTCAACGTGTGTCCTTGAATTGTAATTTTTGGTGTACAATAAAGATAAATTTATTATTTATTAAAATGTACCAACAGTAGGTTTATGCTCTGACTAAGAAACATTCAACCTAAAATTATAAACGCCGTTCGATTAGTTCGAAATAACTTCCGCCAACCTTGTAACTTATTTAACGTTCTCATTGGCTAAGTTTACTCCGCGTAACAAAGATCAATAGAAAGATATATCATCAAGATCAATAGAGATCAATAGAGATCAATAGATCATCATCAGATCAATAGAGAATAGATCAATGTAAGTGAGATAATGTTTTCTATGGTTTTCGTGATTATTACTCAATGAAATGAAACAAATTTTAACGGATTTTTCTCGTATATTATACATAATTTTATGACCTGACGTTTCGAACGATTTGCACCACTACTACATTTACTTTTTTATTTTTACTTTGCCTGTGACCACGAACGCTGCAAAGTGTTCGAAACGTTAAGTCATAAATTATGTAAAATATACGCTATAAATATATAAAACAGTTAAAATTTATAAGTGAAATGATTTGAGAGACGAGACACAACAAAGTTGAGTAAAATCACTCATCAGTTTCAGAATTTGATGAACCAGCAATTTCAACCTTGGGATTTATATAATATTGTATTTGGTGGAAAGAAACTACTTTCGAAGCGTTCCGGACAGAGATAGAAAGTAGTATCTCTTTCCCGTGGCAAACGACGGCAGTTCCGTGGCAGAAGCATTAGAAAATAAATAATCTCTAGAGTAAATTATGAACTTCTAGAAACTTACAAACAAAATCATTAGGCGAGAGGTGTTGTGCCTGCACTAGCCAGCATAACAACAGTAGGCTCCACTGTATCTTCACTGCTTACATCCACATCGGCAAACGTAGTCCTCTTCCCCGGAGTAGGTTTAATATCCCTCCTGGGTAAATCTACAAGATCCGGAACGTACACCCATTTCGTATACATTTCTAGAGCGAGATCTGTGTTGCTTTTTGGAGATGGAGAAACATCAGAAAACGCCGCCATAATAAACTTTTCTTCAACAACGGCCCTCACTATATTCTGTGTCCCCTTTTCGTCGAACCATTCGCCTTTCAGTTTCGCATCGAGTGCTGCGTAGAGAAAGGTAGACCATCTCGGTGTGTAATAGTAGTGGAATACTTCGTACCACTGTTTGCCAGCGTAGTCTGTAATCTCGCCGTTCGGACCCCACAAAGTTATCTGATTTCTAGAATTTAATGTGTAAGGAAACGAATCTAGTGGAGTTTTCGCGAAGGAAAGAGCTTTGGAAAACCAGTCGCTACCTTGGAAGTGCACATTCGACGACAGGACGATTTCTATGTCGTTCATGGCGTCGAGAAATCGTGATATGGACGCGTTGAACACCCAGCTCGTAGAAGATCTGTCGGTTTGAAGTTTCACATATAGCTGCTCAGCTCTATATTGTAACGCCTGCCTCGTTATATCGACTACATCATAATCAAAACCATCACCGTTGCAGTTTGCGGCGGCCATGGTTATTTTGTTTAATGCCTCGAACAGGTCGTGGCTTTTGTACCAAGCCCAGGGGCTGATCTTGAAACTGGGCCGTCTGGTGATCACATATTTGCCCCGCATCATGTTAAGTCCGTCGAAACTGTAAACGCTTTTGAGCAAGTACTTCCAAGCGTCAGCAGTTGTCGTGTCGTTGCATCCGTACCGCCTTTCTGCGTACTCCCCTGCCCAGGCTTCCAAATCTGCAATCGGGCCCTTTCTCCAGGAGGATTCTAACATCAAATCGTACACTACATAGTTCTGATTGATGCCTTCGGGTGTCAATCCAATACCGATCATGGTGCTGTTCGCTCTCGATCTGGTTTCGTAGACATCTTCGTTGATAGTTTTCATATTTCCAAACATGCCCAATGTGCCTCCAAAGTTATGAAGCATGCACCAGATGAAAGGCTGCCCGTAATACATCTCGTAAAGGTCATACTGAGGCCACTGTTCAGCCTGTAAGTCCAGCACTAATATTCTGCCGTTAGGAACCGCGGTAAGGAAGGACTTGACCCGAGATGTGGGCCACAATAGCGGGGCGCTGACGAACATCCAGTTCTGCACTAACCAGACCGCTTGACCATCGAACGTCGTCAACGTTGAATATATAGCTTTAGCCGTACCCTCCGCCAAAGCCGTCGACCAGGTCGCTATTTTCACTTCATTGAACGGATCGGCGGTATAAATGTTGCCTGTGACGGAACCGGCGGCGACTTCCCTCAAGAAAGCTTCTCCGACAGTTACGAACAAAGGATCGACAGGATCCAAGAACAACCCACAGCAATAATCATCACCGAATTTATTCCACTTTTCCACCGAATGGAAAGTTGTTTCCGGATAAAGCCTGGCGAAGGCTTTCGGGACGTGTCCGTTGAACGCGGGGAACACAGGAACGATGCCTAATTGGAGCATATATTCAACGATCGCGTCTTGAATTACGCGTTGAGTTTCGTGCCAGGATTTCAATAGAGGTCCACCCCATCCGTGTACATTACCCATCCTCAGCCAAGACAGAAACGCGGGTCCGGTGAAATGTTGATCTATTTCATCGTCAGTCATCCCCAATGTGCGGTAAACCTTCGCCCAAGCCTGTTCTTGGGCGACGGGCGCTAAGGCCAGATTGATTCCGTTTAAGGCCATCCATTCAACATGCGCCGTCCATTCCTCGGTCTTCCACCAAACGAAGCTGTATGAAACCGTGCATACATTCTGGTAATATCTGAATCTATCATTAGCTACCACCATTTCGTCGACCTCGGGTAACGGGTCAGGTATTGCCACTCGTTGCACTTGCCAAGCGATTTGACTCTTGCAGTATTTCTTTAAATAATAATTGAATCCCCAAGCGGCTGCCACTCCTGAGCTGGCTCTGATATTGAGAACTCCATTCGAGGTTCGTAGAACGAACACATCCTTTTTGTCGTTGAAGAGTAAAGGGTTGACTTCTACGGTCACTTGACTCGCAGAAGCGTACCGTCCGATGACTTTTAAAGCCGCCTCTTTTTGCACTTGCGCGGAAGTCTTAGTTTGCAGTTTTGTTGGATCTAAATAGTCAAGATTTAACGCGTGCGCTCCAGCAAGGAGTAATATAAAGGCGTAGCGAGCCATACTGCGGTACGTAAGCGACTGAAGACTCATATTCTTAAGTGATAGCATTGTTTGCTCGTTTATCTGTACCGGGGTGACCTTTGAGCCCTCTCAAGTTACAATACAGGCCATTTTACATGACACATTAACTACAATCGTGATCTAAGAAATACTAAGGTCTGCTCATGGCGAGTGAGGATTTTGAGCATTTTGCTAGATAAACGTTAAGCTAATTAAGCATAATGCTCTCTAGACGAGTCGCGTTGTTTGTCGTTTTGATACTTAGGCTTTATGATTGGGAGGGAATATCAGTTATGGATTTTCTAGTTTAAGTTAGACACGGAAATTTAGTAATGGAACTCCATTACTCAGTTAAAAATATGTATATTATAAAATATATTGATAATTTTGATTTCGATAGGTGTAGTAGAAGATGTTAGTCCAAATCATTCGATTTTATGATAAGAATTTTTGACATGACAACTGATCTACATTGACATTTTTTTACTCGACTGCATAAGAAGGAGGGTTATGTTTTTCGAGTGTATGTATATATGTGGGTATGTATGTATGTACATATATTTATTTAAGACAGACTACAACTTCCAGAGTGTCATAGACTATATTTGTTTGTAATAATAATGTACATATATTTATTTAAGACAGACTACAACTTCCAGAGTGTCATAGACTATATTTGTTTGTAATAATAATAATACATAACTTGCAAAAATAAAATAAAATACGTTTATTCGTAACCTCCAAGGAACAATTTCGTAATAAACATATGATTTTACTAGAATTATTCGAAAAAGGCGCATTTATAATCTTTTACAGCGATTTTACGCATACTTTCTCACAAAAAACAAACGTACACTTAACAGCATATCAATCGTAACAAAATCGTAAGTTAGACTGCAAAAATTGCTGTTCTGCAGTCGGGTATTTTGTTTTGATTTTAATATACATACTTGTTATCTTTAATACGATTGTTTTAGATAATCATTGAACCCACTCGCAGTATTATGTTACCTAAAATCTAATGCTAAGGCATCCAATTAGTGCATTTCTACAATCATGACATTTTCACAATGAAAAGATGGTCCGTGCCCAGCAGTGGGAAATGGAAAGTTTACATATAAACAAGTCTGATCTGAATTTACACTTATTTCTGAAGTAGTGTCAAATTAAAATACAGGCACTATATTAACAAAACAAGTAACTGTGAAGAGAAACTATCTAATATGCATATTTTATCTTAAGAATGTCAATTGGACAGTTTGTATAGAAATACTAAGAGAATTCTTTGGATTTGCCTGTGTTTATATTATAAATATCAAGATAAGTCAGTGACATGAACGATTTCAATATTTAATCTCAATCGAATTTTACAACTACACAAAAAGGTAAATATTTTCGGCATGTATCGGCTCCATTTGAAAAAGACCGCCGTATGTGGTTGAACGTATAGTTAGAGATTTATCTCCAAAAAAATATACGTGAGTAACTCGTAAGATATTTTAAAGATGTTATAACATTTGCTGAGCACCTGGAGAGGGACATACAATGTATAATATCTTTCTTATCATCACCGTTTTTCGTAACTGCGCGGGTAAAGACGCGAGGCGCAACTAGTATATTCATATAGCCAATTATTTTTTTGTACAAAAACTCTGTCAAACAATTGACCCTTGTTGATATAAAGTAAATTATTGTGTATACTTATCTAAAATACATACGGTCAAGAGTAGTTCATGATAACGAGTGAATTTTATTTTTAGGCACTTCCCCACACACATAACACAGACATGCTCTGTGTGTGGGGAAGTCCCTAAAAATAAATTCACTTGTGTTACAATAAGAATAATTTCATTTCAGCTGAGTTTTAATCACATGTCTTTAAGACCTAATTTATAAAATATGTAATTATTTTTTTAATTTTAATTCATGAATAGGTCTTTTCCGATATATATGATCTGAGTATCTTTAAATCGCGAGTGTAAAATTAAATATTCATTTTAAGTAAGCGCGCTACATCGTAGATCAGTGTCGCGTAACATTAAGTGTTGGCGTCAAGACAAGCGCAAGCATAATGAAAAAATATTTTAACAAGTTTAGAAAACTCATAATCCCGATATAAAAAAACGGCTAAACCGATTTTGATGCAACATAGCTACGAACACTCTCGATGAAATCCTCTTTCAAACAAAAAAAAAACTAGATCAAAATCGGTCCACGTACCCATTAGCGATCCACATTGCCACAGACATACATACATATATACAGATACACACGTAAAACTTATAATCACATAAACTCGACAAATGGCAAATGTGGAAGCATGAATCCAACATCAAGAAAAAAAAACTTATAACACTCCTCTTTTTGGTTCGGGGGTTAAAAATAGGTGGGCGTCAAGGTACGCCCAGCGGATATGAAATAAAAAGTATTATTGTCAGAAATACATAACGCGTGTGAACACGTCAGATATACTTTCCTAGTTGTCTACGCAGTATACAACTCACACGCAAGAGTAGAGCGGTAACGTAGTAAGAGCGGCATGAAAGACCGTCACACCATACGAGTGCGCCAATAGCGGCCTTACCGAAAAACTTTACTAAACTTCAATGTCTCATCAACCTTAAATTATCTGTCTTATTTCCGCAAGTGTCATTACGTGTCACCGAGAAGTTGACAATATATGTTAAGCAATGCTTAAAGTTAAATAACGTTTTTCGGTAAGGCCGAAAATGTTTAACATCAAAAAGTGATGCTAGTAGTTAAATACCTGCGGCACGGATTCGTCCCCCGCCGGCGGCTCCCTCTCCCCCGTCCCCGCGTCCCCGGTGGCGGTGCCCGTCCCCCCGCGCCTCTCCTCCCCCTCCACTAGAGACAGGAAGCGGGCCAGCTCCTCCTCCTCGCTTATGCACAGCGGCGTCTTCGGGCCGACTATGGCGATGGACACGTTCTGGAAACGGGGGGTGGAAAGGGGTTAATTTTATACATACAAAGACTTCTATAGATACCCCAAGGTATGTAGTTAGCGAGTCAACAGGAAGATAAGAACACACACTTGATCCCTAAGATTTATTTAGTTTCAGGTGAAATATAGTTTCGATATGATATTTTGTCAACTAGTTACTAGCGTGCAAGCGCGCGCATGCATTGCATTGAATCAATTTCGCGCGGATGGAACACTATCACTAAATCGTTTGTGTGACGTCACAGTCGATACCAAAAATGTGGCACGCGAGGATTTTATATAAATGTCGCATGCGTCGTCAACTATTTCTGTGGTTTTAAATATAATTTGAATTATAATTATTGTTTGTTAATTGAACACCTGCTGAGGTTGCAATAACGACTGCACATGGTCCGTGTCACTGCACGATCAACTACCACCCGATGCATTCAACATTAGCATAACCATATATCGTGAAACAATAGCATAGCAGTTCAAATATAAACATCTGTCTAGCATAATCCATAGTGTTTCCGTTGCATCCCGACTCTAGCACAGACAAACAATTATAATAGGTATAATTTACAATACCTATAAAATGCACAATACACACACACACACACACACACAGCCCAAGTTTACAAACTGAACAACCGAGTTCACAACGAGTTCAAACTAACGTGGTTTTCACACATTTTTAAATAAAAACTACGGGTCATTCACGTCTGTTTTAAGCCGAAATATCCGACTATAGTTTCAACCGCATTCGGCGGTCTTTTTCAAAGGAGCAGCGTACAAGTCACTCTCGGTCGGTAACGCGCCTTGCACTATTGCTACTATATTACTTGCAGTGCAAGGCGCGTTACCGACCGAGAGTGACGTGTGCGCTGCTCCTTTGAAAAAGACCGCCGAATGCGGTTGAAACTATAGTCGGATATTTCGGCTTAAAACAGACGCGAGTGACCCGTAGTTTTCATTTAAAAATGCCAAAGTAACTCGTCCTGTGTCTCTGTCTACTCGTCACCTTTTCATATTCAAATCAATTGATAGGAAAATACGTATTTTCCTCACGAACATAAATAAAAAAAATATAGGTACAGTGGAATACAGACCCTCCTTCCTTTTTGATGTCAGTTAAAAAGGTATACAATGACTGGTGAAATCAATAAATCTAAATAAATAATAAATCTGTTGCTGTTAAATAATCTATGAATTTTAAACTACAAATACATACATATTAAGTATGTATTTGTTGTTCTGTCCTACAAATACATACATATTAAGTATGTATTTGTAGGACAGATGACCTCATACAAGTGGCGGAAAGACGCCGGATGCAAGCCGCTTCCCATCTTTTTGGAAATCCATGGAGGAGACCTATGTCCAGCAGTGGACTGCTTATGGCTGAGATGATCATGATGATGATATGATGATGATGATGACATATTAAGTTAGTAGAAAATCTCATTAATTTTTTCATTAGGTCATTAAGAGAACTGTAGTCGCGCGATCTTCCATACAAATAGGAGATAACTGTTGTATCTCTAAACATTGACCAATTTCTTCTGATTTGTCATAAATGCCTGTATGGTTTTCTTTTTTCAAATATCGTTTTAGTTTCTAAATTAAGCCTACATTTTGAAAAAAATGCAAACTGTATAGGCATAGCCATTTATAGTTCTAACCATATAAATAATAATGATTGAAATAAGGTAATACTTAGGGGTAAAAAACAGTTTTTGCTCCTGTTGTATGAAAAACGCATAATTAGCTAGAAAAAAGGAAGCGGAACAACGATTCTCTTAGATTATGAAAATGAAAATAGCCTTTATTTCTACTACATCCTTATAAATTAATATAGTACAATTATTTAAATTAAATTATACGAATCATAGTGTTATTATAGAAACATTCATAGTAACCAAAATAAAAAGAACAATACGTAACAACTCTTAAATTATATGTAATTAAATTTATATTGGGGTCAATTCTCAACTATTAAACTTCTTAAATTGAATTAAAAAATCAACCAAACTTTTATGTGACTTTTGTTATTTTCTTTATTATTATTTATTTATTTATAATGTAAAAACGAAAAAAAAAATACATTTGATAAATGTGAATATGTCCTTTTCCTTATAGTAAATATTAGTTAGTAAGTCATGCATTATTTTAAATCACAAACTAATAAGGGAACACTACATACTATTTACACTACATTAATTTCATAATAAAAATAATCCTAACTAATAAATAATTTTGTTCTTTTGATTTACTATAGCCAGGGAAAAATATGAAGTTATCATTACCTTAGTATTGAGATCCACCTCATTAGGCAGAGTATCCCGGAGAGCTCTCAAGCCATGAGCTACCAGATCCTGTAGGTCGCAGTCCGAGAACGTGGTGAGATGCTTCTCTAGGTAGGTGCGGGCGGACTGGGAGCGGGCACCGATGGCCATCGCTCGGCAGTCAAAGTAGTTGGCGGATGGACAGGTCTGGTAAATGTGGGGGCCTTGATCCTGGAATATTGTTTAAAGAATGTAAATAATTGTCATTAGATTATAAATATATTCTTGATCAGAAGGGAAAGCAGATGGTGGACTAAAGCAGTCACAGAATGGTGGGCTCAAGACAGATAGCAAGCACCTGGCAGACTTCTCGTTGGTTACATGATATCGACAAGGCAGTAGTAAGACAGTGGATGAGACTGTCACAGGACCGGGAAGGGTAGTGAGCTAAAGAGGAGACCTATCAGCGGTGGGTGGACATGGTTAAAATATTCTACAGATAGTAAGCTCCATCTTAAAAAATATCCATATTAAAAGCATTACAAAATACCCGACTACAGAAGAGCAATTTTTGCAGTCAAACTTATGATTTCATTATGCTTGATATGCTGTTGCGTGTACGTTTTTTGTTAGAAAGTATGCTATACTTACGATTTTTTACAACGATTTTACAGATACTTTCTCACAAAAAAATGTGTACCCAACAGTGTACTAAGCATAACAAAGTCGTAAATTAGGCGCTGCAAGAACCGTTTTTCTGCAGTTGGGTATTTTGTTTTCTTTTGAATGTATGATACTTGTTGTTTATATTAAACGCCATGTGGTCTCTTAGGCCTTAAACTATACTTACATCGTAACCAGCAACCAGCAAACCAACACCAAGAGGTCTCTTGTCATATCTCTGAGTGCAGATCTGCATTTTGTTACCGACAAGGCCAATGAGACGACCGACTGGCATCGGAGCATCATGAGCATAGCGATGATTCAGGCACTCTGTGCGCATGAAGCGGCTGAAAATTTTTAATGTTTTGACAAATATTCAATTCAATCAATTCTTTATTTGTGTACAAAACTAGGTATACTTAATCTTAAGCTTGAGGAGTTGAATTGAGTTCTTTGAATCACATGATTACAGCACAGCAGAGAGCAGCTATCACAATATCTTACTGTGGTGTCACAGACCATACTGCGCACCATACCCTAAGCAATAGAGTTGTTCTCAATTGGAACCTTTTGCTTAAAGATGATGTCACTGCAAAGTCAATTGACACTTTTAAAAATAAAGTGCATGGCTATAGAGAGAAAATGTATCTTAAAAGACAAGCAATGACTTCTGCTGATCGCCTATCATTCATAAATAAATTTTAGCATGACTAACTCTGTCTGTTGGTTACTTTAAGATAAAGGAGGAGGTTATCAATTCATACCGTTTTTTTTAATGTATGTACACTCATTCTTGAATCAATTTTTGTTTCGTAAATTGGCATATAGAGAAAGCTCCCAAATTGGTCCCATAATTATTTTAGAAACATTGCTTTATTACTTTTTGAATGATCTCTAAAAGTAAAAATATTTTCACTGGATTCCTGAGTGAGTGCGTCAGATTATAGAATCGCAGAGTTCCACTGACATGTTTTTCTTTACAAAAGTGTCAAATGTTGAGGTTTTTCATACATCTGCACATTTTCTAATCTGCGACGACGAAGCATTTGACATTCAATGACAAATGTCATTCTTGAAAAAGAAGCGAGTGGGTGAAGAGAGGTTTCTTTAAAAAGTTTACAATCTTGAGGGATTTATTGCGCTTGAAAAGTAAAACCTACTTACTCCTCATCCAATGTGTATAAGGAGAAAATAGAGTTACTTCAACGATTGAACGCCTTGTTTAATTATTATCCTTATTTATATTACAAGTAAACGAAATAACGTACTTCGAAGTCGGTTGTTTCAGTTTTTTAAACTATAAAATTATTCATGACTTAACAGAAGAAGTGGTTGTTTTGATATATGGCATAGATCTCATAGAGAATGTGAGAACCTGGAGATGAATATAGGCTACATTTTATCATCATCACCATTTTTCAAAACTACATGGAAAGACCGGGCACAGCTAGTAATAAATAAATAGTTAATAACCTCAACATCCTAGCATCTGCAGTTAATCCAGAAATAGAGATGCCAATATGATCATCAATAGGTATAATTTTCTTCTGATATGCTGACAGCTCGCTCACAGCCCTTTTTAGAGCAATAAGCACAGCATATTGTTTATTCTTCAAACCAACTGTAGCAGAACCTAGTTTCACAGCTTCCATAGCGTATTCCACTTGGTGGAGACGACCCTGGGGGCTCCATACCGTGACATCACTGTCATACTGATTTCTAAACTGGAAAACAAAAGAAAAAACCAACTTGAATAGGTTGGAAGAAAAAACAACTTGAATAGCCATGGGATAAAGAGATGAGACTGAATTTTTTTATGAAGGAAATTACACAAATAGTGGATCTATTCCATTTTATTGAATTAAACAAAAGAGTTTTGGATTTAGTCGTAAATTGTAAGGTCTATTTTACTATTTAAGCTGTAAAAGCGACACGAAACTCGTAAGTTTTTAGGTTGTTTGATGCAATAATGACACCGCAAAAATGTGTTTATTATCGTACATTAGGAGAGCCGGCTATTAAAATATAGCTAATGAACAGTGTTATTCCATAATATTACTTACCATTTTAAAGAGTTATTATTTTATATTATAGTACTCTTTGATTAAAACTCAAAAAACACTAGAAAATAAATCACCGCAGCGAGTGCAACGACGCGAAAACGAACAACCAACGATGACTTTCAATATGTCAAAATTCAGTCTTTATGGACGTCAATGTCAATGCAATGGTGACAACATCAGCTCTACTTTTTTAAAGTTAACTTTAAGCTTTACATTTATTCAGCCTAGGCCAAATAAACTTTCCTTATTACTAGACTACCTGGCTCTATAACAGAGGACAATGATTTAATTTTGTAAAAGCACATAATACAAAAATATTTTTCATGTTGCTGGAATGCCACAGATTATTCTCTTCGAAGACTGTCTATTAGATAGAATGAATCATGAAAGCTCCAGGGTAAGGCGAATCAACCGTATTGATTTTGGCACTTCTTGATAGGCTTTTCCTTATGTACACGTTGTTACGCGATGGTGGCGGACACCTCAGCGATGGACATGGCCATAGCTTATAGCCTTCTCACACCTTACTAATGTGCGTCATCCTAGATAGATCACATCTTGTTAACCGATAAGGTGGATTAACCATACGGCCCGCGGAGGGATGGGACTACCTTTACTCGAAGTGTTTCATCAGTTTTTACAAAAAAAGTAATATAAACGATACCTATTTAAAATAAAATTTTACTTCCGAAACTATTTAGTTTCACAGATTGGTATTATCTAATAAACACCTATAAATATTGAAATGACCCTTATCACCATTGAAACTATGCCCTTACAGCGAGGGATCAACCCAGAATCATAATAGACACTTTTGAATTCATCAATTAATCATATTTTGCAAAGCCCCACGTCATAATATATATATTCGCGGGCGGCTTCTATGGCACAGACAATCTATAGCGCATTTTCAATAAGAAAGGGTTGAAAAGAAGGAATAGTTTTATCTTATTTCTTATAAATAAGTAGGTAAGTAATATTACAATAATTATACTTATTATAGTATGTTTTTTTTTTCTCCATAAACAAAGCAAGTTCAAGGATTAAAATTATTAAGTAAAAGGCATACTTATCAGATTATTAATTTACCGCTACGTAACGTAGATGGTCAATTAGGTACTTTTGATTTACAAAGGTCCAAAAGTTTTACAAAATCTTTAAAAAGTTGTAATTACTGATCTATGTGTAAGTAGAAACGTCTCAAATAAAAATAACATTTTCATTATTAGAAGTTAGTACAATACTCTTTGATTAGAAGCCACGAAAATGTTTGTTTTCATTATCAGGGAAGACCAACTTTTTGAAACTTTGACAAGCCATATTCTCTAAAGCATACCTACTCTCGGTAAAAAAATCCGGTCAAGAGCAATAAGTTGATCTTACGTGGAAAGGGTTCTGTACCAAGAAAATATCAATCTTATAACTCGTAAGAATCAAATATTTAATATTATGTTCTCCCAATAAACTCCAATTTGCAAATAATTATAGTATAAAAAACTGAAACAACCGACTTTAAAATAAGCTATTTCGTTTGCTTGTAATATTAGTAAGGATTAAAATACGGAAATTTCATGTCATCACGTTCAGTTGGATAAGATTCTCAAGCGAAAAGTGTTTAACAACGCTTGAGCGCCTTGTTTAATTGGTTTGTTGCCCGTGCTACTACCAATCTTACTACTAGTAGTAACACCGGTAATTGACTTACCCTTCTTACTACTTTAGTTGAAAGTTGTTAGAACAGCAATAAAAAATTGTGTTGCCCGTGTTACTACCGTAAAACTAAAACAACAAAAACAAAACAAAGTATGACGAATTTTTATTACCCGACTGAGCATGATGATATGAATTGTATGTACTAGCGTACTTTGAAGTCGGTTGTTTCAGTTCTATAAACTATAAAATTATTTAAAAAAATAAAAATAAGTAACCCTTGATTCACCACCCTTGATTTGTACCAGGGCATGCAATAAGTGAGAGCTAGGATAGATAGGGTTCCGCTACGATTTTTTTTGTACTAATCTCTAAAAATGAGAATTTGTTGAAATTCTTAAGGGATATGCTTAAAAGTACTAAAATAAATTAATCATCATCATCATCATGTGTACACATCGGTGCGGTCTATTTGTACGGTGTAGTTTATGTAAAATAAATTACTTCTAAATAAATAAAACACCTGTGGTTTTACAAAATATTTATTATTACAAATATCTATTTTTTTTAACCTGCTAGATCCCACAGTTGGGTAAAGGTCTCTCCTCATATACGCCTGATTCAATAAATTTTAGTCTATAGGTCAGTGCGTCTCGGTGGTGGTTCCGGTGGCGGGATGGGGTCCCGGTAGTGCTTCGAGTAGATGTCGTCCCAGAAGCGCATGCGCCCATCCAGTAGTGGCCCACGCAGAGAGATCTCGTTACCCAGCGACATGTGAGGGGACCACCTGGCGCCTACAGCTCGCCACGCGGGCAGGGAGGACCCCTTGGGGATGGGATACCTGAAAAAGTGGATATCTAGTGAATAAAGTAAAAAAAAAAAGATTTCCTGGCCACCGAAACAGCAGCTTGCAAGCAGCAGCAAATTTATTCGTGTTTTACCGATTTATTTTGATAAATATTTGCTTTTCTGGGCACATAATAAATAAATAAATATATGTTTATATAAACGGGTAGCTTTACTTCTTGCTTTTAACCCCTGACAAAAAGAAGGGTGCTATTAGTTTGACGTGTGTATCTACATGTAGATATATCCTGTGTGTCTGTCTGGGGCATCGTAGCTCACAAACGAGTGAACCGATTTTAATCTAGTTTTTTAGTCGGCGGTTTTTGACTTTTCTAAACATATACTTGCATAAATGTTCAAATCTTTACCTTGTGTTACAGTAGATTCTATATTTATTGTGTCAAGTGTGTCTAGGGCCACGCGCAATGTAGGGTTCCGCAGTTACACATCAAAATACGCGGATATAAGCTCGTAGTCGACTTATCATCACTCCGCGCCACTCCGCACACTTTATGCAACAAAGAATAAGATCCATTTGAGGCTTCCGTCCTGACTGTCTGTCTGCCCTACACATAAACGGCTGTATCTGTCGAACAGTTAAACATAAGTCTCAAAATTTGCAAGATTATAATAGGGTTCACTTTGATGTAAATCAACAAATAAAATAATTAACAAACACTATACATCATAATTTTTTTTCTCATTTAAAAAATGGAACAAATTAATTCACGTTGTCGTAAGATATAAACGAGTAACGCTAGATGGCGCTTTTATCAATTTTTTCATTAGACGTGGCTTATTAACTACTGTACAAAAAATATCTATTACGAATATTCATAATATATTTATAGCATATTTTGCTAATTAGTCCTGTTTTGTGGGTTCTTATGTGGCATGGGAGTACAGAAGCCTCGGTGTGCAAGTGAAACTCGTACTTTGCCGGAATTATTATATTCACACGATTGTGCAGCGAGGCGGCGCGGGCGGCGCGGCGCGGTGGCTGGTCTGGTGCGGAGTTGATAAGTGGACTACCTACTAGCTTCATGGCACTTGTTAATTCACAAGAAAAACAAAATACCCGACTACAGAAAAGCAGTTTTTGCAGTCTAACTTACGATTTCGTTACGCTTGATACGCTGTTGAGTGTATGTTTTTTGTGAGAAAGTATGCGTGTAATCTCTGTAAAATGCTCATTCTTTTGAATAATTCGCACATCAAAATTGGTCAAGCCGTTTAGGCTGCAGGCGATCATATACCTACATTCACACAAGCATTTAATTGTGTAGATACAAAACCAAACATGCACACAGATTCCCTTGAATAGATATTCACGATCATTAAAATTGAATTGAATACAAAAAAAACCTGCTTATAATTTTGGAGGCCATAACTACAAAATCCGGTTCAAATGAATAAGATGGGTAGATATGACATACTTTTTATAGAGCTAAAAGGTTTCAGACACAAAAAAAGTATCAATTAGGCTATTTGCGAATTTTTAAAAAACGTCATGTTAAATATTGATAAAAGAAACCCTGTCTGCGCTATTTTTTGCGACATGACTCAGGCTTTTGATTACGTAGATCACAACACACTACTTAGTAAAATGTATAAATACGGGGTAAGAGGAAACAGTAACGATTTACTAAAATCTTATTTAAGTAATAGAAAGCAACTAACTGAGATATCAAAAATTAATCCTAAAACAAAGAGAGAAGAAATATTTACTTCCTTAGAACGTACTCCAAAATATGGGGTACCTCAAGGTAGTGTGATTGGTCCACTGGCATTTATTTCATATATTAACGACCTTCCAAGAGCAACAATACATCCAGTTACACTTTTCGCTGACGATAGTACCATAAAAATAGCTTGTAATAAAATAGAATCATATAAAAATGACATTATTAATTCTCTTGACTCAACAATAAAATGGCTTGACAATAATAATCTAAAAAAAAGTTTAAGTAAGACTAATATTATGCACTTTTCTCAACGACCACAGAATATAACTAATTTTGACAATAACCCGATAAATAATGTAGAAACAACAAAATTCCTGGGGTTAATTATTGATCAATGTTTGAACTGGAAAGCACATGTCCATGACCTAAATAAAAAAACTCAGCAGCTGTTCCTTCGCTCTTTACAAATTAGCACCGACTCTTCACTCAGACGCCCTTATTACAGCATATTATGGACTTGTGGAGTCAGTGCTGAGATATGGCGTAATATTCTGGGGTAACTCAACTGATAAAAATTATGCTTTTATATACCAGAAAAAATGCTTAAGATCTATGTTTGGACTCAAACCAACTGATAGCTGCAAGCCTTACTTTAAACAGCATAAGATTCTGACGCTTCCTTCACTATACATATTTGAGGTTGCAGTATTTGTACGGGCTAATTCTGAAATATTTCCTAAGATGTCTACAGAATCGATATATAATAGACGAGACAGCAAAATACTAATACATAAAGCAAAAACTCAATTGTTCAGAAACAGCATTTTTGGAATGGGCCCTATTATATATAAGTATAATAAGATACCTATAAGTCTTAGAAATCTGACAACTAATTTATTTAAAAAGAAATTTAAAGCCTTGCTGGTTGAAAAATGCTACTATAAGATTAAAGATTATATAGACGATCGTTCCTTATGAACAAAATATTTTAATGTTTAGAAATTTTATTGACACAATTAATAAAAATAAAAAATAATTTTATATAATTGTATTATGACATGTTTAAATTGACATTTGATAATTAGGTATTTATATTAGTAGTTTTAAAGATCGATAGCGCCCTCTGATTTGCACGCCTCCTCAGGCATAACATGAAGCACATTAAAATTAAGAACACCAAAAGCATGTTATCACTCATAAGTAAGTAAGTTCGTATAGACTGAGTGGCCAGCCCTATCCCTATCACTCATGCTTAACGCAAATAAATTTACTTTGACTTTGACTTTGAATTTGACTTTGATGGGTAAATGCTTGACGATATTTTTGTAATGTAGTTTCCATAGTACAAAGTTTGCTTTATTTTAAGGTATTCTATCAGCCATCTAGTTTCCATAGTACAAAGTTTGCTTTATTTTAAAGTTTGATTTATCTTAAGGTTTTCACCCTTCCCAGGTGGTCCCATAGAAATTTCATGAAAATCGGTACAGTAGTTCGATTTTTAAAACAAAATTACGCAATTCGAAGCCGGTTTTTGAGTTTTTTACACTATAATTACTTACTTGTTATTATCACGCATTAAAACCCGCTGGTATAGATAGTTTTAAAACAATAAATAAAATGATATTTACCCAGTTTTTATGAAGCTGCCCCATATTTCATTGATGATGTTTGACATATTCTTAAAGTGATCTGTCGGTTCCTTAACAATAGTGCCAGGTAGTTCTCCAAACACTGCTTGGGTCTGAGCGCAGTGAGAGGCCCCTTTAGTCTCAGTATGTGGTACTACAGGAGTATTTTCATCCACAAATGAGTACTCGTACAGGTAGATTTGGTCGTGTCCATTTTCCACGTGGTACTTCACAGTTCTCAACATCGAGTATGCGAACACTACATCAGTAAAGTAGTCAATGAACCCAAGAATAGTATCTTCCCCGATTGGTTTATCTCCGAAATAAAATTCCTTCACACGTTTCGCCACCTCTTGCTTCTGTTCCTCGGATTCAAATTTTAAATCTGCTGGAAGGAACTCCGTAAAATCTTTATTCATTTTGTCTTTAAATGCGTCGAATGCGGCAATACGTAATAATCCTTCCATGTTTGCGAATCCGTATAGGAGAGGAATTTTTTTGTAATCCCCTGATTTCAAAATATCGATTGGAGACTTATCCAAG
The DNA here is from genome assembly GCA_947563715.1 of Lycia hirtaria. Taxonomy (NCBI): domain Eukaryota; kingdom Metazoa; phylum Arthropoda; class Insecta; order Lepidoptera; family Geometridae; genus Lycia; species Lycia hirtaria. The sequence continues at coordinate 25,044,034 of OX387376.1, forward strand.
AACACTTCTCCTCCCGTAGCCCGCTCCACGCATGGGGCAGGACCAAATATCGTAGTACTAAAGAAGTATGGTACACTGTTCAATTCGTCAAAAGAAGCAGTTTTATAGAAATTTTCCAGTGCATAGATGTCGTCCACTTCTGTGAAATTTAAATATTCTGCATGTCTCTTTGCGATTTCTAGTGGATCATATTGAATTGTCCATTGAGCTACACTGGCACCACTTTCAGGTATAACCTTATTGAATAATCCTTCAGCAGATTTGGATAACATAAGTAAATCTACAGAGGCAGCGCCTGCACTATAGCCTTCGAGAGTAATGTCATCAGGATTTCCACCGAAGCTAGCTATATTCTTCTTGACCCATCGTAAAGCAGCAACTTGATCTTTCATCCCTGCATTACCAGGAACATCTTCGGTGCCTAAACATAAGAAACCATGGGTTCCAAGGCGATAGTTAAATGTAACACCGATTATATTATTTTCCGTCACCATTTTAGTTGGTATCAATAAGTCTCCATATCCTAGTTGGAAACCACCTCCGTGGACTATGACCATGACAGGTAAATTCTTTTCTTGTGTGTCCGGCATGTAGACATTAGCAATGAGGCAGTTTTCTGGCTTCTTTATATGGTTTATGATGTCTTCGTCTCCGGCTTGTAGCTGCGGTATTGTCGCCTGAGGGCATGCGATGTTTTGACTGACTGCTTCTAATGGAGTTATCCATGTCGGTGGTGGGAGAGGTGCCTAAAAACATAATTTATACATATCATAGGTATATCGATATCAAGGTTAATAGGGTTAATAAGATCTCTTTCAGAAAAGTCAAGTCTATATAATAAATACATCACTAAGAACGTCTAAACAAAAAGTCAAATAAAGGAAAATCCACCATCAGGTTTAGTCAACAACATATCTCTTTTAATGTTTAAGTTAAGCTCAGATAGGGAAAGCAGTCATTCTGGACATGATACCCATTGTAAGAAGGTTATTCAATGCCCCAGATTCTATGTTCTTTCAGGGCCTAGAAAACCCTAAAGCTGTTAGTTTTATTCATAATCTGCGTCCGGCGGTTTTTCAGTTCTTTATTTTGCTTTTAGTATATTTAACAGAGTAATATATATATTTTAAACTACTTAATTTTTTTTATTATGCCACATGGACATTGTAAGTTAAATTACGCTTCTAAAAAGATATAAAAGTCTTCTATGATTCCAATTAGATAAAAAGAATAATCGAAATTGGATAATAATTAGCAGTTCGAATCCTTTCATATGGGCAAAATGCGTGGTAAAAGTTTTTCTTAGCAACAAGCAACTAACTGCAACTGCAACTAGCTGTCTAACAAGTCAGGTAATGCAGACCTACAGACCGTATCAAACTAACAGCAAATATAAATATATTTCCGACTTGAGTCAAGGTCAGTGTCCAACTACATAAAAACAAACTAGTGTCTTACTTTGTATTTGTCCTTGCCGGTCGGTGTACTGGCGTAGGGTATATTCTGGAAGAAGAAGACTCCAGAGTCTGCATCCTTGTATCCGCGCACGGGACCCTGCGTGATGTGAACCAATCTTGACTCACGCGGGTCCACTTCCAGAGCGACGCCGGCGCATCCGAACGCTACTACACACAACCACGTACGCCTTAGCATCATCACTCACTGAACAAGGAAAAATAATCTACTTATATATCGTCACAATATGTACTATTTTTAGGGCTGCGTACCTCAAAAGGAAAAAACGGAACCCTTAAAGGAACACTTTGTTGTCCGTCTGTCAAGACCTGTATCTCGGTACGCGTGAAGGTATTAAGTTGAAATTAAAACCATATACGTATATCCATAGTCTCTTTTTGCAGAGAGAAAAATCAAACTTCTCACTATTCAAAAAAAAAAGTTACAGCCGACTATGACGCAAAAAACGCATATTTCGACACTCGCAATCAAAACCTATGGGGTTCTTACTTCCCGTTGACCTATAACTGTGAAATTTGGTAAGAAGCATTACCATATAGTAAACATAAAGCAAAAATACTTAATCTGTACATTTAATTTAATTATAAAAAATTGGGTCTTTATGCAAGGAAGGAGGGTTGTAATTGTAAAGTGATTTAACTGTATCATGTGGGGTATCATATAAAAGAGCTTCACACAAGCTAAAACAGGTTTTTAAATATTTTACGATGTTTATTTTTCGATTTATGAAGGAAGATATTAAAAAAATAAAATAGTTTAAAAAACTAAAAACACACTCAATCTTATCAAATTATTGTATTGTCATCGGTCCTCGATAAGTCTACAAAGTTTGAATGAAATCTGACCGTTTGAAGTGGGTTAAAATCATGTTCAAAGTGTCCGTTACATACTAACATACGTATGAAGCTAATAAAAGCGTGTTAATATATATAGGTAATTTCCCCCTTTTATCTACTAGTTTGTACGGAACCCTCGGTGGGCGAGTCTGACTCGCACTTGTCCGTTTTTTTTATTTATCTTGTAATATATCACAAAAAATAGTGATTAGGTTTAATTTATTTGTGAGTTAAATACAATTATTGTGATATACTAGCTAAATCTCGCGACTTTGTACGTGTTGAAATAAGTCCAGCTCTTGTTTGCTCCTATTTCTGTTTCTTAAAAACTAAAGTTTTCGAAATTTATAGACAGTTCAAAAATTACACATATCCGACGGGTAATGTATAATTGTGTACATGTGTAAAACAATCAAAAATATCGATATCTTGGATTTTTTTAAATTAAAGTGAATGGATTTTGAGATCTTCTAGAATTCTAGATCAACGAGTTTCATCCGCGGCCACACCGTTGCTTAACATTGGACGAATTGGTGGTCAATCGTAGTACTTATATAATGTGAAAAGAAAAAAGCTCCCGTCATAATGCCTGTTTAGTGCACTTCTGTGCTTGCCCCACTCACTGGAAACGATGAAACTAGAAATTAGGTAAAATCTCGCAAGCTATTAAAATATTCACTTATTATAGTGTCATTTCCCTAACAAATTTCCGAAATTTTATTAGTTACCTGTACCCCTACTCACAACTTGTCGGTTTCGGAATCGGGACGGAAACTATACCTCCATCTCTGTCATTTCCATATAGAATGACAGAGATGGAGATATAGTTTCCGATCCTACAGATCATTTTTATGGAAATAATAAAATTAATAACTAAGTATAACATTACTTCCTGGACAAAAATAGTAATTTAATCAAGTCCTTGACCCAGAAAAATAGTTAAATTCCTTAATTAAACCAAGGATGGCTTAATTCAGGGATTCAAGGATATAAATGATAAAATCAGTTAGCTATATAATGATAAAATACAGCTAGCTATCTTCCAACAATCCCACTCACATTACAATTTTTTATGTTTTGATTAAATTATCACAAATTTTGACTGGAAACAAATTTAAAAACAATTTGACGAGACAAGATACAGCATAACCGCTGATCGTTACCGTACATAATTATTAAGACCGGTTATAGTTTTTCAACCTATAGCGACAAGCTCATGGTCATTCGTAGCTCTGGTCGTTAGTGTTTTATCAAGGCTATAATATGGAAATAATGATATCTGGTACCTAAATGCTATGTATTAGGTGTCCACTATGAAATGAAATGAAATTTATTTGCAAGAATGTAGGTAAACAAGGTCTTAGAAATTAATTACAATTTTCCATTACATTCGATCATTTCTAATGTGCAAATATTTGATATTGAATCAGTGTGACACAAATAATACCTATTAAATTAGAATTGATAATAGTAAAATTAATTATTAGTATGTCACAGTCTTAGAATATAGAAAAATACAGAAACCGTGAACATGCTTAGAACTGAAGCGACAAAAACTACTCATATATAGAGTAGTTTGAAGCGCGCGCGATCAGTTGCTCTATGAACGTCTTAACGAGTGGCAAGCTTTGTTGGTGTTAAATTTAATTCAAATATGCCGTCATGTGTCGTTCCTACGTGTAAAAATACTGCTGGGGTGAAAAAAAAACACGATGGGATAACATTTCACGTGTAAGTAGCACAATTGACATTATCTTACGTATTTATTTAATAAAGTGTTCGGTCTTCGATCATCGTAGAGAAAGAATCGTCCATTTTGTTGGTGTTGCCAATATCAACGTTTTGATTTTCCTTACTTTTACTTGCTACCGATTTTTTTAGTTAGTAGTTTGTAAATTAAATGAGTAGGTATTTAAATATATTTTTATCCGATTAAAAATTAATTGGCCAAGTGCATGTCGAGTAGCGTTCAGGGTAGCGTTTCATAATTGCAGTTCACCCTATATGGACTTAGAATAGAACTACTTGTTTGATATTGTGAACATATTGATTGATTTTGTGATTTAAATGGATTTAGTGCGAAATTTTTCCTCAGATATTTTGTATTTTTTTTTTGTGGTGGTAGTCTATAACCGTTAACTTATAAAGCCTACCAGGGCCGTAGCCAGGAATTCATTTCAGGGGGGGTTTCAGCAATGGACTTGGGCATAGCTTATGGTTTATTCGCGAAAATTGTATGTAGTGTGTAGTAGTGTAGTGTTTTTATGGTAATATACTATAAAACACTACTACAATTTTCGCGCTCGTTATGCTTTGTTTTTCGTATTAGTGAACCCAAAAAAATTTGGTTAGTGGCTATTTTTAGTTAATTATTTGCTCGTATTAGAAAGTTCACAGCACTTTAATGATCAATACAAATATAGATCAATATGAAACAATCATGCGCGAGCGAATCGAGCGCGAAACTTTTTTTTTATAAAATGATTGAAGCCTGGAAGGATTTTTGATAATGGCCAGGATTTCGGGGGGGGGGACCCCCCCCGAAATTTGGTGGTAGAACCCCCAAACCTACTTAGCTGTGACAGGTTAAGATAATGCCTAACCTTTTAAGCTAACGTAATAAGATACAAACACAAAATAATTTATTTGACCGATTAATCCGAATAGTAAGTCAAGAGAACAGTTATAAAAATAATGATATCCGTTTAAGAAAGTAAATATTTTATTTTAATATATTTTTATCTCCACGATTTACCACAGCAACGGGTAAATAATGCCTACACTAGCAACTTATGCGGGTGAGAGGTGAGAAGGGTGCGGGACGATTCTTTTGTTTTTGGACACAGCACGGATTTTGTAACTGCATCTGGACGCGCCTTCTGTATTTTTCTATATTCTAAGGTCACAGTATTGTTAAGAAGAAAGAAAGAAAGAAAGAAAGAAAGAACTATCGCTCCACGACAGCGGCATGTACGTATGCAGGCGCGACGGGTTCTGTTGGTATCGGAGCAAGCTAAAGTTCGAACTCAGAGAAACACTTACTAACACTGTTAAAGGTCATTTATTCACCTAACTTACACAAACACGGAAGTTAATTACTTATTCTAAATACACTAACGAAGATATTGATTGCGTGCGTATAGCGCGGACATGTACCTATCGGCGACTACTTAGGAGTTAGGCCAACCCGGACTGGGGCCTTATAAGTAAATCATTACCGCCTCCAACGTACCCCCACAGATGGCAGCACGGCGTGGAAACGGCCAATGATTTCTTACACATAATATGAACATGATCACCTTATACGCACCTTATCTTATCACTTACAAACACTTATCTAGAACTTACTCTAAAACTAGTAAATCCTAACAAGACTTATCTACCTAGTCTATGTGTATACCCTAACATGCGTACACACCATTCCTAGCACTTTATTACGTAGCATCTAGCCTTATACATAAGGATCTACCTCGCTACTCGGACGATATAAACATACTATACAATAATTATGTTCTATCTCCGACAATCATTATGAATATACCTATCATATCAATCAGCATGGCTCTGGCTTTCTCTTCGCAACAGACCCAGGGTTATATCACAAAAAACCGGCTGCACGTGGCGCGTCCTAAGACAACGAGCTACAATGGGTTTTACCACCCTTTGTACTGACAGATATTGTCTTTACAATTTGTAACTTACGACTGACAGCGCGGAAGTAATAAATTCTCAGAGTTAAATATATATAAATAAAATAAAGTTGCTATTTCAGTCATTTAACCTTGTGGAGGTTTTTAATGATCCAACGAGGGTTGCAAATACCAAAAAAGGTTCTTCTGCGACTTGTATTGACAACATCTACGTTAATTGTGAATATCTGCGTAGTGAAATGTTGGACCATCTACGATCGGACCATAGAGGACTCAGTATAACTTTACCTACAACGGTAAAACCAGCAGAAATAAAAATATCGATTAGACCAATTACACAAACACAAATAGACTCGTTAAAAACATCGATAGACAACTATTTTCTCAAATTTAATTTTGACTTAACATTTGACAACCCTGATCATAATTATAACTTATTTTTTAATATGTTAAATGATGAATTTAATAAAATATTCAAAACTAAAGAAATTAATGTCAATGCTAAACCTAAATTTGCTGAGTGGGCCACTCCTGGATTATTTATAAGTAGAGATATTTTATATAGTTTATATGAATTAAAAACGTATTGCACTGATGAAGCTACTATCAAATATGTTAAACAGTATTCAAATGTATTCCAAAAAGCATGTGCTTATGCGAAAACTATTTTTGTTAGAGATAAAATCAAAAACTCCGATAATTTGATAAAAACCGCTTGGAACATAATTAATAAAGAGACAGGAAAATCGAAGATCCATGAAAAGACTAATAGATTGAAAATTAACGACAAAATGTTAACGAAAAACGAAGACATCGCAAATGCTTTTGAATTACATTTTGCAAATCTGCCAATGGAGACAACCAAACACATCACTTCCTCACCATTACTAGCAGAAGAAAAACTAAAAGAAAATGTTGATATTCCTACAACTAATTTTAATTTCCATGACGTTACTGCGCATTGTATAATAAAAACATTTAAAGATATAAAAGTAAAGAAAACTGAAGATCTATGGGGACTGTCAGTAAAGGTAATTGAAAACTTAGTCGTAAAAATTGCCCCCTATCTTGCTACATTGTTTAATTCCAGTGTAAAGAAAGGTATATATCCTAATCTAATGAAACACAGTAAAGTTGTGCCACTATTTAAATCTGGTAATAAAGAAAACGTTGCAAATTATAGACCGATTTCCATATTACCATGCATCAGCAAAATATTCGAAAAACTAATGTTAAACCAGCTTGTATCATATTTCAACCGTAATAATTTATTACATGGGCATCAATTCGGGTTCACAAAAGGTAGATCTACTACTGATGCTGGATTGAAATTAACTAAATATATTTTGGAAGCATGGGAAGATAGTTGTGATGTTATTGGTGTATTCTGTGACTTATCAAAGGCATTTGATTGTGTATATTGCATTTGATTTTATTGTAGCATTCTACGGTGTTACTGAATCAGCGTTAGAACTTATTTCGTCTTATCTTCGAGATCGTGTGCAAATAGTAGAAGTTAATGGAGTGAAATCTCAAGGATCCCCTATTAAAATAGGAGTTCCTCAAGGATCCATCCTTGGACCCTTCTTATTTTTGGTTTATATAAACGATATACCTTACATGATTCAAAAACTACCTAATGTTGAAATAGTGCTATTTGCAGACAATACCTCACTCCTTTTCAAGACAAAGAGAGGGCTGTTAGATTATTCTCCAATAAATATTGTTCTAGAGAGCTTGTGTGGTTGGTTTGACGCAAACAATCTAGTCTTAAATCCTGTAAAAACAAAGGTCATAAGATTTTCTCTCCCAAATGTCAAAATTTTTGATCTAAACATTGAATTGAAAAATGAAATAATCGAGCCTGTGGACACTACAGTATTTTTGGGTGTAACAATAGACTCTAAACTTCAATGGGGCCCACATATTTCCAAACTAGCTGACAAACTAAGTTCAGCTGCTCATGCAGTACGACAAATTAGAAGAATATCAGATGTGGCAACTGCTAGGCTTGTTTATTTTGGATACTTTCATAGTGTAATGACCTACGGTATATTATTATGGGGATCGGCAGCAGATATAGATTCTATCTTTATTCTGCAAAAAAGAGCAATCCGTGCCATCTACAATTTAAGTTCCAGGAAGTCACTGAAAGAGGTATTTAAAACTATTGATATCTTAACCGTGCCATCGCTTTACATCTATGAGTGCATTATGTATGCTAGAAAAAATCTTTATAGCTTTGATAAAAAACCTGAAACATCACACTACAAGCATAGAATTGTTCATCCTAGACATAGGCTACAAAAAACAAATAAATCATTCCTGATAAACAGTGTACGTTTTTACAATATTATTCCAGAACAGTTTTTGGGTCTCAAGGAAAATAAATTCAAAACTGTCATTAAAAAATATTTAATGAATAATGCATACTATTCTATAGATTTGTTCATTAAAGACAAAACCCACTGGAAAAAAGTGGCATCAAAATCTGCAATACAATAACAAATTAATATGATATTACTAAATACATGCTGTATTTTTATTGATTTAATATTACTGACTGTATTATTACAATTAGCTAGCTATCTATGACAAAGCCCCTTTACAGCTGCTTTTGACTGACAATGCCTTCTTACAGCTGCAAACAATTTTTGTTTTTATATAAAATCAGTATGTTTAATTTTTATTATGATATTATTGTGATTATGATTTATGATGTAAATGACGTCGCCAAGCGTATATTATGTATACCCAAGGCCCGAAATAAATGAATTGAATTGAATTGAATTGAATATGATACTGGACATTTACCAAACTATAAATTTCCTAGTTGTCCTACTGTGATTTTGTTCTACTTGACAAATGACTCTCAAAAAACAACCCTGAGACCTCGAGAAAGCCATGCACATGTCATACTTTGAACAAAGCAACACGACGCCAAGATTTGCTCAAATACTGCAACTTATAGGCTGTAAACACCGTTCGCTCGCCAACACACAGTATATTAAGTAGTAAATAAACGAATTTATCTCTCAATTTTCTAATATTCCTACACAATAATTTTATATGTTTAAAAATGTGATGTGCGAGAGAGATAGCTGCGCGCGTTGAGCAAATATTTAGTAATAGATCAAACTACAATATATAAACAATATTTCCTCCTCGCAAGGTAAGATTAAAATAATTTCATTTATGGTAAGTTGGGTAAAAATAGCGCGCATTCTATCTGAACATACTCATAATTTACATTGTTCGCTATCTGGAACCCATAGTTTTCAACTAATAATGAAGATAACTTATAATTGCCTCCAACATATATACAGTATGAGTACTTTAGATAGGTACCTATATCTTAGTAATTAAGAGTCAGTAGTTCGACCATCGTCCGTCTCGCTCGTACATACCAACATTTTTGAAGACGTACAACTGAATGAACTTATAAAAACTCGTCGCTCAGGAAACTGGAAAACAACATCACAAATTTTGGACAAAAATTTCATCATCATCATCATCATCTCAGCCATAAGAAGTCCACTGCTGGACATAGGCCTCCCCTATGGATTTCCAAAAAGACCGATTGGAAGCGGCTTGCATCCAGCGTCTTCCTGCCACTTGTATGAGGTCATCTGCCCATCTCGTGGCTGGTCTTCCTACGCTGCGCTTGCCGGTGCGTGGTCTCCACTCGAGAACCTTTTGGCCCCATCGGCCATCAGTTCTACGTGCTATGTGGCCTGCCCACTGCCACTTCAACTTGCTAATCCTCTGTGCTATATCGGTGACTTTCGTACGTCTACGTATCTCTTTATTCCTTATTCGATCTCGTAGAGAAAAAGAAGAGAAAATTTTCTCGAAGAGAAAATTTAACTTCTCGGTTGTCGTAAAATAAAGTTACAACCCTAAATGTCGCAAAAATTTCAATTTGATCTAAATTAATTTATCATACATAAAAATCATTTTTAGAAATTATTAACTTAAAATCATTTTTATTTATGAAAATTAACAAGTTAATTTGTTTTAAAAACCAAAGTAATGAAGCAATTTTGATAAAATTTCTATTTCCTCTGCAGTAGTAAGTCATGCTGCAGAGGAAATAGAAATTCAACAAAAAACAAACAAAAGCAGAATCATCAAAATCAATTCAAAATTAGGAAAATAATCGCATAACAAACATACAGTTGAATTTAGAACTTCCTCCTTTTTGGAAGTCGGTTGAAATTAGTGTGTACGTCGCGGCACGTGTTGCATTACGTACATTACACTTGCACACTAATATAACAATGTGTAAGTGCGAATCGAGTCATAGAACAACCCACAAAAACTTTTTAGAATATTGCGTTATAAGGCTAATGAAGGCTGAATAGACTTTTGACTCGGAACGTGACTGTCCATAAACCCAATAAATATTATACTCTTTCTTGCGCAATTGGATAAAAAATGGCGACGGCTACGCTCGCTCGTACATGCTATCATTAAAGGCATTAACTAAAAACGTTACTTAACCTAAGCCATCGTCTTATATTCTCTGTCTTCTGTGTCATTACGTGTAAGCGAGTAGTTGACATAATATGTTAAGCATTGCTTAAAGTTATGTAACGTTTTTCGGCGAGGCCGTAATAGTCTAGATTAGTTCTTTTATTGTGCTACAACTAAACCGTATTGAAATCTGCAGTGGCCATACTGCGGCAGGAGTGTAGGTCGACTAGTTGCCGCCGGCGACGCCGCTCCGGCACCCGACACCGGTGTCCCGTGTCCTAACTATGGCTGTTACTCGGGTGTTTCCTTTATAGCCCCTTACTCACAAGTATTGAGATAATCACACAAGAAGATTACCTATTATACTTTGGAGTTCAAATTAATGTCACAATCTTCACGGAACTATTTTATAACTTAGAAACTTTTTACATACCTACTACCAGATTTTTTAGGTTCCGTACCTCAAAAGGAAAAAATGGAACCCTGTAAGGGTTCCATTTTTTCACGGATCACTTTGTTGTCCGTATATCCCGGGAACGCGTAGAGGTATCAATTTGAAATTAAAACCATATAAGCAGATCTGTAGTCTCTTGCTCTAGTGAAAAAATTTAACTTCTCTGTTGTCGTAAAATAAAGTTACAACCCTAAATGTCGCAATAAATCGCATACTTTCGACACTCACAAAGGAATCAAAACCTATAGGTGTTCCCGTTGACCTAGAACTATGAAATTTGGCAAGAAGCATTTTAATATGTACAAATAAAGGTAAAACTGTACATTTGTAATTTAATCACAAAAAGTAGGGTCTCCATGGAATGATGGTCCAAATTTTAAAGTGAGTTATCTGTATCATGTGGGCTACGTGCACGTGGGGTATCATAAGAAAGAACTTATCGTACACGCTAAACCTATTATAACCTATTAAATTTAAAGTTAATTATTTTTATGATGTGACCAAAAATGTATAGTAAAAAAACCGTTTTATCAATGAATAGCTTTGTCCGGCAGTTCTTTTAACTAGTTTATACGAAATCCTCGGTGGGCGAGTCCAACTCGCACTTGACCGGTTTTTTTGAAGTACGAAACAATTAAAATAAATCGAAATCAAATCATCAAATTAAATATTTCATGAATTAGTCTAATTTAAAAAAACACCTTTTAGGCACTAGCTTTTACTAGTGCTCACGGTGACTAAAATGAATAGCAATTTCTATGACTGTTAGTACCTATATTTGTTATTTTAGTAGAAACGTAAGTAGCGATTATCAATCAGCATCAGTCGCGCCTCACGCTCCATTGTACTCTATAAGTATCTGTCTTTCTTTCCTTGGAAGCTGACAGGGTCACGTGGCCGGAGACAGCCGCGTGGGCGTCATTCATGGGCGTCTTGGACCTCTGCCAGGATCTCACTAATTTTTGCCTTCCATCGACTCGCAGACTCTCTGAGCACGTGGGTCGATGTTTATGGATAGTATATTTGGACTTATTTATGCAAGAAGCAGCTATGTCAAGTTTTTTTTTTTGATAAATAGATGCAGCAAAAAGGCAGACTGCTCGTCAGATGGTAAGCGATAACCGTCGCCTATGGACAACTGCAACAAACAAAGAGAGACATTTTTTTGTGACATATCTATTAGTGCATCTTGACATTCTTGATAATGACAGTAAAATCAACTCTTATACCGTGACGGACGTAATAAGTTTCCGGCAACCTAGTGGTGAGACCGTCTGACTTGCGATCCGCAGGTCCTGGGTTCAAATCCCGCGGCACGCACCTCTGTCTTTTCAAAGTTATGTGCGTATTGTTGATTGCCGCCAACTTCAAACGTTGAAGGAAAACATCGTGAAGAAACCTACATGTCTGAGAGTTCTCAATGGTCTTGAAGATGTGTGAAGTCTGCCAACTCGCACTTGGCCAGCGTGGTAGACTATGGGCTTACCCTTCTCACAATGAGAAGATGGCCTGTGCCCAGCAGTGGGAGAGTTTGTACAAACAGGGCTCATAAAAAAACTGTTACGGAAAACGGCATGACTCTCATTCATGCCTTCACGCCTCCATTACGTAACGTGTGTATTTTTACCCGACTGGGTAAGAAGGAGGGTTATATTTATTAAGTGTATGTATGTATGTGTGTTTCTATATTGTTGCCTACAGCCTTCAAAATCGGTTAAGCCGTTTCACAGATTTTGAAGTGCGAGGTGTCGTTAGATTGGTATTCACTTCCTGAGTATCGCTATATTTTTTTATAGTAATAATAATACATCTCTCGCAAAAGTAAAAAAATGCTTTTTTCGTGACTTCCACGTAACGTTTTCGTAATAAACAAGTGATTTTATAGGAATAATCTGAAGCATATAATCTTTTACGGCGATTTTATGCATACTTTCTCACAAAAAAACGTATACTCAACAGCGTATCAAGTAAGCAACGAAATCATAATTTACACTGCAAATACTGATCTTCTGTAGTCGGGTATTTTGTTTTTCTTTTAATATAGATATTTGTTATTTTGTATTAGTTAGATCTACGAGCGACCACCAGCTTGTCTGTTGTTAAGCGACTGTGCATTATGTACCTATGTGCGTGTATTGACCGTTATTACCCGACTGCGTAAGGAGGGTTATGTTTTTCGAGTTATGTATTATGTATGTTTCTATACGATCGCCTACAGCCTAAACAACTTGACCGATTTTGATGTACGAGGTGTCGTTAGATTCGTCTTCACTTCCATAGTGTCGCTATAATTTTTGTAATAATAATAAATAATACATCTCTCGCAAGAATAAAAAAATGCGTTTTTTCGTATACTTCAACGAACTTTTTCGTAATAAACAAGTGATTTTAAAAGAATTATTTTAAGGAATGGGGATTTATAATCTTTTACAACTATTTTACGCATACTTTCTTACAGAAACCGTACACTCAACAGCGTATGAAGCGTAACAAAATCGTAAATTAGACAGCAAAAACCGCTTTTCTGCAGTCGGGTTTTTAATTTTTATTTTAATATAGATATTTGTTCTACCGGTATTTTATTTTTTTAAATTATTAACGCAAAAATGATTATTATGTATGAAAATTAGCTTGAATCAAATTTAATTTTTATGGAATATTTGTGATGTTGTTTTCTAGTTTTCCAACGATGATTTTTTATAAGTTCTTTCAGTCATTTTATATCTTCAAAAATGTGGGTACGCGCGAGTGAGACGGACGATGGCCGAACTACGGGCTCTTCATAAAATTTTGATAAATATACTAGGGTACTCCCTCCCTCTGCACTTAAATTGGGGATGTTTTTTTTACGTCAATCTCATGACGTCATGAGGTTATCGTTAGTCATCGCATTAGCGTGCCACGACACACACTTGTATGGTTCATTTTTCTATTTTGTTTATATTTTAAACGCCGACCCAAAAAGAGGCGTGTTATAATTGTTTATAATTTTGACGTGTGTATCTGTGTATCTCTCAATCGTATGTGCCGAATTCGATCAAGTTTTTTTGTTTGAAAAAGGATTTTATCGAAAGTTTTTTAGCAACGATTCATGAAAATCAGTTCAGCCGTTTTTTTGTCGAGGTTTTTGAGTTTTCCAAACTTACATTTGTTATTATACACAAAAACTAACAGCTACTTAAAATAAAAACTAATAGGTCTGTTTTATACAATAATGTGTTATAAAAAATACTTATGGTTGCACTTGGCGGCTCATATCGCCTTAACAAGTAGAAATTTAACAACAAAGCTTTTTCTCCGCAAAATATCTGTCATTACAAAGTTAGTTTTGTTATTTATTTATAATTTTATTTTGGGATGGCTGCATTCTGCATAACGAGGTCTTCTTGCCCTATTTTGTTTCAATGTAAATGTGGAATATTTATTCTTTTTCCCCATGGGAGTTATTAAACTAAGGCGATTTGCGCATTTGCATGTTTAAGTGATATCAGCAATTATATTTACATAGCTTCATGTCACAGCTATAGCACCAGAAAACGTTAACAGTATTGCCATGCCATAGTCATAGTCAAGTAAAACAAGTCACGATCACGCTTCGTTAGTGATACTGGATTTCGAGCGCTTTTTAACGCACTTTAAAAAGGAGAAGGTTCTTGATCAGAATACCTGTTTTTTTGTATATTTGTTACCATATAACTCCGTCATTTAAAAACCGCTTTGCTCTCACTCGCTCACGCTCGCTTAAAGGCTTCTTCTTGTTGCGGCGTCGGTTGGTCACCCTCTTCCCTCAAACATGGTTGAGGAGAGCGATGTCTGGCACATGCGTCAACTCGTGAACGGGTGCTGCTTGCGGGAGCTGGACTGCTCGCCGTATACACGCATGCATGTTAGTTAAGTGTTAACATTATATTCGTCTTCCTCTTGTATGCTACTTAGTTTAAAAAAAAAAAAAAAACTTACTTAAAAAATAAAATGTATTAGTTTATATAAGGCACGAATCCTGGAGTCTGTGGAGCAAAAATTTTTAAATAAATGAAAAACTGCAATGAAAAAAAATTTTTTTGACTCCACAGACACCGGAGTCCGTTCCCTTACTTACGGTGAGCAAGTCATTCAATGGTTGAATTGATTATATGTCATATGTTGGTCAGTATAAACAAAAACAAATAAAAAATAAATATGTGGTTGCAAAAATTGAGTTAATATAGTCCACACAAGGGGAATAACTACTTTTTAATAGATAGATCATAAAAAGTCCCGTTATCGAGTGTGTCATAACTTGTAGTTTATCCAAAACTGTGGGCGTTACAGCAAAATCTGACCTTACGAGGTTGACTCAGCGATGGTAGGAAATTATTTGGAAAATATGCTAACGAGATATACTGATTTTGTTTGCAAATCTATAAATATTTGAAGGTAAATCTACTGTTATAGTATTTTGGATTTTGGCAATACAAGTGACCAACCTAACAGACAAATAATACGGAACCCTAAAAAAAAGCGAGTCTCAGAGGTAAAATAATAATAGTATTCTCATTTAATCTTAATATCAGATCTCTTTATTTACTCACCACCTTTTGTCCTGAATTTTCTTACAAAATATACTTGTTTTCACTAATGGAAAGGAAAAAAATAGGAAATTTAATAAGTTGCTGAGACCGAGACATGTTTAAGTTTTTTTTCTATTTTCAATTCATGTCGAAATATTTAATGTTTAAGTTTGGTTAAAATAATATCTATGAGAAACGTTGAGCACGCCATGGGGGACTTGCGAGGTTTTTTAACCGACGTAAAGAACGATAATGTTTTATCTGCATATATATGTAGGTATTCATATTTGTTTCTTTTTTTTTTGTTCTACTTTTACGTATTTTTTTATTTATTGAAGTTCGTCGATGTCTTTTGTATGGTAGAGCGTATTTAAGTTACAAAAGTAAATAAATAACTATAAGAGCACTGTAAGATTGAAGCTTGTACAAATCTTGATGTGAAGTAATTAAGGCATACTTGCGTATCCAAGATTTAATAAATAACCGATGTAGCAATGTATTCATGTTTTTAACCGACCTCAAAATAGGATATTCTTAATTCGGTTGTATTGTTTTTATGTTTGTTACCCCATAACTACGTCATTAGTGAATCGATTTGAAAAAGTATTTTTTTATATGAAAAGATATAAAAATATAAGATAAGATATATTTATTTATCTTTTAATAACATTATTAAATTTGTAATCGTTGTAAATGTTTGTGAATAACTAGATAAAAGGATGTCTTTATTCGTAGTAAAAAGTTGTTTCTAAAAAGTTGTTCTGATATTTTTTTATTACAGTATTCATAATATCAAATAAACAAAGTACGATAAGTATTTTTATTCTTTGTTGTCTGAACAACTGAGTAGCCTCAAGCAAATTTAAGTAAAGGAAAAATAAAATAAAACATTGTAAACTGTAAATTGAGTTACTTTTTACATGTCGTTATATCTGTCTTGTGTTTATGAAAATGAAAAAAAATAGAACATCATACCGAGAGAAAACATATTTAAAGATTTGACCTCGTCTGTATGTTAACCTTAAGAACCACAGAGATTAAAAGAATCTCTTGTATAATTGAAGTAATTCTATGAACAATAAACTTGCCGGTCACATCTTTTTATCGTATTTACCGTTTTTGCTCATATTAGAAATTCGTACTTAAAATGCTAATTTTTATGATATTTTCTCTCCTTTTCCTCGTTTTACCTTTAAAACTGTATACAAATGATTTAAAAAAAAACCGCCAATTTTTTGTAAACTTACAATTGTTAAAATTAAAATCTATATAAATAAAAAATTACAAGTATAACAAAATAAAAGAAAAACAAAATGTCCGACTGCAGAAAAGAGGGCGCTACTCACACACCTGCCGCAGGGGCAATCTAGGGTGCATGGCGGTTGTGGCGATATCGGGAGTATCTCTACACACTTGCCTGCCGTACAGTGTTTCCGAGTAAGCTGAGCTGAGCACACGTATTGAGAATGGCACCCGTATTATCGACCAATCAAAAGATTGGAGTAGCCTTGGCGCTTTCTGTGGTGCTACCTCAAAAAAAAAGGAAAAGGAGATACTGGGTGAAGAAATGGCTACTGAAAAGAAGTGAGTTATGCCACATGAATATTATAAAAGAACTGGAAGTAGATGACTTCAATAACTTTTTACGGATGGATTTTGACTCTTGAAGAGCTTCTTGCAATGGTGGCACCATTTATAGAAAAAAAAATACATTGATGCGGAATACCGTAAGCGCTAGAGAACGATTAATTGCTACGCTTCGGTTTTTGGCCAGTGGACAAACTTACGAGAATTTGAAATTTAGTTGTATCATATTAAACTGACTGAGAAATTGCCCCAATCGCGCTACACACGCAGCGACAGCAGGGACGACTTAGGGATTAAGGATGGTCTCGCGCCCCTGCCGCCCTGCCGCAGGGCCAATCCTCCAAATTGCCCCTGCATGCCTACACACATCACAATTAAGGATGCAATTAAGGGTCATCCCCACTCCTACACCCTAGATTGCCCCTGCGGCAGATGTGTGAGTAGGGCGCTAATTATTTTCGCTTAATACGCTGTTGAGTGTACGTTTTTTGTGAAAAAGTATGCGTAAAATTGCTCTAAAAGATAATAAATGTGCATTCTTTAGAAAAAATCTATTAAAATCACTTGTTTATTATAAAACGGTGCGTTGAAAGTTACGGAAAAGGCTTTTTTTTGTGAGAGCTGTATTATTTATTATTATTATTACAAAAAAATATAACCGATGACATTGTGATGATAAAGTCGGGAGTGAAGACGAATCTAACGACACCTCGCGCATCAAAATCGGTCAAGCCGTTTAGGCTGTAGGCGATCATATAGAAACATACATACTCGAAAAACATTACCCTCCTTACGCAGTCGAGTAAAAAGAAAACATGTACTATCCCAAATACGTAGTATAGTCCTATTATTTAACTTATATGTAGTAATGTGCCTTGAAAACTATCTAATTAAGTAATCTAAAAAAAATATTAATAGACTAAAATTTAACCGCAAAACAAAACAAAATTTCATATTTTCGTCTATAACTATCGTCCCACTTCTGACCTCGATTGTACCTTTATGACTGTCAATAAATAACAAAGGACATTCAGTGCAACAGTACACCTTCACCCACGCCATGGGTTTGATCTCTGGCCAACTGTGACGTCACATCCACCATAAAACCGCTACGCAGCCTGCTACGCCACCAATACCGTAGAACCACCGCTACGGCGTAGACGCTCTACGCGACGCGAACTTTTCTCGCCGAACTTTGTGAATCTGTGAGTGAATTTTGAATAATGTAAGTACATAGAAATAATTTAAATAATATTTTATTTTAACTGATATTGTACAATGATAGTTGAAAATATATTTACTAAGTTTGAAACTTTTTAAAACTTCATTAAAGTCTAATAAACTGTTTGTAGCATAGAAATAATATTTAAAAATTAACTAAAACATATTTTATTTTATATTACATAATTTTAGTAGACCTTGAACTGTCATTTTGGTTATTCGTCAAATTGGCTTCCCGCCGCGCAGCAAGTCTGACTTGAGTTCATACACAAATGTGATAAAAAGAGTACCTACTTACTTTCAATTATCTCAAATTATCGATTTTTTATATACCTATACTAATAAAATAATACAAACAAATCAGTCTACTCGTTCTCAACAGGGGTTACAAACGAAAGTATTTTGGATTATATTATAATAAATTAAGCATTGTTTAGTTTACCTATTAGTATTTTAAAGAACATTTGGAATTCATATGAAAAATACGTAAAAAGTTGATTCTTTAATACTAAAGGGATATTGAAATACTTGCAAAAAAATCATCATGGGTTTCAAAGATACGTAACAGATCCAGGAAATGGAAATACATTATTTTAGAGATATTTACGTTTATGTTTTTATTTATTTATCAGGGACAGAAAATTAGGAAGTTACGTTATACACTATCTCTACATTATCTAATATATGCAATATTATACGTCATTGCAAAAATTATATACTACATAGTAGCAATCTTGTTTTAAAATATGGCATAAAGTAAATGTTTGTGCTCTCATTTATGAATAATGGGATCGTAATGAAAGCACGACACTTTGAGATTTATTGTTAATTATACCTACTTTTAGTTAAATAGATAAACATACTCTTTTACTCCACACCAGACAAAACAATATGTAAAAACATAAATATTAAAACTAGCGATATCTTCCGGAGAACCGTGAAATACAGAAAAAAAAGATTAAGATAAGGTGATTGTTATTATAAGAAAATAGAGGTAAAGCTAATAAAGGCCATACATCTATTAGTAGTCAGTTAGTTATATTTAATACTATAATTAAATAAAATAGTACAACTTGACCTTAACATCAGTATAAAGGGGAAAGTTTTGATGTTTCAGCGTTTTCAATGTTTATTTTTATATAACCATAATAGCAAACTTAGATAAATTTCAGCAAAGGGGCGTTCACGGTACGTTACAGTTGCGTAGCAATAAAAATATAGATGTTAGGGACTGCGCTATACAATCGCATACCCGCATCTATTCGAGACGCACCTTCCAAAGCATGCTTGAACACCAACCCGAGAATCTGGTTGCAAGAACACATGTTTTATGACATTAGCGATTATTTAAAATTAAGATATTGCGGCGTTAGGGGCTGAAGGCCACCCACAGGCCCGCAGGTAGGCCGCCGGCTAGGGCGAGGGAAACACAGTGGTCACATATACAGATTTTATTTCTCGATCACACCGCCGCACCTTTTCGTACCGTCAGTCAAATAATGCTGAAGAACACTGGCCTGGGCACTCGCGCGTACGAGGGTTGCCGACTCGCACTCCCGTGACGTCACGGACACTGGTCTGGACGGGCGAGGAAACTCTCGTCAGGCCGCAGTCCAGGACTCAGGATTCGGTCTCAGGATAGGGTCTCTTCCGACAGGTAGAAAGCGTAGAAGAGAAGGCGTAGATGGAAAAATCCTGAAATTGTAGCTAGTATTAGCTCCATCCAGAAACATGATCGTCAGGGGTGCGGATGTCGGCATGAAAGGTCAAGTCGTACCCGTGCGGCTACCCTCAGTGAACATTCATAATATTTATTAATTTCGCAGCCCGCTGACGATTAGAACAGCTAATATAACAATACATTTAGAAATATAACACTACTAGCTTAAGGCAAAATAATGGGAAACTCACCCTAGAGGGATTCCAATAGTTAGATCACTTTTTATTTAGATTTAGTAGGCACGACCATATGTTACGGCCGTGAAATCAAAATGCGAGAGCCTGCTAGTGCACCGACCGCGTCATAATCCTTATCGCTTCTTTTGTCTGGTTCTTAGCGTTCCGTGCCATCGGCCTTAGACACCCGCGGAATCGAATTTAGACAAGAACTTTATTTGAAACCGTAGTGGTTCCGTAGATTAATAATATATTTTAATTTAAGAAATTCGTTTAGTATTAGGTAGTTTATGATTTTATATACTTTTTGTTTATTACTTTTATTTTATCTCGAAAATTAAGTTTATTTTTTATTTTCAAAATGACGCGCTAACGCAACGTCACAGTACCCCGCCAAAAACGAAAGGATTTTTCCTGTTATGAAAAATCCGTCTTACTAGACTAAGACCTATAATACTGTTTTACATTCACTATTAACACTCATACTTCCTCAGTTAGGTACCCATTCATACATCTACTCAATCGTTCCAAATATACCATCCTAGCACACCATCTCTCTTTCGCGTCAATCTTAAGTCACTTTAGGAATGCCTTAAGATCCTTATACACAGAGTTTACCAGCATTTTAGCATTGTAGACTCAAAACAGTATAGTATGAGTAATTGTTTTAGTACAATTACTCGTTATTGTCTAGAATATTGTATTTCAATCGAAAATCTAGGTATTTTGTAGGTAATAAGTGTTATAGGCTTAGTTTACGGGTCCACTCACCGCCCTTATCTAGATTATTTTTACAACGCTTAGCTACGATGTATTAATCTGATAGTGTATTCCCGACTGACCGCTTAGCATACGGTAGCAAGAATAAGGTTTGGATTTTCCGACTAACCGCTTAGAATATGGTAACAGAATTTTAGTTTTAATATTAGTGTTATAGGCTTAGTTTTATCGAGTCCACTAGAACCGCTCGTATTATTATAGTTTAGATTTCTGACTGACGCCTTAGCATACGGTAGTAGTGTGATAGTTTTTGTTTGAGTATATGTATAGCTTATTTAGTATTTATATCAAGTATTGCTTAAAATTTAAAATATTACAGGTAATGTATAGTTGTTATATATTTATGGTTAATATTTCCTATATTAATGTTAGTGTTGGTAGTTTTTTTTTTATTTGTAAGTTTTTTTTTTTAATTTTTTTTTTTTTTTTAGCATTTTATTTTTTCACATATTTTTTTTAAGTATAGATATATTTTTAGGTTTTTTTTTTGTGTTAGTAGTATATAGGTACGTGATACTAATTATTTAATAGAAAGCATGACACCGTCATAATCTGCTATGGGGTCAATTCCCGATTCCTGAATATCACCGGCGGGAATCTTTTCAATTAACTTATTAATTTGGTTCCGCAATTTCAGAACAGTGGGCGCTGGCTCTTCGCCTCTAATCAGGACCTCGTATGAAAGTTCATTTTTGTTTAGTAGTAAGTACTTAATAGGGTAAGTTTCCATTATGTAGTTTAGGTTGACAATAGGTAGGTAGATACACAAAATAATATTAAGAGAAACAATTCAAAGAGGTAGTAGATAATGAAGTAGTATACCTAGATACTTATACCTGTTATTATTATATTCAGTTAAATGTTGCAACTGCCGGCGCTCGAAATATGTAATTCAGCTGTTCTATTACAATGTTATTGATAAGCACGAGTGGTGATTTATTTAATAATTAAGTGCAAAAAAAACTATTAGTACGGCTACAAATGAAATATATATATCTATCAGGTTATCAGGAGCAGAATGCTAATTTAAATTTAGAAAAGGTAGTGTATGCGAACTGTTACGAAATACTTAGATATTACGTACAAAATTAAATTTATTTTATATTAGAGGGTAGATAAATGACAATTATAATTATGATTTTGTAATAAGTTTTTTTTTTGGTTAGATGAAAGGTTGTAAACAGACGTTAAATAACAAATAGCATTTAAAACATGTAGTTGATAAGCGTAATTAACACTTAGGTACGTACCAGTTCGCTGCCGTTAGAATCACCTCCCGTTTACACCTTGTTGTACTATTTGCTGGCTGCAAAATCAATAGTAGGTACGAAAAGACTTGGTGGTGTAATCTTCCACGTTAGTAGGCGCCACTGCGGCGTTAGGGGCTGAAGGCCACCCACAGGCCCGCAGGTAGGCCGCCGGCTAGGGCGAGGGAAACACAGTGGTCACATATACAGATTTTATTTCTCGATCACACCGCCGCACCTTTTCGTACCGTCAGTCAAATAATGCTGAAGAACACTGGCCTGGGCACTCGCGCGTACGAGGGTTGCCGACTCGCACTCCCGTGACGTCACGGACACTGGTCTGGACGGGCGAGGAAACTCTCGTCAGGCCGCAGTCCAGGACTCAGGATTCGGTCTCAGGATAGGGTCTCTTCCGACAGGTAGAAAGCGTAGAAGAGAAGGCGTAGATGGAAAAATCCTGAAATTGTAGCTAGTATTAGCTCCATCCAGAAACATGATCGTCAGGGGTGCGGATGTCGGCATGAAAGGTCAAGTCGTACCCGTGCGGCTACCCTCAGTGAACATTCATAATATTTATTAATTTCGCAGCCCGCTGACGATTAGAACAGCTAATATAACAATACATTTAGAAATATAACACTACTAGCTTAAGGCAAAATAATGGGAAACTCACCCTAGAGGGATTCCAATAGTTAGATCACTTTTTATTTAGATTTAGTAGGCACGACCATATGTTACGGCCGTGAAATCAAAATGCGAGAGCCTGCTAGTGCACCGACCGCGTCATAATCCTTATCGCTTCTTTTGTCTGGTTCTTAGCGTTCCGTGCCATCGGCCTTAGACACCCGCGGAATCGAATTTAGACAAGAACTTTATTTGAAACCGTAGTGGTTCCGTAGATTAATAATATATTTTAATTTAAGAAATTCGTTTAGTATTAGGTAGTTTATGATTTTATATACTTTTTGTTTATTACTTTTATTTTATCTCGAAAATTAAGTTTATTTTTTATTTTCAAAATGACGCGCTAACGCAACGTCACAATATTATTGATTATTATTATTATATTTGACTATTATGATTATTTTTTTATATTATTATTTTATCATTTCAATTATTTAATTAATTATTTAATATCAAAATAGTTTTGTCAACCATCCTTTGACATAATTTATTATGAACGTAAACTTGACTTGTAACTTGGGCGTTATGAATAAAATATTTGTATTTGTATTTGTTATAGAAAACATTGTTTTGAATATGTTTAAATACTGAATTATGAAGTAGTCACACATTTACCCATAATAAACGATTTATTTCATAATAAAAAAAAACTTATTTAAGTGAAATATATTAAATAAATTATTTCAGGTTGCCTTGATACAGGCTGCGCCTAGTAAGGCAACCGTCAGATATAGTTGTTTCTAGCAAATTAAGTTGTTAATAAATACATTTTTAAATACATTTTACCATTAATATTACTTCTCATAAGATAGAAACAGAATTAAAGCAATATAAATAAAATACAGAATTCAGTCGCTTAAACATTTCAGACTTTGACAAATAATTCATTAAATATATATCTAGAAACACATATCCAGGCGTCTTAAATACAAATAAACTGCATACGTCACTTTTGTCTGACAGCCGCGAAGCAAGAACGGCGAAATTGAAATTTTGGCATACATCCAACTAAATAAGTTGAATATTTGGGATATCAAGTTTTATCTTTGATTTCGTTCGCAGTATGTTTTTATTTCATTTGGTAGTTAATCTTCTTATTCTATCGTTGTGGAGAATGGCTTGAGGAATAACATAAAATCTAAAGCTAACAGCGTCTCAATTTCATTGACCTATTAGTTCAAAATAACCCATATTTCACAATGAGATTTTATCAATAGAGAGGTTTGACTATGAATATGAAGTAAAAGCATGGCAAATCTCAGTTCTCTCAGCATTTTAGAGGATAAGACATATCCTTAAGGCCTTTTAGCATTTTGGCCTTTTATGTATATCTTGGTGTCAATATCTCCTCATACTGAAAGTTCAGACCGTTCTGCGATCAAGGTTTATTTTATCAACTTTTATCAACATTTCACACATTTCCCTACAGTACAAAAATGACACCTGACGGGACTTGGACCCGCTCCTCTTGTGGCTCGGTATGGTATGTGGGTTTGTGCTCTTGGACTACTATAACAACACGTGAACACGTCACATCAGCTTCTAGCCTACACATCTTGAAAACTCGCCTACGACGTTGACTTATTGAACAAACATTATAAGACTTTGATGAGTTCTAAAAATAAATTATTGTTTTATCTAAATTAATATGAATTACGGTTCTAAAATACGCTGAATGAATCTCTTTATCGCTCGTCAATATTTTTGTAAATCTATATATATAATAAGACTGTAACGGGTCAAAATCTGTGCATTAAATATTTTTGAAAATTTTTGATTGGAAGTTCCATTACTATCGATATAAAAACCAAAACAGCAATTTTTAAACTTTTTTGTCTGTCTGTCTGTATGATGTGCCCGATGGACGCCGAAACTATTTGCCGGATTTGGTGGAAATTTTGCAGGATTACTACTTATCCTATGTAGAAGGTCATTGCTTACTTGTTATCCCGAAAAATTTGACAGTTCCTGTGGGATACACAAAAAAATAACAACATAATAAACATAATATAAGCCCAGAAGGTAGGTACGAGTATTTAGGAGAAATCTGAAAGCAGTTAGTACGCACTTGAGTTGTTTTCATTTTGTTGTGTGTAAAATAATTCAATGGTGCTCATAATATCTTAATCTATTACCACAATTTACAACAATATCTTCTGGGATTTCATTTTATCAAACATATTGGTGAGCGAAAAAGAGGTCTAATACAGAGTTTATTGTCTATATTATATTTTAACCGATTTCAAAATTAATTCAGTAAATAAAAATCGCGTAAATCTATGAAACCAAATAAGTAACGTCAAATGTAATAAAAAAAAAACAAAACAAAATTATGGCATGACTGTGTGTTTGCTCAATTTGTTTTTGCCCTTATTTCAAGCGCATATCGAAATGACAACTGACACATTTTTACTAACTGCATTTTAGTTTTAGTTTACCGCAATTTATTATTTTTAAGATTTATTTATAATTTTCGAAACCACGTTCAAATGCACATCGATTATATGAGTGCGTCAATTCATTAAAAGTGGTTTTGTAGGCAAGATATTATAATTTTCACAGAATTCTCCCATAACAGTAAGTTTGTATTGACAAAATATTCATACATCGTTTATGATAATGTCAGTTCTATGCCACAGAAAATAAGACACATTTCTGAAACCAATTGGAATTCTGGGTACGTATAAAACGTAATTTTCTTTTATAGCATTCGAATTACGTGTAGTGGTAGAAATATAATGTTTTCCATTAGATATGTTTTTACAAATTAAATTAACAAGTTGTCTACAAAAAAATCACCCGTATTCTTTTTCTTGAATATAACTCGGAAAATCCTCGTATCGAGATGACTTCTTGTTCGTAACAAAAAACGTTAACGAGAGAAAATTCTGAGCGAGTGGAGTCGGTGGAAACACATGTACATTCAAGAAAACGGAAATTAGATTTAAAAGTGATAATATTTTTTGAAATAAAACGTAAACTAAATGGAAAAAAATTAATAAATTTTTGATATGTTATAGTAAATTAATACAACGGAAAGCGTTCATCAGTGCCCCAAGCTTTAGATAAATGTTTATATTTTTTCCTTTTACTTCACGTTTTTGAAAGATGAAAAAGTCCTGCAAGATAGTGAGTGAAACCGCGAGGCGCAGCTTTATGATAAGTATCATAATTACTTTCTGTAGCCGAAACGACTTGACTGATGTAAGTCCACATGATGGGGTGGGGTTAAAAAAAAATCATCCCTTCTTTATATGTATGGAGCGCCACCCCTATTTGTGAATTTTTTGAAAATTTGACTGCAAAATTTTGTAGCAGTTCAATAGAGCACATCTATATGACAAATTTATTTCATGTAGGACTGAAGGTCTCTGAATAAAATGACTGTAACATAGACAGACATCTGTCTATCTAGACTGACGGACATGGCGAAATTATAAGGGTTCCTCGTAGTTACTACGGAACCCTAAAAAGAGCTCAACACAATTTATTGATTTTAATTTTCAATCTCAATAATACGGAACCCTAAAAAGATACAATTAATTGATTTTGATTCTAATCTAAAAAAAACTTAAATTTTAATTCCATTCAATTTTAAACAGAGATAAAAAACCTGTTCCGTTACGGAAATGCAAAATGAAAAGATAGAATAATACCATTGTCTATAAGAATCCTTAGTATCTTCACTTTGAAGTAAAATAGCCTGAAAATTTTCATAAAGAACAATAAAAATATCGCTTTGTCTTCCAGAATATTTACTTTAGGAAATAATTAAAGCATTCTCTAACAAAATCACGTTTTCTATTGCTCTACGTTTTTTCTTATAAATCATTAATTACTGGTATCATGGAAATGTTATTTACTTAGATTCTTATTATCCTTATATTCTTTGGAGATAACTATTAATATTTTTTGTCATTAATTTGAATTTAATATTACGTATTTAAGAGAACAGTTGTGTGTTTTTCGATACAAACGGTTTCTCTATAGAGTAACTAATAATACCAATATGACTTATCCTAAATAAAAATAGCACAATAGTACCAGTTTAGACGTTCTCATCACAAGTTTCGTACAGGAATACAAATGTCTTCGATCACAACTGGTTTCGATCAATAGGTCTGCAAGATATGGTGGGCCATAAAAATTCAAATTTGAGTACCGTCACAAATTATAAATTTATACGAAATTCTCTTATTCTCTTCATCCGCTTCCGAGCTACGTTCTATGCTCGAAGACCTGAGCAAAGCAAGCCTCGAGGTTGGACTTCGAATAAACATGTCAAAGACCAAACTAATGACCAACAGCACCAAACGAATAATCTGTGTCGAGGGTGTGGAGATTGCATATGTCGATGAGTATATATATTTGGGCCAAACTGTCTCTTTCCAGGCGATCAACAATAATCCCAGATTTATAGACTAGCTGCGTTCCGCGGTTTCACTCGCGTAGTTATGAAAAACGGTGATGATTATGATGATGATAAGTAGCTTATGTCCGTCTCCAGGTCCAAAGCTATCTCTATACTAATTTTCATAACGATTGGTTCATCTGTTTGAGCGTGTAAAGGTAACAAAATTAGCTTTTATAATATCATTATGAAATTGTGTCAAATGCATTTCAAAACACCAGTACATTCATTTAATTATCAATATACTTAGTTGTCTTTTATGTTGTCACAAATCTTATTTTTACTAGACTAATGGACAGATCGAGCGTGACTATCATGATTTGAATCTATTAGCTAGAGTTTGTTTCACCACATAGGGTAACCAATCGATGATACGAAATACATTTATTAGAATCTTACTTGCCCGAATCCGTTTCATATAACTGTCTGATTCCAAATGTTTTATTTGGTCCGAGTTTCTGATTCCACAACTTTGTATGTCATAAGTATCATTCTTTCGAACAATTATTAGGTTAGATTCATTAGGTTTCTGTTTTACTATATCCAAAAATCTTCTTATTTACAAAGGTTCGGTTATCAAGCTTAATAGGTTAAGCTCATTAGGTTTCTATTTATTATTATTATTACAAAGATTCCGTTGACAAAAAAGCTTTCGGAATCTTGATAAAGTGCCCTTTGAAAAAATTACATTTCGTTTTCGGGGAACCGATATTCGATATTTCGAAATTCGGACCATGGATAGGTAAGCGTGCCTTAACCTTACTTTAGTGTAACAAATCCCTGAGTAAACCTGGGTGAAGCGGCCAGTCTCCCGCATTTAAAAACTCGTATGAAGTAAGTATATTAAAATTAGAATTGCAAATGAAACATGCCCGTAACTTCACGGAATAGAAGAGGCCCTATTAGGGGCCCTTGTACCGCGCCCTACGTGTTCGATTCGATTGAATTCACTTTGATTTTGTTACCCTAAACTTATATACAATCACATACTCACATTCTTTTGGTACAAAGAGTATTGGGAATTGTTCCATAAAAAAGTTACTGTTCTAAAATTGTTTTAAAATTTTCGAACGGACGGTCCTTTGCCATTTATTCGAGTGGTGACAAAAATAATGACGATTATACGTACTGCCAAAGTGTGGAATGCGTTTTTAAATAAAAACTACGGGTCACTCACGTCTGTTTTGAGCCGAAATATCCGACTACCTTCCGACTTCCTGAATGGGTCTTTCCGACTGGATATAATCTAGGTGTCTTCAAATCGCGAGTGAATAGGTTTCTTCTAGGCAAGCGCACTCCATCGTAGACCGTAACTGTCGCTTAACACCAGGTGAGTTGACGGTCAAGCGCAAGCCTATTTTCGTATATAAAAAAAAACTATTAAGGACAATTATTTTTAACAAATGTGATTTGAACTTTTTGATATAATTTTCGAGATATAGTGATAAATATATGTATAACACATTTAAGTCGTTATGATGCTAAGGTCATTGTCCTTTCGTAAAGTAGTCTTATCAAACGTTAAGTGATCTTCTGTTATATTATAACATAAGCTATGGGAAATGTGTATCTTGACATGGTTTTGGCTACTTATTTCATTTTAATCAACGAAAACAACGAAAAAGCATAATTTTTGCTTGTCTTTCTTATATCTGAAAAGGATACTTTGTCAATAAATTCTGTGATTATAAACATGTTCGGAAATTCATATTTCCAGGGATGAGTATATATTTTTTCGACAAAATTGGTCTCATTTAGAAGTAAATTGTTTCTCGACGTGTTTTATGCAAAAATATTGTTACAGCAGGCCTTGGTAGACAATTTTATTTATCAGGGATCTTTTTAAGACTGAATAATTTTTGGATTCGCCCTACGGCTACTCTATATGATACTTTTTAGGGTTCCGTAGTTAACAAGGAACCCTTAATGTTTTGCCATATTTGTCTGTTAGCGCTCGGCTTTGCTCTAAGACTTTAGTCCTAGAAATCTGTAATTTGGTTATTTGTATACCCATAAATACATAAAATTATGTATGGTAAAAAAATTAAGGTAGCCTTTGTAGGTTACCTTTTTTTTTATTAACCTATGCTGTCCCACTGCTGGGCAAAGGTCTCAATAGGTTACCTTAATTTTTTTAAATTTTTTCTTGTGTAAATAAGGATGATTTTTTCATGTCTACCCCATAGTGTAGGGTGTTTTTGGATAGGTAAATGGGTACAGAGGCTGTGTGAAAATCGTTGTTCAAAACTATCATCCAAGTGTAATTGAACGGCGTGCGAATATCTATGTTATTCCAACATGTTGTCGAGATATACAATATCCCCTTGTTTGATGATACTTAGTCCTTCAGTTAGCGCTGTCTCGCTACCTTCGTCGACATGACATGGCTCTTCAATTCTATATGGACAGTTTGTTTTCCGGGTTCCGTAGTAAAACGAGAATATAGAACTAGATGTTAATATCAGGCGAGTTAGTGGTCAATAGTAGATATTATTATATATCATGTAAAAGGTACTACTTTCACCTTTTACATATATTTAGTAGGTAATGTTAGCGAGATTTATTTTTAACACACTTCGAAATATGAGGTCCATAATTCGTTTTCTTTTACTCGACTGTGTAAGAAGGATGGGTATGTTTCTCGTGTGTATGTACATATGTAAGTATGTACATATGTAAGTATGTTTCAATATAAGCGCAGCCTAAACGGCTTGACCGATTTTGATGTGCGAGGTGTCGTTAGATTCGTTTGCACTACCTGAGTGCCATGCTATATTTATTTGTAATAATTGTAATTTTATTTGAAAGAATATACTTTCCTATTGATATTTCGTCAAAATGGGTTTAGTAGTTTGGTATTGAAAACAAAATAACTTGAAAAAATTGCATTCTAGTAAACGAAATTGCGTATTTGAAGTCGGTTGTTTTACATATAAAAATGATCCCGACAAATTTTATTTATGTAGTAGTTTTTGGCAATGTGTCATAATTATGGTATGTACAATGACCGTTTATGGATATTTCTGATTTATCATAATTAATAGTAAGTGTTGCTGTTATTAAATCTTTAATTTTAATAGGAATATTGTTGTCATAATGTCTGCCGCTATTGTAAAGAGCATTATGTTGTTAAAATGAACGTACTGTTCAGGGATCTTCTTGAATATAAACATCTGCTTTGGCAAATATGTATGCTTATTTATAATATTGAGACTATTTAACAAAGTATTTAAGGTAGTAATTAAGTAAGTATAATTTATACATACTTCTTTATTAGATCAAATAACATTATTTTTTTATTTATATAAGTATTAACAACGATACGTTAATACAATATTATTTTTAAAATAAATAATGATCCATGTTTATTGTATTATTGTTACATCTCGCACCGTCCTCTCTCTTTTCATAAACTTCAATATTCAACGGAGAAATAAATAAATGGTCTGAATTTAATTCTCATATTGAATTACTTATTTGTTTTACTATAAATTGCAATTCCTGTTGTGAAAGATATTATTAGCATTATTTATTTTCATGTTATTTTTTCTTTCAAACATCTATATTGTAATGTATGGGCTAGTAAGCTATCGAACTTTGAATCAATCTGAGGCAGGATGAGCCGTCCTTTGGCAAGAAGCAGGTTCGAAAATTGCTAATATGTAATAACATGATTTGAAACTTCGTGAGGAACCTACATGTCTGAGAGTTCTGAATGATTTTAAAGATGTGTGAAGTCTGCCAACCCGCACTTGGCTAGCATGGTAGACTATGACCTTACCCTTCTAATAATGAGAAGATGGCCCGCGCCCAGCAGTGGGACAGTTTGTACAAACAGGGCTGATAAAAAAAATGTTTTGAAAAAAATACTTTGGAATTAAGTAACAAACTTACAACGTTATTTGAAATGTATGAATGAACATTGTAACTAACTTAACTTTGTTGTTGAATACAACAAAGTTAAGTTTCTTTTCTAGTTAAAACCATGTTTTCATGATTTATGAACTATAGGCATGACATAAGTACATAATTCTCAATGTACAAACAATTTCGTACTTAGCCGGTTTTTATCACTCATTTCGTTCATCATAAATTTTCGTTAAAGATAAGTTTTGTTTACATTTAATAAAATTCCTCGTCAATACTCGTTTTGATATCGGCAGAGGAGCATCAGTTATTTGCCGGTTTATAATATAAAATTTTAGTAATTTCAAGTACGATTTTGTTTTTTACGCATATTATTTGCAAATTTTGTTGATAAAAATAAAAATATTAGAGTGTATAAAAATGGAATCGATAAAAGTGATGCTCAAAAAATGCATCTGTTGTGTGTGTCTACCTTTGCGCTTTAAACTATTAACGCTTGGGATCATCAAATTGGTAAGATATCAAAATTAGCTTACATATTTTTAACATTTCTATTTATACATACCTTTAACCTCTTCTAGTACATTTTAGACATAGACATAAATGTATTGTAACAAAAAACATACAACAGAGAATAAAAATCATACACACAAAATATATAATATTTTTTTAATTCATATTTATTATTGGGACTTTTATTATTTTAATGACAGTCCCATTGTATATTCTTAATCTATTGATCATTTGAGATGACTTACACAGTCAAACAGCTCTTTAGCTGAGTCAGAGTTAAGATCCGCATATAATAATTAAATAACGTTTTTGTCACAATATATATATATACATATATAGTGACAATATATATACATACTAGCTGCGCCCCACGGTTCCACCCGCGTGGTGTCAACTGTCAAATTTTTCGGGATTTAAAGTAAGTATGCCAGATCCTTCTACATAGTACAAGTAGTAATTCTGGCAAATTCCATCGGACACACCGTAAAGACAGACAGACAAAAATGTTGAAAATTGCTGTTTTGGCTTGTGATTACTTTTGAATCGATTATAATGTCTCTCTCACCAATTAAAATATTTAATGTACATAAGTATTTTGACTTGTTACAGTCTTATTATATGTATAATTTTATTGTATATAGATATTGATAGATGTAGATATAGGGTTACTTAACAAAATTACAACACCAAAAGCATAAAATATAAATAAATATAAATATTTGTGGACATTTCACACATATAAATAATAAATCTAATGTAAAATTGATGTTTTCAGGTAACATCTGTAGCTGGGTTTCTTACTCTCGGCATTATAATAACTTCAATTTCAGTTATGGATTCTTATTGGCCACTCTTAGTTTATTCTATTTTCTTGATTCTGTCCGTCTCATTTGCTTTTGTAGATATATTTATTGCTATAATTTTAATGATTGGAGTACATAAGGTATGTTCATTTCCATATTACTCTGATATACTTAAGCTAATCAATTATATTTTTAACCGACTTCCAAAAAGAAGAAGGTTCTCAATTAGACTGTACTTTTTTTGTATGTTTGTTTAGCGATTACTCCGCTAATTATGAATTGGTTTTGATGATTATTTTTTTGTTTGGTAGGCAATACCTCAGAGGTAGTCCCATATACATTTTATTAAAATCAGTTTAGTGCTTTGGTTTTTATTACAAAATAACTGAAAAATGACATTTATACAGGTAGCTAGGTATTAATTCATAATCAAATACAACACAAAATTCGACAAAAGGTACAAATTCATTAACTTTATAATAAGTTAATTCTTCCAAAACTTGGTAATGTGTGAGCAAGATACTGGCTCTTTAGATTGCCTGCAACATCAGTTGTTGTCAAGTTGGAGGTCAAGGGTAAGGTTATCATCATCAATTATAAAAAAAATACTAGTCTAACACACAAGCCCGTGATAGGATATTGTTTAATAAGATAATGTTACACACTACAAGATAAACACGTCTTCTTTGCTTCTGTTAATAACAAGTTTTTTTTTTCCAGAAAATATTATCTCAACTAATGGTAGTCTATATATACAGCATTATAGAACTGTTTATATTTATGCTGATAATGGTTTATCATTTATATTATGCTATAACTCAACATTATAACGAGATTTACAGAATAATATTGTATGTTACGGACTTTGGCACTTTTGGTAAGCATTTTTTAACCGTTTTTTTTTTTTTACTGAATATAGGTCGGTTCACACATAACAGTGAAGTCTCAGGTTCGGCACCGCGCACAGTACCGCCACCGTGATAATCATTTTCAGAGTTCCAAAGTAACTACGAGGAACGCTTCTAATTACGCCATGTCCGTCTGTCTAATCTGCCTGTCCGTATGTCACTCAATTTACTCAAAGACTATCAGCCCTACATAAACTAAAAATTTGCCATATATATATGTTCTGTAAACTGCTACAAATAGTCATAGTAAAATTTTCAATAAAATGAAAAATAGGGGTAGCACTCCATACGTACATACACATACATAAAGAAATGATAAATAAAATTAACCCGACCTCATTGTGTGGGATATCGTTAAATAAGTAAAAGGTCTAAATTTTTTTTTCTCAGATGTGATGTATGCGAGATATATATAGCCCGCTTATGTGAAGAAAATGTGTGTAGGGGATTTCTAAACTATTGGACCTAGAAATTCATGATTAATCATAATAGTAAAACTTATTAAATACATTCAACAAAATGTTTTGAACACTCTGAGATTACAACTTTTCAAGATATAACGATAAATATACATATAGAACACTTAAGTCTTTATTGTACTGATTGACCGTTTTGCAAAATAGTCTAAACAAATAAATACTATTTTTTAAATTACAGCATTATCTACGGAACCGTACTATACGCGTGTCTTGACACGGTCTTGGCCACTTATTTCATATTTCTCTATAAAGGTCACTGAGAGCACTGAGTCGTCACTGACACGTCTGCCATGTCGCGGTGACGGTATGACGGTCTGATATAATTATGTGAACCGACCTTTATTATATAAATGTTTAAGTTGCTGTAGTGCAATGTGATCGTGACATGATCTTAACAACTAACAATAATATTCTCCCAATTGTATTAATCCATTCAACCAATTTTTATACCATTCGAAAGAATCGAAGAGACATAAAATATGTGAACACACTTATAAAAAAATATCACTCCAAACACATAAATTTACGTCAAAAATGTAACTTCAATTGAAATTCAATTATCATTTTTAGGTTAAAATTTCTAAAAATCAATATGAATAATAACTAAAAATATTAGGTGAAAATTTATATGTACAGGACTTGAAATTATTTTTCTTTTAAAAATATTGATATTCACTCTAACGATATTCAATACAAGTAATTTCCATAAACGATGGCGTACAGATGAGTAGATACTAATTATTTTTCCCGACTACAGCGAAACAAAAGGAAGAGTTATATTTTAGCTATTTTTGTAGCGGGATTATTACGCGTGACATGCTGTTGACCGCACGCTTTTATGAGGCATATGTGTAGAGCCTATTCTATTCTGTGCGAGATGGAAAAAGGCTGATGTCTCTTTATCACTTCAACACCTAGCTTATCTCTATGACTTCTTTGGTGCAGTATTACTGTACAATTTATTTTATCTCGATTTCTTTCCGAATTTTTATTCTCCACGATATAATTATTAAGTCAAGTTGGTTGTAAACGTTTTCTTGTTTTTCAGTATACCTTATTTATTTAATCTTATTCCTGAGAAATGCAATGAGGGTGCTAAAAGAGAAACGTACTTCTATGAAAGGTCGTAAAGAAGACAGAGTGCGCAAGCAAAAGCCAACACACAAGACAAAAAAGAACACTGGAGCAACGAATATCGTTTAGTCTATATACTTAGAAAAACTTACAGAATCAGAATATACTTTATTGTATACCTACTTAGAAAAATATTAGTAATCAAAACAAAAACTGTCATGTCATGATTATTCTAATTCAATATTGTAACCAGGCGTACAGGTTGCCTTGATACAGGCTGCGCCTAGTGAGGCAACCGGCAGATATACTTGTTTTTAGCAAATTAACTTGTAAATAAATACATTTTTTTATTTTTTTTATTTATAAGTTTAGAAAACTCAAAAAACCCTCGACTATTAAAAAACGACTCAACTGATTTTGATGAAACATAGCTCAATGAAATCTTCTTTCAAGCAAAAAAAACTGGATCAAAATCGGTCCATCCATTTTTAAACATATAAAATCATTGGTTAGGGATATTGAAAAAGTGAGACATGATTTTTTTGATTAATATAGGAGAAATGTTAAAAAAAACTTATTAGTATATATTAGTTAGGAGTAGGAGAAAAGATTATTGTATATATATATATATATATGTCATATATCATGTCTCACTTTTCTAATATCCCTACACAATGATTTTTTTTTTCAGCCCTGTTTGTACAAACTGTCCCACTGCTGGGAACGGGCCATCTTCTCATTGTGAGAAGGGCTAGGCCATAGTCTGCCACGCTGGCCAAGTGCGGGTTGGCAGACTTCACACATCTTCAAGATCATTGAGAACTCTCAGACATATAGGTTTCCTCACGATGTTTTCCTTCACCGTTTGAAGTTGGCGGCAATCAACAATACGCACATAACTTCGAAAAGACAGAGGTGTGTGCCGTGGGATTGGAACCCAGGACCTGCGGATCGCAAGTCAGATGGTCTCAACACTAAGCTGCCGGAAACTTCAATTTTCTCCAATAAGTACATATAATTATTAGCAGATTTTTGACTATTGTCTGCAGAATCGAAGATTTAAAATATGAATTTGACTCGACACACTGCGTCGATATTGAAAATTTCAAATTATTGGTTTTCGGGTATTCTTTACTGCAGATTATTAACGCAATTGCTTATTGATAATCAATTGGTTGAAAAAAAAAAACTGTAGCAATAATGAAAATTTTAAGGGTTGCGTGGAAATCACTTTCATTTTCTTATGGATAATTTAATCAGCATCGTAATAGGCTAATAGTCTAAAAGACAAAATTAAGTTTCCTTCTGTACTGCAACGTCTAGATAGATAGATAAACACTTTATTGTACACAGCTTAGAACTTACAATCGAGAGAAATTATTTAAAAACTAGTGTAACAACTGGCGGCCTTATCGATAATAACGATCTCTTCCAGGCAACCTTAACTTCTCAAATCTGAGTTCTCAATGTTCTAAACACTACGTAAAGAGATATCAACGTTGTCATTATCCAGAAGAACTTTTAGAGGCGCCAGCACAATACCTCCTCAAATTTCTCATTTAAAGTTAACAACGAAAGCCTAGTGTGTAACTGAATCTTAATGAGTATTAAGCGCGACGCGCCTTATACCCCTAATAAGGTTCCGATTTCTGACTTACCTTACCTTATCTCGAATGAGATAAAGCGGTTTGTTGTTTCTTGTTTCGCTTTTTTAACACCGACTTCCAAAAAGGAGGAGGTTCTCAATTCGTCGGAATCTTTTTTTGGTTATTCGTTGAAGTTAAACAATTTTTAATATATCTGTAACGTCTTTTGTCCCGCGTTTTCCTTTCGTTTTTCAGGACAAAAAGTATAACAACTCCACAGTATAATTTATAGATTTTACATAATTTTAGGATCTGACATTTCAAACACTTCGCAATGTGGTCACATATGAGATTAGATAAATCTCATATGTGACCACATTTTCAATAATATGTAAATATTTGAAGACATTTCACACAACACCATCTAGCCCAAACTAAGCAAAGCTTGTACTATGGAACTAGATGGCTGGTAGAATACATATATACTTTTTTTTGTAAATATATACATGATACATAGAAACACCCAGACACAGAACAAATATCCATGCTCTTCACACAAATGTTTGCCCTGGGGGGGATCGAACCCACGACCTTATAGCTTATAGCTCAGGAAGCAGTCATACTACCACTGACCCGAATCTGACCCGGGGAATCGAATCTACGACCTACAGCTTAGCAGGTGAACATACTACCAACGGAGCCACAAGGTCAGTCAGATGACAGGTGCTTTATTGATGTGAATTATAATATACATGTAGCGCTCATGGCGTAGCTTGACTAGGTGTTCGAGAACACCTAGTCAAGCTACGCTAGCTACGGGGAAGCTACGGGGGTTTAGGGGTAGGGGCGTTGGGGGTTGAACGCCCAACCCCCCCTGCCTACGGCCTTGTTACCTCTCAAGTTTCACACGCTACACGATCTTCATAAACAGCTTCTTATGACAGCGGGTAGAACCGTACCACGTTACACCTATATTGAAGTTTGTACGTACTTTGTATACTTTTATCCACCTAACAGCTGTTTCTCCGAGCACCTTGCACAACCTCTACCCACACAAAACACGCCCCTCGACGCCTACTGTAGCAACTGGGCGTATTCAAGATACCTTCACCTACCTTCATCTTTTGTACATATACATCTGTTATTAGTTGTATTTATTAGGTGGAAAAGTTGTATTTTGCCGGCCGTGCCTGACAGTTGAATACGGAACAAGCGATAAGGATTTTAATTTGTAGCTGATAGGTATTCCGATTTCCAATTCAGATTTTTAGATATACATTTGAAAAGAAAATGTTACATGAAAATTAGTCTTATTATAAGAGCTCTATTCAACGGTACCCCGAACAATGGGTGAAGATGAAAGAAATTAAATATATGGAGCGCCTATTTTTACTTGTTTGAAAATTTTACTACCACATTTTGTAGCGGTGTACTGAGCAGGCACGTCTACTTGGCAAATTTCATCTATGTAGTGCTAACAGACTATGAGTAAATTGGTGTCATACAAACGGACAGACAGACGGGCATGGTAAATTTATAAGGGCTTTTCGTAGTCGCTACGGAACCATAACAAAGAACAAACCGATGAAACTATAAATCTACATAATGCTGTTTAATATTTTCAGCAAGTTGTAAAGTAGATGATCTCGCAACCTTCCTACAGTGAGATTAATATAACAATGAGCAGTCCTACCGCCACGCGCCAGTTTGAGGTCATAGCTATAGCATTTAAGTCGGGTTGGATTTGGCACATTGTGCACAGAATCTACTAACAACGGTAGTACTATTATAAATTAAACCAAAAGCCAGCCGTATTATGCTTTTAATTACCAGACTGCGAAAGAAAGAGGTTACTTATGTTTTTCGAGTGTATGTATGTTTCTTTAAGATCGCATACATCGCATTTCTTTAAGATATTGATAACGGCAGCAGGGAGACGCTTGAAATATTTACAGAATATTGAGTTATATTATTTACTTGAAAAATAAATAACATGAGAATAACACTCCCATACAACAGACATGATTTTTGGCCGTTTTTATAGATAATGGTACGGGACCCTTCGTGCGCGAGTGCGACTCCCACTTGGCCGGTTTTATTTTTCATTAGAAAGTATAATTTTCTTTGATACTTTTTCCCCTATACTACGATTATTTAACTACTATTGGTTTTTCTATAGAGAGTAAGTATTAAAATCTGCCACGTTATTTACAATTGACAAGATCCTTAATAATAAAGAAATAGGTACCATTTTAAATGAAAAAACAAATTGAGCAAAATGAACAAAATTGTTATTATGATATGTCCTTACAACGCCTCTGTTTGTCCCAGACTTGCTAATCGCACACTTATTTTATGTCCAGTTCTTCTGAAACTTGGCAAAGATCGTGAGACCAGCGTGTGATAGTGAATTTGGCAAAGTTCCGAGTAAGGAAGGGATTTCAATTTAAAGAGTTGTCCTTCGAAGACTACCTACGTTTTATTATCCTTGTTGTTTGTCTGTTGGCAGACGCAGAGTCTGCCCTACATGCACGCGACTGCAGCGAAATATCGGGAGGTCAACTACAAAACAAATAATAAATATTAATTATTGTTTAAAAAACTGAAAAAACAGACTTCAAAATACGCTATTCGTTTACTTGGATAATATTTTTTTAGTTATTTTGTTATAAAATCAAAGTACTTAGGCGATTTTGATCATTTTGAGAACCTCCTTCTTTCTGTGTCGGTTAAAAAGTCATTGATCTTTGTGGAAAATTATCTACTATTATAGATAGATGATGAACAATACTCGTCAAACAGTCTTCTTTTGTTTTGTTGTTTATCATGGTTTGATACGCTCTTGGCCAATTATTCTCCCTCCTGCCAGTCAGTTGCAAGCCACGTCAGTTCGTCAGGTGTTCTAGACCTGTAACCCCATTTATGTAAAACACTTCAACAATATTATAAATAGAGAGAAACAATGAGCGAAGGCGCGGTGTCAGCGTATGCCAAGGAGGAAACAGACGCCACGGCTGCATCTATTCAACTCGCGACAAGACGCTGCATTTATATTGTACGTTATAACTCAGATTCACTCTCTTGTTTGCTTAGTTTTGATCGGTTTACTTGACTGTTGAAAGAATATAGGGAAGGGTTAGTTACTAAGAAAAACTTCATCATAGACCGTAACTGTCGCTTAACACCAGGTGAGTTGACGGTCAAGCGCAAGCCTATTTTTGAATAAAAATAAAAATTTTAAAAACTTAGTAATGAATCCTAAAAGATATCCGAAACAAAATATCCGGCCAAGTGAGTGTCGGGTCTCGCGCAACGGGTTCCGTAGTTGTACATCACAATTTATGTGAACTATGATGATTAACACGATATTTTTATTTCTTATTTTTCTAAGTACATTTTTTAAGTGGATTGACTAAGTATAAGCGTATTTGGTCGTGTAATTTTCCTTTTAATTCCATTAAATAGGCTACTAGCGTATTTTTTAACAGTTTAGCTGGCATGGGCATGACTTGACTTACAGAAATTATCACATTGAGCTTAATGTATCATAAATGGATTCCAAAATAAAACAATTATTTTCACACGCTCCCATTTTTTTATTAAGTACCTCTCGAACATATCCCCTTCCTAACGTGTTTGACCTACCCCAAAACTAAGTTGTTTTTCTCAAAATTTTATTCTACCACTTTATTGCGTAATTACTAGAAAGTTGCAATTTGCAACTTTCTAGTAAATAATAAAAACCTTCAAGAAAAACCGCGAAGAGACAGAAAGATGGACATGGCGAAACTATAAAGGCTCCTTGTTTATTACGGAACCCTAAACAATTATACGAAAATTGTTTTCAACACAATTACGGGGCAGTAATTCTACACAATCCACACATGATTTTCAGACCTTTTTTCCATTCAACATCTCAGAATATTTTTATTCCATTTGAGAGCTCTTTCTCGTGATTAAACGAGCACAAGAATATTGCTTCGCAAAGGAAAAACATGTGAAGATCGTCATAACATTAAACGGGCTTTAGAAACCTGTGGAAAACAGATTAATATGATTGCTTTTGGATAACGATATTGCTCAGGCCTTTACATAGATATTTGAGTGGTTTTTGGATGCCTACATTCTTAAGGTATCGTTGTAGTTCTATTTACAGCGAAGTCAAAAAGAGGGTAGTGATTTCATCCAGTGCAGTGTAGGTACTTAACATATTTTGTCAGCTTCTGGCTGACACGTAATTACACTTGAGGAAAGAAGACAGATAACTTAAAACGTTGGTTAAAGTTAAGTAACGTTTTTCGGTAATGCCCATAATTTATGTTCAGTTGTTTGCTAATTACTTCTACATTATAAGATATAAATAAGTATAAGAATATTTATTAACCTTGAATAACATACATGTTACAGGTAAGTCCGAATGTATGATAAATTAACTAAAGTAAAGTTTGATACTTAAATTAACTAAACTTTATAATAATAGCATAAATAAAATGATATATTCGATTTAATTTAAATTATGGTATCCAATAAATTTGAATTACATCTGTTTTAAGACTCTAACTGTTAAGACAAGAATAATGAAAAATATCAATACCTACCATTAAAAATATATTATCTAGTGGAGCCCACTGGTTTATCCCGTACTGATGGCAAGCGGCCAGATGGTCTTACGCTGGTTCCATGGCAGAGAGGCCGCTGTCTCGTGTGGGATGCAACGTGCGTATGCACATTTGCATCCTGCCACCTCCCGTCCACTCAACAGGTCGCCGGTGCGGGAGCGGAGGCAGCTGCTAAAGGAAAGCACCTCAAATATTCCTGCCTGGAACAAGCGTACGACTTTGTGCCGTTTGCCGTGGAAACGGCCGGTCCTTGGTGCTCAGAAGCCCGGAAATTCATAAGCGAGCTGGGGCGGCGATTGAGAGAAAAGGGACGTGACCCTCGCTCCGGGTCATTTCTGATGCAACATATTTCTCTGTCGATACAACGCGGTAACGTAGCCAGCATGATGGGGACTTTTCGGCAGGGCTCCATAAAGGGAACTCTGTTCGATTAAATTGACATATTTTCTATTTATTATTGACATGTATCTATATTATAAGTGACGATTGTTTACAATTTAAGACTTGTGTAATACCTTTTAGAAATAAATATAGAAAAATTATCTAGTTAAATAAGTATAAATACTATAGTATAGTACTTATTGACTGAGCGAGCGAAGCAAACGGTGGTCTCTTCATCAACTAGCAAGGTTTTCGTTCTTCTGTCCGGATGTGCCGGATGTTTGAGAAAGAGACTCAAGGGAGGTCGTATTTTTCAAACAATCTTGATGAAATTAGCAGATTCCTCAATTTTATAGATATTTATTGTCGTTGGTTTTTTTTTATAAATCGAGTATTTCTCCCAATAATTATAATTTAAAAAACTTAAAAAACCCGACTTCCAAATACGTAGTTTGTTTACTTGGATGATATATTTTCCAGTAATTTTGTTATAAAAAAGAAAGTACTGAACTGATTTAGATAAAAATTTTAGGGGATCATCTCTGAACAAAAAATAATCATTAAAATCAATCAAATCATAATTGGCGAAGTAATCGCTGAACAATCATACAAAAAAAATACAGTCGAATTGAGAACCTCCTCCTTTTTTTAGAAGTCGGTAAATAAGGGTTGTATGAAAAAAAATCTATGGAACCAATCTCCAAATCGGTGTATAAATGACGGATTTAATTATGCGGCACGGTAACAAACCCTTTTAAAAAACAGAACCCTCCTTCTTACGCAGTCGGGTAAATATACAAACGAAATGAGAACCTTCTTCTTTTCGGAGTTGAAAAGATCTTATTCTTATTTTAGAGTCTTATTATCTTGGTACTGGCTAATCAATCGACTGACCAAGTGAGTTGCTGTACCACGAAGGTGGAATCTATTTACGAAGCTCTTCGATCACTAATCACATTTGCAAGTCGGGCAACTTTTGATGGATGCCCTTATAAGCTGATTTCGACAATAACTTACACTTTACTTTGTAAAAGTTATAATTGGCGAACTCTAGAAACATCTACGAAGTTATAGTTGGGTAGCAGTGATGGGTGACCGGAAATAGGGCCTATATAGTACATTATTACTAACTTACAGGGTTTTATACTTGACACTAGCAAATGCTCTAAGCGGGTCCAAATCCAAATAAAAAAAAACTTACAGGGTAGGAGACTTGGCTGAGTATTGGTGTAACAATGTCATTGTTCCATTTTTCTAAACTTGAATTATTTAGACAAAAATGGTGGTGTTTTGTGTTCGATCAAGTGCATGAGTGTGGCCAAGTGAAATAAAGTGATGAAACGCGTCTTGTCATGCTATGATGTCGGTAAAACTCCATAGCTTCTTGTAAAATCATTACGACTTTTCTGAGACATGAATAGAATTTAAAAATAACTTAATATTACTTATTTGCTTGACTTTAGTATGGATTTATGACGTGCAAATATTTCTAACACTGCCGCGTCCGTGTTAAATTGTTTACTTTCAATGAGTAACAAATAACAATAGCAATAATCCAAAAAAACAGTACTTAGCATTTATATACTTACATGTAAGTATTATTCATATTACGTATTATTCATGAAACTTGAAACGAATCTCACTACTTGACACTGGCAAATGCAGTCATCGCGCGAATCCAAAACAAAGAAACAAACTTCACAAAAACCATTATGCTTATCCAAAAATTTCCTCATTTGTTATAGATCATACCTAAGCACTACAATCTGAAACATTGACTTCAAATTCGTCATTTAAATTATCCCGCCAAGTCTACCCAATTAAGCTGTTTACGTTCTTACCTAAGTAAATATCTGCGTGTTTGTAGCTACTCGTACATTACGTAGTTACACAGTTACGTAGTTACGTTGTACGCTCCGTGCTGCTTTATCGACGACATCTTGACGCGTCGTTACCCTACTTTAGATAAA
The DNA here is from genome assembly GCA_947563715.1 of Lycia hirtaria. Taxonomy (NCBI): domain Eukaryota; kingdom Metazoa; phylum Arthropoda; class Insecta; order Lepidoptera; family Geometridae; genus Lycia; species Lycia hirtaria. Next base: position 25,087,502 of record OX387376.1, read on the forward strand.
ACGTTACCATTCAGTTATTTTAATGATATGCGTAAAATGGAGTGAATCACAGGATTGAATGATGTTCACATTGTGTCTCATCATCATCATCGTCAGTCTATTTTATGTTTTTCTGCTGGACGTAGGTTTTTTCTAAAGAACACCATATGACGGCGAGAACGGGATTTATTCGATAAATGTTACAGAAGTCTGATTTTAATGGGTTTTTAGGGTTCCATAGTGAACAAGGAACCTTAATTTAACCATGTCCGTCTGTCCATCCGCGGTTAAGGTCAAAGACATAGTATTATTGTATAAAAATTTGATATGAATATGTACACATATTAATCACGCCGAAAAAGTGAACAAAATATAAAGATTTTTTTCCGATTTCAAAATTTTATTTCATTTATATATTAAAAGGAAATAAAGTTTTGAAATCGGTTAATAAATAACAGAGTTATGAGATAACAAACAAATTTAAAAATATAATTGCATTGAGAACCTCCTTCTTTTTTAAGTCGGTTGAAAATACTCAAATCGCGTAGTGTTTTCTTTTCAAGAAATGCAAGACGATCATTGAATAATTTTATAGATAAAAAACTAAAAACCCGACATAAAATGTGCAAATTCGTTTGAAAAGGTTGTCTGGAAGAGATCGCTATTAGCGTTAAGGCCGCCTTTTGTACCTTTCTAACGCCTTAATTATGTACCTAACGTTATTTTTATTATGGTGTCAATAAAGTGTTTTTGTATTGTAAAAGCCTAACTACTGAACCGATCTTTACATATCTATGGGAGCAACCTGCAAGTATAATTTTTCAAACAAAAACAAAAAAAAAACAAATCGGTTAATACATGACGAAATTATGCAGAAACAAATATAAGCCGAATTGTTAATCTCCTTCATTTGAAGTCGGTAACACATGTTCTTGGTTACTACCAAGAATTTGTTTTTACCTCATATTCTATAAACATTAAAATTACTAATCACTCAAAAATGTTTCAAAAAAATCCTGATTAAATACTAACACAGTATAATTACTCCAATCTTGTTGAATCGAATATTTAACCCACAGCAACTAAAGTAGATTGGGTAAGCGCACACGAACTCTCTCAAATTGACTTAAGCAGTCAATTCTAATCCGGTAGAGTGGTCTGATTTTATTTTTGCGTGTTTGTGTCAGACGAATTTCACGCCACAAAATGGCCACATCATACTTTTATGCAGGAAATAGCAAACTTGAATATTAGCTTACTTTTATCCGACTATAATACACCCAAAGAAATTAATGTTTTAGGAGACTAAGTAAGTATGTTGGTCTGTCATAGACCAGATGTAACTACGTATGCGTTGAAAAAACTAACCGAGCACAGCCAATAATTATTCATTATCTCTTATCCACTGTGAAACAAGTATCTATAAAACAAGAAAAAAATATCGAAACAAATAAAAAAAAAAAAAGAGCGATTGTATAAGAGCAATTTTCGCTCAAAACCGAGACCAGGGTGTCTTCGAATTGCGAGTGAATAGATTTCTTCTAGGCAAGCGCATTCGTCGCAACAGTCGACTAACATCAGGCGAGTTAGCAGTCAAACGTAAGTATATTATTGGATACAAAAAACTATGATCTATCTGCGTCATGACATCACACACAGAAACACAGGAAATGTGAATGAATTCTATAATTACACTTAATATAACTATTTTTTAATGATAAAATTCTTTATTTGCGCTTAGGTATGGGTATGCATACAGTTGGTGGAACATACAAAATAGATCGCCATAATCTGCCTTGCGGCGTGAAAAGTATGTAGGTAGTACATATTGCAGTTAATAAAAACATAATACTTACTAAATATTATTGGTCTCATTACGAAAACGTCTCAATAGCGCTTTTACTTTTATTATTCTGAGCTGTAGGTCATTCCGATATATTTCCATGTGTACAAGTACCGTTGTAAAACAACATAATATCCTTACATCATAATTTTACAATCTATTCTCAGAGGTCAAAGTTACGACTACGCGTCACATAATTATGGCGCAACTCTACCCTCCGATTCTACCATTTTATCTACCGATTTATTGGCGATAATTTTAACGCTTGCCGAAGGTACAAAGGATCACCTTTACGTCGATACTCTTCCTGTAAAGTTATAACACAATACGATCTCGCAATACGACCGATAACAATACATAAGAGTAGTCATATTGTCAGAGAAAAAACTCTGATAAATGCGATATTACTGTCTTAGATATAAATAAATAGAGTAGAATATATTTCTTTAGAAAGATTTACAGAAAAATTGGATATAGGAACTACAATTTGCAACAATACGATTGCAAGATATATCATAGAGTAAAACATTTCTAGAGAAGGAATTCCGGAAAACTGCGCTTTTATGATTCACATATCTTTCCATAAAAATCACAATACTATGGAATATCTCTTCAGAGAAACAAATGCAGAAAATTTTACTATACAATTAGTTCATAAAATTTATGAAAATCACTTTATGATTTTGATAAGTATATAACTAATTTATTTTCTATATATCTGAGATAAAAAAAGGTCCAGAAACTTTTTTTTACAAAATAAGTATAAGTTTAAAAAACTCGAAAACCTCCGAATAAATAAATTTTAATGAAACGGCTAAAAACACTCAATAAAATCCTCTTTCAAACAAAAAAAACTAGATCAAAATCGGTCCATCTGTTTGAGAGCTACGATGCCACAGACAGATAATACAGATACACATGTCAAGCTTATTAAACCTCTCTTTTGGGTTGGGGGTTATAAAAGACAAAAACCACACACCGGCCACACCGTCGCTTAACATCAGGCGAGTTGATGGGCAATCGTAGATCTACAATACAATTTTTGTAATTATAAAAGTTTATATGTATATAAGTACATACAAACATACAAGTAAAAGTAAAATCAACCAGTTCCAAAATGAAATGGATTCAGTTCTGCGTTTCGCCGATCAAATGCTGATTGTCGTGAATAACGCCCGTGTACACTCTGTTTACTTATAACAAAAAGCCAAAGAAATATAAAAAAATATGTTTAATTATTTATTATTAAGGTATATTGTGGTCTCGGCTGAATAAAATGAAATAAGGACAGCAGCGCCCTCAATGCCACATTAGTTATCTAACTGAATAGACAGTAAGTTCAAACACTCACACATAAATACACCTTTAATGTGTACGTAATCAAATAGTATTTACTTCTTACAAACTCTTAGAACTCTGTAATGTTATTTACTCTGCGGTTTCTACTTTCTACTCGAGACATTAATCTGTATTTGCAGATAATCTATTGTAGAAGTTTGGAGTTAAAGACAGAACTAAAGGAGATGAATCTCTTTTAGAGTTTTATCGTGGAATAGGCACGAATGATTGCCACATTTCTCACCATCGCATCGTTCTCTCGTTTTAGTTTGGTAGTTTAGTTTTTTTTATTTTTCGTTCGTAACTCGTTACCCTAGGAGTGAAAGGAACTTATTTAGTCCCGAGACGGGGTTTGTTAATAGTTGTCCAATAGTTCGAGGGACTAAATAAGTCTTTAACCCGAGGTAAACATTGTGCTTTTCATTACGAATACAAGAAAAGTAAAAATGAAAACACGAATTAGCTACAGAAAAAATGAGTAAATTTTATTTTACATAGATCAAAAACTTTGGTAAGCAATCTATTCAGCCAATATTTTTCATTTTCATCATTAATAAAAATAGTAAATATTTTGTTCAAATCTATGTTATTTTAAAGAAATTGTTGAAACTAAATCATAATAGTTATTTAAAAAATATATATTCTTTAATCAATCTTTATGTTATTTCAATTTTACATCGCGTTATAATTGAGTGGCTTTAAAGAAAGTTGGGTATGGCTCAATAGAAACGTGAAAATAGAACTAGTTTTTTATTTTTATTTAACAGCTGGCAGTTGAAAGTGATTCTCCCTAGGGCTGAAAAGTATTACTTTCAACCCGCTCTTCAGGCAACTTCAGACCTACTTTCAGAGTATGAGTAATGAAAATGTAATTTAAACTATTTTTAAGTTCACGTAAATTATAATGTACGAAACCCTGTTTTGCGTGTGGTACGACTCTCTCTCACTCTCTCTCTCTGGTACACTCGCTTGGCCGCTTATTTTGAGTATAAAAAATTAAAAATAATTATTTTGACTAATTTAATAAACTTCACAGTTAAAAATAACAGTGGAATGCTACAGTACATTGCAAACAGTAGGACGTGTTGACTGCACGCAGCTGATAGCGTCATTTCGTCACGGTTGATCGGAACACGAATCATTGCATTGAATGAACGTGAATTGCAGTTTCAAGTATTTTATATATTAGTTTGAAAGTTGCTGTTTTAGTAGTTTTAAAAGTATATTTTATGTTTTGTTAGCATGAGTTAAATATTGCGATTGAATTTAGTGAGAGTACTTATTATGGAACTAACGGTTGTTTCAGATCTTTAAAATATCGTATGGGTTACTCAAGATTGAGTACCAGACGAGACGTCCTTCGGGAGTGACGTCTGCGTTGCTTCTTTTGAAAAGGACCGCCGTGTGCGGTTGAAATTGAAACTATAGTCGGAGATTTCGACTGCAAAATAAATAATTAATATTTTAAATATACCAGTACTTATTTAATACTAACAAAATGAATTTTGACAGTATTACGGTATAAAGGAAATAGAAAACTATAATTTACAAAAACTTTACAAAATGTATTGTTATCAAAAGCGAATTTTAAAATGATTTAAATGAATATTTACAAAATAAATAATTTACTATTGATTAAATCTGCCAGCGCTTCATTGTGATGTCTAGATGTCGCTAGATTCGTCTTCACTTCCCGAGTGTCATATATAGGCTACAGTTTTTGTATTAATAACAAAAAAATCACAAAAACATGTCATCTCACGTAACCTTCTGTAAAAATAAGTAATTTTACAAAAAATACCAACACTGTTATTGACCACTCAACATCGTATCAAGAAAAATCCATTTATGCGTCGGGCATTTTGTTTTCCTCATAATCTAAGTACTTGTTAGTTTTAGAACTGGCAACACTGCGTCCCTGTCCATTCGCCGAGTGAGACGCCACTTAGTCTAGCGTCCCGACCTTGCCTCAAACTAGATCTCGTTTTATGGTCACAATTCATTGATATTTTACTACTGTGCGTGGGAAAATATGTTATGCTAAAAAGGTCAGAAGGTTCAAATTGTCCTTTTGAGTGAGGTTGCTATTATTTCTGTATTACATTTTGTAATGGGAGATGCTATTTGCGATTATCTCAGTGTGACGAGGCCTTTAAAACTTAAGAGGACATTGAACTTTGTGCTATATTGTTTTTACTCGTTTGCCGAAATGTATTTCGAGTGTAGCTATGTACCTATGTATGTCTAATTGATTGTGCCGAATTTTGCTTAGCTGTCGTATGTAAAAATGGGCACAGTGGTGTACTCAGCAACTTTAAGCAAGCCCTTAAAGTTGCTTCATTTCGCTGGATGCAAATCACGTTTTTAACTTATTACTTCTATGCAATAAGTAATGCTTAGTAACTGCTTGGCAGTTGAGTACAAAGTTGTAGCACTTCCCAGATGGACTGTTCAAAACAGTGCAAAACCACGTAAAACCACTACAAAACAGTGTAAATCCAAATTGTTTTGTGGTTTAATAATAGAATCGCAAGTACCTATTAAAATGCAAATTCTCGTTACCCCTTCTCGAGGAGATTTGTTCGTAACAAATTATGCTTATTTTTGAGAAAGTTTGATTTCAACTCGGAGTTGAAATTTTGTGACTGACCTTTGATATTATCCTTCTTTACCTGAGAATGAAGGAAAAGTATTGTTTTTCGAATGTATGTTTGTATCACACGTTTTAATCTAACGACTTGATCGATGTTGATGTGGGAATTTCGGTAGATTTGCCTTTATTAACATAGTGGATTAGTGACGTAGGCACTTACTTGTATAGCATACATAGATCCTTTTTATGAAAGCGATTTTATATGACACTAACAGAGTCACCGGACATTTGGAAATAGTACCACCGTGGCAAAAAATGGTAACTGACATCTCGATTGTGTTACTACAATTGAGCTGTATGTACTTACGTACGAGAGCAGACACCACTCATAGTTACTTTGTTTCATTCAACTGCGGCGAGAGCGCCGCACCTTAGCGATTTACTAAATGAAGTGAGTGCTTTCGATGTTTTGCTGGTGATAAAATACACCATAGATGCAATTCTGTGTTGCAAGTATCAATCGTATCGTATAATCGTAGATAAACTGTGTAATTATTATTCCAGCGCTGTAACGATGTTTTGTTTACTTTACCAAAAAATGTGACAATAATTTTGCATTAGATAGCTCCTCTGGTACGTAAGTACATACAGCTCAATGGTTGCTACTCGAAGAAAATAATGAAATAAGTACAGCAGCACCTTCAAAACCTCATTAGTCCTCTCTTCCGAACATAATTATAATATTATAGATATAATATCGTTTTCATAAAAAAAAACTAGCTAAAATAAATTGAACCATATAATGATAAAATCGTCGATTATAACAGAGCTCATAATATTATTTTTCTTCTAGACGCGGTTGGGTCGAGTTTTGATTTAATTCAATAACATTTTCAAATCCAAATGGTCAATTTAAACCTCTTTATGTCCCCGTTTGACCGAATTTATCTGCCATTAAAAACCAACCAAACACTCCGACGAAAGGAACTGTAAAAATTTATTCAGCTATAAACACCCTCGTGGCGTCCTTGCAGTTCTTATATCAAACCGATGCTAACACAAAATAAGTAACTACATAATTTTATTCGTTTGTTGGTATGTCGACTAAAAAAGTCAAAGGTCCTTGTTACATCCTGCACTATGAATTAAACATTTTTGCCAATTTTGTGCCCCAATTGGTAATGTTAGCCCTTATAAACAAACAACTACCGTTTTATTTATTAATATTGGTTTAGGTTTGGCCGCCTACTCACCTGATGGTAGGAATACGATAAAGTATGTTTTCTTTTCGACTATGATCGGTGACTTTGTGACTATTGCAATGGTGACGAAACTGCGTTTTACGTTCTAAGTACGTTTCAGAATGTAGTATAGGTTTGCAAAATATTTTTATTTTTTCTTTTACTCAAATTTTGACCCTAAATAATGAGCCTAACCAAATTAGAACTCTAATTTGGTTATGCTCATTTTAACCGACTTAAAAAGAAGGAGGCTGTATTGTTTTGACTGTTTTATTGCGATAGCAAATGAAACCGAGTAGAACAGCTGCCTGCTATGAAATAAATTAACTCACTTAAAAGCGGCTAATGCACAAATCGCGTAAGTCCAATGTTCCTAAAAGGGGCAAAAAATATAAAGTCTATCAAGAAAAAAACATTCAGACAGTTCATTCCACAGTCTCGTATATAGTATAAGTTACTCTATGGTCTAAAGATTCCTACAACGAAAATGATCAAAGTACTAAACTTCTAAGAAAATAATAGGTATAAAATAATAGGTTAAACTTCTAAGAAAATAATAGGTAGACAAACTACCAACAATCTTCTAAAACTTCCCCGGACAAATCGACAATGTCAGAGTACAGCCTAAATATTTGCTTTATTAATTGCTTTCATATTTTATTGCGCTTCTGCAAACTCAACGTGAAAGACTGTGAGTTAAAACAGTCATCTATCATAGTACCTACCTGATAAAAAGTTTTGGAAATCCGTGTATAATGATTTGTATTTTGTACAATATTGATGTTGGGACTTTTTGAGTACAAAACAGAACAAATTGCCATCATTTTAGGAGTTACATTGCTGCAGTAATTTATCTTCTATTCATATTATATTTATCAAGAGGCAAGAGTTTGGTCACAAAACTGTGCAAAATTTTGTTTAGTTTTTACCCGACTGCGCAAAAAAGAGGTGGTATTAATAATTATGGTGTGGTTTCGAGTGTATGTATGATTGTATGTATGTTTCTAATAATAACTCCAACAAACTAAACTGCTTGACTGATTTTTATGTGCGGTATTGTTAGATTTGTCTTCACTCCCTGAGTGTCATACGCTATATTTGTTGTAATAACAATAATACTCTAACAAAAATAAAAAAAATTGTTTCCGCATAACTCCAACATTTATAAACAGATTTGAAAGGATATATTTTCACATTGGTCTTAATATTTCACCAAAATAGTTTGTTTTATATGATTACCAATAGTTTGGTTTATAAAACAAAACAAAACACAAATTGTCCATTTTGAAGTCAGGTTTTCAGTTTTTAAACTATAATTATTGTGGTGTTGACTTGAAACTTGATATTTACAGCCCCAAGAAGGCCCTGCGATGCTCACAATACGTTTCAACTTAAAACGTCGAAATTAAACAACCATGATAATATTATCTCCAATTGATTCTCATACAAATGCATTCATTAATTCCTTTCCGGTAATTATCCTGATAAAGCCTGACAAAGAAGCCATCTATATTCGTACTGTATACCTAATAAAAGAGTCTGGCACAGAGAAGAAATTCATACCTAACTATGCAAAAGAAAGGGTTGTTTTTATTGAAATGCGCAAAAAAGATTATATTTTTCAGATGTGTCAAGAAAAATTTGTAAGTTTTTCGTATGTATGTATGTGGGATGTATGTTTCTATATGATTACCTACAGCCTAAACGACTTGACCAATTTTGATGTGCGAAGTGTCGTTAGATTCTTCTTCACTTCTTGAGTGCAGGCTATATTTTGTAATAATAATAATGCATCTCTCTCAAAAATAACCAAAAATTCTCGCAATAAGTTTTTTCGTAACCTCCAATGACATTTTTCGTAACAAACAAATGATTTTACTAGAATTATTCTTAAAAAAATGCGTATTTATAATCTTTTACAGCGATTTACGCATACTTTCTCACAAAAAAACGTACATTAAACAGCGTATTAAGCGTAACGAAAACGTCAGTTAGACCGCAAAACCCTCTTTTTTGCAGTCGGGTATTTTGTTTTGCTTTTAATATACTTAGATATTTGTAATAATACCAACATAACTTATTCTTGCATAAAAAAAACACGTTTTCTCCTTCTCCTATAACAAATAAGTGATTTTACATACATTGTTACAAAGAATGCTTATTTAAATAATTTGTATTTTCATACTAGGAAACATAGAAACAGGGAGATAGCGCGACTTTCGTTTCTCGAATTCATTTTAATATTTAACTTATTTTAGTTATTAGCAAAATCGCCCTGTCTGTTCAATAATTACCTACTACTCACAAAGTTTTATCAACAATCTAGTGACTTTAAAAAAAAAATAGATAACTTAGTCTTTTGAAAAAAAAAACACGATAATTTATCGACAACTTTTGAGCGGCTTTTTTTTTTTTTTTGGGTATGGCAATTGCCATACCCAGAGAAAAGCCGCTCAAAAGTTGCACAGAGAAAAGCCGCAAAAGTTGTAGATAAATTATCCTGATTATTGCCATACCCAGAGAAAAGCCGCTCAAAAGTGGTCGATAAATTACCCTGATTTTTTTTCAAAATTTCACCGCAATCAGACTTCGAGAAGAATTTGGTTTAACATTTGAGTACCGCAGCTGGTACTTTTACAGTTCGTAGAAACTAATCTGTTACTTTTTCTTGTTCATTTGTCCCGAGATCAAAGTAAGCGCCCGTAATTAGTTCGCAACTTTACGATTATTCAACTTTCTCTCGGAGAAAATAGAGAAGTCCTAATAATAAGGAAGTTTAGTAACTATACGTGACTGTGTGACTTTTTGTAAACAAGATAGATAGATAGATAAACTCTTTATTGTTTACACCTTAACTAAAACACAAATTACATAGTGAAAAGGGCTTAAATGCTAGTGAAACAACAGGCGGCCTTTTCGCTAATAGCGAACGCTAACAGGCAACCTTGGGATGAAGAAATGATAATAATAAATAGATTGTCGTCAAGGGTCGTTAACAAAAGCTATAGCGTGTTTATTTTTATTTAATTTACTAAACCATTCATTTTAACATTAATTTATTATAGTAAGTATTAATTCATCACTTAAAAGATGATCATTGAAATTGTATAATGATTGGCGGTAAAGATCAGTTTCCTTATTTTGTATGGAAACATTTGTTATTGTCTTAAAATAAAGAACTGCCACTCTATTACAATATTTTATTTATTTTCTCTTGGTTTTTATAGATTTGAATAAATATAGTTAGAAAAGCTGAAAAAACCCGGCTTCAAAATACGCAAGTTTTACTTGGATGACATATATTTTCAGTTATTTTCTTATAAAAAGCAAAGTAATGAACCTATTTTGTCAAAATTTATACGGGACCACTTCTGAAATATGACCATACAAAGAAAAAAGAATCATCAAAATCAATTCATATTTGGCGAAGTAATCGCTGAACAAAGACAAAGAAAAAACAGTCGAATTGAAAACCTCCTTATTTTTGGAAGTCGGTTAAAAAGTAAGACAAAGGACAAAGCAACATAAAGTAACACTACTTTGACGGTGCCCGGCTATCTCTTTCTTACGTGGTGTCTCTCTTGTCAACAGATAGCACCATGATCTCCCGGAGCATGGTCGTCATGGCTGCATTGTGGCTGGTGGTGGGAGCTGCTGCCACCCCAGTCAGGAGGTCTCCGGACCTGGAAGCGAGGAGGAGAAGTGCCATCGACAGGAGTATGATCAGGTACGCTCAACAGTCTAGACCTAAACTAAGCAAAGCTTGTATCATGAGAACCAGAGATCTAATGTATAACTGTAGTATGAATAAATGAATATGAATATGATGCTATACATACAAACACAACGACCAAACCGCTGAACCAATTAATATGAAAGTCGGTGTAATATATCTCTAGTAAAATTCAATCTCTCAATTTCATAATAAGGAACCTGGAAACGGACAAAGGCTTACATCTTACCATCATCACCAATTACCATTACCACCTATTTTCATCATTACACTTTGGTTGAACAAGTATGTCAAATATAACTAACGCACGCCTATACATAGCTGAAAAGCTAAACATTATCCAGTTTCTAAAATTCAATTTTTGTTGTTCCACAGATTTGGCAGATCATATCCTCCTGAACCTTCAGCAGCTGACCTACGGGAAGCCTTCGAACGTCCCAGCAGAAGAGGAAACAGCTTCCTCCGCTTCGGAAGATCTCAGCCTCTCACCCTCTCTACGGACGACCTGGTCACAATTCTGAAAGCTTACGAAGACGAATTCGAAGCGCCAACTAAGAAATCAGCCAGTTTTGTCCGATTTGGCCGGGATCCTAGCTTCGTTAGGTTCGGCCGATCAGCCGATGATGAGAAGACCGGCGAGCAGACATCTGATTTAGTTCTCAGCGGATACCCTCAGAGGAAAAGCAGGGCCAGGGATCATTTCATTAGACTGGGAAGGGACAGCGAGGAACTTAACGAGGAGGTAGAAGAAGAAAGTAGAAGGAAGAGAGCCGCCGAGCCCTGCCAAGACTGTCAGTCGTAAAGATCTACGTTTTATATCCTTGTAACGCAGTAGTCTCTATGCATTTTCTTCATCTGGGGCCCTTCTCTAATGGTTACTGATTCTTTCTCTGTGAGGCTAAGAGTGCATTGTTGTTTAAGGTTTTAACTTATGATAAAGAGTCTGTATAGCAAATGTCGTTATAAATCCAGTTTCATAATTTTTGCGAAGGATGCTTCATGGCTTTTGTCGTTGGAGTAACTTCCATGCTCTTCTGTCTTCCGCCAGCGTTTTTTGCGAAGGTTAGGTTAGTTTCTTATATTAACTTGTTATTGATCTCATATTGACTTGACTTGTCACTCACCAATGTCCATTTCAAGCGGGATTTTATTGTTAATTATAAATTTCTGATGAGACAAACGAGTCACTTGTGTGATAGTAAGCGTTTATAATGTCAATATTTTGAAACCCTTCCAATGCTATGAATAAAATATGCTTATTCTGCTTTATATATGAAATGTATTGTGAAACTGGATTGTAATATTACTATTAAACTATTAGTTGTTTACTATAACTGTACATTTTAAATTGACGAAGCAAAATACGCTTATACTTGATCTCACTTAGTTTTCTAAACTATTTTATACTTATCATAACTTTTTATGTTTCATATTCAATCATGGCAGAGCAAAATCCTAGAATTTTCATCGATAACTAGAAGATGATATAAAAGTAACAGAGATTTTACCATATCTCTACGCTCGTCTAGGATTTAGATGTAATACCTGTTTTTTTAAAGATTTTGTCTTACATTTTGTCAATAATGTCAAGTGTCATAGAAACGCACATTTATTTTACTTAATTAATTATTTCCTACTTTTCCATTTAGTTTGTGTTGGTTAAAATAAATATTTTTAGATTGTTTTATTATTTATGTTAAAATAAGTTTTTTTTTATAATCTTCCGTACAATTATTATTATTTTACTGAAAATTTAAGTAACTTAATAAATTATCTACATTACCTGGTGAATTTAATGTTTGTTACAAAGTCAATCTATTTAGTCTATAAATGTACTTATAAATTATATATTTACATATATATAGTACCTAGTGCTAGCATCTTAAAACTTAAGGCTGGGACACAAAATCTATGTTTGAGATGCTTTCACACATGACATTCATAGATAAATGTATAAATTTCATAATAAAATGTTATTACTAAATGTTGTTCATTATTTAATTTAAAAAAATGTATTAATTAAATTAAACGCATTAATATATAAAAGTGCAGATTTTTTTAATTAACATCTATTATATTTCATTAATACGACGTAGATCTACGTTTGACCACCAACTCGCCTGATGTTAAACGACGGTGTGATCGAGGATGAAGCACGTCGATCTAAAAGATATAATTCACTGTAGCCTTGAAAATTCTAAGATTGTAGCTCTCAGGAAATACGGGAGGCAGCAGGGAGTTCCACTCATGGGCGTATATAAGGAGGGGGGTCCAGGGGGTCCGGACCCCCCCCATGGCATTGGCCGAAAAAAATATTAAGTGCTATCATAATGCCGGATTATCGCGGATAGCACGGATGTTACAAAATATACATAAACACCTGATGCGCGGTTGTCATAACGACAGTTTTGCTAAAGATGCAGTGTGACCTTAGTCCATCCTTCGCCCGCGCATACTACAAACGCACAAAAAAATCGAAACTATATATTTTACTCGACTGCATAAGAAGGAGGGTAATGTTTTTCGAGTGTATGTACGAGTATGTTTGTATGATTCTGACATTCTGACAGCCTGAACGGCTTGTCCGATTTTGATGTGCGAGGTGTCATTAGATTTGTCTTCGCTTCCAGAATGTCACAGCCTATAATTTTTGTAATAATAATAATAATACATCTCTTGCGAAAATTAAAAAAGTTTTTTCGTAACCTCTAACGAATTATTTCGTAATAAACAAGTGTTTTTTTTTTAATTATTCTACAGAATGCGCATTTGTAATCTTTTACAGTGATTTTACGCATTTTTATTTTGCTTCGAAGAAGCAAATTAAGTATGTTTTTGAAGCATTAATATAATTAAAATTTTTCGCGCTCGCTTCGCTCGCGCATGGCCACATTTTGAAGATATGAAATGATTGAATAAACTCATAAAAAAAACGTCCTTCGTAAAACTAGAAAATAACATCGTTAAACATCAGGCGAGTTGGCAATCAGTCGTAGATATATCATAAGTAAACAAAAACACAAATATTCCACAAAAATTTCAATTCGATCCAAGCCAATTTTATCTAAAAAATATTTTTTACGTATATAAAATCGAACAACTTTTAATATGCTGTGCTAATACAAGCAAATACTTGACCAAAAAATTTTCACTAACCAAAAATTATTTTCCACCTGCAAGGGAGTACCGCGTAGGTATGTTTGTAATTTTCTATAAAGTCTTAAGTTTACATTTAGGAATAATAAACTGGCAATCAATGCAATCAAATGGTTGTATATATAATTTTTGATAGCGTAAAAGTCACTCTTATTCAGTCGGGTATTCAATTTTTCTTTTAACACATTAATATACTTGTTTGGTTCATCTAGGCCACAAGCACCTAGGCTCGCTAACACGATCAATGAATCAAATCACTTCCAAGATTTCATTTTAAAAACCTTAAAAAATTTCACGCTCGCTTCGCTCGCGGTTTATTACTATTTTACCATAGAAGTACTGTGGGCTCACTAATACGAGAAACAAATCATGTTACTATAAAAACACTACAACAATTTTCGCGCTCGCTTCGCTCGCGCATACTTATTACCTATGATTTGTTTACTTGAGTCATGCAAATGTTGAGCGCTCTTTAAATCGAATTAAATTTCACTCGTAATCATATCTAGTATAATATGAATTAATAATGTTCCCACGTTACTTATACACTTTATTTTCGTAGCTTAATTTTCGTGTATTTTAATGTTTTTAAACTAAGATTGACATTTAGAAACCAGTACTCGTCTGCGTATAGTCTGCGCAAATAAAGAGGCAAATAGTAGTAAACTTTTGTACCCGTGGACCCCCCCCATGAGAAAGTTATAGCTACGCCCATGGTTCCACTACTATGCAATACGCATCAAGAATATGGAGGTAATGAATAAATATGGTCTGCTTGTCTGTCCGCGACTATGCTCAAAGGCTAAATTAGAAATTGCTAGAAACCTGTAATTTAGCATTGTAATTACTGCATTTAATTGTAGTACTGTAATTTAGCTGTATATGCAAATTAGTTATGCTGAGAGAGCCGAAGAATAAAATCTAGAAAAAAAACATTTTTTGGGGTACTTTCCCTACACGTATAGTGGGAAGAATTATTTTTTCTCATCTACCCCATCGCGTGGGGTAGATGGGTTAGATAGGTAATCAAAAAACATTGGCAGTGTGTCAGAAACATTTTCAATTCAGGGATCCGTTTGCGAAATATTAAACTTTGAAGTAATATTTTTTTTAAGCTAGTAGCATATAATATGATGAAATTTAAAGGAAAACTATCACGGCTAAATAAGCTTTACAAGTTAACGAGTAATAGTCGACAAACTTCAAAAACGTACTTAGATAAGAAAGAAAGAAATTTCGTGCAATTTTCATTTAAACTAACATAAGTTAACTCGTATATATGTATCCTTATTTTAAGTTTACATAAATTATGATGTATAACTACGGAACCCCACTTTGCGCGGGGCACGACACGCACTTGGCCGTCTATTAAAATTTTAATAATTATATTCGAATGAATTTATGTCATTTCAATAAGGAACTGGTGGTATTGTGCCGACTTTATGCTTGCCCTAAATGTGGATGGTAAAATATCGTCGTGAAGCCGATACTTCCTCCCACTCGCCTCAATGACTCTGATGGAAGAAGACGAATCAAGAGGATGCTTGAGACTAATTCCTTAAAAGAACTTGATTATATTAAAACGTTCTTAAGATCTTAGAAATTAGACGATAATAGATTTTGTTTCGACAAAGGTTTTAGAGTTCAACATCATTAACTTAGATACAACTTAGAAGCATAATTAAAATAAGTAAAGTGGCAACTTACGAATTAAATTACCTACTTAAAGAAAACCCTGTAGACTGAAATAAGCAGTTTATAGTTTAGCTTTAATTAATTTATAAATAAAAAATGAAGTGCTTTTAATTTTCTTTGCTCTTTGAAGAAATAATTATATATTAGAAAATGCTTTAAAAATATGTTGTTCAGAATTTATTATCAAATGTTTCTGTCAAATCTAATCAATTTTTTTATAATACCTTCAAACGAGCACAATTCTTGTTTAAATGTATAAATAAATATATATATAATCTGAATCTCGGAAACGGCTCCAACGATTTTAATGAAATTTGGTTTGTAGGTAGATTAGGGGACGATAAATCGATCTTGCTGGGTTTAATTTTTAATGAACCCGGGTTTGCTCGTATTTTCAGTCATACAAAATCCGAGTGGAGCTCGGTCGCCCAGGTACTATTATTTATAGATACAACAGTCTATTAATGGCCTCGTAGCAAAGTTGTCTTTTTTTTCTCGACAGCCTCTTGACCAAACGTTACTACCACATATTATCAAAATGGGTCAGTTAATAGCGCCACAGTAAACTGTCGCCCTATTTTTCGGGGAAAAGCCCCTCAAACGAAAATCCCCGTTTTTTTTATAAAATCGTGGAATCCGTGACCAATTTTGACGAAACTTGGTTCATCAATGATTGAAAAATATGACCTGTATGCGAGTCCCAACATTCAGACAAATACTAAAATTATTTGAGCGACTGATCGACGTGTGGCCAACATGTTGGTTCGTTGACATTCACTTCTCATACAATAATAAAAAATTAGAATGCGTCGACACAGCTACGCTGCTAGGTTTAGACATTGACAAGCACCTAAATTGGAAAAATCATATTAAAAAACTTAAAGCTAAGCTGTCGAGCTTCACATACGCCCTCAGAGAACTCCGGCGAGCAACTGACCAGGATACAGCCACTACAGCTTATTTCGCGTACGCATTTTCATGGATTCAATATGGAATAATACTCTGGGGACACAGTGTAGATGCGAAAGATCTATTTATATTACAAAAAAAATGCATTCGTATCATTTCCAATATTAAATTGCCTGACATAAGTATACCAAATTTCCACCGGCCACTTTTCATCAAATTAAAAATCCTAACAATTACATGTGTATACATCCTAGAAAACTGTAAATTTATAAAAAAACATCCTCAGCTTTTTACAAAACTAGACCAGAAAAGAGAATATCAATTAAGATCACAATACAAAAATAACCTAATATTACCAACGTCCAAATTAATAATGCATAGCTCTGGCCCTCATGTTATGGCCATTAAAATATATAATAAGTTGCCACAACAATTACAAGAAATTGAAAATGAACAGGAGTTTGCCCAGACCCTCAAAACTATATTAATTAATAAGTGTTACTATACCTTAGACGAGTTTCTTAATGATAAAAAAATTATCGAATGAACTGTTCCGCTCCGTACCAGTTGCTACACCCTACCAGGGTCATTGTATTACTAAAAACAAACATGTACTGTAACATCTCCATGTAACCTATAATGAATGCAATAAACTATTTGACTTTGGACTTTGCTGGCCCAACGAATAATCATTGCCAGTCAACGTGGCAATGCTGTGCAGCATGATGGGAAGTGGGTTTGAGCAATTGGATTGTCTTGAGACCTTTATCGGCTTAGGGTAATCCATTTGCTTTTTGTGTAGTCGTTTAGCTAGTAAAGTTGTTTTGTTATAATTAATAAATTCATTTCCCCATTAAAAAGACAAATATCTATTTCTATTTCTCTTTTTTTCCCCTTTGGTTCAATTTAATACCTAAAATGTGTTTGCTCAAATGATGTATACATGCTTTGGATTATAAGTCTGGGTCTGATCGATTGTCACGTGTTATCTAATATTATGTTAGGCTATATTCTGTTTTGTATACTTCATCATCATCATCATCTCAGCCATAAGAAGTCCACTGCTGGACATAGGCCTCCCCCATGGATTTCCAAAAAGACCGATTGGAAGCGGCTTGCATCCAGCGTCTTCCCGCCACTTGTATGAGGTCATCTGTCCATCTCGTGGCTGGTCTTCCTACGCTGCGCTTGCCGGTACGTGGTCTCCACTCGAGAACCTTTCGGCCCCATCGGCCATCAGTTCTACGTGCTATGTGCCCTGCCGACTGCCACTTCAACTTGCTAATCCGCTGTGCTATATCGGTGACTCCTGTACGTCTACGTATCTCTTCATTTCTGATTCGATCTCGTAGAGAGACTCCGAGCATAGCCCTCTCCATAGCTCGTTGCGCGACCTTGAGCTTCCTTATAAGGCCCATAGTTAGGGACCACGTTTCAGTGCCGTATGTCATCACTGGTAACACACACTGGTTGTAAACTTTCGACTTGAGGGACTGGGGTATATTGGACGAGAAGACTCTGTATACTTAAATAAATAAAATAAAAAATATGCGGATAGATGAGAGAAAATGTTGCCAGAATTGATGTAGAGACATTTGCTTGGTTAGCTCGATACTGCTCAGCTCCGAGACGGCCTCACCTCTCTAACGCAGTTTTTTGACAGTATATTTCGCGTTTTTAGGGTTCCGTAGTACGAGAAACCCTATTAGCACTGTTTTGACTGTTAGCATTGGTCAAACGAAATTTAGTAAATCTTTGCAAATTGCTGTTAATATAATAAAGTATCTATATACCAAAATAAATGAAAAATTGGGTTAGCCCTTATGAAACGAAAATATATTTTTTTCAACCACTCCCAGTGTATTGTTTTAGGATTATAGGATTCCCCGTGATTACCTAATATGGAACCATAAACGGGTGTCTCATGTGAGCGAGACAGCGGCGCTACGCAACTCTGGGCCTTAAGATGTTTGTTCTTTCAAATGACCAATTAAACGCATCGTAACTGGAGCGTTACCAGCTAGCTCGGCGTCTTATTTTTACATCTAGGCGTGATGGTTATTGGAAAATGAGCCTTATTGCTGGTGAGTTTAGAGCGCTTATTTTAAAACTGTAAGGTGTTTTTGTGTGGCTATTCGGTAAGACGATCGTATAAAATCAAGAGTTAAAGCTTTTCTTCAATGTTTATTTTCAATGTAAGTATCATATTGGCTACATATTATCATTACAAAATAATGTTTTCATTATAAAATCTGAAAGATTTGGTCTGAGCACATTCTCGAATAAAACACAAAAGAAAAAAATCGTAATTTCGTATACCTACTTGGATCTTGGATGATACTTTTTCCATTATTTTCATTTCATAACTAAAGTACAAAACCTACAATTATGATAACATTATGATAAAATTTATATGAGACCAATTTGATAGCATATTCTGTCAAATTAACAAAATCCAAATCGTTTCATATTATGACGGAGTTTTGGGGTAACAAACATAAAAAATACGAATTGAGAACCAAACAAAAAATCGGTTGTCTGTAAAGTCGGTTTACGGGCAATAGTTTAACGTGACAACGTCATAACAAAACATTGATGGAATGATGATGATGTAACGGAACAATGAGCGAAACGGGACATTGCGCGTAACGGGGCAATGAGTCATACTTTTTCGTGCATGCAGCCGGCGTTCATCGATTTATTAGACGTTGTCACGTCAAAATTGGTTGTCTGTAAAGTCGGTTTACGGACGATAGTTTAAAGTGACAACGTCATAACAAAATAATGCAAACGTTACAATGAGCGTAACGGGTCAATGAGTCATCCTTTTTCGTGTGTGCACGGCTGCACACACGAAAAAGAACGCCGATCGATGAACGCCGGCGCGTTCATCGATTTATTAGACGTTGTCACGTCAAAAGAACTTGGCGAGTAAAAAGTGCAAAAAGGTCAATTACAATAGCACAGCTCCCTCTCTCACAACTCCGCACAGCTTACCTACTATTGCGTATGCTGTGGTGTCATAGTCTATGCCATGTCACAGTCATTTTATTCAGAGACTATCAGCTTTATATGTATTCGGTAAACTGCTATATAAAATGCCGTAGTCAAATTTTCAAAAAAATAAAAAAATAAATTGGAGTGGTTCTCCACACATATAAAGAGATGATTTTATTTCAACCCTACCCCATCGCGTGGGGTTTCGTTGAATAGGCCTCTTATAATAAGACAAAGATTTCATCGTTTTTTTTTTCTCAGATACGACGTGTGCGGGATATAGCCCACCAAACGTGAAAAAATTGTGGGGACACATTCCTAAACTATTGGACCTAGCAATTAATGATTAATCATAATAGTAGACCACATTAAAACCTTCAATAAAATTGTTTTTAATACTCAGTGATTACATATTTTCGAGATATATGTAGTGATAAATATAATAAAACACTTAAATCATTACAGTAGTGGAGTCATTGACCTATTCGCAAAGTAGTCTAAACAAAAAGTAATCGCCAAGTAGTTTTCTTTTAAATTACAACATTAGCTACGGAAACCTACTAAACCCATGTCTCGACACGGTCTTGGCCACTTATTTTCAAAGGATACTACGATAAAGTACTTTTTAATTTAAACTAGATTTATGTTACTAATTATTATAATTATTCCAAAATAAACTTACCGTACAACAAACAGGAAGCAAAGAAGAATGTAAAGACACCTCGCACATTTGAGTCAGCTTAAGCTTTATGAAGTATAGACATACAATACATTTACACCCTGACAAACATTCCCTCCCTTCTTGCGCAGTCAGGTATAGTGGATGTAATTAAATTATATCAACGTAGATAGGTATAAATAATATCGTACCAAGTACATGTAACTCAGATGTAATGTAGAAACGTAAAACATGGAAAGTACATTAAATTCAAGCCAGAAAACAATACAGACCCTTTCATAACTTGAAAACAGGACGCGGCGGAAATAGAAGATATGTCGTAAGGAATACTTCGTATGTTTTATGTATAAATATAATCCGCTTTGAAGATAGTAAAGGAGTCTCTAGACGATCAATTTTTATTTCCATCGGTAGACGTGAGTACACTAAATTTTATCAATTTCTAATAGACGAAACAAAAAGGTCGTTTACTGAACTAATTAAAATTAATATTATTGATTGTTTTTTTTGGATTCTGTAGAGGAGACAGACTATATCCAGCAGTGGACTTGTTATAGCTGAGATGATGATAAAATTATCTGAAGCTCGGTATCGGTTTCAAGACTAGGTTGCTCACGGAAAACCCGAATCTGGTCACGTGTATCAACAAATGCGGAAATCACGGATAATATTTAAAGATAAATTAAAGTGGTGTAAACAGAACCAAACTCAAATTAAAATGGATATTCTTGCTACACAACATTCTGCTAAAGACTTTTCTAAATTTTGGAAAGAAACTAATTAGCATATGTTACAAAATTATGCTAACAAAGTAGCAGAATAAAATCCAGATTTTTAGTGTGCCTCCCCTACGTGTTAGGTGACGATTAGTTTTTCGATTCAAAAATTAGCTTAAAATAGTATTTTTTTGTTAGACTAATGTGCCTCCAAAATGTACGTCACTTCAAAATTATAATACATTGTACAAGGTATTTCTATGGATCGACTTGATGGGTTCCAGACTCCAGTATAATTGATAGAATCCCAGAACATATTGCTGGTCATCCCCACTAACTAGCACGAGGGTGGAGGGAGTAATTCTCCCTTAACATTAAGGGTGAGTGCAGCCTTCAATCGAACCCTTACATCTGTTGCTGTCACGGTTTACGGTAAAATGAGAAATCAGACGATGTGACAAGATTTCGCTTCTTTAGGGTACCTCAAAAGGATACGAAACCCTATTATTTCGGTGTCCGTCTGTCTGGCTGGCTGTCTGATAAAAAATTAGGATTCCAAACTTATGTAAGTACATTGTATAACATTGTTTTCAACTATAAAATTTTTTTTTAGTTAAAGTTATTTTTTTAGTACAATTAAGCATGTTTTTCGTTAATCAATTTTAGGGTTCTATAGTAACGACGAGGAAACCTTATGAAATACATAGGGGAGGAATGATGACGATTTTATAATGGATGTAAATGATGTTAATAATACATATAGTAGTAGAACTGATAACTATTAAATATTTTCTGGAGTGGTGTAAGCAAATTTAGTGTAGGACTCCCTGGGACACGGTGAAGTGATGATACATATTTTCAGTGGTTGGAAAGAGATAGCTGAACTTTGGAATCAATACCGTCAATAGGAGAAGATTATGGGTCTTATTTTCATGTCTTATAGCGGTGCAAATTTGCCTGAACTTGCTTTTTTGCAATTAATATAATGAAACGAAAGTTGAAGGGGGTTTTATTATTATTATTACAAAAAATAGCCTATTTTTAAATAAAAACTACGGGTCACTCACGTCTGTTTTGAGCCGAAATATCCGACTATAGTTTCAACCGCATTCGGCGGTCTTTTTCAAAGGAGCAGCACACACGTCACTCTCGGTCGGTGACGCGCCTAGCACTCACTCAGCGGTGTGCTAGGCGCGTCACCGACCGAGAGTGACGTGTGTGCTGCTCCTTTGAAAAAGACCGCCGAATGCGGTTGAAACTATAGTCGGATATTTCGGCTCAAAACAGACGTGAGTGACCCGTAGTTTTTATTTAAAAATGTGTGAAAACCACGTTAATTTCCATAGTAAAAATAGCCTATGACGCTCAGAGAGGGAAAACGAATCAAACGAGCCTCGTACATCATAATCGGTTAAGATGTTTAGGCTGTGGGTAATGTATAAGCATACATAAGTACATACACTTGAAAAACATAACCCGCCTTCTTGCACAGTTGGGTAAAAACGAGCGCAAGCCAACTTTGCGCCGCTCTATAGAGGTGAGAGTAAGGCCGCAGCATGTATTAAATAATCGGCCAAGTGCGAGTCGGACTCGCGCACGAAGGGTTCCGTATTATCATCTATAATACTACAAAGTTTAGTTCTGTTTATAAAATAACGAGAAATCAACGAAATTCCAAGTAGTAAATTGCAAACTTATAGGTAGGTTTTCGATACACATCCGGGCAGCATGACGACGCTCGCGCGAATACGCGCGGTTATGGCTCGCTCCGTGATGTTACCTCCCCCGCTACCCGCGCGTTCGCGCCACCACCACACCGCGGCGCGGCGCTCGCACCGCGCTTAGATGCACGGATTATTTTCATTTTGTGAGTTTTTATGTATTAGATTAGGTATTTATTTTTATAGTTAATATATTTCTAAATATTTACTTACAAATATTCAAGTTTCTACCTGTTAATTAAGATCGAGTAAAAATTGCTTAAAATTTACGTTTGTTGTATGGGAGCCCCCCTTTAATATTTACTTTATTGTTATTTAATTATTTATTTTGAAAGGTAATATACAAGTAAGTATTCTGTGAAAATTTGAAGCGTCTACCTGTTACCGTTTTTAATATTGAGCAAAAAAATACGAAAAAACCATGTTTATTGTATGGGGACCCCCCTTAATATTTTTTTTTTTTTAATTTTTAGTATTTGTTGTTATAGCGGCAACGGAAATACATCATTTGTGAAAATTTCAGCTTTCTAGCTATCACGGTTTATGAGATACAGCCTGGAGACAGACAGACAGACAGACAGACAGACAGACAGACAGACAGCGAAGTCTTAGTAATAGGGTCCCGTTTTTACCCTTTGGGTACGGAACCCTAAAAAGACGTATAATGATAATGATGAATATAAATAATTATATATTCAATAAATAAGATTAAGTCCGTTTACAACCAAAATCCTCGCAAAGTTTAAAGAGATAACACATCACACAAGTGGAATAAGTATGTCAGTTATGTCACACGAATTCATACAATCAGTTATTCAAGACCGCTCCATACCCGAACCATATGTGGAGCGTTTCCCGTCGGCCGCCATAGTTTTTTGATTCAGTCACTTTTATGTCATACAATTGACACATTTGATGAAAAGTAACACGTCCTTCGCTCGTTACTAAATCAAAAAATGATAGCAGCCGACAGGAAATGCTTCGCAAAAGGTTCAGCTACGGATCGGTTTTGAATAACTGAATTGCCCCCCAGAATTTCTTCGTACAATTTTTAGGCAACGATATTTTATCAACAAGGATTTTGCATCAGGGCTCTAAGGCAACCTTTAGACCACTTACACGATTAAAATAATTTCGGTTTTCAAAATAATTCGATGTAGTATTGTTAAATTTAATAAAAATTAAAAAACCCGATTTCAAAATATGCAATTCGTTTACTTGGATTATATATTTTTCCAGTTATTTTGTTATAAAAACCAAAGTACTGAACCGATTTCGAAAAAAAAATATGAGACACATCTGAAGTATGTATAACTACCTACACAAAAGAAATAATCATCCAAATCTGTTTGTTTTTTACTAATAAAAAAAAAGTTTACTACAGAATTTTGTTGCGTTTTACCAAACACATCTGCTGAATTTCATTTAAGTAGTAATAATAGTCTCTGAAAAAAAAAGTCTCTGAGTAAAAATATTGTGATATGCTGACAGAAGGACATGGCGAATTTATGAAAATTGCTTCTTGGTTACTACGGAACCCTAAAAAGAATGTCATAAAGAAGTGTTGAGTATCGCAAAATTTTGCAATCGGGTATTTAGTTTTTGTTTCAAATAAAACTACCTATGTATTTTTTTTTTTTTTTTTTTCTTTATTTGTTTAAACAGGGCTTTTTACATGTCGCCCTTGTAACGCACCCTTGTGGGGAGCATACACTACATATGCATCATTTGCTTTCTTTCATTGACAGCTGCATTATATAGTTCGTACAATCGTCTGGCGTCATGTGACTCAGGCTCGGACAACACACTGTTGCATCCTCCGACTTGCCAGAGGACGTGTTTACAATCAAATAATTGTCGACGTAGTACTTCGTTCCAGGCACACTCCATCAAAACATGGTATACGTCTTCGACTGCGCCACATAGGTCGCAGGAAGGTGACTCGACTATTTTCATGATGAACGCAAACATGTTTAATGGAACGTGCCCAGATCGAAGCCGTGCAGCTGTAACAATTTCGTTCCTTCCCATGTCTGCCCTCAAGAACCATGGAAAACGAGGAAGCGAAGGCTGTATTGTTTTATACCAAATACCTTTAGTTAACGACCTTTCGTCAAAATATTCTGCCCAAGTTTCCAATGTATTCTTTTTTATGAATGGTATTAAATCTGTGTAATTTGGAAGACAATAAAATAAAACTCCGTCGCTAGTGGCTTCTTTCGCGAGTGTATCCACTTCCTCGTTGCCCGCCAGGCCGACATGAGAGGGAATCCATTGAATTTTAATACATTTATTTGTACTATTTATTCTACGCAAACTATTTAATAAACTATATGCTATTGGAATGCCCCTAAAGCTAGACCCACTGACACACCGTGCTAAATGTAAAATTACACTTTTGGAGTCGGTGAAAATAACAAACTTATCATAATTTATAGATTCTACATACGACACTGCTTCTGCTAAGGCTATAAGTTCTAGGTTCATAATACTTATTTTAGATTTAATTAAAAAATTTACGCTATTTCCATTTTCTGCGTCTAGAAACGCTGCCCCTCTATTATCATCTGTTAAAGATCCATCAGTAAAATTTTTGTAATATTTAGAATATTTGTCACTTAAGTAATTTACACATTTGAGCTTCAAGTCTAAAGGATTATAATATCTTTTTGGTTTGTCTATAATGTTAATATTAGGTTCCAAGATATCTGTTACATTAATATTACTTACCCACGTATTCATGCTAAACATTTCAATTTGCTTACTACAGTTAAAACTATTGTACTTAAGGATATTGTGAACAGATGCTAATAAAGGTTTCTTTTTCCGAGCCCAATATGGAAATCTTAGCAAACGAGACAGCTCTGCAAGTATGTCAATAATAGCGTTATCGCGGGTTGACTTGGCTTTAAGCCAATACTTTGACGCTAGGTATTGCCTGCGAACATACAATGGCGGTATACACAACTCTGATTCCATCACGTGAATAGGCGTACTTTTAATAAAGCCACCTATGATTCTCAGAAACTTATTTTGTAACTTATCTAGCTTATCTATTCTATTGCGGGAGCAGTTATCAAACAAAAAGCTTGCATAATCGAGGCGGCTGCGAACGATGGACAAATATAAGCGTCTCAAGTGAACTGGATGTACCCCCCATGATGAGCCGACTAGTATTTTAAAAATATTAACAAATTTTGAACATTTTCCATAAACTTCGTTTATATGTTTAGTCCATCTAATCCCTTTGTCTAACCATAATCCTAAATATTTAATATTGTCTACGGTTTCTAACGCAGTGTCGTTGATTTTAATATTCAAAATATTTTTACTAAAACCCCTTTTAAAAATACATATTTTACTCTTGTTCCGAGAGATTTCTAAACCTAATTCAATTAAAAGTGAACTTAATAACTGTAAAGCGATCTCCAGTTTATGACTCCCTTCTATGATATTTTTGTTATGTACATATAAAACTAAATCATCTGCATACTGTGATATATGTACTTTATCTTCTAACATCTTACAAATATTCATTGTAATAACATTAAATAAAAAACAAGAAAGTGGGTCTCCTTGCGCAATACCGATTCCCGTAATTCTTGTTAAACACTTATTTCCGACACTTAACTTTAATGTCCTTTCTTTAAGAAAATTCCATAAATAATAACAAACTTTCAGGCCGACCCCAATCCCGTCTAAAATCGATATAAGGACGGTTATATCAACGTTATTGTAGGCATTTACTATATCTATAAAACATCCGATTGTAGATTCACCTTCAGAAAACCCTATTTGTATTCTACTCGTCAAACTACTCAGATTATCTATACATGATCTACCTTTTCGAAATCCTACCATATGAGGCGAAAACAGGTTATTGTGTTCCACATACCACTCTAATCTTTTATTTAAAATTAAATGGAAAATCTTACAAACGCATGATAATAGTGAAATAGGTCGTAATGATGAAACTTCGTTGGGATCGCGGCCTGGCTTAACGATAGGTACGATGTTTACCGTGCGCCACTGCGTAGGTACAAAACCAGCTGATAAGAATCTATTGTATAACGTAAGAAGTAAACACTTCCCGTTACTCGGAAGGTGCTTAATCATAGAATATGTGATCCCGTCGCATCCAGGAGATGTATCCTTCGATTTGATACATACTTCGAGCTCCTGCATGGAGATATCAACATCTAGTTCAGGATTAGAATTCTTGAATATTGGCTGGTCTGGAGTGACGTGATCGGGAGCCAAAGAATTGAGCAAGTTCCACGCCTGTGCCTCACTTATATGTTGTTGGCTGAATTTGTGACCTTTGATCCATCTCATGCGCTGCCACATTTCTGAAGCTGATGTTTTTTGACTTACAGAAGAACATAACTCAAACCAACTGTTGCTTTTCGCATCTTTTATTAACTTTTCAGTTTCTGTAGTTACTTCGTTGAGAAAAGATAAGTTAGCTGGTGTGGGATTTTTTCTAAAACGTGCTAATGCTAATCTTCGAGTAGCCACAGATTTAGATAACGCGCTATTCCACCAGGGTTTAGGTTTAAACTTGGATTCGGGGTTTTGATTAATTTTTTTTAAGGGTATGTGAACATCTGCAGCTGTATTAACACTATCCAAAAATAGATCATATAATTTTTGAAGATCTGCAGGAATTTTGAAATTATTAAAAATATCGTTAAGATAAGTCTTGTATCCATACCAATTAGCTTTTTTATAGTTTCTTTTAACAACAGGGTTATAGGGAACACAATAACTTGTACTCAATTTAATGACAAGGTGATCACTTTTTAAGTTTTCTTGAATAACCGACCACTTAAATTCTACCGCAATATCAGAGGAGGCCAGCGATATATCTGGAGACGATTTTTGTAGTTGTCCGCCAACTAATTTAACGCGAGTGTCACGACCGTCATTTAAGACTATAAAATCACTGTCCAACAAAGCTTCAAACAAATTTTTTCCTCTCGTATCAGTTTTGTACGACCATGATACATGGTGAGCATTAAAGTCACCAAGTATCAGAGTACGGCGACTAAATATCGACAACATTTTTTTGAAAATTTGAGATGACAGGTTCACGCTTGGTGGACAGTAAATTGATATAATATTATCTATATATTTCGAATTAAAAATTTTGATGCAACAGAGTTCCATACCGCAGTTAGGAAGGTTTAAATGGCATACCTGTGACTTAATTGATCTGTGCGTAAATATAGCTACACCTCCGCCGAAAGAGTCGCGGTCAGCGCGATAAACGTTATATTGACTTGCCCTTAAAGAGCTGCTACTCGACAACCACGTCTCACTTATACATGCTATATGGGCTTTTTCTTGTACTAATAGTTGTTCAAATGAGATTTGTTTTTTAATAATACTTTGGGCATTCCATTGTAAAATGTTCAGTTTAACGGTAGTCGTGCTAGCCATTGCGATCTAAAAATCCTAGAATTAAGCTCGCAACAGGCCAGTCTGAAATATTTTCAACCACCATTATTATAATCCACTCAATGCATAACTTAATCACCCGCTTCACTTTGGATTGAATGTCAAGGTTATTCAGGAATATCACTTCTTTTATTCTGGCTATTAGTTCCATAAAAGTACATTTATCCGGTAGTTGCTCCTCTGCAGCCCGTTCCTGGTGTATTGTCTCATTCTTTTCGTCCACATATTCTTCTATGTCATTCCAATCATTTCTAGTCTTCTTAAGTTTTTTTTTTGTAGGCTGCCTTGTAGGTAAAATGACACTCTTTTCAGATTGTACATCGGACGAATCGTATTTGGTTTTAACTACAGAACTATAACTTGGACGCGCTTCTGCATCGATATGTTGTGTAATAGAATGAGTCATCGCCTGTGAGTTTATTTTACCGGTATGTGCGGTGGTGAGTGACTCTGCATACAATTTAGCTGCCATGCTGTAGGTGTAGTTGAATTCCGCCATAATGAGCCTTATCTTTTTCTCTTTCAAATATGCCGGACATGTTTTCGCCATTGCCATATGTCTTCCCGAACAATTCGTACATACAAAATCTGTAGTGGTACAATTTGCATGATTACCGCTACATTTAGGGCATACATTTCTTTTGACAGTACATGTTTTTGCTGTATGTCCTAGGGCCCAGCACTGAAAGCACTGGGTGACCGGGTAGACATACGGTTCAACCGTCACCCGTACTCCGTGAACATAGATAAAAGATGGTAACCAATTACCTTTGAAGCATAGACGCACAGTCTCCGATGGACTCCATTTGGTTTCTTGGTCCCTCTCTCGGTTTCTACGCGATAGCCGCTTTATAGACATAAGCTCAACCGTCTCTGAATATGAAATATTTTTCAAAATGTCTTCATCCGAGAGGTCTAAGTCGACATTTTTGATGACACCATACGAGTAACTCACTTCCGAGGATTTATTAAATCTCCATCCCTTGTTTTTCAGATCTTCAATAGAGAAAAAATCGCCAATTTTCTTCTCTTCTTGGAAAGTAACTCTTATTTTATAAGGATTCAAGTATTTTATATTAGTTATACCACTTATCTTCAAATTTGTAAACAGTTTCGCTAGTGCAAATTGCTTTGGTAAGGATTTTTCGCTAGTTATATATATATCGTTATTTTTCTCCTCTGTATTTTTTTTTACTTGCTACTGGATCCTTCTTTTTTCCTCTAACTTGTTGCCACTCTTCATCACTACTCTACTTTTCTGTAAACGCTCTCTT
The DNA here is from genome assembly GCA_947563715.1 of Lycia hirtaria. Classification (NCBI taxonomy): domain Eukaryota; kingdom Metazoa; phylum Arthropoda; class Insecta; order Lepidoptera; family Geometridae; genus Lycia; species Lycia hirtaria. The sequence continues at coordinate 25,116,836 of OX387376.1, forward strand.
ACCTAATATACTCGGGGGTGGTTGCTCATCGACCTCAATTTTAGAATCCTCTGCTTCTGCCATTGTCCGCCTAAACCGAGCACGCGACAACGCGCTCGGCTAGGTAGATAGCAATTAAATCTAAGCCGGGCTTATCGCGGCTCGCTTTGAACCAACAGATATTGTACTGAAATGCACTGCACGTCCGTCTCGTACGCGTACCGCAACGAGAATGTACCTATGTATTTGTACATGGTTGTTGCAGTGATGACATACGGCACTGAAACGTGGCATGCTGGGGGTCTATCTGCGAGATCGAATTAGATATGAACGAATATAAATACGTACGAAAATCATCGACATAGCACAGTAGATTATTAATAAGTTGAAGTGGCATTCGCCAGGGCATTGGCCACATAGCACGTAGACCCAACAGCTGATGGGGCCGAAAAGTTCTCGAGTAAGTAGAGACCACGCACCGGCAAGCGCAGCGTAGGTAGACCAGCCAAGGTGGATAGATGACCTCAGATGATTGATGATAATGATGAATGGCAAGAATACTAGAATAGAATGGAATAACTTTATTGTACATCCATACAGAGTAACTTAAATATAGATAATAATCGGAGTTGAAAATACAACGGCGACCTTATCGCATAGAGCGATTTCTTCCAGGCAACCTTAGGGTGTACAGGAAACGGGCAATTTGAAAACTACAACTACAGTAGGTTAAGGCTTTTAGGATATCTAATGGGAAGGCCTATGTCCAGCAGTGGACTTCTTGTGGCTGAGATGATGATAATGGTTGAAAATCGTAATGGAGCAGCGTACAAAAATTTTAGCTGTAGCTACGAAAACTATACATGAACGACGATCCTCTAACAAAATAATCAAAACATCGACTGTTCGTCCGCATAAATAGGAATTAGGGAGCGCTCTGGAAACACGCAGCGTGTACAAGCAGCATAAGAGGAGCGATTGTTTATCCGACTGCGCAATAAGGAGGGTTATGTTTTTCGCGTGTATATTTGTACGTTTCTACATACATATATTACCTCCTACAGCCTATTTAAGCGCTTTTGATGTGCGACGTACTACTGGGAATAAACGGAGATTTCGGTAGATTCGTCTTCATTCCTTGAGTGTCATAGGCTATATTATTTGTAATATTAATAAATACTCTCATAAAAATCAAAAACCTAGTTTATCGTAACCTCCAACGGACTTTTTCGTATGAAACAAGTGGTTTTATATGAATTGCTTTAAATAATGCTTATTTAAAAACAATTTTTCAGTGATTTTACACATACTTTCTCGCGAAAACGTCACTCAATATCATATCAAGTGCTAACGCAAGCTGGGGGGCAATTCAGTTATTCAAAACCGATCCGTAGCTGAACCTTTTGCGAAGCATTTCCTGTCGGCTGCTATCATTTTTAGGGTTCCGTACCCAAAGGGTAAAAACGGGACCCTATTACTAAGACTTCGCTGTCTGTCTGTCTGTCTGTCTGTCTGTCTGTCTGTCTGTCTGTCTGTCTGTCTGTCTGTCTGTCTGTCTGTCTGTCTGTCTGTCTCCAGGCTGTATCTCATAAACCGTGATAGCTAGAAAGCTGAAATTTTCACAAATGATGTATTTCCGTTGCCGCTATAACAACAAATACTAAAAATTAAAAAAAATTAAATATTAAGGGGGGTCCCCATACAATAAACGTGGTTTTTTCGTATTTTTTTGCTCAATATTAAAAACGGTAACAGGTAGACGCTTCAAATTTTCACAGAATACTTACTTGTATATTACCTTTCAAAATAAATAATTAAATAACAATAAAGTAAATATTAAAGGGGGGCTCCCATACAACAAACGTAAATTTTAAGCAATTTTTACTCGATCTTAATTAACAGGTAGAAACTTGAATATTTGTAAGTAAATATTTAGAAATATATTAACTATAAAAATAAATACCTAATCTAATACATAAAAACTCACAAAATGAAAATAATCCGTGCATCTAAACGCGGTGCGAGCGCCGTGCCGCGGTGTGGTGGTGGCGCGAACGCGCGGGTAGCGGGGGAGGTAACATCACGGAGCGAGCCATAGCCGCGCGTATTCGCGCGAGCGTCGTCATGCTGCCCGGATGTGTATCGAAAACCTACCTATAAGTTTGCAATTTACTACTTGGAAGTTCGTTGATTTCTCGTTATTTTATAAACAGAACTAAACTTTGTAGTATTATAGATGATAGTACGGAACCCTTCGTGCGCGAGTCCGACTCGCACTTTGCCGATTATTTGATTTAGTAACGAGCGAAGGACGTGTTACTTTTCATCAAATGTGTCAATTGTATGACATAAAAGTGACTGAATCAAAAAACTATGGCGGCCGACGGGAAACGCTCCACATATGGTTCGGGTATGGAGCGGTCTTGAATAACTGAATTGGGCCCCTGTACTAGGACAGTAAATGCTAGTATAAGTTATAGGAAAATCACTCTGAAGGTATTTCGTTTTTCTTTTAATATTGGGTTATTAACGTCGGCTAAAAATGAGGTAAAATTATAATTTGTCCCCCGCTGTCCCCCGCACCACATCCCCTCCCTCGCACAAACGGACAAACTTCGTCCGTGGCTGCATAATGACCAGTCACTACTCATCAGCACTGATTAATGAGTGATGAGCCGCCTTCAATCATGGAAACTATGTCCAATGGATCACTACAACATCTCTACAGTAAATACAGTTTAGGTATATTAAAGTAATAATTTATTAGAACATGGAATAATTTGTAATTTAAACATCTGAAACAGCCGACTTCAAAATACGTAAATTCGTTTACTTGGGTGACATGTTTTTTCCACTTACTAATTTTTACAATTAGCGCTTTTAATAAAAAAAAATGTAACCACCTACCAAACAAAAAAAACATCAAAATAAAAAATAAGTTTAAAACATAAAATCCGACTACTGAAATATCACGCTCTAAAAAGTATAAAACAAGAAAATATTTTCATCCGAAATTCATATGTACATACTATAATTCTACACGTATCCTGTATGAAATAAACAACTTAAGTACATGTAATAAACCTTTGAACACCACTGTGAATATGTATGAAATACTTGTAAATATTTATTACATGTAAAGTTATTTTTTTTGTATAGAATAATATGTACATAACAATTTCAGATGAGAATATTTTCTTATTTAGAAAACAACTTTTACAGTTGGTTTTAAAAACAAATTATGCATTTTGATGTCGATCGTTTCAATTTAACAAAGTATAATTATTATTATTTTATAGATAATATTTTCTTAGCTTTGTGTTCGACGCGATGTTTCGGTCTACGACGACAGAGTGCGCTTAACTAGAATATATCGATCACTCGTGATTAGAGACACCCAGATTATAGCCATCGGGGAAGCCCCACACAACAAACAATCAGAATACTTGTTATTCGACGATAAACCAATAAAACTCGTAGATATACATACTAAAACCCTTCCTACTAAGCCCCGCTAGCCCTTTAAAACCTTCTCTTTTCCATCTAGCCCTCTATTCACGAATCAAATGTGGCATCAAACGGTATCATGGTCTATGATGATGCCTACCCTATAAGGGAAAATAACAGTGATGAGCAGATATTAATCCCTGAAAAATGACATTAATTGATCTTCTAATAAATTATACCAAAAATTAACCAAAATATATCATACAAAAACTGCAGCAAAAACTTTTTAACTCATTAAATATGGCGACATGACTATAGTCTTGTAAATCTTGTAATACTTTCAACTTTAAGACCCCTTACGGCTAAAAAACGTGTCTATTATTTCCATTACCATTACATAAGTCTTAAAACAAGTAATGTCATTTAAACAATTATTTGTGTAATATAATTAAAAGTTATTAAAAATCATCATCATCCAATGTCGACGTTTCTTACTGAGATTTTTATTCCCACAGGTTCCACTAATGGGACCTGTGGGATTAAAATCTCAATAGTCTCGTCACGGGACAACTATGCCAGCAAACGTTTCCATTTCTACAAACGCTTACTCTTCGAAATGAAGAAACTGTGACGTGCCGTCACGTGACATTTCGTTGGCTAATGTCAATCCCACACATTTACTGCCTTACTGAAAAACGTTACTTAACTTTAAGCAATGCTTAACATATTTTGTCGACCTCTGGCTGACACGTAATGACACTTGCGGAAAGAAGAAGAGAACATATGACGTTGGTTAAAGTTAAGTAGGTAACGTTTTTCGGTAAGGCCCTTACTTTTAATTCTACTGCCATTCACGTAATTGAATGCCACATAAGTTAATTCCGAATTCCTAAGTTTTCTCCCTGGCAAATTACTTTAGATGATAGCTTTTTGTGTTATAAAATGTATTTATACTTAAACAATGCTTAAGCCCCTCGCATTTTATTTTGTTGAATATTTTATTATAATCAGAACTCATCAGTCTCTGAAAATCGCTAAAATTGTAAATTTTTGTTCCACCATCTTCAGGGCCTCCTAGCAACACTACCTATTTTTTAAGTCTTTTCGCTGTCGTTCCCTCTTAATAATAATAAGTTACATACCATTTTATTAAAAACAAGTGGAAACCAGCACAATGGCTATTGTTTGATTGTTGTTGTTAAGAGCGATCTAAGTACATGAGAATAAGTACTTACCATTTAATATTTTAAAATGATGAAGTTGTAGTTGCAACGAGTAAGGAGTACTATCTGAATGTAAATTCTTGCGCAACTTTGAATGAACTTGTGATTTCATTTCGAGTTCTCTCACAACTGAAATTATTGTAGTTGGTAACCTCAGAATACAGTATCCTGAGTTGGTAACATAGAACAAAACATTTTAGTTAGAACCTCTTTGGGAATGAAAGAGTTTTTCACTTTATATTTTTACTTGATTGCCTATAGGGAAGGCTGTTTTAGGTATAAATTATTACGTATTTTCAAAAACATAACCTTCCTTCTTGATAAAAATATTATTTCTTAGTGAAATGTAGGAAAAAGTTGTGAAGTTATAAATATGCAGAGGTGTTACCAGACATTGTTTATTTAGGTAGGTTTGTTACCCTTGTGGTGTCCTTCTTTGCACTGACCTCTAGAAAAATCTATTTGACTCATCTCAGTTTTCATAAAAACTTAACTTCGCGGAAAGGTGGATTATGAATGACGTAGCAATTTTTACCCGATTGCGTAAGAAGGAGGGTTATGTCTTTCGAGTTTATGTATGTTTTTTAGAAATCCGAAGGGGGAAGCATATGTCCAGCGGTGGATTTCTTATGGCTAAAATAATTATGATGATGATGAAGTGTAACGAGAGCCATTTTAAATACCTCACCAGCCCAGCAAGACTAGTTTCCTGTGTTACAAACTGCTTGGAAAATCCATTTTACAAGTTTTTACTTAGTTTCACCCTGTCTCGATGTTTGTGTGTCTATGATTCATTCTAAAAAACATATAAATAAAATAATGTAAATAAATTTGACATACTTCCAGATTTACGACGGAGCTGAAACTTTGCATTCATATGTAAAGACACATATATTATGTCTATCGATAAATATCCACTCGAAAAGCGTATTCCACAATATATTAGTGTGTTAGATGAAAGTGAAATTAATATGATAAATGTGAGAAACAGAATTGTTTATTTAGATACGAGAAATATTAAAAAAAAGTTTTTTCAGATATAATTTATACTGGCGACGAAGGAGCGAAAACATAATGTTTCCCTACTTCTCAGCCACTTTAAAAGATATCAAAGAAACACTTTTAAATATTTAACTTTTATAATATTTAAAATCATTGAGTAAGGATATAAGATCCCTACTCAAATATTTTATGTGCTTAAAAATAATGATGAGATGACGCGAGAGAGATATCCGCGCGCTTTGAGCCGATCCTTCGAGTTTTTGATATATCACACTATACTATATTTAGTAAAATTGTGAATATCTATCATCTCGCTTTTAGAATAGCTCATCGAAATGTTGAAAGAGCCGTCAGCGGCGCATTCCTATGGTTTTACAATCAATAAACAGGCTGGCCTTGATACCGCTGATGCATAAGTACTTGTACTGAATAACACCTAAGTATGCCTGTCTAGCTTATATCTAGCTGCGGTACCTGCGGCTTAGTGCGCGGAGGAAAACGAATCGAAACGAATACCTAACTATTATTTACATTATACCTACTTTACATATTTCCTAGAAGTACTACGAAGTTTCTACGAAGACCTAAGCTTCTGTCAAATATTATCAAAATCAAATAAATGACCTATTATTTTATTTCATAAACACAATACAAATTATATTCAATAACACTTTAACAATATTTACTGTGTTTAGTGGCAGGAAGACGCTGGATGCAGGCCGCTTCTAACCGGTCTTTCTGGAAATCCATGGCGGAGGCCTATGTCCAGCAGTGGACTTCATATGGCTGAGATGATGATGATGATAATGAATATTTACTATAAGTAATCTGAGCTGGAATATTATTCAAAATATGTGTACAAAAAAACAAACAATACATACCGAGCAAGTGAAGAGAAGGCACAAATTTTCAAAGCTTTGCTTTGCAAATTAACACCTTGACATGTTACAATATTATATCAATTTTAAGTTTTAACTAATAATATTAATATTAAGGGGATGATTCATTCAGGCGAAACGTATTCGTTGCGTCTGAATCAATCGGTTTAATAAAGAGGATATCTTTTATAGTTTTAATATAATTGCTGAATTTGAGATCACAGACGTCTAGTTTGAAATTATTTTTTGATAACTCGTTAAGCTGACGAGCCATTCCCACTATGGGGTTAAAGTAAGATGTATTATTTTTATAAATTTGAAGTGCGAAGAGGTTAGTAACTTTAGCCCTACGTGCGCTGTATTTAATATTGAAGGACATGTGTTCAAACTTCTCTTTTTACCTGACGGCGCCAAGAGGGCTATGTGTGTGTGTAATTTTTGAATTGTATGTAAATTTGTATAAGTCAATTAAATGAAAATATGGTAATGAAAGGATAAATACTCTTCCGTTTTCATAGCTGGTTATGAAACAGCGAAAGAAAATTCTTCTTTCGTAGCTAGTTAAGAAAAACAGTTACGAAAATGGACCAAAGGGTTGTCAAATATAGTCTCATTAAGAAAGAATGTGCTAGCGAAGTCTACTGTTCGCAGATCTACTAGTAAGAGTAAGTATACTATTAGATAGAGTTTAGTAGGTCCTCTTCTAAAATATAGTTGTTAGGTACCCAGCATCACAGCCTCTCAGCATCAACAACGTAATCCATCAATCGACGCATGAATACAAGCAATCTGTCATGGCAGATCGAATTCACGACACATTTCACTACAATTGCCTTTGTGATCGAGGCTGGAGCAAGTGGGTGGAAGATCGTAGTTTGCGAACTGGGAGGCAGACGTGTCTTTTGTCGACTACTTTTGAAGAAACGGTGCCTTTAGAAAATAGTTTTAGGCGCTTGTCCTACAAGCGGTGATTAGCGAGAAGCATCTCCAGTGAGCAACGAGAGGCGAATCAATTTATAGATAGATAAACTCTTTATTGTTCACACCTAACTAAAACACAAATTACATAGTGAAAAGGGCTTAAATGCTAGTGAAACAACAGGCGGCCTTAACGCTAATAGCGATCTATAACAGGCAACCTTGGGATGGAAAATTATAATAATAAATAGATGGTGGGGTAATTAACAAAGAGAATAAAAGAGAGAAAAAAATATGTATACAACTATTCAATTACAATATTACTATTACTATTACAATACATACGTACAAGTTACATCCTAATACATAAATTAAATTAAATATATATAATAAACTAATATATATACATAAGTACATATAAATATTTATATATACTTAAAACAATTTACAATTTATGTAAAATATCCGATAACAAGTATCTATCAATAAGAAAAATAAAATACCCAACTGTAGAAGAGCGATTTTTGTAGTCTAACTTACGATTTCGTTACGCTTGATATGCTGTTGAGCGTAAGTTTTTGTGAGAAAGTATGCGCAGAGTTACAAACACACATTCCTTAGAATAATTCTAGTATAAACATTTATTACCGAAAAATCTGTTAGAGACAAAAATATTTTTTTTAAATTTTTGCAAGAGTTTTTACATTCGATTAACATAAAACTCCTTCTTGCGCAGTCGGGTAAAAATCCGGATAAATCTATAAATTTATTTTATTTTAATGAGAAGCAAATGTTTTGTTCAGTGCGGGTGCTTACATTACTTGCTCGAGTTCTTGTACTTCGGAACCATGGCAACTAGCGTCAAACCATCATCGCTAAACCAAAAACTTCGAATTTGAATCTTCTATAACTGCCAGTGTGACCTGTCAGTATCCTTTTTAGGCTTCCGTAATAAGGGTGCGGGAACCTACTCGTGAGGCTACGGCATCTGTCTGTCTGTTTGTTTGTTTGTTTGTCTGTCTGTCTGTCCTATTCTATTCTATTCGAGGTAGGGTGGGAAGCCATGAGCCTCTCCAGTCTGTCTGTCCTACACATAAACGGTTGTATATTTCGAACGGTATTACATAGATACAAGTCTCAAAATTGGCAGTTATAGGGTTCACTTTGATGTTAATCTACAAATACTAAAAACTTGTGAAGAGCGAGACAAGCTTGCGTAAATAATTTTTGAAAAAATGTTTTTTTTTATTGTTCGACATAAAACCTCCTTTTGATCCCACAGAAAAGGAAACGAAACATAACAAGTGAACGTTTGTTGACAGTTGGTGTCATGTGACATAATCTTAAAAAATAGTAAAATATGTACGGTTGTGTTTAAATCTCTTTGGATAAATAAAATAGGTCTTTATCGCTTACATAGGCCATTCTTATCGCACAGAAAATATCTGAAGTTACAAATATTCTTAGATATAAAGCACATTCTGTTGAGTACTTAGCCCTGGTGTCAGTGTACATGTTCATGAGCTGTGTCATGCATAGAAGAACAGAAGCCTCGGCGAGTGAAACTCGTACTTTACCGGATTTATTCTTATTACATTTATTTGACGTTACTTGAGCGAGAAAATAATCTTTATATACTAAATGATATCCTCGTCAGCCTTGGGACAAGTGCCTTACTTTCGAGTGTCGGAGGGGAGTTAAGAAAATATAGTAGTCATGGAAAAAAGATTTTCAAATAAAATTAACCCAATAGAAACCAACATAATTGTTTTGGCAAAATGCTTATCTGTCGGTTAGTTTGTCAGGCTACCCGTCGTCGGTCGATGGTAGGTGATTCACTGCCCTCTTGCTGTTGTGACATTACAATCTACGATGTTACACGGTTATCTTTAAGGATCTCTAATTTTTTTAACAAATATATAGTTCCTATGTTTGCCATGGGATGTCTTCCATGCAAAGCGTTCTATGAATGAATGAGGTTATGTATAATAAATACGCATGGCCAATATACCCACAAATTTCTCCTACGCCTAAATAAATATAATCTAAAAATACATTTCCTAAATAAAATAAAAAAAACTAATAGATTTTTTATTCAAAAAAAATTTTTCACTTCGCTTCACAAGACTGGATAATTATGAATAAATACATCCAAAAAACATCACCTACCCTCCTTTTCGTAAGAAAACTCTTTTAGGAACTTTTGAAAATATTTTTGAGAAATGTGTTAAAACAAACCGAATATTATTGGAGCATTACATACGCCGTGTAGAATGGTAGACTGGCTGACACATTTGTTTATATAGGACCAGGTCGGCCCCGACGCAGTTGGAAACCTTAGAAAGGGTTCTAAAAACGTCTTGATTACGTATGTACATAACATAAGTACCTGTTTCTTTAAAAAATATTTTTAACCGACTCTAAAACATCAATTTCATAATATTTTGGTTATTAAGTTTTGTCAAGATTAGTTGAAAATAAATAAAATAAAATTGTGGAACATAAACATACATAAAATCACGCCTCTTCTCCCTTACGGCCCCTTAAGGCAGGGCATCAAATACCATGAGAACGTTTGACGCCGCACATTAGGTATTTGACCGTGGTTAGAGGGTGACGTACAAAACGTTACTTGCTGTGACAGGGGTCAGTCAGCCCGCCGGAGAGCCGGGAGCCGTCGGAGGCTGTTCCTGGACAGCCTCCAACCCCCGTAACCGGGCCGTGGGCGGCAGACTCGGGGGAGTCTGCTGTCCGTAAAACGTTGCCCCGAGATGGCGCACGCGGTGTTTCCGCGCGCCACTCCGAGATGGTAGGGCGGAGATAGCCCTGATCGAGAAGGGTCCCAGGGGACCAACGCCGCCGGATCCGTGGACGAGTTCCACTGACGCACTCATGGGCCCGGCACACACAGGCGCCGAGAAGAAACACCCCAGGGGTTTTAGTGGGTTACCGGTTGACTGGGCTGGTCTTTCCGGCACACCGGTCAACTGGGCGGGACTCCCACATAACCACGTAGCCTCCCCCGGGGCGCAGTGGTACCCATAAAGGGTTTCCCCTGGGTAACAAAAAAAAAATGGGGTCAGTCAGCCCATCGTCTTCATTTCCGCGAATTTCCCTCTATTCCTTGTCAAATACAAATCTCACAATCACTAGTGCTCACAATAATTGAAAGTTGCATTTTTTCAAGTTTACTGGAATTTATTTATGTTGGCACACAAAACTGAATACAATTATTTTTTTAAACGTGCACTACAACAAAACAATATACAAACTCAACTACCTAATATAATACAATTGATCCTTATTTAATTGATCCTTATATAAATACGATAAAAACTATCAACTATATCATAATAATTATCCTACATAATGCTCATTTAAGAAGACCCTTCCCAACTTGTCGAAGTACGATGACAAATTGATAATAGGCTTAGAAAGTACTTTATTGTGACAAAAAACTAAACAAAATGCTTGTTGTTGATGAGATATTTGGAAAAGAAGCTCTGCAAATAGAAAGACAGCGCCTTCGCTCTGCTTTCACTAATTAAACGGATGAAGCGAACTTTTAATGAAACTTACCTAAAAACACTCTCGACCCTCTTTCAAATAAAAAAAAATCTAGATCAAAATTGGTCTATCCGTTTGAGAGCTACGTAGTCACGTACATACACACACAGATGGGTACACAGATACATAGATATACAGATACACACGTCAAACTTATAACACCCCTCTTCTTGGGCCAGGGGTTAAAAATCGGACTTTTCGAGGCTGGTCCTTGATTTCTGCTTCATAGTTTTAAATGTTTACTTAGATAGAGACCTAGATTATATTACACAAGATTTATATTATAACAACAAATTTTAATATGTTTTTGTTATTAAGTCATAAAGACATACGAATTGTAAATTGAAAGTATAATGGGTTGGGTGCTCTTAACTACATTAATGCTTTACATCGATGATGCGTTGTTACTTTAAATGTCTTTGTTACTTTAACCTCAGTATAACCTAAGCATATTTAAAGTTACTCTACCAAAATCGCTGTCATGCAGTCGCGTCGCGTGTTTTGTTTTTCTTTTCAGATACTTATTAAACTATAACTTAAGTATTTATAGCTCGTTTCGTAAGCAAATTATGCTGCACGTCATAAAAGCAGCGAACTCTGCGCTACAATGACCTACCGCTGCAGTCTGACGAGGTTCCGTACATGTGCAGCTTTATTGCATTACACGTTGTATTGGCGTATTATACGTGTACTTTCGTGGAACAAATATGTGCTTTTATAGCTACATAAGCTACCTTTTCTCGACTAAAACAGTGAGCTAAAATGAAAGGTTATGATTTTAGTAGTGCATGTATGTTTTGGTGAGCAAGGCACATAGCACGTAGAACTGATAACCGATGGGGCCGTAAGTTCTCGAGTGGAGACCACGCACCGGCAAGCGCAGCGTGGGAAGTGGCGGGAAGACGCTGGATGCAAGCTGCTTGCAATCGGTCTTTTTGGAAATAGATGGAGGAGGCATGTGTAATAATAATATAATAATAATAATACTACGCAGGTTAAGACAATTGTTGGTGCTACAATTCTCGCAAGTACATTTTTCTGTACAACGGGAGAAAATTGTATTTAAGTTTCGATGATTCTTTAAGTATGGATAGAATTATAATGATATTATAATAAATAAATATTTATGGACATTTTCACACAACACCATCTAGCTCAAACTAAGCAAAGCTTGTAAGAAATGCCTAATTATAAATGCCTAGGCTGCTTGTACCAGATTTCGGCTCCAAGATCGAACCAGAAATGGAGAGATCCATAGACGTACGAAAGCTATCCACTTAGCACAGCGGATCAGGAAATTGAAGTGAAGCTTTGGTAATATGTCTGCCATCTATGCTGTAGGTCGTGGGTTCGTTCCCCACCCAGGGCACACATGTGTGTGTTGAACATGGGTGTTGGTTTTGTGTATGGGTGTTTTTATAAGAGAAAAAAAACGTATGGAAGTATACTGTCAGTAATCTAGGTCCCGTATTAATGTAATACGTCGATTTAGAAGAAATTCATAGGTTTGAAAATGCCAAGATTTACAGATACAGATGAATGATTTGAAGATTGAATATGATTGCAATCAATTACTTTTTTGAGTGCAGACTGGATTCTTATCGACAACTCAAAATGTTATTATAAAATACAAGTTGGAGTGAATAATCACTGTAATGAATCAACAAATGCAAATTGAAGTGAAATTAAGGTTGTCCATTACTATAATATCTGAAGGTCACAAAATTTAATATAATTCATCGGCAATAGTAATTCGTACAACACAAACATATCGACGTACCGACGGCGACTTACTGTAATGACATTAGCGGAACAAAGCGCCTAGGGAGGGGACAACGCCAATACTATCGATAGGCAATATTAATGACATAATTAAATTTATTACTTTAAAACAAAATTAAAAACACTCAATTGTTACGATACAAAGCACAAAAAATCAAAAGGCTTAATAAGGAACCCGGAATAATGGAAGGAATAGGAGATTATTTGCGTAAAGTTAGTACCTGACAAGATAAATTGAGTAATTGTTGTTAAAATAACTTTAATGTTAAAAAATTGGATCTAAATACTTTTGGCCTCTTACTTCCCTTCAGCCTCGTACATCCAACGATAGAGTCGGTACATGAAAATCGTTCACTCTTGATTGATGTACCCTAGATTTTAACTCTCAAGAAACACTTAAGAATGCCATAATTTCCATTCTTGTACAATACACATCAAGAATTTAAAAAACCGTTACATACTACATATAGGTGACACTTTTCTCGTGGCGGAAAAAAAAGTTTAGTACATAGAGTAAAAATTGCTATAGTGTAGTTATTGTTTTGTTAAAGTATAGTTTTGTTAATATGGTCTGTTTAGAGCTTAGATTAATTTGTGGTCATTTTTTGACACAGCAAATTATTTTGAATGTTTGTGAATATGCCACAGATTTCAAGATCACGCCCTGTTTGTTCTTGATTTGGTTAAATATGCGAACTTAATTTGTCAAACTGAAGATTAATTTTATCGATATTTTATCGACATGTCACCGCACTAGCCCCAACAAGCCCTGTTTGAAAATTCGATTAACGGTTAGTAGATAGAGCACCGTCCGCGTGGTGTCCCGTAGGAGACGTATCATGTGACGGTGGACGTGAACCGCTGAACTACGGCAAACGGTGAGTTCAATACTTTACAACTAATATTTTTCAAAATGTTTTCTAAGGTTTTTGCGCGTTACTCGTTGAAATTAAACAATTGACAACTGTCATCTAGTCTCACCTGTGACCTGCACACACGGACGCTGCAGTGTTCGAAACGTCAGCTCATAACTTAATTATATTTACTTATTAGATGACCCGGCGTACTTCGTATCACCTATCAATGAGTGAACCCGATATTTTCTCAGCGTTTAAACCTTCCCTGGACTACGTCAAACATTTCAAAACCAAAATCAGCTAAATCTGCCCAGCCGTTTTCGAGTTTTAGCGAGACAAACGAACAGCAATTGATTTTTATATATACATATATAGATAATATAGAGATTATTAGCGCGTGTCAACATTGTTACATTGTAGGTACATCTGCCTCGGGCTGCCAAGATACCGGCTTTGCCTAGTTTGGGGCCCACTGTGAAACCAATGTATTATTTTAAATCTGACTGGAAATAAATCTTTACTTTACTTTACTTTATTTATAAAATGTAAAATATACGCGACAAATCCATAAAAAATCAGAGACAGTCAGACAATCAGAGATCACAAGAAGTCTGTTGTTCCAGTTTTTTTTTTAACTATAAATGATCATGTAATTGATTGAGGACAATTATTAATCCAGATCCACAGTCCACAGCTACCTCGTATTTTGATGTTATTGACAGACGTTCCGCTTACATCCTCATGAATTCACATTTTGAATTTCCGCTTGCCCATAAAGTCTGCCAACCCGCACTTGACCAGCGTCGTAGACTATAACCGTGCTTAGAAGGCGCATTGATGAAACAGGGCTGTTTTGCTTACTCGTACTTAATGTAATAAAATCTTATGGAACTTGATATAGCAAGTGTCTCGAGCATAGTTAAAGCACTATAAGGAATAAAATACAAATAGGCATCACAACGCATTATAGACAGTTCAAAAAATACACACGTCCACCTCCAATTAGAAACCTCGACATAGGCGTTGTGATGCTTATTGTGTTGAAGATACTTATGTGTGTAATACACTTAAAAACATCAAATATTCATTAAAAGTTATTTAATTCCAATGAATGAAAAATGTTTATCAACCTTACTACTAACTACTATTGGTACAATTGAAAATCACCAACATAGCACAGCAGATTAGCAAGTTGAAGTGGCAGTTGGCAGGGCACATAGTACTTAAAACTGGTGGCTGATATGTCAAAAAGTTCTTGAGTGGAGGACACGCACAAGAACGCGCCAGAAGACCATCCACGAGATGGACAGGAGAAAAAAGACAACTGTCATGTAGTATCACCTGGCACCACGGACGCTGCGATGTGTTCGAAACGTCAGATCATACGTAAGACATAGGCCATAAATTCGTTAAAAATTGTTTTATTTCAATGTACAGAAGAACTCATACAAGTTACAGAAAGACGCTGAATAGAAGCTACTTACAAGTGTAACCGGTCTTTTTGGAAATCAATGGTGAGGGCCTATGTTCAGCAGTGGACTTCTTGTGGCTGAGATGATGATGATGATGATTGATACAAATCAGAAAACTGGACACTAGGACTGGCTGCTCGTAGAAACAAACGTAGTACATAGTTAATGTGAAGAAACAATCTGTACAATGTACCCACTAACCTCGATATTTTTAAGACTAGACCGGCTTTCGACATATTTCTCATTTCACATATTATAGCTTCCAAACAAATCATTGACATGCCAACTTGTAACGTGCCAAGTACGAGTTGGTATGTCTAAAAATTTTATGAGTTTTCTAATTGGTGCTACGAATAATAAATAATATTGACTCGCAGATTTGCGCGGCTTGAACGTCACTATTTGCGTGGCTTGAACGTCACTATTTGCGCGGCTTGATGTCTGAATCTCTCTCCTTTCCCTTCTCCTTAAAGAGAGGTAATGATCTGCCTAGCTGGACCTTACACAGTTCTGTTGAGTCTAGCCTGACTTTACCAGTGCCGGCTTCGCATCTCATGGCACCTTCTCTTTCTCCGCACGGATAGTAGCAAATACAAGCCATGCGGCCGTAAGATAGTAGGCATATGACAGCCACTAGCCCGTAGTTACAGGTCAGCGCATGCACCTAATCTACTTTGATGGTATGGTATATGGGCCGGTTCGATTACGTCTAATTAAGTTCCTTTACCAAACTAGCATAAGTAGAGCATGCCATGATTAGAGCGATAGGCTATTTGAAACTGAGTGCAGTGTCTAATTTTGCATGGGTAATTATTAAACATGGATGCAAAATTGTACTGTGTTCTATGAATTTGATGTTCTGACAAAGTTTTTCAGACTTCAAGTCTGACCAGGCTATCTGGTTGACGATTTGTTCGTTCCTTACCTGTAGTATATTATAGTACCTCCATGTACCTCACGTTTTCGTTACCAAATGTAGATCGTGACGTTGACATTAACGTTTCGTTTACTTTTACGAACGCGATAAATCCGTTAAGGTGGTTTGTTTTCCATATAAAAGGATTTTTACCAATTATGATTGAAAAGAGTATAGTTTTACAATGAAACAATAGTGATGAGCTTTAATATCGGTTTTTATAGGCATCAAATAAGAATATTTATTGTTAAAACCGCATATTAATGGCAAATTTTGAATTTTATCGAAAATTATGAATAAATATTTCATTGGCATTTTTGCTATTAAACTGGTTAATCTCAACTTTTTTCAAATATGTTTCACCGCCAATAAAGAAGCTAGCCACAATTACTTCGCTGTAAAACACTTCTCTTTTCGACCATATTTGATAAAAATACTTTTGTATGGAAATCTTACCACTTTAAAATAGTGTAATTTTCTCGAAGCTGCAAATCTACATTACTCTATGTAATCACGTAATCTGTGAGACTGTTGACTCACCGTTGGTATTAATTGTCCAGTCGATTCCCAGCAGTGGGTTTATCTAGCCCAGTTTACCGATTTTATTAAAACTAATACTCCGATACAAGTCGCGTGTACAAAGCTACGTGTTCCCCGGGGAAGTTTCGTAGCAGACATGCAGACTGTTACCAAATAATGGAGATTATGGAGATTGCATTTGGTTTTTTACCGACATCGAAAAGGAGGTTTATGAGTCAATTGCAATTATTTTTTATGCATGATAGTTTGACCACCAACTCGCCTGGGCTTCGTGACTGCTAATCATCACTCGTTCGCCGCTCGCTGATACAATTCAACGACTAGTTTGAAAAAAAGTGTTAGTCTATTTATATAGTAGTAAACTAGCAATTCGTCAAAATAGTTGTTGAATCGTATGAAAGAGTGACGAGCGTGTGATGTTCAAATAGCAGCCTTGAGGGCCTGGTGTTAAGCGACGGTTTAGCTACGAGTATGTGTTTATTTCCCGACATCGTCCCTAGTAAACCTTTATTAGAGCTAGTAAACAGAAGTTGATGTTTTTTTTCTAGTTTCCGTACTTTATTGAAACTAAGATTTAATAAGTACCTATATTAAAATAAAATACCCGATACATCGACATAGTGCAGCGGATTAGTAAGTTGATGTGGCAGTGGGTAAGGCACATAGCACGTAGAACTGACAGCCGGTGGGGCCAAAATTGGAGACCACGCACCGGCAATCGTAACGTACAGACAGACAGTAAATTTTTGTAAAATTTGTTGTTTCGTCTTCTATATCGATAGTAATGCAACCTCCAATCAAATTTTTTCTAATATATTTAATGTACAGATTTTGACCCGTTACAGTCTTATTATATGTATATGTAAATATAGATTATATCCACAGACATGATAAAAGTAATTTAAAAAAATTAAACCGACTTCAAACTGAAAAGAAAGAAATAACTCGAAGAAAACCAACTATTTTTGAGGTCGGTATCTGTATAGGACTTAGTTGATGATAGCTTAGGGCCTGACACCGACCTCAAAAATAGTTGGTTTTCTTCAAGTTATTTCTTTCTTTTCAGTTTGAAGTCGGTTTAATTTTTTTTAATTACTTTTATTTATTCATTTTTATAATTATAAATGTATTTACTCGCTTTGTTTGAAATTAAAAATTGTATTCACAATACAGGTGGAATTGATAACCTCTTTTTTTTTTATCCGTTAAAAGTTGGTTAAAACCGGTCGTCAACGCTCAACGACGCTTATGTCACTGTCTATCAAACAATTGAAATATAAGGTAATACACTGCTCTGCAGTGAACGAAGTGAGTGTTAAAAAGCCCATCTCTTGAAAATTACTAAACCGATTTTGATAAAACTTACAGTGACTGCAACAAAACAAACAAAATATACAAAATTGTGCAATTCTGACAATATTACAAATATACAGGTCGAATTGATAACCTCCTTTTTTTTTGAAGTCAGTTGTTAAAAATACATATAATACACCGAGAAAATATTATCATACTCCTTTTGCAGTCAGGTAAAAACAGAATCCTTATAAGGTCACTTCGCTTTCCACCTGCTTGTTAAATGTTTACCGCCAAAACTCTCAGTTACTTCTACTTCTGTCATAATAGTTAGGATTCTGAGTCACAGTACCTAGATGCTACTGAATCCTGCCTGTTGAAAAAAAAATCTACAGTTTATTATTTTAACATGAGAAGTTGAGACGTTACTCATAGCAATAAGGGTGCTTTCACATTATGCAACTCGGCAGTGCGGTTGCCGCACTGATTAATCACACGTCTGGAGACCATTTAATGACAGAGCTGCAGCATTACTGTAACCGTGCAGGAGTTTATTGCGCTGAATAGATGTAGAATAAACGCAACGCAGCAAAATCCATCTTAAAATTACAGATATCGTCTTCCACACACGCTTTACTGCAGTGTGATATTGCTGCGGGATATCCCAAAATTCATTCCATTCATTTATTCCAGTCGCTGACTAATGTCAAATATTCTGTCAAAACCATATTAAAATTATCTAACTTAAATTTATCCACAATTCCACATACGAGTAGATAAATGTAAACCCGAGACGAAATCGAGAATTTACCATCGTTATGTTTTTGTAAAAATCACTCACACAAATACACTCTGAGCGCAATGGAACGAACCACAAGATGGAACTGAATTGTCCAGAGCTTCAAGAAAAAAAATAAAGCTCTGAACTATTCAGTTCATTCCGTTGCGTTATCCTATAAACGCACCCCGGGTTTAAAGAAAAGGGAATCGAATATGTATTCGTTTAGAGTAGTTTTTGTTAACAAAGATTTCTGGGCGAGGCAGTGTAATGGGACGGAATGCTATTTATACGGGTAAAATAAATACGTTAATTATATATCGTGTAAAAATTAAATCAAGCATGGTAATATTTAGTTCCGCTGTTGGCCGTGGGACGTCTTTCCTGTAAAGCATTCTTTATAAAACTCCTTGCAAACTGGCATTCAAGAAATTAAAAAGAAATACTTTACCGCACTAGTGCGTTATAAACATTACAGTATTCGTCCGTAATACTTTACTTTCGAACAGTGTTAACAGGACTCGTAAAGCACATGAAAAGTGTGCTAAAATTTTTTCAATATAGTTGCTTTTTTCAAGCAACTATATTGAAAAAAATTAAACTGCGTAGTATATTTTAACCACTAACGTGGTTTTACACATTTTAAAATGAGAGTGACTTTTGCGCTGCTCCATTGAAGAAGACTGACAAATTCGGTTTAAACTATAGTCGGATATTTTGACTCGATACAGACGGGTGTGATTCGTAATTTTTATTTAAAAACTGCGTAGTTTGGCAAGGAAAACAAAAGTTTTGTTTATTTATTATGGTTTGATATTGTATTTCTTGCAAACAAAGGCCAGCGAAAGGGTAAAGGTATTCTTGGTTTAACGTTTTTTAGCGTCTGCTGCTGCCGCACAGTGAGTCGTCCAATATGAAAGGGCTCTAATAATTTTGTTTACACGACAGATCTATTCGTATCCGAGGTGAATAGTGCCGTTTATGAAACTAATAAAGTCGGAATGAGTAATGTTCGTAACAAGCAATGGCAGAACTATGTGTTGGTTACACACAATACTCGGTGTTGCATTTCTAAACTCTATTTTACTCTACCCGAGCACATTCTAACGCAACTACTACAATGAAGACTAGATATACCTAGTAATTAATTTTGATAAGTGTTAGTATTATATTAGGTACCTACATTGTCTATGGCATTATTTTCGATAAATTTTCGAGGTTCGCAGGTCTTGTAAATTAGTAATTCCAATATTTTTACTCATGGATATTTTTTCAAAAGTGTTAATTTTATTTAGGTAGATACTTACTACATTTTATAACCTCTAATTCTTTGTATTGTTGGTTTTGTTTGTACATAACTTTTTAAATATTATTATAAATAAATTGACTGATGGCCGATGGTGCCGAAAAGTTCTCGAGTGGAGACCACGGCAAGCGCAGCGTAGGAAGACCAGCCACAAGATGGACGATGACCTCATACAAGTGGCTGGAAGACGCTGGATGCAAGCCGCTTCCAATCGGTCTTTTTGGAAATCCATGGGGGAGGCCTATGTCCAGCAGTGGACTTCTTATGGCTGAGATGATGATGATGATGATAAATAAATTACTTCATCTAATCTAACAAAAAGTAATCTACATTAGTATCTAAGTACTAATAATTACTATTAATGGCCCACTGCCTGTGGCACCCTAAGTTTAGTGATGTAAGTTTTATAATGTTTTAATTGTTTTTTTTTTATAAAATATTGTAAAGACTTACATTTAAGATGTATAAATAAATATGTGAATAATAATAATTAAGTACTTATCTGGCACAGTTACCAAGCAGCTAAGTTGGTAGTAGGTACGCCGTCTGAGCTCTAAGTACGCGGGTTCAATCAAATTCCAGGACAATCATTTGAGTGATGATCATGGATGTTTGTTGTGCTATTGGCTTACCAAACCCATATACATTCTAACCAAAATAACTTGACTAAGTCTCGTTTGCATTGTACTAGTAACTTACTAGAGTACGAAAAAACTTCAATGGCAAGGTTTGAAATAATAAGAACTCCATTTTGTTTTATTTAAATACTTGCTTAGCGCGCTTTAGAAAAGCGTCCTTGCAAAGGGGCATAGTGGGTATCTATTCAACTAAATTACTAACATAATACCAACTAGACTTTAGAAATTAGGTACTACCTCTGACGTGGTCTCCGGCCCAATTCGCTCCTCTCAACGTTCAACCAAAAAACATAAATAAATCCTACACAGTTTTTCATAAAAGCACTTCTGGAAGCTTCCAAAACATGTTCCGCGATGATTTATATAATTTTCGTGGGTGTGACGAGCTCGTCGGAACTCTAAATGAGTTTCTTATGTATCACTTTGTTAACGCATATTGAAATTGGGTTTGTTTGTTTGTTTGTTCGTTTAAACATTTTTAAATATATTTAGGGTCCCGTGCCTCGAAAGAAAACCACAATCCGTGACCACTCGGCTGTAATGACCCTTTTCTCCAAATTATGGAGACAACTATAGTTGAAATTAATATCAAAAGAGTAGGTTTCCTGTCTCAAGGGACAGTTCATTTAATTCAACGAAACAAACACTTAAAAACTGGCCTCTTGTGTCTTATAGTTTAACTTGTAGGTAAATCAAAACCATGAACTATTCAAGAAAAGCAAGTAAAGTCTACGTGAAACTTTGCTTTACGTAAAAAAGAACTTAATTTTTTCAATTAGCAGCAAATAAGTGCAACAAATAATAATAATTAATTAATTTCATCTATACTCCAAATTATCTGCTTATAGTCTAGCGACTGATTGCAGATCATTAACAAAAAAATAATTAAATTCATCTCACAATAAACAAATTCGATTACAAATTGACTTTCATATCTTACCAAATAAGTTTGTAAGTGGTTTTCTTTAAAGCTAATAGGCATCGGGTACAAAACCCTAAAGGATATTCGACGCGCACTTGACCAGTAATTTTTCATATTGTCAGTGGGTTTACCAAGACTAAAGCAACTCAATTTGAGAGTTTTGTAATTAACTAAGCAAATATTGTTCTCCATATTTGCTTAGTTAATAGATTCTACTATATTTTTTAACTTAATTCTCCCCATTTTCTAAACTTTGTGCTAGCCGTCAAGTCAATTATTACGAATTAATATTTTTAAAGGAAACGACTCGACCACGCGGACGAATTTATTGCAGCCGAGTTGACGACCTAGTGACTCGACTACAGCCCTCACTCTTACGAGACGTCAGAGTTCTAACTCAATCAGTGCCTTATAGAACACATTTACGTCGGTAGTTACGATACATTTATTAATAGTTAGACGGGATATTGTTTTATCATTGAAACAATAAAATTATCTACACAGATGGGCAATTGAAACCGGCGCAGATGCCAGATACGGCACCTTAACCCTACTAACAAGATAAAATGGCGAAGTACGAATTTATTTAATCCTTGTTGACTTTGTTCTAAAGGTAGCTCAAAGTCACGCAACGTGCTATGGAGAAGGCTATGCTCGGAGTCTCTCTTCGAGATAGAATCAGTAATGAAGAGGTCCATAGATATACCTTCGAAAATCTCTAACATAGCACAGCGTATCTACAAGTTGAAGTAGCAGTGTGGTCAGGGCATAAGCACGTAGATGGCCGGTTCGACCAAAAAGTTATTGAGTGTTGAGCGCTGGCAAGCGCAGCGTAGGAAGACCAGCCACAAGGTGGACACATGACCTCATACAAGTGGCAGGAAGACGCTGGATGTATTATTATACATATGTTCTGTGGCTGGATGCAAGCCGTTTTCATCAGGTCTTTTAGGAAGTCCATGGTCCAGCAGTGGACTCCTTGTACCTGAGCTGATGATAAAAGTTTGAACTTGGAGTATGAACTTTGTTCGTTCATACATTTCATTTCAATTACGGCGAAGATACTGCAAATTAAAATTTCCTTCATTAAAAGCTTCAACTGTTAGTTGGGTTGGAAACCACTGTTAAAATTGTTATCTACCATTTTTAGTAGTCGGATAAAAATTTTAACACTGTATACGCAAAAAAAGTCACAAAACAAAAGAAGCTATTTAAAAAGTACTCATTTATACCGTAGCATACATAGATTCACAAATCTTAGCTTAACTTCGAGTTAAAAATAACCAGTACTCGATCAGAGATGGAAGAGTCGGTACCTACGTTCGAAAATCTACTAAAATCGATACACACTACATGATATCATCGATTTTAACGTGTTTTGAAAGGTACTAAAATGTTTGATAGGCGATTAAAACTCGTGTTTACCTAAACAAACTGCTAGAGATGCTAAAAGATTTTAAAATAGTGCGATGTGATCTATCGAATCGACTCGAAGTGAATTGATAAGTGACGTGCCAGTCAAATAAAACACTTTTGTGAATAAATAAGTGTCAAAAAGTGTTTCCGTTTTTGTTTTGTGAAAATGGAGCGTGATATTCGAACAGAGTGTTTTTGTGAAGGGGTGTTGTAAAATTTATTTTGATGTTTATTCGATGATGAATAGTGTCAAAATGAAGAAGCGAAAAAAAGAAGAGAATCCGGTCCGAGTGCGGCTTAATATAGCTAATGTGGTGAGCCGATTAAATTATGAACTATTTTAAAAAACATATATCACATGTCATCATTACAGACGAAAAATTCCAGTGGGTTGATTACGCGGGCTTTATATTTTACTAGCCATGTCCGATGATGAGAAACGGTGATGATGATGGTGATAAAATATAGCCGTCTCTAGATTCTCAACTATCTCTGTACCTACCAAATTTTATAACAATCGATTCGCTGTTTGGTTGAGATAGAGACAGACAGTTATACTTTCGCTTTTATAATATTGTATAGTAAGTAAAGATATGGAAGTCATAAATCTTAATAGCCGATTATAAAAGTTGTTAAAAGGGTTTAATAGCATTTTAATCAACTTCAATCATATGAATGTTTTGTGCACGGCGTCTCCTAATTGAAGTCTGCTTTCTAGGTTTAAATTAATTATGCATGATGATCATTTTCATTGTATTGAAAATTATTAATAATAAAATCATTGTTGTTGTTAAGTTAACTTAATTGTTAGCTTAATTAGGTATTATAATAAATGAAGAATGGGATGTTATAAATTATCATCATGCAACACTAGCTTAGGATCTATTTGTAATTATCTTTTCATCATCATCATCTCAGCCATAAGAAGTCCACTGCTGGACATAGACCCATAGACATAGACATTTGGAAATCCATGGGGGACCATGGATTTCCAAAAAGACCGATTGGAAGCGGCTTGCATCCAGCGTCTTCCCGCCACTTGCATGAGGTCATCTGTCCATCTCGTGGCTGGTCTTCCGCTGCGCTTGCCGGGGCGTGGTCTCCACTCCAGAACCTTTCTATCAATATAATATTGTAATTATCTTTTATTACAACCGAAACATACATTTCACTTGTAGTTTTGCTGCAGCCTTGATGTCGTCAGATTATTTAAGACGTCCTAGGTGTTGCCACTTTTTTCTTAAACAAAGTTTAGCTCACAGGATGTACTGTTCGCAGAACTAGTATTAGTACATATTGATAATTATAGTTTAAAAAGTGAAACACCGACTTCAAAAAGGGCTATGTAAACTACTAAATCAATTTAGAAAATAATTTATAGAATCTACATTAAAGTATATCCTTTCAAACTAAAAAAAAACAATACAGCCGAATTGTTAACCTCCTTCTTTTTGAAGTCGGTAAAAAGGTGAGAAATAACATAAAAATCGCACAATGTCATTGACATCATTAGTAAGGGTTTGCAGAAGTCACGTGCGTAATTCCACGAGCGAAGGCGTCATATTGTAGCCTTATTCTGACAAACGATAGTTCTCGCGTTCCTGATCTCAGGATGGAAGGTTACATTATTCTTATCGCCTTTATCCACACAAAAATCGTATAATCTGACACTGCTTGCGCTGTGCTTGTTTACTAGTGTTTTAGGGTTCCGTAGAAACTACGAGGAACCCTTATAATTTCGCCATGTCCGTCTGTATGTCTGTCCGTATGTCACAATAATTTTACTTAAAGACTATCAGTCCTATGTAAACTAAATTCAGCATATAGATTTATTATAGCAACCGCTACAAAATGCCGTAGTTAAATTTTTAAAACAATGAAATGTAAGGGTGGCTTTACGTACATATAAAGAAGGGATATTTTTTTCAACCTCACTCAATCGTGTGGGGTATCGTTGATTAGGTCACTTAAAGTAAGATTAAGGTTCAATATAAGTATATATATATATTTCTCAGATGTGATGTGCGCGAGATATAGCCCGCCAAAGGTGAGAAAATTGTGTCCCCCCCCTTGGATTTCTAAACTATTGAATCTAGAAATTCATGATTCTAACCATAGTAGTAGACCTATATCAACTAAAATTGTTTTGAGCACCATGTGATTACAACTTTTCTAGATATAGTGAAAAATATGTAAAACACGTAAGTCATACTGAGGTCATTGACTTTATAGCAAAGAAGTCTAAACAAAAATTGTACAAAAAATACACGCCAAGTAGTTTTCTTTTAAATTACAGAGCTACGGAATCCGCGTGTCTCGGCACGGTCTTGGCCACTTATTTTTTATACGAAAATAGACTTGCGCTTGACCGCTAACTCGCCTGTTAAGCGACTGTTGCGAACTACGATGGAGCGCGCTTACCTAGACGGAACCTATTATAATATTTACTTGTTTAGACTGTCGAGTAAAAAGCGTAGGTATCTAAAAAAAACTCAAATCACAACACAATGCAATCATTCGGTTCTCGTGCAAGAGCTCGAAGAGTCAAGAAGTCCTAAAGATGCATCGTGAAGAGGTGAAACACGTGTCGACAGCTTAAAGCCATCGAGGCCGTCAAAAGTACCAGCTAGATAACGAAGCAGAAGAGTACCAGCTTGAAGACAACGAAGTAGGCAATATTTCCAACTTGAAGACCTCGAAACGGAAACACATTAGATAATATAAGTCAGATTTAAGATTTCTGAATAGGAATTTCCGCAAAGTAACGCTTGAGTTCTCGAGTGGAGACCACGCCCCGGCTAGCGCAGGGGAAGACCAGGCAGATGGACTGATGACCTCATATAAGTGGCGGGAAAACACTGAATGTACGCTGCTTCCAACCGGTATTTTTAGAAGTCCAGGTCCATATGTCCAGCTGTGGACTTCTTATGGCTGAGAGATGATAAACGCCTGATTCAATACATTTTGAAGTCGTAATAGTTGGTAACAGATATTTATTATAGACATTTGCGTGGGCCATATAATATTTGTATATCGTTTTGTCTGTTTGTTTACATATTGACCCAGTACGAATCCGGTCGCGCGTTCTTTCGGTGCTTTCAGTATACTCCCAATTTTGGGCAAATTGGTCAAATGTGTAGTGAAATTGAATTGAATTGATAGGTTCCAGTTCAGTAGCAGATAATATTGTAATGTTGGGTGACACTTCTTTAAAAGTGAGTTGATTTTTTTAGCCTGTTCGATCTCACTGCTGGTCAAAGGTCTGATCTATAATAACTTATTATAGACCAAACCAATTTTAATCTAAATAATCGGCCAAGTGCGTGTCGTGTCTCGCGCAAAGTAGAGTAGATGCACATCATAATTTATGTGACCTAAAATAGGGATACTATGAACATACGAGTTAACTCAAGTTTGTTTAAATTAAATTTTCAAATTTTCATTTCTTAGTTCTCTAAGCAGGTACATTTTTTAAGTCGACTATTAACGCGTTAACTTGTAAAACCTACATAGCCGTGATAGTTTTCCTTTCAGTTTCTTATAATTATAATTTATTTGCTACTAGCATGAATTTTTTCATATCTGCAAAGTCACAAAGTCCACCGTTTAGCCAGTAGACTGCCCCCTCCACGGCACTTGACTGTAACAAAAAGTATCACTTCAAACTTTGATAAATGTCACTGACTTCAAAGCTTAACATTTGACAAACGGATCTCTTAATTTAAAATGGCTTTCGCACACTCCCTATGTTTTTTGATTATCTATTTAACGATACCCCACACGATGGGGCAGATGAAAACAAAAACAATTCCACTTTACGTGTACATCAAAAAAATACTTTTTTTCAAGATTTTTTCTAAGACTTTCTCGGTATAACTAATATGCATATCCATGCCAAATTACAGCTTTCTAATAATAATAGTCTTTGAGCAAAGCCGCGGACAGACAGACAGACATGGAGAAAGTAAAAGGGTTCCTAAGGAAAGATAAATATCAAGTTTTTAATACCATAACTAGACGCATGCAGTATTCCGAAATACTGACGACATACGTGTATAGATGTTTCTGCTTCAGTCATATAAAATAAATGTACTCTCAAATAAATACAAATTGTCTATCACCTATTAATATGTAGTTTAACTGTTATTTTAAACCTTTTAAAACTGTGAATGAGTACTTTACGAATAAGAAAATATTTATTGCTTAACTGTGTTTACAGAGATGTATATATATTATATAATAAATTGTTCCAACAGTCTGCCCTTTCGAGTGTACAAGGAGCTGCGAAGAAATCAAAGTATTTAATCACTAGGATTTTAAGTTTTTTTATTTTTATGTTGGAGAGATCTACGACTTTAAAACTTATTTAAGTGGTCCATGTACAGGTGTTCAAGTGTTGTCGACTCGCCGTGGATTTCTGGGATGTATTATATAAAATATTATTTCATTCTTTGAAGTCGTTTTTTTTTTTTAATTTTTAGTTCATAATTTAGTCACCATACGTAATTTCCATTGCATTAATAAACGGTTGCGCATAATAAACTTTAATTATTTTCTTTTGTTTTGAAATAAATTGTAAATGTTTATTTATTTTATTCTTCATGTTTAGAAATATTTCATTTAAATACTAACTGTAAAAAATAAACTACTAAAATATACTGAACCTAAACCTAATCCAACAAACCACTACCAGCAGTAGATATTGTGCCCAAAATACTGACCGCATTGCCACGTTAAATAACCATCAAGCGAAGCACCTGCCTGTATGCTGTTCTTAATTAGTCCCCCGTTGTTCCAGACGGCCATGAACCGCGGCTCTCGCGAGGAGCTCCTGGGCAGCTCCCAGGAAGCTCTCCGGAACAGCAGCGTGGACCTCCGACATGTGTACGAGAGGCCTCTCACCAGGGAGGAGAAGACATACCTGCTGCACTCAGACAGGGGAGACTACGCCACTGTAAAGAGGTCAGTTGTTACAGCGTTACTTTTAGGAACCGACTCGTAAACATGACATGGCCAAATTTAAAGTTTTTTGTTTTTAGAACAATTTTACGGCAAGTGGATACAGGCCGAGTTTTCTTCTTTTTAGGCTTCCGTATCCAAAAATGCTTTTCTCAGATTTCGCTGCCTGTCTGCTTTGATTATTCAATATGTCAGTGTCTGGCTCAATATGTCGACTGTATAATCTTTATCATTATTACCATCTCAGCCACAATAAATCCACTGCTGTTTTTTTTTTATTCGACAATAGGCTTGCGCTTGACCGTCAACTCACCTGGTGTTAAGCGACATTGTGTTGCGGTGTTATTCGCACATTTGTACCGGAACGTCCTATAATGGCTACACAGACTATAATTAATTTTGTTAGTAAATTGATATGCTACGATGTTTATACATATATATGTTACAACATATTACTAATGATAATGTCAATAATTGTCAAACATGTTACCTATCTTACTATTACACATTTGTATTCTCGACAATATTCACAATACTAAGCGCTTATAAAATATTGGTACCATTAGGTAGAAATACAGTTTGGTACCGTTGCTCATTGACATCGGGCCCCAAACTAGGCAAAGCCTGTTTTTTGGGCACCCTGACACCTGTTACCAATATTTTAAGTAATATATTAATATTAGTAATAAGGTTATTCAAGTAATATACAATTTATTTATTTTTATTATTCGCTCACGATTTGAAGACACCTAGATTATATCCAGACCTCCCCCATGGATTTCCAAAAAACCTGTTGGAAATAGTTTGCACCCAGCGTCTTCTTACCACTTCTATGAGATCGTCTGCCCATCTTGCGGTTGGTCTCCACTCTACTACTTGTCGGCCCAATTTGCCATCAGTTCTAACCAGTATGATAGATACTGTTGATTATTCTGTGGCTCAACACGCACACATACATTTTTATTTCGTAATCTTATTCCAGTATTAGTCGGTCCAATAATCGACTAGCTACAATTTCCTTTAAATCTCCAGTTGCTACCTTTTCTTTGATCTAGTATCCGTTCATAATAGCTTTATTGTAAATTCTTTGATCGATTGCTGTTGCATCATCCGTCCAAAATACGTTTTCCTAAAAATACTTGCTTCATGTAGTAGAAGTACTTGTGGAGATGTTATTCAGACTGTTTTATTGGTTCTCTAAATTAAATCATGTTTTGATTCTCTATTCATACTTTGTGACTTGTTCACTTTTTTATTTCAATTTATGATTAAGTGAGCTATGGTAAAACGACCTATCATCAATAATAAACACATATTACAAGTATCTATTTATCTATCGAATATCTGTTAAAAGAAAAATAAAATATCCGTCTACAGAAAAGAGGTTCTTGCTGTCTAACTTACGTTACGCTTGATACACTGTTGAGTGTACGTTTTTTGTGAGTATGTATGCGTAAAATCTTTGTAAAAGATTATAAATACGCATTCTTTAGAATAAGAATTCTAGTAAAATCAGTTATTTATTACAAAAAAAATCGTTGGAGGTTACGAAAAAACGCATTTTTTATTTTAATTATAAACAAGTACGACAATATAGACGCTATTCAAACTACTGGTCCCCCCAAAGTTTACTTTGAAAGTAATTTGGTAGGTTTATCACTCATACTGTGGAAAATAATTCGGCAAAAATTAGGCGTTACAATAGTACTGAAGTAGATATGTTTGAAAATTAAACGAACTTACCCAGCGAAGTTTTGTGAATAGGTACAATTTTTAATTTTTAACGAGTAAATATCATTAAAAATTATTCGTATAAGTATTTAAAAAAAACCGACTTCAAAACAATCTAATTTACTGAAAAGGGAGAAATAACACGAAAAAAAATCAAAACTTCGCGTCTCCCTAACTAGGTACACCAACTATTTTTTGAAGTCTTTATTACTTACATTTACGATTGACCACCAACACGCCTGAAGTTAAGCGACAGTGTGACCGAGGATGGAGCTCGTGAGTGTGTATCTGTGTCTCAGTCTGTGGCATCGTAGCTCTGATGGACCGATTTTGATCTAGTTTTTTTTAGAAAGAGGATTTCATCGAAAATTTTCTTAGCTATATTTCATCAAAATCGGCTCAACCGTTTTTTGGCAGGGGTTTTTGAGTTTTCTAAACATACTTGTTTCCAGTGTAAGGACTTTACGTCGGAAAGAAAGGTATCCTCCGTTGTAACGTCGGGTAAGAATTCGGGTAATTTCAGTGAAAAAGAATGTTGTAAGCTAGACAACAAAGAAATGTCTCCTTACTTGTCTTGATGAAGAAAAAAAAACAAACAATTTTAATTACGTTTTCCGGCAAAGTCAGTAAAGACGAAGAAAATGTCATGTTATTCAATGAGTGAGCAAAGCTTATACATGTAGAAGTGAAGTTTTTTTTTTATTATTCAGAATAGGTCCACGCACGAACATGATGCGCGAGTCGCGACGTCATCTAACACGATCATGTGCTCTCTGTCTAGCATGAAATTTTAAAAAATATGGCGAAGTGCTTGTCGTGCCACGCGGCACGACACGTCGTGTCGTCGGGTTCCGTAGTTACATATCATAATTTATGTAACCTTAAAACTGGGTCTCTTGTTTGATACTAAGAACATACGAGTTAACTTATGTTAATATAAATGAAATATTCATTTTTGACTTGTCTAAGTAATTATTTTAAGTTAATCGATTATAACTCAATAACTTGTTAAGCCTACTTAACCGTGATAGTTTTCCTGTTAATTTCATCATATATTCTACTAGCATGATTTTTTTCATATCTTCAAAGTCACGTGACTAAGCTTAATATTTCACAAACGGATCCCTTATTACTGTCACTAAGTGCACATTCAAATACGTCAAATAGGACGCCCGCGATACTGGTTTTCCTAGTGCGGGGTTCATAGTGGTTGTATTTGCGCAAATGGTTTGTTGATAAAGATATTAATTTGTACTTGTATTACTCAAGATGGAATTACACGTATGTTTTACAGGACTTAAAACTTTGTCGCCCTTTTCAAGCATTGCAACTGCAAGCTGACTTGCACTTTATTGTGTTATATCTAGTATCTCTTCAATTGTATGTGTTTTTTTTTCAAAATTTTCTGTACTTAGCCAAAGTAGAATGTGTACAGAGTAGATGACACCCCCGTACATCGTATATAGGTTAATAAACAGGATTAGTTGGAGTCCGCCGTTGTAGTGATTCCTTAATTGACACGTTCCTATAAATATCTACTAAAATACTCACTAAGTTGTTGCTTCTTGATATATTATCGACACAAGCTAGTACGGTACGCAATGATGTAGATAGGTTTTTCCTGGTTCTGCGTGGCAAACCTCAAGTAAGGTAATCGCCCGACTTGCCTCCAGTCACGACACATCGGGAAACGCTGTTAGACGCGTGTCGTGACTTGTAAATAGTGAGAATGCCATCCTGTATGTTTAGAAAGTGCTACACCAAGATATATAAGGCCAAGATACTAAAAGGCCTTAAGGATGTGTCTTATCCTAGAAAGTGCTGAAAACTGAGATTTTCCATGCTTTTACTTCATATTCAATGAGTATAACCTCTCTATAGATAAAACCTCATTGACGGTACGTGTGAAATCACACTTCAGATTTTAGACATGTCTAGGCGCTCATTACAGCCTAATCCTAACAAATACTACTTAGTAGTTCTACTTCTAGTACTAGTAGTAGGTAATTGCTAGTAGTACAATAGACCTCGAGCACAAACTTTTACAAAATTACTTGTTGTAAAAAAGTCGGTCATAGCACAGCGGATTAGTAAGGTGGAGTGGCACATACCTAGCACGTAGAACTGCTAGCCGATATAGCCAAAAAGTTCTCAAGTGGAAACCACGCACCGGCAAGCGCAGCGTAGGTAGACGAGATGAACAGATGACCTCGTGCAAATGGTGGAAAGACGCTGGATGCAGGCCGCTTTCAATCGGTCTTTTTGGAAATCCTTGGGGGAGGCCTATGTTCAGAAGTGGACTTCTTATGGCTGCGATAATGATGATGATAAAAAAAGTCTACTCCGTCGCCAGTATAAGTAATATCTGGTTAAAACTTTTTTTGTATATTTCTCCTATCTAAATAAACAAATTGATATTGTTTCAGATTGATAGAGAAGTACGCTGGAACCCCGGACACGCTCGACATCAACTGTGTGGACCCCCTGAACAGATCCGCGCTCATAGCTGCCATAGAGAATGAGAATATCGAACTGATAAAACTGTTGCTGGCTTCTGGGATCAAAGTTAAGGTAAGGAAGGAGCTCTCAAAATCAATGTTAATTTGATCAATTAACCTCTTTGGAAATTCGGCATCTATTCCTAATAGAATTTAAATTAACCGACTTACTTATAAACGCTGAATAAGGGCATTTTAGGTAAGCAGTGTTTTGTTCCGTTTTCGCGCGCGACAGTTCCCGTCTGCCATAAAGTGACAAGTCCTTATTCAATTAATAAGATTTTGAAATGCGTTTATATGTATGACTGTATGTGTGTACCTACCAACCTGTCATGACATGATTAAGGTTTCTTTAATGTACATAATTG
The DNA here is from genome assembly GCA_947563715.1 of Lycia hirtaria. Taxonomy (NCBI): domain Eukaryota; kingdom Metazoa; phylum Arthropoda; class Insecta; order Lepidoptera; family Geometridae; genus Lycia; species Lycia hirtaria. The sequence continues at coordinate 25,149,326 of OX387376.1, forward strand.
ATGAATTGTGAATTAATGTGATAAGTACATGACACATGATAAAAATTACAGTTTTTGAACTATCATAGATCACTTCGATCATTCGAACAATAAACCTGTCTAGGTCTAAGACAAGTATCTATGTTAAGAGTCCGTAGTCCGACCATCGTCTATCTCGCTCGCACATACCAACATTTTTAAAGATATAAAACAACAGAATAAACTTATAAAAAATCATCGTTTATAAAACTAGAATAACATCACAAATATCCGAAAACAATATCGATTCGATCCAAGCCTATTTTCATACATAAAAATCATTTTTGCATTGAGAGTAGGATTTATCTCAATGCATTTTTGCGTTAATAATCTCTTAAAATGATTTTTATGCAGGTATGAAAATTAACTTGGATCAAATTGAAATTTTGTCGAATATTTATTTATAAAGTTGTTTTCTAGTTTTGCCTACAAACATATTTACAAACGACAATTTTTTTATAAGTTCATGCAGTCATTTTATATCTTCAAAAATGTGCGTATGCGCAAGCGAGACGGACGATGGTCGGACTATGGATCCATAATGAAAAAATAATAGTGCATTTTTTTAATAACAAAGTAATATAGCATAAAGTTAGGCTGTAGCAGGTGTTTAATAGAAATATACGATATTGAAAAAACCTCCTCTTTCTTGCACAATCAGGTTAAAAAATCCCGCCTCCAGTGACCTAACTGAATTCTAGCCTAATCTTTATGATATCATTTCATCACTTACTTTTTGTTGGAAATTACATTCCTCTTTGCTAGCAAATAGATTTTGCAAGTGAAAGTAGCTCGAACAAAGAACTATTGTTTCGATATAAAAACGCAGCTCTCGCGGGAAATCATTTCTTCGTAGGTACTTGGTAGTTTGCATGATCGCATCTACCGTATATTTTCATAAGTAAATGCCAATACTTTCTATAACTTAGCTAGGTATGTTTTCAATCGGTTGATATATTTTCAACCGACTTCAAAGAGGAGGAGGTTCTAAAATCGGTTGTATTTTTTATGTAGGTATTTAATAGGTGTTTGATATTGCAGTATTATCTCCGTAAGTTACAAACCGATTTACTTAATTTTTTATTTAGATATATATGTGAAATTATATACATTCAGATTAGTCCTAAAATTTTATCAATAACGGTTTAGTAGCTTGATATCGGTTTAGTTTATATTTTTTATCGTATCGTTTAGTACTGGAATACTTAAATATGTAATCCTAGTAAATGAAGTTACCTAGTTTAAAGTAAAGGAGTGAATTGCTTTTTAAACGGTTTTATTTAGCTTGCCCTGTTTGCTGTTGATGTTGTATTTTTTTGAATCAAAAGTAATCGAAATTTTACCCCCTTCCTGTTGACAGATAGATCTGATATTTGGTACACACCTACATTCTAGTCCCGATCGATGACAACACAATTGGATAAATTGTAAATCCAAGATGGCCGCCGCCACAAAATAACGGATAGATACATATTTTTAATGAATACATATTTTTTTCACATTTTTCACAATATGGGTATCAAATGAAAGGGGTTCAATAGTAGAATACAAGTACAAAATGGCCGTACAGTGCCGGTACAAAATGGCGCATTTCATATTTGTTTTAATTACTTTACCATGGATAATGTTTTCAAATTTTTAGTTTTATTTCGTAGCTTTTTAGACTTCCGTACTAAGGGTGCGGGAGCCTACTCGTGAGGCTATGGCGTCTGTTTGTCTGTGCTAAATTTAAACGGCAGTCTCTTTTGAATGGAAACAAGTCTGAAAATTGCCAAGATTATAGATTATATCTATAAATATTAAAACGGGTCAAGAGCGTGACAATTAAGCTTACGTAAATATTTAAAAAAAATGGGAAATTATCGTGCGAGATAAAACCTCCTTGTTGATTCCACAGAAAATGAAACGAAAAATGACAAGTGAACGTTTTTTATTCGGTTTTATGCTCTAAATTCAAGAAACGCCTTCGCTGTAGAACAGTCATTTGCTCTTTTGTTGTATTATTGTCTATGGTTAATACTTTATCTGTCTTACATATAAACGCTGAATAAGCGCATTTTAGTTAGCTAATCAGTGTTTTGTTCCGTTTTTGCGCGCAACAGTTCCCGTCTGACAGAAAGTGACAAGACCTTATTCAGTGAATATGATTCTATCACGCGTTTATAAGTAAGACGGTACTTATTATGTCGATAACATTTACACAATTTAACCTCAAACAACACGTGTGCGTTAAGTGATATATTCAAATCAATCTACGTTTCTAATTCCCATAAAATTGTCTGCATTGAGCCATAAAATGAATTGATATTGCCGTTCCTAGCCAGTCGGAAAACCTAAACATGATTGGTTTCCGCTTGTTTCAAACTTCGAATTTGGAACATGAGTTAATAAAAACGTACACTGTATGTACAATGTTATTACAACGTATAGCTAGCGAATTTTTTACCCGACTGCGCAAAGAGGGTTACAATATACAAAGGTTATAATAGGTATAATGTAAATATGTGTGTTTTCCAGTTTCAAAGTACTGAACTGATTTTGATATAATTTATATGGGACCACCTCTGAAGTATTCCTACCAAACAACTACCTATACATTCGAATAGAAACCTCCTCCATTTTAGAAGCCGGTTAAAAAGAAAAAAAAACATCTATAATGCAAATGATTCCAATGAATCAATACATGTAATCCTATACAGGAAGTTAAGGAAATTATAGTATAAAAACAAAAAAAAATGGCTAAAAACTGGCATTCTGTGTAATGGTGTGTTACTCCCCAGGATGCCCTGCTCCACGCCATCAAGGAGGAGTACGTGGAAGCCGTGGAGCTGCTGCTGCAATGGGAGGAGGAGCATCACGTGCCGGGGGAACCTTACGTGAGGACATACAATCTGTTTGGATTAAGAACTATAGTGGCAGACATGGGAAACATTTTATTTAATACTTTGTCCCCGTGATTAATATGTATACCAAATTCCAGCTTTTTAAACCAAACCGCGGACGGACAGACACACAGACAGATATGGTGAAACTATAAGGTTCCGTTAACTGCGGACGCAAAAACAACAACAGTCAGGAAGAAGTATTAACCATTAAAATAGATAAAAAATTCGAGTAAATGCATTATAATCAATTTACATAATAAGAATAATTGTTTGTATGAAATATCTGATATTGTAAATGACAATTTATATTTATATTTAATTATCATGACACGTGCATGTCGCACGTAATTTTGCTATTATTCTATAATTTCCTCATCTTTTATTTGCAATGACAATGTAGAAATAATTGACTAGATATTTTGTTTGTAAACTACTTTACGGAACTGCTTGTATGCTTACAAAGCAGGATCTGGCGGAGTAAATTTAACTCCTATTTACTTTGTTACCCAGACCCACAAGCTCAATAAATTGAATTTGAATAAATAATAATAATAAAGCGTTTATTCCAGACAATAATACTTTTAACATACATATATTTGCTTTCAAACTATAAAATAGTTTGTTGGCAGATAAGCTCTCTGTTAGACTACAATATTCGGAGTTCCATACCTAGTTTGATATATACATTTTCACAGAGTCTTCCAGTAGTTCAGTGGCTACTCCATACCACTAAACCTACATAGTAGCTGTGGGCCAGTTCTATTCCCAGTTTTGTGTATGTAGAAAAACTAGGTCTCAGTAATATTTCATCGCTAACCGCCCACGAGCTACACATAAAGCTAAAAGATATACATAAAACATTTATTCTAATGAAAGCTGTTTTTTTTTCATCTTACTGATTTGTTTGACAGTTTCCCCATAAAAATTTCTACAACCTATAAATGTATGACTGCATTTCGAGGTTAGTTTCAACATACCTTACGAAAGAAACCTGTGTTTTCTGAGATAACTTTGCCTCGTTTAGAAATGACATCGATGAAAATGATGTGTGGTACAAAAAGATAAAGTTAGATTTGTCAATGTGTCTGGTGTGATCATAATAAATACTCGTATATCCTAGATAATATTACAAAAGCGACGAAAGTAACTCTCTCTCTAGCTCTCTCTTTCTCTTTATCTGTTACATTTTCAGGGCTAAACTACTGACCAGTTATGAAATTTGATTATAAATTCTGCATCATTCTCATCTCAGCCACAGAAGTTCTCTGCTGCTGGATAGGCCTTCCCATGGATCTTCAGCTACACCAATTGGTAGCCATTTGCATCCAGCGTTTTCCTGCCACGTGTATGAGGTCTTCTGTCCCACCTTGTGGGTAGTCTTCCTACGCTGCCGGTGCGTGGTCTCCACTCGAGAACTTTTCAACCCCATCGGCCATCAGTTCTACATGATATGTGCCCTGCCCATTGCCACTTGATCTTAGCAAGTTGAAGTCATCTGTGCTAAGTCGGATATTGTATACATCAAATAAATCATAGAACCCAAAAACCCAGTTTTGTCAAGATTAATTGAAGCTATATGTATAGATGATAAAACAAAATTGGCATCTGTAATGGAAGCTTTTGTTTTGCTCGGTCAGTAAAGCAAAACTCTTCACTGACATTGATACATTAACTATTTCCAGTGAGTATTATTATATAATCACTAGATGAGACATATCCGACAAATATTAATGGTTTGGCTAAACGTATTGACTACTGGAGCAAGTGCCATTACAGCTTCTTTAGGGGACAGTTAGTGCGCAGACTACAACTATAGACAAAGCAGGAAGCCCAACTAATTGGTTATTATAGAACTTGATTTTTTTGAAGAGAAAATTTCTTTAGGCTCTCTTAGCACTTTATTTTGTGGATATTGAATGAGGCTGAGCCGTCACGCTCGGCTATGTAACGCTCGTACGAGTAAAGTCAGTTCGAGTCGTATAAGGGAGCAAGAGAGATATAATCAGAGCGCGTTTAGACACAAAATTTGAGTACAATTGAACCAATTATTTTTATACGCGAACAACTTGCCAAGAAGTTAAATATACACACACAACAACCCACAACACACACACAAGTTTAAAAATGTAAAATAATTCGCGAGTGATATAAGTACGTTAAGCAGGAATAGTTTGGCTCATTACCTTTTACATGGTTACTAACCAAACTTGCATCATCTATTGGAGGTTACTGGATCCCTTGATACAGACAAATCGGGCGGCGGCCTTGTTTGTCTGCCGGTGGATGACTAACCATTCTCATGAACTGTTTGTCTATGGAACAAATAATACTACACAAACAGAATCTTTTCTCTGACATTTTCCTATTAAAATTTCATATTAAGTATTGCATTTAATTTTCACTTAAGGACTTGTCAACTTCTACGTCGGTGTCTGTATAGGACTTAGTTGATGACAGTTTAGGCCCTGACACCGACCTCAAAAAATAGTTGGTGTTCGTACCTACAACTCGACCAAGCTAAGTTTTCACCTCGCGTCAATTACGTCACACTGACGCTTAGGTACGGTCTGCAAAAAAGGATTCGCTATGACTTTAAAAAAGTAAACAAATGTTTGTTAGATTTTCTTTACATTTATTGTTTTTAACATTATATTATACATAGGTACATCAAAATATACACAAAAAAACATTTCGCTTTCGCTCTCACTCTCACTTTTGGTCATATTTTCTTCAAATGTCACGTTATGAGCGCGTAGCCATTTTTGCATTGAACAGTTCAAAATTTTTAAATTCAACGGATAGGGAGACGAAAAGTCGTATGACGCGTGTCGGCGACAAAAATACTACCGTACTGACGCGACAGGGCGATCGCGGGAAGGTGAGCGGGGAAGCGGGCGGGGTGCCGCATTCCAGCGAGGTGCAAACTTAGCTTGGTGGAATTGTACTTAGGTAGACGCCCAGTATTGATTTTCTCCGTGTTATTTCTCTCTTTTCAGATTGAAGTCGGTTTAATTTTATTTTAAATTACTTTTATTCTAGTTAGTGAATTCTTAGTAATTCTATTTGTCTGACGTCATGACAAAATTTTAAATTATTTGGTCGATTGTTAAAGAGATAGATCTTGTAGTCTTGTCACGTTCTCGCATGACCTAAATAAAACTAGTGGCAGTGGTTTAAAGATGAGTTATTTAAACTGAGGTAGAATTCTAGTAATGAAAATTTTGTCACAATCGCATCTTAAGCTTGCTGAAAGAGGAGATTTTTTTTTCAGCTCAGCCCGCTTCTATACTTATTTTATTTCAATAAAATGTAAACTTTACTAATCTGTGTGTACAATTGTCTTTCACTTCTTTCCCTATAGAGTTGGGAGTCAGTGGACGCAGCAGCAGCGACCTTCACTCCTGATATCACACCTCTCATTCTGGCCTCGCATCGAAACCACTACGAGATCCTGAAGATACTCCTCGATAGAGGAGCAACGCTGCCCGTGCCTCACGACGTCAAGTAGGTACAGCTCCTTCTGGAATTCCACCTTCTCTTCGGTCAAGTATGTGTAGCTATTGTTATTGTCATCGCTTTGCACTTATCAACTACGTATCAAACTTGATCTTATTTTCAAGATAAGTTGAAAATGACTGGTGCAAGTGGATCACCCTGCTGACAACCATCCATAATACGAATTTGCCGCAGTAATGCAGTGATAACTTTAAAATTATATGTATCGTATTTGTATTAAATGTTTTTGTTTACAACATAAAATACATGTATTACTAACTTATTTCACTAGGCACACTCTTAAATAAAAAACATATGAATATCGGTAGATTCGCACCCGGGAAATATAGATATTTTACCTAGGAAATAAAATTATAGTTTAAAAAACTAAAAAACTGCCTTGAAATGCGCATATTTAGTTTAAAAACCTAACTACTGAACAGATTTTGATGAACGAATAATTTTCTATGGAACCAATCTGAAAGTAAGTAAGTATGTTCTTTTAAACAGAAAAAATATTTTTTTCAAATCGGTTTATAAAATGACGGACTGATGTAGTAACAAACATAAAAAAAATCAGCCGAATTGTTAACCTCAATATTTTTGAAGACAGTAATAATCAGAAATTAGCAATACAGACGGTAAAGGTGGGAAAAAGTAAAGAATTATTGTAGTAGTGGGAGTCTTACCACAAACTCCATCACTATGATGTCATTTTAGTTTCAGTATCTTCTCTTCGCATGATTTCTTTTCCAATAACATTTATAAGATGATCCAATAAAGTAGATCTCCCGTCACCATAAATTACAAATAAAACAGTTACGATAAATGGATTATGAAAGATCAACGATCCCCATCCAATACCATCGACGATGGATTACAAACAAACTCAGTTGCCCAAAAAATACATAGTAAATTGGGAGTAACACTTCCGATGCTTGGATTTAGGGCACTTTTACATCAGGTTAGAGGAGCGATTCACTTACATTCTAATTGTGGGATAAATCGCGGAAATTCATTTTTATCTTACAAGCTCGTAAAGTTCGGTTTCCAGGGCATACTGGCGTGGAAGTTCATTTTATCCGCCAGAACGGAAAGTAATTTCAAACTTCGAACAAGACAGAGCTACACATTTTCAGTACATACCTTCATAAAATGAAAACAATTAGTTCGATTGAAAGAGGTTTCTGTTTTAGCTTGGAGAAATATTAAATATTAGAATTACTTGTTAATAAAAGTGGCCAAGACTGTGTCGAGGTTCCGTAACTAATAAAAAAATAAAATAAGCCTTTATTACTGTATACATTATAAATATCATGTTTATCGGCAAGCGGTTGTCTTCATACAGTTTGTCCTTCGACAAAGGCCTCCTCTAAAGACTTCCGTAGCTAATGATGTAATTCAAATGAAAACTTCTTGGCAAGATTTTTGTATTTTGAATGTTTTGTTGTACTAGGTATAACGATATATTTATCGCTATATCTCGAAAATTTGTAATCACAGAGTGTTCAAAACAAATTTCATTAAGAGTATTTAATATGGTTTACTATTATGGTTAATCATAAATTTCTTGTTCTAATAATTATAGTTTAGAAATGTAGGGGCACACAATTTTTTCGCGAAAAATCTCACACACATCGCATCTGAGATAAAATTGATATATTGAATCCTAGTCTTATTAACCGATTTCCAAAAAAAAAGGATTTATTATTTATTTTATATTGCGAATAGGTCCACGTTTGACCACAAACTCGCCTGTTGGAAAGCGACGATGTGGTCAAAGATGAAGCACGCAGACCCAGAAGATACCTATTCATTCTGAATCAATATCAATATCTTAAAAAGTCCCAAATTGTATCTCTCAGGGAACAGAGAAGCCGGCAATTTGTTCCATTCCTTAGCTGTATGGATTAAACACGTAGAATTAAACCATTTGGTTCGCACGTTGCACGCGGACTTGTGCTTGATATAACATGAGCATCTGTCCCGGCGTGAAGTACCGCCTAACCTTGTTCAAGACGCCTAGTTTTTTACCAGCTAGTTTAGCTTTTGACTCCAGGTAGGTTCCATAGTTGAGTGTCGGTGTAAGAGTTAACCCAAGTAGTTCCAGTTGATGCGCCAAAGGTACATGAACATTCTGGAATTTCAGAGATAATGTGAACGGACACTTTTTTGCGGAGAAAAGACATGCCTGGGTTTTGTTAGCGTTAAATCCTAATTTGTCAGAGGTTAAATGTCACTAAATTACCTATCTTTACCCCATTTGGAAACGTCTGAAAAAGATTGATTCAACTTATCAATCATATCTTTTCTCAAAGCCTGTATTTCCACCTTATTGGCTCTGGCACTGGATGTGTACCCTCCACAACAGTGCTGTCGTCTGCATCTCCAAAGATACCGGGTGATAGCAGGTCGTTAATGTGTAACAGAAACAATGTTGCGGATAGTAATGACCCCTGAGGTACTCCGCCATTAATACCCAATTGATCAAATGAGCAGCCGTCGATGACTACTCAGGTTCTATTTATATTTATATTATTATTATTGCTATTTTTATTTTTATTTATTACTATTTAATAATGTATAATATTCAATGACATCATAACACAGATCTTGCCTTGCCTAATGGCTTATTGCCATGAATTGTTTTTATTGTTTTTATTTTTATGATTGTTTTTACTATTTATATTTTTTTGTATGTTTATTCAGCAATTTACTCCGCCAATCATGAATTGTTTTTGATTCTTTAATTGTTTGGTAGGTAATATAGATGTTCTCATAAACATTTTATCAAAATCGGTTCAGTACTTTGGTTTTTATAACTGAAAATAACTGTAAAATTATCATCCAAATAAACGAATGCGTATTTTGAAATCGTTTTTTTTTTTAGGTTTTTTCATCTATAATAATCTTAATAGGCCTATTCAACGATATATTCATTGGGGTGGGGTTGAATAGGCGGACATGGAGAAATTATAAGGGTTCCTCGTAGTTACTACGGAACCCTAAAAATAAGATGTAACTTACTTTCAAGTTCAGTCAAGTCAAAATTGTTGAAAATCGCACTGACCCCGCACGACGCGACGACGACGCTACGCGACTAGCGCGGTTAATCTAAAACCACCTTTAGATTATTTCTTTCGCAGCTTTTGACAGAAGACATAAATTATTATTGTAAAGTGTTTGGATCCATTACAGCAGATATGATGAAGAATAGACGTTTCAAGATAAACATTGATGCCTAACACAATGTGAGATGTATGTTTGTGTTAAATTGTCAAAATATATCAGACGGGTAATAAAAATGAAAGCAGCGCTCAATACTTGATTTATTATAGAAAGAAAACTAAAATACATATTATATTTCAAACAGAAACAACGCACACGCACAATAATTTATTATTATTTTATTTTAAAATAATATAGTTTAAAACCAAAACTGCCGCCCGCCTGCCTTCAGAATAAGCAATTTCGTTTAATTGGAAAAATATGTTGTATTTTTTTAGTTATTTTGTTTAAAATAAAACCGGACAAGGCGAGTCAGACTCGCCCACCGAGGGTTCCGTACAAACTAGTAGATAAAAGGGGGAAATTTTATTTTCTTATATTTTCCTTCATAAATCGAAAAATATACATCATAAAAATATTAAAAACCTGTTTTAGCTTGTGCTAATTAAGGTCTTTCATATGATATCCCACATGATACGGTTAAAGTACTTTAAAATTTGGACCCTCTTTCCTTGCCTAAAGACTCTATATTTTGTGATTAAATTAAAAATGTCCAGTTTTCGGATTTCTTCCTATATGTATACTATAACACAATGCTCCTTGCCAAATTTCATAGTTCTAGGTCAACGGGAAGTACCCCATAGGTTTTGATTCCCTTCTGAGGGTCGAAATGTGCGTTTTTTTCGACTTATTCGGCTGTAACTTTTTTTATGAAAACTGAGAAGTTTGATTCTTCTCACTGCAGCAAGATACTATGGATCTACGTATATGGTTTTAATTTCAACTCGATACATTCACGCATTCCCGAGATAAAGGTCTTGACACCCGGACAGACGGACAGACGGACAACAAAGTGGTCCTATAAGGGTTCCGTTTTTTTTCTTTTGAGGTACGGAACCCTAAAAACTAAACTATTCTAGAGAGTGTGCATTTTTAATCCTTTACAGCGATTTCACTCATACTTTCTCTCAAAAAAACATACACTCAACACGTATCAAACAATGAAATCGTAAGTTAGACTGCAAAAACAGCTATTCTGCAATCTGGTATTTTGTTTTGTTTACTTGTTGAAACTTAAGCTTGAAACTTGTTAAAGTCGGAACGATACTATCGTCCACCATACTTTGAATTGTCGCTTCCAGGGTTGCTTAGGTGCTGTATACACGATCGAAACTGAACGGAGCAAACATAGAGTGAACCCAGGGAGCTCCTAGAAAACTAAATCCTTTCGTGAGCACTGACGTCACAGGAAATTATTTTCAAACTGTGGTTTTGAAAATTCGCACCATGTTCACTCCGTATAGATATATTCGTGGATTAGAAACAAAATGGCCGATTTTGATTGCAATTACGTATGTATGTACGCACCTACGTATATAGAGGACGTGGGCAGGGCACATAGCACGTAGAACTGATGGCCGACGGGTCCGAGAACTTCTCGAGTGGAGACCACGCACCGGCAAGCACAGTGTAGGAAGACCAGATACAAGGTGGACAAATGACATCATACAAGTAGCACGAAGACGCTGGCTGCATGCCACTTCCAGCAGGTTTTTTTGGAAATCCAAGGGGAGGTCCAGCATGTCCAGCTGTGGATTTTTTAAAGCTGAGTTGTATTTTCCAATCAATGTCATGACATTTGGAAGGTACCTTCCTTGTAAAAAATGGGTGACCACTTATAATTTGGCGATTACGGGTAAATCCGCGGTATGCGGCTAGTAGTTATGTAAATCTCGCTATTCAGCCAAGAGTTCTATTAACATTTAGTATAAGCTAAAATTCCGTAATATTTTATCACCTCTTCACAGTTCAGTAAACGTTCAGTAACTTCTAGACTAAACTTTCTTCTCTGGCACGAACATTGTTGTTTCTAGCTCTGCTGGAGTACAACTTATCAGTTGGAGTTTTGGCGGGAACTTGAGAACGAAATGTCGACGCTCTGTTTCATTTACCTGAACTTACGTTATTTCAAATATTATAATACTTTATTATTTTTAGGGTTCCGTATCTCAATAGGAAAAAACGGAACCCTTATAGGATCACTTTGTTGTCCGTCGGTCTGTCCGTCTGTCCCTTTGTCCGGGTGTCAAGACCTGTATCTCGGGAACGCGTAAAGGTATCGAGTTGAAATTAAAACCTTAAACGCAGATCCATAGTATCTTGCTGCAGAAAGAAAAATAAAATTTCTCAGATTTCGTAAAAAAAAGTTACAGCCGAATATGTCGTAAAAAACGCACATTTCGACACTCACAGAGGAATCAAAACCTATGGGGTACTTCCCGTTGATAGAACTCTGAAATTTGGCAAGAAGCATTGTGGTAGAGTTCACATATAGGAAAAAATCCGAAAACTGGAGATTTTAATTTAATCACAAAAAAATAGTGTCTCTATGCAAGGAATGAAGGCCCATAACCGTATCATGTGGGGTATCATATGAAAGAGCCTCATTAGCATAAGCTAAACCAGGTTTTTAACACATTCTTCGCCCCCTGCAGACCCTTCACTTCAGCTGGGAACCAAAACTTTTTAGGCGAATTTTGATTAAGTACAGAGTGGCCGTGTAAAGCAACGTTGACTGCCTCAAACGGTTTACTGACTACTACAAAATGAACGGGAAGCTCGCTCGGATCCGTGTGGAAGGTGCCGCTACTATAGCCCCGCCCCACTCGGATCCGAGTGGTTAGCAGGGAATGTGTTAAATATTTTTACGATGTATATTTTTCGGTTTATAAGGAAAATATAAAAAACATATATATATATTTCCCTTTTATTTAGTTTGTACGGAACCCTCGGTCGGCGAGTCTGACTCGCACTTGTCCGGTTTTTATTTTACAATAAAAATATAAAAACATAAATATTATAAAACGACTTAAGGTGCCGCCGGCATATTATAATTATTATTTCTGGTTGATTATTAATACCAATATATTGAACAATGACTTGTCATAATGGTGTTATGAATAATTTAATTATTTATTATATGCTATGAACCGTGATTCTAGACCTATATTACAGTGAGACAGCATCCCTTTCGGATATGACGTCACGACTTCCTCCTCTCCCCTCCCATGTAACTCTGCCCCACTAGAGTCGGGGAGGGGGTACCTATGCTTGCCTGCCTGGCGGTTGCCTCACATTGGCATCGAATTTCGGTGCGATCACACTTCTTCAATTCGAGTGCGGGTAACAGCGTTGCTGTTTTTATAATAACAGTTAAACTAGTCATTTTATTTTGCAAGTTTAAAGTGTTTAAAAAAGTGCATATATACTTAGTGCGCTATGGAGAATAGCGCAAACCAATTTGAAGGTGAGCGGAGCCGCCCGCCTCCGCCAGTTTCACCTACATCATCGTCGTCTTCATCAAGCAGCGAGGCCCCACGTCTTCGGCAACGGAGTAAACGAACGCGGAACAAGGACGGTCGAAGGTTAGACATGCTAACAGATCAAGTAAGTGAGATTTTGAATTACTTGAAGAATAGCGGCCCTTCTAATTTGAATCAAGAAACGGAGCTTGAATCTGAACCCGATCCATCTGATCAGATTTCTTTGTTTCCATCCGACGAACTAAAAGTATCACTTGGTGATAACGAACCGTTATTTAGCAAACCTAAACCTTCTACATCCAAAATATTTGAGTTTCCGGTCTCAACCAATTTAAAGGAACCGAATGTTGAAAGTGCTTCTGAGGGTAGATTACTACTCTTAGATAAGTTACACCATTTTGGTACACACGATTGGCAAAGGGTGAGGTACCTTGAAACTGAGAAAAAGTACGTAGCCAGACCTGGTTTTTACGAACTCGATGTAAACACAGAGTTCCGACATCACGATCCGAATTCTACTTGGCTTAGGTCGCTTGATAGATCATTCGGAGCGCTCACGCACGGTCTTATACAACAAAATGAATTACTGAAAAGTAACTTCCAACAGATTTTAGTATGGGCAACTTCGTCGGATACTACCCTCAATCCCGATAGTCTGTATGAAAAAATCAACAGCCTTTTTTCCCAGAATTCTCAATATATGAAGGTATCTGGTGATTTATTGCAACTCACGTGCGGCAGGCGAGCTGACATTATTCAGCGACGTCGCGATACCATATTATCTGGACTAAAAGATAAATATGTAAAAGAGGACCTACGAAGCATTCCGCCAACACAAGATAATCTTTTCAAACCGCAAGAGTTAGCAACTTTCTTGCAGAAAGCGGGTGGAACAAATAGATTGTTCTACCCTCCTAAGCGCTCTGCGGAAGAGTCGCATTCTATGTCTATGCGGAATAGACAAGACGCCACACCCGCTAAACGCCCGCGCAAGTCTTTTCGCGGCACTAGCACTTGGCAGGAACCCCAACCATCAACAAGTTCCCAGGGTGCGGGGAGAGGCAAACCCCAAAACACAAAGCAGGCTCCCGGTTTTACCCGTCCGGAGAACAACAAAAAGGGCTCTTTCGGCTGTCGTAAATACCCTGATAAATCGCGAAAATGACTCATTTCAAAATCGGTTTTGTGGCGGGCGGTTAATAGATTACGTTCAAATTTGGAAGAATTTAGGTGCTCCGAAGCACATATTGAAAATGATAGAAGGTTATCGGGTTCCTTTTTCACATGTACCCCCGCTACAAAAACCACACTTGCTAAAGAAACATCAAACTCCAACATCCCCAAAAATGTCAGAACAAATAAAGATTTTAAAACAACAAAAAATTTTAGTTCGAGCGGAACTAACTCCCAGTTTCGTATCCCCAATGTTTTTAGTAAAAAAATCGAAAACGAGCGATCGTCCGATTTTCAATCTAAAAAATTTGAACCGCTATGTTGTACAAACCAAATTCCGTTTGATAAATATGTTTCGGATCCCGTTGTTTTTGCAACCCAACGATTGGGTCATAAAAATAGACCTCTCACAGGCCTACTTCCATGTCCCAGTATCGCCTGCTCATCAGCCATTTCTGAGGGTGTTGTATGCACAGCAAAAGAACCCTGTCTCGACTCCGGAATTACTCCAAATCACTTGTCTACCCTTCGGGCTGTCATCGGCACCCAAGGCGTTTGTGACAGTGACGAATTGGGTTGCACATCTGTTGCGCAACAGAGGCATGCGCGTCATCGTATATCTGGACGATTTTCTAATCGCAAGCCAAGACCGCCAAACATTAAACGACCAAGCTGTCGAAGCTGTTCGTGTCATGACCTGTTTAGGTTGGATGATCAACTATCAAAAGTCTATTCTGACCCCAGTCAGGGTCATAGACTATCTTGGCATATTTTGGAATCTCAGTCAGAATACCAAATATCTTCCCAACGACAAGGTCACAAAGATCTCAATTATAATACGCCGTATCCTAGATACAAATCAGTGGAGCCCGAAAGATGCTCAGCGTCTATTAGGGATGTTGAATTTTGCAGCCTTCGTAATTCCCAGAGGTCGCTTTCAGTGCCGGCCATTACAAATGGCTTACGGGTTGCTTCCAAAAAACCAGATGTTCCGAGAATATCTGATCAGTACGAAAACAGCAAAAGTGCTGCAATGGTGGCTAAAAGCACTATGGGAGCAGACGTCGATCCACTCGGACCCGGTGTCGCATTATATCACAACCGACGCGTCGGCCAAAGCATGGGGTGCGATGGTAGACAACATACAGCTGAGCGGAGCATGGTCCAGAGAACAACAAAAATGGCACAGCAATCTCAAAGAGATGTGGGCCGTTATACAGGCAGTAAAGATTCATCGCAAGACTTTACAAAATTCGACAGTGTTGCTCCAGTCGGACAACAAAACCGTCGTGAGTTACATAAGGCACGAAGGTGGTCTTCGGTCACAAAATCTGTACCAGTTAACGTGCGAATTGTTCAAAATTCTCGATCACAGCAAGATACTTCTAATTCCACAGTACATACCGGGTCAATTCAACGCAGACGCAGACCGGCTCTCGCGACACAAATTACCCGGCGAATGGACGTTATCGATGGGCGCATGTCAAGAGATATATCAAAAATTCGGCACGCCAGAAATAGATTTATTCGCCTCGACGAGCGCACACGTGCTTGCTCGTTACGTCTCGCGCGATTGCAGAGACTCGAACGCCGAATTTCACGACGCATTCAGCAGAACATGGTTGTATCATCGAGCATGGGTATTCCCCCCGCCACACCTAATACCACGTGTCTTGTCACACCTCAACACGTGCAAGGGCAGGTACATACTAATAGTACCTCGCTGGTCCAGAACGTTTTGGCGACCGGATCTCAAGAAGAGAGCGTTGAAGGCACCCATTCCTATAACCCGCCTCCGTCAGCGGTTAACGGACACACGAACACAACTACCTCCGGCACTGGTGGACCAGATGTCATTGGAAGCGTGGCTGGTGAAGGGTGGTGCGAAAACCTAAGAGATTGGTCTCAAAGAGAAATAGAATTACTAAATTCTAGTTGGAGACCGTCCACAAAAAAGTTATATTCTTGTATATGGGTTAAGTGGTTAGATTGGTGCTTACATAACGGGCTTCAGCATACGAATCCATCTGGGGCCCAGTTAGCTAAGTTCCTGGCGTTTTTACATTTAGATCGTAAACTCTCTTACCGAACTATTTTAGTCTATAAATCCACCGTGGCGACTCTATCTTGTCCTAATGGGCAAGTCCTGAGCAGCGATCCAATCGTGCAAAGAATATTAAAATCTATATCTCTAGCAAACATTAGCACTTGTCCTAAAACGTCATATACTTGGGACCCAAGGCAAGTAGTTATCTGGCTGAGTGCGAATCAGCCTTCTGATACAAGTTTATTTCAAGTATCCCGACATACTGCACTCATATTGCTGCTTGCATCATGCCGCCGAGTGCATGACCTCACTCTCCTGCGAATAGATGGAGCACACTTAGCAGACAATACTGACCACATAATTTTACATCCAGCGTTTGGATCGAAGACAGATAACTATACGCACAGGCAATCGTCTTGGAAATTACGCTCACATCCAGATAAGAGTATTTGCCCAGTTAGGTGGGTGCGACAATTAATTAACACGTCGTCTACACGAAGATCCGGTATTGATAGTCTATTTATATCTACTCATGGTACGGTCAAAGCAGCGTCCCGTACAGTGATTGGCGGTTGGGTGAAGACCATACTTAAAGCGGCAGGCGTTGATGCCTCCCCAGGAAGCACCCGAAGTGCCTCATCATCCCTCAACTGGCTCGAGGGCAAGAACATTGAAGAGATCATGGCCAAAGGAAATTGGCGTGTCCCTAATACTTTTGCGCAATTTTATTCAGCTGAGATAGACCAATCCCGCAGTTCGCATAATTTGTCTAATTTGTTTGATTCCTTGCTATCTAATTGATTTTAATACTGGTCAATCTATCATATAGAATACTGAATTATAACATTATTATTATATTTATATTTGAACAAATGTGTCAATTATCATTGAAAGAGACTATGTTGATTTACTTAGTTATTTTACTCTTAGTTCTGTTATACCTACCATACTTACATATAAGATATAATTATTACATTCTTAATTTCGCAGAAATAAAATCTTGATTGAGGACATAATTTTAAGTTTTTACTTTTAACCTGGTGTTATGTAGCTTTTGTTCTCAGATTTTATAAAACTAAAAATCTTTATATCTAACTTGCTCATACACAATCACACATTGGCATCTTAATATTCTGATTAAATAATTATCAGACATTACATTTTAGCTTGCCACCAGGCGATAATAAACACTTCTCACTGTAATATAGGTCTAGAATCACGGTTCATAGCATATAATATAATGTTTTACCTGAAAATAAAACAATTATTATATGCGGAACCTTATTCTAGACCTATATTTCTAATCCTGCCTGATGGACTTATTTTACATTTTGTCCACCGAAAGTGAGATTCAATGTGAGGCAACCGCCAGGCAGGCAAGCATAGGTACCCCCTCCCCGACTCTAGTGGGGCAGAGTTACATGGGAGGGGAGAGGAGGAAGTCGTGACGTCATATCCGAAAGGGATGCTGTCTCACTGTAATATAGGTCTAGAATAAGGTTCCGCATATAATAATTGTTTTATTTTCAGGTAAAACATTATATTTTCTAAATAGTGTAAAAATTGTGGTTTATACTCAATTAATGTTTATTTACTTGAATTACTAGGCTTGGATATATGGTCAAGTGAAATAAACTGGTGAAACAAGTGTTTTCATGTTGTCAGCAAAACCCTGTGAAAACAGAAAGTCGCCAGTTTACTGAAGCGTCAGTATAATTTGAGAACGACATCGGTTCTTACCTATTTATTTGTCTCAGACTATGATTACTACTTATAAATGACTTGTATTATCAATGAACCTTGTACAAATCTCAATGTTTGACACCAGTAAATGTGCTAATCACGGGGGTCCAATACAATTAAAAGAAGAAGTACTTATTATTTGATTTTCGAATAATAGCTTAGTTGGCTGTGCGGTAGACATCTATTCCGGAGAGTACGGGTTAGAATCCCAACAATACGCTTATTGCGCATTATATAGTCAATAATCATAGAGAATAATTAAAGTGCTACAAGTAACGAAAACCAATAAAACCTGCCCCCGTCCACAGATGCGGTTGCGACGAGTGCGTCAAGTCCTCTCAAGAGGACTCCCTACGCCACTCCCAAGCACGAATCAACGCGTACCGTGCCCTGTCCTCCCCCTCCCTCATCGCCCTCTCATCAGCCGACCCCCTCCTCACCGCCTTCCAGCTGTCCTGGGAGCTGCGCCGGCTCAGCAGGATGGAGACAGAGTTCAGAGTTGAGTATAAGGTAAAATATAGGTATTGAGGGCCGAAACTTGATTGCTTAACGGATTCATTTATTCGTAACATCGGCCATTTAGAATACGAACAAAGTAAAACGACGGATCAGCTGGTGGTAAGCGATAATTGTCAGCAATGGACAGCTGCTGCTGTTGCTACTGTAACATCCAGTGTCCCTGTAGTCTTGTGCCTGTATTTTTGCCAGCCAAAGAGATCCTATTAGACACCTTTTGACGCCATTTAGTACGCTCTTCGTTGACGCACGGCAGAAAGACCTTCAATAAAAACATTCTACATTCTGCTTATCTATAGAATGAAAATCCCACCGTCACAGTACCTAGTCGGGCTATGTGGGGTTTCTAACTTGTGGTTAACTAAACAAAGTCGAGACATTTTACTGTACCGCGTACGAAGTCGCGTTTGCTAGTTATATAATAAACATCGAGTAAGCTGCTGATTCGAAAATAAGAAGAAGACATTAAAACGATTCTTTCAGGTTTTTGGCATATCCTGAAGGAAATTATGACGCTCTTTTAAATTGTAAGATTAATACGGAGCCTATGCTCTTGCGTATGAAAGTACATAGCATATTCGGTTCCAGGCGCTACGGCAGCAGTGCACAGAGTTTGCGACCGCCCTCCTCGACCACACCAGGACCTCCAAGGAGCTGGAGATCATGCTCAACTACAACCCCTGGGACATAGACTGCTGGGAGCCGGGGGAGAGGCAGACCCTGGGTAGACTGAAGCTGGCTATCAAGTATAAACAGAAATTGGTAAGTACCTGTGCACTCAGATAATCTTAAGCGTTAATGACAAAAACAATTTAATTACATTAGTATATTTAGTTAGGTATAGGTTTACAATAACAAGCGAAAAACTAGCTAAATATTTCATAAGAACGCACCACCTAAGGTCAGAACAGTTACAAATACACTAGTTCAGTTTACTCCATATGGGTAACTATTTAGCATTCTGTGATTTTTACACAATAATTAAACAATAAATGGAACATAATAATATATTTATGTACCTAAAATAACTGTAGTGATAATTATTATAATTATCTGAGGACACTGCCATGCCATCTCCAAGAGGAGCCAGCGGGCATCGCCAGGTTTACCATTTGTCGAAGCGTTTCTTTGGGTTTTAAACCCAGATAGCTTCGGTCTCGATAACAATAGCGTCACAATTTTCAGGATAAAATGTGATGTGGTCGGTAGAACAGATAAAAATAAGTTCCGTTTGTGTAACGTTATTAACGTTACTGATGGTAACGTCAGTGATGACTCACATCACTGATGGTCATCAAAAATATCGGGTATTTCCTGGAATTCCGGAGAGCTGAAATTTGGCATGACTATATTTCAGTCATAAATAACGGAAAAAAGATATCTGTAAGTTCCGCTTTCCAACTCCCGGAAAAATAGAATGTCCAATGGCAACTTACATAAAATGTAATCCCAAAACATTTCATGTTTCTAACGTTAATTCCCAAGACTCATAGGTACTCGTGCGCAACTTGTACGTAAAGCTTTCACTGTTAAAAGTAATCAAATCAAATCTTATGAAAAAAAAAGCCTCTAGCTCTAGAAATTTTAACACTAAGCGCCCTTATTGTGCAAATCCTACATCTTGGTCAAAAATTATGTTCGTATATATGCGTTATGACGTATAATATATCCCGGTACTACTAAGGCTTGGAACTCTCTGCCTTTAGATTTGTTTTCCCACATCTTACAATCTGCGTGTCTTTAAACGAAGAATCAATAGGTACCTTAGACTTAGTTTCCACTCTAGTGAGATAAAGTCAAACGTAAGCCCATTCAACGTAAAAAATAAGAATGAACAGTAGGCGTGGTCCTGCTTATCGAGTATAAGTTAAAAAAACTCAAAAAACCCGACAAAAAAACGGCTCCATCGATTTTGATGAAACATGGCTAAGAACATTCTTGATGAAATCCTGTTTCAAACTAAAATAAAATTGGTCCATCCGTTTAAGAGCTACGATGTCACAGACAGACACACATATTCACAGATACATAGATTTAAAGATACACAGATACATACGTAAAGCTTATAACACCACTCTTTTTGGTTTGTGGGTTAAAAATGTAAACAAGTAAGTAATTTTTCTTTGTTCGGCTTTTGATTTGAAGCTTCTGATTTGAATACTCTAGTATTAGGAAACATGTGCGACATTATGCAAGGGGAAAATTTATAGAACATCAAACAACGATATTAATTCACAAGGATTTCGCGTTTGCGCTCAAAAACATCCGAGCTCAATGAGGTCTAAAGTGGCAACCTTAACTAAAATACCGATTTTCAAAATAGTTCGAAGCGGTGTAACACATGTCTCTAAACTTCTCTATCTAAATTAGAATGTAGTGCGGTGGCAAGGAGTTTAAATCAAAATCTTTAAGTTCGTCATTGTTAGTATATGATCGGTAAACTCATGACACTTTTTTCGTGAACTTTGCGTCCATGTGATAATAACGTCGTTGACATCAAAGGTCAAAAATGTACGACTGTCTGACCAAACTTATTAAGGTTGACCGAATTTAATAAAGTTCATAAATAAGGCGCTCCAAAACAACATGCATTGTCTCAGAGTTCTCGTAAGCTCACCAAGTTACGCGGTCGTGTAATAGAAAACATGCGCCGTAAGTAAGTAACGTTATGGACCCTTGTATCAGGAGTAATGATGCGAATGCTGGTTTGCATTTTATATGTAAACTAGCGGCTTTACCCGCGTTGTCATGAAAAACGGTGGTAATGATAAAATATATATATATATATATACTAGTAGTTCTACGAACAGTAGACCTCGCCAGCACAAGATTTTTCAACAATACTTGTTGCAAAAGTCTGAGGACGCGAGGTCTGTTGCTCAAATTCGTAATAATTCTTGTTCAGAATTATACATTTATTTATTTTATTTTGTTGAAATAGGTACAGTTACAGATATTAGGCTATATAATATGCAGTATATATATAAGCTTAACCGGCAAAATATTGTGAACCTAAAATCCAATTACAACAGTACACAGCTTAGTTAAAGGTAAATTTACATATGTATAATGGAATTTTGTTGTTAAATATTGTCAGAATTGTTGATTAAATGATGCCACAGACTTCCCCATTATTGGGTGAAACATATCCCCAATCAAAAACCCCCGACTACAAAAAATCAATAAAACTAAAAACCTATATTCCAAGTTTTGTAAAAGAAAGCGGTAATCAAACGACGACCATAATTTCATTCCTGCGTGTGTGTTATATACAGACGTGTGTGCGTGTGTGTCACTTATTAGCGCGCCTTTATATGGAGAGTCTGACGTGTGGCATTAGAAGTCCTCGAAATTCCTAATTTTACGAGGTTCCTTTATATCTTCCTGAACAATTTCCCGAGAAGCATTCCCGTCAGTTAGGCAATAGTTTATGGCTCTTCTATTTACTGTTACTTTTATGGAAGCATGCCAAATCGGCCTCCACGCTGCTGCTTTATGAGGTCATCGACCGTCTACGTGTGATGGGTTCCTTGTCTCTTGCCTGTTTGGGAACATTATAATTTATTTCTTTTCTGTGCCCAATGTGGTAGTTATTCCTATTTTAGCAAATTTCAGTTGTTTCTTAAAAAACTTCAATGGTTCAATTTAAATAAAAGTATGTGCTTATAAGACCACACGACAGAAGTAAAAACTTCATAAAGACGACGTTAATAATACGAAACAGCAGTAAGTATAGCAGCTTTAGCAGTGACGCATTGACTCTCTTCCTCTTTCTCTCTCTCTCGCTCAAAAAATAATAATGTAGGTATTTATGTATGACGGGTAACTCCCGCTTCGACAGGCTCAAAAGCGGCCAGCCGCTATTTAGTGCGATACTCGTAGCACCTTTAAAGCAAAGGCTGAATACAGTTATTAACGAGACAATGTTTCATAAGCAACCATAAACTGAAAGAAACAAAGAAACTTTACGTGCCGATCATTGTTTGTAACGGCTATTTCCCATAAAAGTCTATAATCTTTGCGTAACAACGTCTTGAATGTTTTACACATTTTTTATCAGAAAAGTATGTAGGTAGAGACAACTGTTTCATATGTAAAGAAGCAATTCAGACAATATTGTAACAACATTATTAAAAAGAATTAAAGTGGGAATGGACAGCGGCACATAGCACGTAGAACTGATAGCCGATTGGATCGAAAGCTTTTCGAGTGGAGAGCACGCACCGGCAAGCGCAGCGTAGGAAGACCAGCCACGAGATGGACAGATGACCTCATACAAGTGACGCGAAGACGCTGGATGCAAACCGCTCCCAATCGGTCTCTTTGGTTCCCTGGGGGAAACCTATGCTCAGCAGTGGACTTCCTATATCTGAGATAATAATGATTCTTATTAATTTTGTCGAAATTATTTACGTACAGATTTGTTATAATTAGCGATAGCGAGCTCTATTCGTATAATTGACATAGCAAAATATCAATTGGTATAGCAAAATATCTTGAATAAACTTTTTTTTGAGAGTTCTTAACATTTTGGAACTTGTAAGTGCTAACTCGCACTTGGCCAGCGTAGTGTAAAGGTGCAAGCCCTTCTCACAACGAAAAGTTGGCTCGGGTCCACACTGTGGGCACGCGCGCTTTGGTAGATCGGACAGTTTATACAAATAGGGCTGACCCGATACCAAAATACTAAGAAATTCTCAATAGAAATGTCATTGCAGTACTAATGTTATTTATAGCCTCTTCCCGTTCTGAACTGTCTATGACCTAAACAACCTCGATGGAAGATGTGATCATTCTAGTGTATATATGACTTCATGTTGTGGAAAATAGATATTGTACTATGTTATAAAGGCCAATATTTTTAGCTTGATCGATAAAAGGAAATTAAAAAAGGAAGAAAGGAATTGGAAATATTTTCGTAACGGTAAACGATTAAGAAACAATAAATAAGAGTACAAACAAACAAGCTTCAGCAGTTATTAAAGTATCTCGCTATATATTCAGCTACGTAATAGTCTAAATTTTGTTTACAAAAACAAAACACTGTACCACTGTTCGTTCTTCCTTAAAGAACACCACATTTTTATCACTATTAGTATTGCACTCATTTGTGATGTGAGGTACAATTTTCCACTATATGTAATTATTTACATTCCACCAGTTGTCTTTTCACAAGATGTCTTACTCTACATTTATTGATGCGCCTCTACTTTCTCCTTCTTTTGTTTTTCTAGAGAAACTGCTGCTAAATATAATGTAATCAATCCATTGTCGCCCTTTTCTTTAGCTGTAAACTAATGAAGAAAGATAATAAATAAAAAATAATAATAATAAAAAGTTTCCGGCAGCCTAGTGGTGAGACCGTCTGACTTGCGACCCGCAGGTCCTGGGTTCGAATCTCACGGCACGCACCTCTGTCTTTTCGAAGTTATGTGCGTATTGTTGATTGCCGCCAACTTCAAACGGTGAAGGAAAACATCGTGAGGAAACCTACATGTCTGAGAGTTCTCAATGATCTTGAAGATGTGTGAAGTCTGTCAACCCGCACTTGGCCAGCGTGGCAGACTATGGCCTAACCCTTCTCACAATGAGAAGATGGCCCGTTCCCAGCAGTGGGACAGTTTGTACAAACAGGGTTGATAAAAAAAAAAAAAAAAAAAAAAAAAAAAAAACCTTTTATTTCTTGCAAAATACACAAAATTATCTTAAGTATTTTATAAGTTATTATTGTTAAATAAATATAATATGTAATATGTGTTGTGATATAATATATATATATATATATATTATAGTATTTGATTTTCCATACGTTTGAATTTTATTTGCTTAGTCTGCAAGAACCCCTGTATGGGTAAAGGCCTCCTCCAAATATGTCTATGTTTCTCTATCTTGTGCTATTTCTATCCACTGAGAACCCGCTGTTCTCTTGATTTCATCTTCCCAGCGTGTTAATGGCCTTCCTCGGCTGCGTTTGGTGGTGGTCGTCGTAGTGATGAAGAAGAAATGAAAAAAGATACATTTACTAAATTTACATATCACAATATTATTATTTTGCAGTTCGTGGCACATCCAAATGTACAGCAGTTACTCGGAGCGATCTGGTACGAAGGTCTGCCCGGATTCAAACGGAAAAACATCGTCGGACAATGCATACAGGTGCGCACGTAAAAAGTTTACAAATAAAAAATATGTTTCTTTATTTGTTATTTGTTTTTTTTATTTATGTATATATATATAAAATATTAACTAATACAAATACAATAAAAAAGTCAGTCAAATAACCCACCCTTAACTGTTCCTGGTGCAAAGGTACCCATAATACTTTGTCATTTTACACAAAACGCAATACTAAACCCCTAATCCCTATAATATAATATACTCACATTCTATGCCTATAGGCAACAAGTACAAGTTCTACACGTATAAATCTAAGTTGCTTAAAACTTACCTCAACTCATTCTACTAATAACTGACATTGTTAATTCTTTCTAAGGAATATCCTTTTCATTACAATCTTTATTAACTAAATCTTCTTCGATTACTTTGGTTTTTGTTCCTTCTTTCTCGATTATATTCTCTATTTATATATCTATAACTCTATTTTCTTCTATTTTTTTTATTTTGTTATGCTTCTTTATTTCTATAATCATTTTATTGATTTCATTTCTATCATTATAATCATCATTCAATCTTATTTCGTTTATCTACTTAGTTTTCATTTCATCCATTTTAATTATGCCTTTAACTATGTTTTTTTGCTTTTCCCATTCTTCTTCGTTCCTATAATGGTATTTTTTTGTTTTCCTAGGTGGCCAAGTTAGGGGTAATGTTCCCTGTATACTGCACTATATACATGCTGGCGCCAAATTCCGAGTACGGCCGCTTCATGAAGAAACCATTCGTCAGATTCATCTGTCACAGTTCATCTTATATGTTATTTCTTAGTAAGTTTATATTAGTTTGAAGCCATAATTTTTCAAATTTCACCTGGATAAAGTACAAATTTCGAGTTATTATTCCACCGCCGATCATTACAATGTGAATTCTTTTATACCAGATGAATGAGTGCGTTTATAAATTTACAGTACATAACACGCCTATGCATGTTTTAAATGATCTTGTTCTAATAATATTTCATTTTCACATAGGATACAGACATGGATTTGTACTTAGTGCAATAATATAGTTTTATTATTGTACCTATTACTATTGTACCTACTTGATTATATTTTTCTTATCCGTGTAATGTTGAGAAATAAACTTATTATTTTAGTTTTATATATTTATATAAGTGTTATAATACACTATTTTCGTTATATACAAGTCATTCATTTTGTGTACGTAATGTTGCACAGTTTTTTACCCATTTCATTAGACATATCATTTAGAACCAGTCTATTTTTTTTTAAATTCTCTCTTTTTCTTTAGCTCTTCTCTCCCTAGCATCCCAACGCGCCGAGTTTCTAGTCTTGGAGTGGAGTGGCATTAGGTGGCTTCAAGAGCTGGTGGAGTACTGGAAGGAACACGAGCGGGGTTCCCTGCCAGGCTTGATAGAGTTCACCGTCATCATCTACATAGCAAGTAAATTTGGCTTTGTTGGCATGCTCCTTTCTAATTATTATTCATAATAATATCAATTTAAAATCAACTATGTCTATTTCTCATTTTACAATATGTTTTCAATTCAGCTTCATGACTTTTCTTCATATATTTTTGGTTTGTATTTTTTTTTGTAAATAAAGATTTAAAAATAACTCCATGAAAAGTTAATTAATAGGAACAATAATTAACAATAGAATAAATTGCAAAAAAATATATGTATTGCTTGTCATGGTTACCAAGCTTCTCATCTCCATCCAATGTTTTAGTTTTTTTGTCTTCCATATCATTGTCATTATTTTAGTCAAATAAAACTGTCTCTAAAATATCTACAGGTCTAATCTGGGCTGAAATAAGAGCTCTCTGGACTGGCGGCCTGGTGGAATACATCAGCGACTTGTGGAACATCGTGGACTTCATCACAAATATGTTCTATATAGCGTGGATCAGCTTGAGAATATCTTCCTGGTATATTGTGCAGGTACTAATTAACTCACTGCAATATATTTCGACCAAGATCTTGTAACCAAGGGTTAAGCTTGACTTGAGCTCTTGGGAAATCTAACAAGTTTTACTGTAAAATTTAAAAGCTTCTGAATTTCGGAAAAAATATAATGTAGGTTTATTACATTAAAAAAAATGGATCGATTTTTATTGTATATATAGTTAGTAATCAAAATTATTTAGTCCCTTTACTTTTAACAAAATTTACAAGAAATGTTTTTACGTATATTTTAGTCATTTATTTTAGAGCTACATCAATACCAAATTCTTAAATTGGTTATAGAACATTTGAATTAAATCCATCTTGGTGGATTCTTCTAATCCATGACTTTGCTGATATTTACTGTCTTTTAGCGGGATCACAAAAACGGCCTAGACCCGTGGTACCCCCGTGAGCAGTGGGACTCCTACGACCCCATGCTGCTCTCCGAAGGTGCCTTCGCAGCGGGCATGATCTTTTCCTTCCTGAAGCTGGTCCACATCTTCTCCATTAACCCTTATTTGGGGCCGCTGCAGGTCTCTCTCGGAAGGATGATACTGGATATATTGAAGTTCTTTTTCGTTTATATGCTGGTGCTGTTTGCTTTTGGTTGCGGTGAGTCTGATTATGTGATCATGTAGGTTGTCATGCTTCATCGTCAACCGGAAGTCCACTCCGCAGAAGAGAATAGGTGAGCTTGATAAACGGGTGCACTTATACACTGCCTGTCTGTTACTCCGCGAGCAACACATGTAATGGACAAGTATATGAAAACCCCCGATAAGAAAAAACTGCTGGAGAAAGAAAATTTGCCAGTTGACACAGATAACTTTGTTCGCTTCGCTCACTCCACTCGAAGCACTCGATCAATTATTTTAATTGATTTTTTGACATTCAAATTCAAATTATTTATTTCGCAAAACATGGGGTGTTTACAGGTGTTAAAACTTTTAGTTACATAGAATCGCCATGTTTTAACCTTCAGGGTAGGTGTGCAAAATGTACAAAAGGTAATTAATTTATTTTTAAACAAAATATAGATAACAATTATAGAACAATTTAAAATAGGCGTGTCATACTCTCATACAAGTCAAATAAAATAAAAGGTATGTCCCATAATGTCAAACAATATTAAATATTAATTAAAACAATGTCAAAATTATAAAATTATTTGTCGTTGTCTTTCATGTATTCGTCAATAGAGTAATTTGCCTTTTCTATGAAAAACTTCTATAGCATAAATTTAAAAATATAATTTAAGTAACCTACATACAACCCACATCAAGTTTTGAGCATTGTTGTAATATGACATTAAAATGTATCTGACTTACTATGGACTCTTTGAGATTTTTTTTTGTTATACTAGGGTTGAACCAACTTATGTGGTATTACGCTGAACTTGAGAAGAACAAATGTTACCACTCCCCCAACCCCCACATAGCAGACTTCGACAACCAAGAGAGAGCTTGCACGATATGGAGAAGATATGCCAAGTAAGTATGATTCAAAGGTGTTCACGTACAAAAGTTTAAAAAAAAATTAAGTTTTCTCGCGCAAGCGATGCTGTCTAACATGGAGCGTTGAAACACCAATTTACTTGCGATTAAAGACACTCAGATTATATACATTGGTTAAACTCACTTGGAAAGTTTAGATATTCAACAATTTAACAGTACGCTTAATAGAGTATAACCAAATTGTTTTGTCCGTAGTTTTGATACATCAACCATAAAACTGCTGTTTTATCGTGCTGCTAACTGTCTGATAGTAGAAAAGGCAAGAAGGAATAAGTTCATAGCTCAGAATAACAGACTGGTACTACAGACAGTAGTGTGTCTGCCTCCTAAGCCGTAGGTCTTGGGTTTGATTGACCGAGGACAAACATTTTGTGTGATGAGCATGGATGTTTCTTCTGTATCTGGGTATTTCTATGTATCTTAAGTAAAAGTATATATGTATTCTATCAGCCATCTAGTTCCTGGTGATGTGGATGCGGGATATGTCTAAGAAATAGAGAGATAAAAGAAGATACCGTGTCACCAGTGTTCTCTCGTTTGACTGTTCTATCTCCAGAGGTAGAACAGTCAAACGAGAGAAGCACTGACCTGATCGTAGACCAGCTCCTTGGCGGACACTGCTCTTCCCCGGGGAGGCTTGTAGATGCTGCGGTTGCTTGTCTACTCGGTCTTCTTATAAATTTGCGGAGTAAAAAGTTCTTTTAGCGGTTATAGCTGAGAAGAAAAATAAAAAAAACGAAGGAAGGCGGGCGCGCACGGCGGCGGTTTTTCAGACTGCGCAAGCGCGCAGGTCACGTGACCGGTCCAAGTGCCGTGAACTTAGTCAACGACCTGCGTCTAACTTCACCTCGTTATATTGTCCTACTCCACTGAAACGATATGAAAAAATGGCATAAGCAGTTCCCATAATATAAGCTTTGCTTAGTGTGTTTGTATTGGTTAGACGGTGTTGTATGAAAATGTCCACCAATATTTATTTATCATATATATCACCCAAAATATCTCTCTAAAATGTATCAGATTTCAAACCGATAAGCAGAAACTTTGCGGCAATGTCGGAAATGTAATAAAAAATAATTCTTGCAGCTTATTCGAAACCTCCCAATCATTATTCTGGGCGTCGTTCGGCCTGGTAGACCTGACGACCTTCGAGCTGACCGGCATCAAGAGCTTCACCCGGTTCTGGGCGCTGCTCACCTTCGGATCATACTCCGTGATCAATATCATCGTGCTATTGAACATGCTCATCGCCATGATGTCCAACTCGTATCAGATTATATCGGTGAGTGTGAGAGTATACATGTCGGCATGGATGATAACTCGAGTCATTGGTACAGAAGTTATTGCGATATTCGAAGCGCAAGCGCCACGTACAGGAGTTCCATGGGGTATATTACTTAGTAATTGAGACCACCGCACGCCAATGAGTCTCGACATACCTACTACATACGACATACGACAACTATTTTATATTTTGCAAAAAGTATGAAACTGGTTTTAAGACCTTTGTATCGGAAAAGGTTGTTATAAAATTCGAACACTGCATAAATATTATCCAATAGTTTTTCTAATGTTAATTATTTTACATCCAGGAAAGAGCCGACACAGAGTGGAAGTTCGCCCGCAGCAACCTGTGGATGTCGTATTTCGAAGACGGGGACACGGTACCTCCGCCATTTAACATCATCCCCACACCAAAGCACTTCGTGGGGTGGCTGAAACAAATGTGCACCACACATGATAGAGGATCGATTATCGTAAGTAGATACCAGTACCTGAGAGACCGAGCTTCTAACCCTTACTGAAACGATGTTCTTATTTTGTCATTGGCTGTCAACAAGGTGATCCTTTTGTTCCTACAATATATAACTTAGTCAATCAGCCAGTTATTTAACTTCTCCTGTCTAAGTTTAATGTTGTTCAATCGTTAAACCGATTTTTTTCCATATTGAAGACCAATGTTTCCAGCCATCTATGATGTCTGTACGCAACTAAACTTTCAAAATAACAAACGCATTGGCACACTAAACATTGGATTCCAAACAATATAAATTTCTGAATAGGATTGAATTATTATGGATAAATGACATAACTCTTAGCATAAGGCGAGCGACTCGCTCGTGTCGTCACTTACACATAAAACAAACATTTAACTCAAATATACTATCACCATCTTTTCATGAGTACAGAACAAGTCCCGCGAGAAAGCCCGTCAAGAGCACGAGGCGGTAATGCGCGTTCTCGTCCGTCGTTACGTGACCGCGGAACAACGCGCACGAGACGAGGTAGGAGTGACAGAAGATGACGTGATGGAAATCAGACAAGACATATCCACGCTGCGGTTTGAGCTGATAGACATACTGCACAACAACGGCATGAAGACGCCTAGGATTAACATGCAGGATACTACTGGTAAGAGGTTTCAATTTATAGTGGCATTTATTTATTAGGCAATAACATTTCTGGTTAGCAACTCCATTGTATCGTGTTGGCCATTACTTGTGATATCTTTGACACTCTAACTCTAAGAGTCTAACTCAAATCAAAGTAAGTTTTTTGAATGGAATCAGTTTTTCAGAGTATTTTAACCTTAGTCGGAGATAATCTAAAAAAAAAATACTAAATCCATGTCGACCCCCAAAATATATATATATTTTTTTTTTTTTAGTGTCAGGGAAGAAAGGCAAAGTGATGGAGCGAAGGATCCTCAAAGACTTCCAGATAGGTATTGTGGAAGGCATCATTAAGGACGTCATATCGAAAGAGTCAAAGCCTAAAGATGTCTTCAGCCAAATAGCCAAGGCTATTGTTAGACGTGGAAGTACTGACAGGTAAAACAACTCTCATCTCTCTCTCTCTCTCTCTCTCTCCTGTGTGCAAGAAAGCTATAACCTGCATATAATCTCATTGTGTTTTGTTGTCTAGCCGAAAACGCGACTGGAACGCGCTGGTCCGCACCAACACGACCCGCCGAGATCCAATCGGCACCACCGCCGAACAGGAGATCCGCCGCAGCCGACAGTCGCTGCGAGCTCACATCCTAGAGAACGTACGGGACAGGACCATCGACCCACAGAAACTATTGGGTAAGAGACACTTTTGGATTTACCTCTCACCTTCCTACCTTTCACTCTCCTCCTGTTTCATTCTCATTATTTGGGTCATACCTACACTCAGATTTCATCTTCTATATCTTGCTCTCCTCTGGGTAGCAGGGATATTACTATAATTTATCACTCACCATATGTAAAGGCAATATAAAACCTAAATTTTAACTTAATTTTTTCAGCTAAATAAGTCGTGGTCATTCACTCTGATCGGTATTTTAGTCACCCTAACCGATTGCAGTATTTTACCTACACTTTTATTTCGTTGAAAATCTTAATAAGTAAAGCTATTAATATTAAAGCCGGGTATTTTTTTTATGTGAAACATCTATTGACAGTAAAATCAACTCGTATGTCGTGACGGAAAATGGATTTATGCTATTTCATGCTGTCACGCCTTCGCTACGGAACCACTCTTAACACCATTGTGCATGCGTGCGTTTCATTACTTTGTATACTGTGTATGCCTATCTATTTGACTATATTATATTTGATGAGCGTGCATTACTTGTACGTACAGTTTGTATTTTTAGCCGACTCCCAAAAAGAATTGTTTTTAATGTTTTTTTTTTTGGTAGATAAAAAAAACATCAGAGGTGGTCCCATATAAATTTTATCAAGATCGGTTAAGTGCTTTGGTTTTTGTAACAAAATAACTATTGTCATCCATGTAAACGAATTGCGTATTTTGAAGTCGGTTTTGGTGAGAGGTGGGTGTGCCATAACTGCCAACTTTTTGATAAATAATGATTAATTTTCTAAGCTCATATTATAATTAAAACCTTCCAGAATACAATCCCAAGCTATCATCAGTGACGCCGACCACTCGCGTGGCGTACGCCAAGTTTATGAGAAGCAAGATCAAGTCAGACTTCGCGGATAGAGAAGAGCAAAAGAAGGCAGCGGCAGAGGGAGAGTTCACACTAGAAGACGAGGTCTTTGAGACGCCCAAGAAAAAAGACGCTAAGGACCGGAGCGGTAAGACTGTTGAGAGAAATAGATTGGGTGATGAATAATTCTCAAATAATAATAAATTTACCAAATTATCACCAAAATGGTAATTAAAGAATCCTCACTGATTGATTGTCAATTATAGACAATAGACAATGTTTTTACTGTGTCAAAAACTTTAATATTTACATAACTTAAAGCTAAAGACTAAAACTAATTATCATATCAAAATAGAAGAAGTATACTTATATTAATCCATAAGACGTGGATATATATACTAATTAGACATAAAGGTTAATTTCAATAATAAATCATCATCATTTCTGCTGCAAGAACCATGACCATGACCAGAAGTCCACTGCTGGACTTCTGGTCATGGTCATGGTCATAGATTTCCAAAATGATCGGATGGAAGCGGCCTACATCCAACAATAATAATAATAAAACTAAAGTAACTTGTTCCATGTTCTTGAAATATTTACTTGGTTTGGTGTTTGATGTTTTAGTCAAAAAAAAACGAATTTAACTTTTTCTACCCCAGGGCGATCTTTCCGCAGCCGCACTCCAATACCAGAGGTGTCAGATGATGAAGGACTAAAAGACAATGAAATAAAAGTAGAAGCGGACATTGAAGACAAGAGTGCTGATACAGTATCCAGAGGTAAACAAAAATGTAACAAGGATAAAAAAGAAAGATAGCATAAAAACAGTTCAGAATTTGTTACATCCCACGGTAACAGCAACGATGACCAAATTGCTATAAAGGGGACTCTAGTACTGACTAAGAATATGCAAATTTCATTCCAGTCATAAAATAAATCAAACTTTTAATATCTTTTTTTTTTTTACTGTTTATAATACTGAAATAAAAGACATAAAAGCTTTTATACATACCAAAAAAAGAAAGCTCGGATACTACATATTAATATTCCTCTATTTAGGACGCCATGGACTTCGTGTGACGTGGTCCCACCCTGAACTAAGTGAAATTATCCACGATAGAGTATGTATCTGTCCCATAGATGTGAAAACATAGCATGGTCATTATTATTAACAGCCGTGAACACTTCGAAAAGACAGACACTAATACCCAAGCAACTATATACTAAACTAAACATTACATTATTATTCTGAATGCTTGATTTAATGACGTCTTTTCTCTTTTCTCTGATGTATTTTCAGAATCATAATTACGAGTATATACCCATGAATGTTACTTCTTTAACTTACCACATTCAATGATATAGAATGAGTGTGACCATGAAAGCAACAACCAACATTTTTAACCAGCATGCATTTATTTCCACTTTGTATTACGTGAATTACATAGAAAAGCTCCGGTATTGATTGGTGCATCAAAATTCAAATAAATAATTGACTGCATATTTTTTCATAGATTCAGAAGGAGGTTCAGAACAGACCCGTCCACTCAAGTCCTCTTCACAAGAGCCATCAGAGCCCAGCACTCCAGGCCTCGAACCCGGCAACCGACGGGGCTCTCCACCAACAGAATCCAGATCAGACCACATCATCCAGATCGACCCCGAGGATTCAGAAGACATGCCTGAAACGCCAATCAAAACTCTATACATGACGAAGGAGGAAGACTCCCATCTTCAGAAACCTATCACCCCTACACCGAGTGTTCATTCTCAATCAGAACAAATTTTGTCCGCATCTGCTTTAGAAGCTCAGTATAAGCAGATGGCGCCTCAATTAACGTCTCAAAAAACTCCACAGCCACCGCCAGGGACATCCCAAAAGACTCCTCACAAAACCACGGATATAATCACTCCGAAACCCACACACACACCTCAACCAAAACCACCAGAACCCAAGCCTTCCACTCCTAAAGTTATTCCACCAAGTCCTAAGCCTTCCACTTCCACATTAGCTCCTAAGGATTCTCCTAAAAAATCATCTTTAGCTACCCCAAGGTCTCCAAGAGTTAGCCCTTGTCCTTCCCCTACGCCTTCTATGTCCTCTATGGCCAGTGGTAGGGGGAAGTCAAAAGTCACTGGAAAGATTGTATCGGGCTGGTTGTAAAATGTAATCACGGAAGATTATGTAATGGTGGGTACACACTGGTGAAACGTAACATGCAATGAAACAATTTACCGTACACATTGCTGCAATGTATCATGAAAGGTAACTTTGCAACAATTTCTCATGGTTTGGACGTCTTGCGCGCACGAAATGTGCGTTTCACGCGCACGCTACGAGCATTACAAGCCGCGCGCGGAGCGACCCTTGATTTGTCGGTTTTTCGAAATAACACAAAGGAGCACGTAGACGTACGCGGGAGGTTTGTACTGGGTGCGCGGTAAGAGCGCGCTATGCGTCCACGCTTGCACCGAACATGCAATGAAAGGTAGACTGATACATTTCATGTTACATTTCACCAGTCTGTACCCACCTTAAGATGCTGGTTCAAGACTTTCTGACCATTTTTTTTACATATACACTTTACATAGCCATTCAGCTCCTGTTTATAAACAAGTATCTATATTAAAAGAGAAACAAAACACCCGACTGCAGAAAAGCAGTTTTTGCAGTCTAACTTACGATTTCGTTACGCTTGATGCGCTGTTGAATATAAGTTTCTTGTGAGAAAGTATGCGTAAAACATATAATTCCTGATACCACGCTCGATGTATTTTGAAAACATAATATTTTTTTGAGATCATTTTTTGCCGCCAAAAATCCTTATTTTTTTTTTTTATATTTTGATGTACCCAGTGTTACTCTCACGACTAAGACGAATCTATTGACACCACTCACATAAAAATACGACAAGCCGTTTAGGCTCTAGGGCGTGCCAAAGAAATATGCATACATACATACATACATTCGAAAAACATAACCCTCCTTCTTTCGCAGTCGGGTAAAAACAAAGAGAATACAATAACTACGTAAGATAAAAATATGTCACTGGAGGCATTGACATCCATATCCAGTAGTCATTTTGACATACATATCTTTTATGTGTTTTTATCATAATTATAAATTCCTTTCGCATTTATTTTACCTCTGACATTCATCAATAAATTTTTTGCTGAGTTGGTATTACATGTGTATTACCAGAAATCAAAATGCCGTATTGGTAAAATAGCCTCAAAGCCCCAAACACGGGTGTTTGGGGCTTTGAGGCCGAGCGCCGTCGACCTATTTCAAATTAATTAATTTGTTAATTAGCTATTTACACCATTATGTGTAAACAATAAAGAGTTTATCTATCTAGTTTACCAACACTCACGTTTACCAACAAGATTATAGTTTTGTCTAGAAATCATGCAATCAGAGACACCTGTGGAAAAAAATGGCATTTAAAATCGGTAGATTAACAGATTTAAGGACATATTACACCACTCGATTTATCGTGCCCTATCGTCAGGGACAGCAGGATAATGTAATAAGAGACAAGGTCCCGATTTGGTCCCGATCTCCATACTTACCAGACAGTGATCCGATAGACAGGGCCCGATAAAAATATGGTAGTGTTAATACACCTATTGTTTATTAGCTGTATTCTAGGAATCATGAGAAAATCATTATCTTCATTTCAGTTACATCACTTGGGTGGGCAAGACGAGTCCAATTGTGGGAGTCACAGAAAAATTTATAATAACGATACTTAACACATGAGGTGAGCCAACATTAGTGATACAGGGATAGAGGTAAAACAACTACGACTGGGCTATATAATAAATACACCTAAAGATTATATTTGGTGTTAGACAAGTAAATACGTGGGTAGTTTTGAAATGGAATGGAATATAACATTAAGTTAACGACGCCATAGTGAGATAGATGTCATGAATAGCAATAATTAGTACAAGTAAGTTTTTTAGCATTTATTTTGCACTTTTATTAAATAAATATTGTAGTTCTTACGATCAGTAAACAGGTAATTGCCGTTATTGATTTTTAAGCTTTGTCTGTGTCGCTACAAGGTGGAAAAATCGGTCTTTTAGTTGAATGACTGGACTGGTCGGTATTCGGTTAGATTGCTAGGCCGATCGTTGGACAACAACAATGACGAACAATTTCCAATTATTATACCGAGAACCTCAGAAACGACAAGTTTGGTAGTAGTCTGTATTAATATCAACCCTTTTGTGTGGCTAAAGTTG
Source organism: Lycia hirtaria (assembly GCA_947563715.1). Classification (NCBI taxonomy): domain Eukaryota; kingdom Metazoa; phylum Arthropoda; class Insecta; order Lepidoptera; family Geometridae; genus Lycia; species Lycia hirtaria. Next base: position 25,185,545 of record OX387376.1, read on the forward strand.
TAACGGAAAAATTAAATAGTTTTTTTAATGACAAATATGTCTTCCAAGGATCAACAGTTTTCAAGTCTAAGCTCAATCAGTCAACTCAAACATTGCTCCGGTCTAAGCATCCAACTGAATGCCGGCGTTCAATTAAAGTCCTGACAGGCTGGTTTATCCATTCAGCGATGAAATCTGCATAAATATAGCTAAGTACCTACAGTGATCAGTATTTGATTACATCCTAGCACAAACACTTCTGCAAGTACCTAGATTCATAAAAATATAGGTACCTACCTACTCTAAAAATGAACCAATGTAAAAATTACGATGTTATGAGGGCAAATGTATTTATTAACTACATTAAAACAAAATACGAACTACACATACATAGCTAACTACTACACAAAAAGCAAGTAGATTACCCAGACCGGTAAAGGACTAAAGACAATCCAATTGCTCTAACCCATTACCAGTTGGCAGCGTACCCAGCATGCTGCTGCATGGAATTCCATACAAATATAAAAAACTGAGCTCTCCTTCTAAACATCATCCAATTTCGATATTTTTTATCTGATTCAAATCATAAATAAGGTTTGCTTTTCAAAATTTCGTTATAACTCTGAAGTTAAAAAAATTAAATATAGGTACTTCGAGCTTTCGAGCTCTCGAAGTAGCTGTGGACCTGGATTTAGTATTTGTGCTTGGAGTAAACAAACTCATCTAGTCAAGAGTTGCTAGTCATTTATTTTTTACGCTTTACACAATATTTTACAATTATTATGTCGATTGGGAGATACTAAGAAGAAAAGAGGTATTTCGTTTATTTCCAGTTACTTTCTTTTGTATTTATTGTACATAAGTCATTCTCTTTTTCCTCGTAACAATGTAGCTAAACATTAGCCGCCGCTTCGGAAAACGTATCGTGACTACAATCTTCAGAATACTAGATAGGTAGCCATATTATAAAACGCCGACGATACGTAAACGGACTTGAAAATATGGTCGCTCGCATGACTACCTATCCTATCTCGCATCAGACATTTGTTCTGGACCGTTTTTCGGTTCTGAGATTAGATTGTATTTGTCAAGAATATAAAAAATCAGTTGTTTTGCATACCTTATGATAGTAGCTTTCATACAAGTTGCTCACATTTTAATTTCACATTGATTGATGTTTTGCATTTTAAATACCTGTTTTTATTGTTTGAAAAATGAGGTAGGACCATTAGTCATACAAGCGATGATATGACATATTCTACAAATTCACTGCATCAAAAACTCAAAAAAGTCCAATAAGTACCTACTTATATAATAAGTATAACATTGTAGTCTTAAAAATAAAAATGTTGTACTAAATATTACTTATAAATTTTACTTATAGTCCAGTCAAAATAGATAAAAAATATATTATAAGTTGGCCATAATTCGCTTATAGCTGAAAATTGGTATAGACGTTAAATAAACCATTACTAATGAAATGTCAAAAATCCCCTTCGATCCTACTTCTGCAAAAAAAAAACCAAGGTCAAAGGTCAAAAATTCAGGTTTTTCCCCATTTTTAGGGTTCCGTACCTGAAAAGGAAAAAACGGAACCATTATAGGATCACTTTTTGTCCGTTTGTCCGTCTGTCCGTCCGTTCGTCCGTCCAGGTGTTAAGACCTGTATCTCGGGAACGCGAGAAGGTATCGTCTTGAAATCAAAACCATGTACGCAGATCCATAATCTCTTGCTGCAGAAAGAAAATTCAAATTTCTCAGTTTTCGTAAAAAAAAAGTAACAGCAATTTTTTTGCAGAAGTAGTATCGAAGGGGATTTTTGACAATTCATTAGTAATGGTTTATTTAACGTCTATCCCAATTTTCAGCTCTATGCGAATTATGGCTAATTTGAATGTCTATTTTGACTGGACTATTAAGTACCTAGATACTTAGTAGACTATTTAACAATCTGGTAACAAGTAAACATTGATAAACCGCTTTATTTTTGAACCATAGATACAATACTCACAATATTTTTATTTTCAAAAAAAATATTCTTAGTGAAAATATCTTGTATTGTTTCTTCTTGGTCTTAACCAATCGAAAATATACTTTAACCTCAAACGTGCATGTTACAGAAAATACACAAAGTTGTGTACAAAGAGCTTTTGAATTATTTTTATTTTTTAAACTGTCTAGGTATAAGTTAGGAATCTAACTAATGTCGTGCCTTTAATAAAATATTGGGATCAATAATAAAAATTAATATTTCACCATCGTTTCATTTAAATCATCAATTAATATAGAAAATTATTTTGCGTATGAGAATACGGGGCTTACGCTTATCTTCTCAAGCAGTGCAAATGTGCGGTGCGGTGGCTAGCGCTCGTATAAATGTGCGGTGCGGTGGCTAGCGCTCGTATAAATGTGCGGTGCGGTGGCTAGCGCTCGTATAAATCATACTTTTATCATAATTAAGAGAGTGAGAGAAAATTTGATACGTGTCAACTTTGAATTGCAATATTTTTAATAATTGCTTAAACTTTTGTGTATCTCTCTTAATCGCTGAAAAAATTACAAGATAAATCTTTTTTAAAGAGCGCGAGACAATTTTGGACCCTTATAAGAGATTAAAGTAAGCCCCGGTCGACATAACTTAGAAGTCGTATCGATAAAATTCGTACGCCTTACGGTTAGACTCAAAGCCTGCAGCACATTTTTAATCATATAAAATCACTGAGTTATTTATTTTTGTGGGAAACAAAATTGTTTATTTAGACAAGAGAAATGTTAAAAATCAACTACGATAACTTCTTAACTTGACTGAAGAGTTCCAAAATATATTGTTATCTATTGTTGTTTTTCTCTACCTACTCCGTCAGTCCGTCACCAATATAAATGATTTCTGAACAATCATTTTTTTTATATATTTCTCTATCTAAATAAACAATTCCGTCTCTCACTTTTCTAATATCTGGGTGATTTTATATGTTTAAAAATATTGTGATGCGCAAAAGAGACAGCTGCGCGCTTTAAGCCCAATCTGAGTCGGGAAGTGCTAGTCCCTGAACTAAACGTGCTAAAGTTTACCCACGTTTAGTTCAGGGACTAGCACTAGCAAAAAGGGACACGAATATTAGTAGGTCCTATTATATTATATTCATCTTGAGCTATGTCGTACTAGATATCTGTATAGCTTCTGAATTGTGTCGTATTATATCTACAAAGGTAAATTTTCTACAAATTTTAGGATCGATTGGTGTTTTACAAGTCTGGTGTTTTTAAACTATGGGTACGTTATTTAAACTGCTTGTTAAAAAAATACTTACATTTTTCGAAATGAAATGGTACGAATAAAAGTGTTAGCAGTTTTTTTTTTTATTCCTGTCCTAAATAAATACATAATAATTATAATATAAACGTAATATGTTTGTATAGATAGACCAAAATCAGAAAGGTGGCAAGCCGCAAACATGCCGAACTAAATTACCTAAATAGGAAGATTTCAAACTTGGATGGAATACGGCAATATCCTTGAAATCTAGTAGGTAATACCTCTTTCTAAACTTAATGCAAAATTTACATTTCTGAGTAGATATGGTGAAAAAATATTACTTTCTCCAGGTTAGGTACTAGACAAAAAGGTTCTAAAGTTTATATTGATAACCGAATACCTAATGTAGGTATCCTAAATGGACTTAGGTATAGCGCTTGTATAGCACTTGTAGAGCACTATAAAAAGCATCGTATTTCCCTTATTGTTCTACGTACTTATGCCTATTGACTCTTTTCTCTTAAATAAATTGGGCAGGAACGTTTTTACCCACAGAAGGATAAAGACTTGCCCCCGATAAGTTGTGAAAAGGGTTTCTTTGGTTATCTTCAGTTTTTCGCCATTAAGGCGTTTTGTTTCGCGATAGTTGTGAATAAGGTAAATTTAAGGTAACCAGTTACGGACGTCTTAGGAAGGGTCGGAAGGGTAGTTAGAATACTCGTAAATTTGACCTTAATAAATATAACGCTAATGGAATAATAATACCACTCTTGCAAAAATAAAAAAACGCGCCTCCTTTTTGTTTTGTAACAAGTAGGTAGTTAATTTTATTAAAAAAAATAATCTACAGAATGTTCATATAAATAAGTTATACAGTAGCTTTGTGCATACTTTCTCGCAAACACGTACACTCAATATCATATATGCGCAAAGCATAAGTTGCACTAGAAAAGTCGATCTAACCAGCCACAAGATGGACAGATGACCTCGTACAAGTGGCAGGGAGACGTTGGAAACAGGTCTCTTCCAAATATCTTATTGGAATTTTGCTTAGTAAAAATGTATTTTCCTAGATTTTTTTTAAACCTGCTAGATCCCACTGCTGGGCTGGAAGAAAATGGGGTTTTCTTTCATTTCTCACTCTCCGTTGTTGTTATTGCTACATTCTCCATTTTCCTACTTAAAAGTACATAAGTACTAAAGTTTAAAAGTGTTACAAGCGTGTTAAAAAAAAACAAACCAAATTTAATTAAAAAAATAATTTATTTTCGTATTACAATTGGTATAAAACAAATAATATCAATAAATATACAAGGATTAGACAATATACGTATAACTAGGCCTTGCTTTTTTTTTAATAGCAAAATGAATAAATACAGTGTCGCAAAAAATGGAAACAAAAACACCGCATTTTCACTTTCAATTAAGGAAGTTTCAACTTAAAATTAAGAAGCTTAAATTAGAAATAAACTTGATGATTAGGTAAACTTAGTGAAATTACAAAATGCTCCAGGGTAAAAAACTGCAATTATGCAAACAACATTATGCTAAAATAAAGCTTACTCTACAAAGTTTTAACAAACTTTACTATAAATTGAGAGAACAAATTAAATTAAAGATAACCTAACCTAACCAAAATTTAATTTTAGAAGTATTGATAAAATATATATATATTTCAATTTCAGCTGCAATGGCTTCAAATATGTTGTGAAATAACGTTGATCTGTCTAAATATCTTAAATGAGCGCACAAACTAGTCTCTTAAATCTCTAGTTGAATAAGAATAGTCTCTTGTCTTGACTCAAGCTGGTCGAGCGAATATTTCCAAGTGTGAACCTTAGGGTTTCACCCAATATACAGGTTTTGCCAAAGACAAAAGTATGTAGGTAAAAGACATTTATAAAAATACAATTACAGCGAAATGTGGCACCAAATAGGTAATTATATAAAAAAAAATATTATATTAAAAACCGGCCAAGTACGATTTTTTTATTTACTTGCTAATGTCAAAATAAAGGTAAGAACGTTTTTCCTTCTAGGCATGGAGCTCTAAAAACAAATTGAATCATGTTACTATTATGGCGGAAAAATGCAAAGCGGTCAATAAGGCGTCGTATAGGTCGGGAGACAACGTCGGCGGTCTATCAGACATTCACATTAGTCATGAATTTGACGCTCTGAAACTACACGCCCGCTCGTCTCGCGAGTCGCGGCCCTAACGCCTTTATTGATCGATCACTTTATCTCCGTTTCATATCTATTTTATATTTTTCAACATGACGAATTCTTTTTTGTTTTTTTTAATGACGCAGTTAAAAATGAACAAAGTTGGAAAATATGTCTATTTGTTGACTTTTGCAAATGTTTTAACTGACAAAGGCGAGGTGTATGGACACTGTTTTTTGTGTGTTGAATAATCCATATTGGTTGATGCGTCTGTGTTTTTAAATTAAAACTACGGGTCACTCACGTCTGTTTTTTGGAAAGACTTACATAAGGTAGAATAAACAAGTACAAGTTTAGAAAACTCAAAAACCCCCTACAAAAAACGTCTGAATCGATTTTGATGAAACAACTAAGAACACTCCCGACTAACTCAGCTTTCAAACAAAAAACAAACAAAATCAAAATCGGTTCATACGTTCGAGAGCTACGATGCCACAGACAGACACACACACACACACACAGACAGAGACACGTAAAACTTATAACACCCCGTCATTTTTGCGTCCGTCGGGGGTTATAAAAGAGATGGCGCAAAGCGTAATCAATTTCAAATTGTTCTAAAAGAACTTAAACTTACTTATTTTATAAAGTAACATAAACCAGATTTAACAAAAAAGTTGGTCGAGAAAACTTAGAACTGATTTTACATAACTGATTTTTAATAATCTATGTTTACCTTTTTACATGGTTAGGAACATTACAAAATAATAAAACAATATAAAGAATAGATATTAATATTCCATAATGTATCTTACCGAAACGCTAATAGCTATTTAATTTTAATAATGAACTAAAATAAGGAAATACGAAGCTAAAGTATATTTGTTAAACAAATTATGTTTTAATAATATACAGATAATATTTGTTATCAGGAGTACCACATTTCTCAGTCGGTGCTTGTTCGCAGATTGGTCTTTGCCTTCCACTTATTAACAATATTTGCTTATAGCCAGCCTTTTTTGTCTTCTGCTTAGTGATGATATTCGCTTCAGTTTTGAGACGATTTTGCCCTGTGCTTAATGGCGATATTTGCTTACGTAGCCCGAACGGGTTTTGTCTTCACTTATAGACTAATATAAATTGGTCTGCGTAGTTATTGATGATATTTATTTATATATCCAGCAGTTTTTTTTGTTTCAGCTTAGTTAAACATTCGCTTATATAGAAATCCAATTTCTTTCACTTATTTCTCATATTAGATTGTAATAAGATAATTTTTGTCGCTTACAGATCATTTCATAACCTTCCAAACTTTGCTTGTTCATTGGTATTGTACTTCACCTAAAACCAGGTAACTAATATCGGCATTATTTAGTGGTTGTAGTTGCTTACGGCTGTCCATTTCTTCATATGTAATCTTCGAAATTTTGAATATTAGTTTAATATATTTTTTCTAAAACTTGATGATGATTTTGCTGTTTGATAACATGATAGCCCGTCGATTAGTTGTTATATTTCCTTAGAATCAGTCAGGGTTTGCCTTCGGCTTAGTGATGATATTCACTTAGACCCAGTCCGGGTTTGCCTTCCGCTTAGTGGGGACATTGGTTTAGAGCCAGTCAGAGTTTACCTTCAGCTTAATGGTGACATTCGCTTAGAGCCAGCCGGTTTTCGGCTGTCGCTTGATGGTTTTGACTTCATTTATCTTCTGTCCAGCGCGGAGCGGCTCCGGTGAGGCGGGTGGGATTAGCTGTTCGGTGCTGGACGTCGATGCCAGTTTTTTGGGTGGCGGCGGCGGTGATGGGGGACGCTAGGAAAAGCAAAAAAGTGTTATTTTTATCTATTTCGAAAGATACGCTTAGTTTTATACTATATTTCATAGAGTTATAGTTTAATCAGTAACCTTGATAGTGTAAAATATTGCGGTTTCTATTTGACACCACTGGTTGAATCCGAACTGGTGACAAGTGCCAAAATAATTGTCATACCTTTGCTAATACGTGATTGAGACACAAGTTTCTAGTGTTCACGGATGTGTTTTATAATTCCTGATTTCCCAGTTATTACCACTATAAGAGTAATTTAAAAAATAGATAATTAATAATAATTGATTTTTAATTTAACGTTATCCAAAAATATTATATTTAAAAAACTTTTTTATACATTTTGTCAGGGACAAACTCTCTATGGAAGAGATAATTTTATTTAAGACTAGCTGCGTCCCGCGGTCTTACCCGCGTGGTGATCGATTTTGTTGTTATTGTTTACTGTATCCCATAGGAACTGTCAGATTTTATGGGATAAAAAGTACGCCAGATCCTTCTACATAGTATAAGTAGTAATCCTGCCAAATCTCGTCCAAATCCGTCTAGTAGTTTCGGCGTCCATCGGGCACACCGTACAGACAGACAAACAAAAATATTGAAAATTGCTGTTTTGACTTCTGTATCGATAGCAATTAGCAATGCATCCTCCAATCAAAAAAATTCGAAAATATTGAATGCACAGATTTTGACCCGTTACAGTCTTATTATAATTATGTATAGATTTCAGAGTAGTCCTCGCAGTAAACCTATAGCTAGTATATTAGTACCTGGTAGCTGTGCTATAAATAAATATTTTATTTCATTTTCATTTCATTTTTTTTATAAATTCATTTAGTAATTTTAGATCCTCAAAAATGTTGATGTTTGAGCGAGACGGACGATGGTGGAACTACAGACTCTTAATGAATTTCTCTCGATTGTTTTATGGTGTGTACCAATAAAGAGTATATCTCTATCTCTCTATCTATCTGTTAGTAAAATATGACTTACAATAGCAGATGTAGAAAGCTGCGGAGACTGCACCCTGGAGGGGGGTTTGGGCGGAGAAGCTGGTTTACTGGGCGTGCTTGGCGTTACTTCCATAGAAGGAGTGGGGGCGGCCGCCTAAATGGATATTCACAATATTACAAACAAAATAAATATGCTAATAAAATAATGTGCTAATATTTGACGGGCCCCATGGCTCATTGGTAGTAAGTTTGCCTTCTGAACTATAGGTCGTGGGTTCGATCCCCACCTAGGGCAAACCATTGTGTGATGAACATGGTTGGTTGTTCTGTGTCTGTGTGTTTACATGTATTATAAGTACAAAATATATATATATTTATTGATCAACACAGAATATGCAAAGAAGATATCAATTAATTTAAATATATTATCCGGTACCATTATAATATACCTGGGTAACTGTTTAGTTTGAACACTAGCATTATTGTTATAAGGTGTTCAGTACTCGATTTTTATTCCAAATAATCAAACATAATAAGTGGTTAATATCTGACCTAATTATCTTGAGCAGACACAAATAATGTGGACACTCAAACGACGCGCGCTGAGAGAACATGCAAGTCGCGCGATCACTGCGCAACGTGCTGTGACGTAGTTATGTGCGCTTGCGCTCGCTCGGTGCGTGACAGTGCGTACATAGAGGGCCTTACCGAAAAACGTTACTTAACTTTAACCAACGTCTTAAATTATCTGTCTTCTTTCCGCAAGTGTCATTACGTGTTAGCGCAAATTTGTAAAAATATGTTAAGCATTACTTAAAGTTAAATAACGTGTTTCGGTAAGGCCGAAATTCTACAATGTTGGGAAAAACTAACTGAGATTGTCTTAGTTTTTCTTAAATATTTATTTCTTTATACGTTTCGCATGACCTCTAATTAACATGTCCTTGATTATAGCTAGTGTTCAAACAGTCAACCTATGTACCTATATTTAAATCAATTAAGTTTTCCATAAATTTTGCTTCCCATGTGATTATGAGTACCTAGGTTTAAGGATGATTAGATTTCACCCTGTATAAAAATTAGTCCTAAGAGATTGACAGACAAAGTACAATGATTACTCGAATGCGGGTGAAACCGTGGGATATCGCTAGTTGATTACAGACACATTACACAGAGTATAGTAGACTATATGGGCACCTTAGGTTTGATCGGCGGTGGCGGAGGTATGGCGCCCTCGGAAGGTTTGATATCCGGAACTACCGGTCTCGCTACAGCAATCGCTTCAGCTGGCTTTGTTTCGGCTGGTTTTGTTTCAGCTTGCTTTGTTTCAGTTGGTTTTGTTTCAGCTTGCTTTGTTTCAGTTGGTTTTGTTTCAGCTTGCTTTGTTTCAGTGGGTTTTGTTTCAGCTGGTGTTGTTTCAGCCGGTTTCACTGCAGGTGGCTTGGTTTCACCATCAGTTTCGGTTTCAGTAGCCTGATCGAAAAAATAAATAGATTAACGTTTAAAGATTATAGATTGTGCCAGATGGCTTATTACTTTTTATTGTGATTCTGATAAATAGTGATAGTAATTCCCCGGTTTATTTGTATGGCTTTCTTTTATGCGGGAGTTGCTTCTGAATGTCTATTATGTAGCACGTAAAGCTGTTTGCGGCGCACGCGTCGTTTGTCTTATTGTCATAATATAAAAATAATATTTTTCATATTTATCGTTGTGAAATATTGTGTAATTATAGTTTTTTTTTTTAAAACGACTTCGAAATACGCAATTTTTTACTTAGACCTAGTAGCAGTGAACCTTTAGTGGCTGAGATGATGATGATGAGGTATTGTTCATCAGGGGTGGCAGTTACCTGTTCGTCGGCCGGTGAGGGCGGCTGCGGCTTCCTCTTGATCACTTTGGGCGGAGACTCGCCCGGCACTCGCTTCGCTTTCAGTGGACTCGGCTCTGAATGCCCAAAACTAAATTTATTAACTGCTAAGGTTACAACTATTTTTATGTGAGCCCTAGAACTAGAAAATAGATTTAAGAACTGACATATTATATTTATACTAAAATTATTTTTCCTTTGTTAAAAATTAGTGGGATTTATCTGTTATGATGAAGAATATTTAATAGCATGTGCTATATTTTTTATGCAAGATAAATCTGCGATCGACCACCAACTCGCCTCATGTAAAGCGACGGTGTGGCCGAGGATGGAGCTCGTCGCTCAAAATAAAAAATAACAATGGGTCTTTCCGAATAGATATAATCTAGGTGTCTTCAAACCGCGTGTGAATAGGTTTCTTCTAGGCACGCGCGCACCATCGTAGACCGTAACTGTCGCTTAACATCAGGTGAGTTGACGGTCAAGCGCAAGGCTACCGACGAATAAAAAAAACAAAAAAAAAACACGCTTACTATTACATTATTATTTTGTGGACAAAAGACGCTTACAATTACGCGAGCGTACATCGTCATCCATTTACTAATAAATAGATGTGAAATGGCTTCACCTGGTTGTGTGGTAGTTGGTCCGGGAGGCGAGGTGCCGGGTGCTGCCGGCAGCGGGCTGGCGCTGCGAGACGCCGCCGCGGACGGGCCGCGGGATGGCATCTGTTACACATTACTATACTACTTATATCTCACTTGACAAAGAGAATAGAACGCTACGCTGTTTAATAATAGAGGGATCTTTCATAGAGATAAAACAATCTATGAAGATATTTAAAATTTCGATTTGAGTCGAAATGTATGAAACGAGTGCGAAATTCTGTTCGTATTTAACAATTCGATATCTTTGTCAACTTGTTTTTTTTTATTCGCCGTACGGGCAGCTAAAACTGTTTGGCCATACTGCCTTTGTCAACTAAAATAAACGTAATATTTATTTACGTATTGTGATAAAAACAACTGTTGTTGTTTTGTTTTTGTTTATTTTGTGTGTTTTCTGTTGTGGTCATTTAGGTCACAATTAAAAAATATATCTATGTCCTTGTCTATTTTAATACGAATATTCGTCAGTCGTATGTTAGGAACCTTAACACCCTAACCCTATTCTAACTAATATTATAAAAGCGAAAGTAACTTTGTCTGTCTCTCTGTCTGTTTGTTAACTTTTCACGAATAACCGGCTGAACCAATCGTTATGAAATTTGGTACAATGTGTAAACAGTGTACCGCAAACTGAAAAAAAAAAAAAAGTTGTCAAAAACAGTTCAAACAATAAAAGAATAAAGAATGGTACAATTAAACCTTCACAGAATACTTATATCATACCTACACAGAAAAAATACAGATGATTGAAAACCTTTATTTTTGAAATAATAATGTTAATGTTAATGCTAATGTTAGTCATCATCATCCCAGCTACAAGAAGTCCAGTGCAGGACATAGCGCCCCCATGGATTACCAAGCACAGCCGGGTTTCTCACGGTCTGCAACCAGCTTCCTGCCACTTGTATGAGTTCGTCTGTCCATCTCGTGGCTGCTTGCCGAGGCGTGGACTCCACTCGAGAACTTTAAGTAGTGACCTGTAGCGTAGTGCGTAGTGGAACTGACCTTGACAGCAGCAGGGCTGGCGGCTCCAGGCTTGGGGGTAAGGGGCCGACTGCGCGCGTCACCAGGATTCAGCAGGGGGCCGGAACCACCTTCACCTGGAGAAGAACAATCTTATTGAAGTCGCTTTTACGAAAAAAAATATCTTGAATATGAATACAGAAGCAATTTTTAAATGAAATACAATTTTTCCAGTGTTATTATAAATAATTATAAATACTTAAATGAATCATTTTGATTCCATAAATTTTGGTTCCCATGTGATCAGTAGCATGAGGTACCTGGGCTTAAAGGATGCTTATTAATTAAATTAGACCCCCTTTAAGCAAAGCTACAATAAAATTAGAAAACTAGGCTTTTTAACGAGACCAGACCAAAGATAATAGAACGCCACGCTGTATAATAAGAGCGGGAATATCATAGAGAGAAAAAAAAAATGGAAATACCTATTTCAAATTATGATTTGATCGAAATATTATATGAAACGGGTGCAAAATTCTGTTAGAATTTAATAATTCGATATATTTCAGTTATCATTATCAACTTGATTTTTTGTTCGCCCTACGGACATGCTAAAACTGTTTGGCTATACTGCCTTTATCAACTAAAATAAATCGTTCAATATCATGCCCATTACAATTTCGTTAATCGTGATGGTACAATACCAAGAAAACAACGAAATGATATATATTTGGCAAACTGTGAAGAAAGTTTATGTCTGAATTTCCTATAATATTTGTCTTCATTAGAACTGATCCTTTCCACTTTGGAAGAATGGACTACAGAGACAATAGTCAAAGATAAAAAAAATGTGTTGAGGTTTGTGTCAAACAGTATAAATGTAATTTTTCGCAACTGTTTCATACATTTTGTTACCGTCTTATAAACACATGTTAAAATATTATTCACTGAATAAGGACTTCTCACTTTCTGTCAGACAGGAACTGTCACGCGCGAAAACGGAACAAAACACTGTTTAACTAAAATGAGCATATTCAGTGTTCATAAGTATGACGGCAAGTTTCTATGAAGCTACGCTAGACTGTGTCCAGACGTTTCTCCAAAACAGGCTGTCCCCACGTTACCGGGTGGTTTCCATGGTGACTTGGGTCCGGCAGCCTCGGGTGGCTCGTGCACTTCCTCGGAGAAGTCCTTGATGAGCTCCAGCAGCGTGTGCCCCGGACTCACCGGCATCTCTATCGGAGACGCGGCTCGGGACGCTTCTACAACAACACTATACGTTAATAACCTGACAAGTGCAGGGTAGGGTTCCCAGAGTAAGGTTCCTAGGGTAGGGTAGATGTGGCATGTTCCAGGCCTTTTTGTTTGATACTACTAACATAGATAGATAGATAAACTCTTTATTGTACACACCATAAAATTTACAATCAAAATAAATTAATAATAATCGGCCAAGTGCGAGTCGGACTCGCGCACGAAGGGTTCCGTACTATCATCTATAATACTACAAAGTTTAGTTCTGTTTATAAAATAACGAGAAATCAACGAAATTCCAAGTAGTAAATTGCAAACTTATAGGTAGATTTTCGATACACATCCGGGCAACACGACGACGCTCGCGCGAATACGCGCGGCTATGGCTCGCTCCGTGATGTTACCTCCCCCGCTACCCCGCTAAACCGGCGCTCGCACCGCGTTTAGATGCACGGATTATTTTCCTTTTGTGAGTTTTTATGTATTAGATTAGGTATTTATTTTTATAGTTAATATATTTCTAAATATTTACTTTCAAATATTCAAGTTTCTACCTGTTAATTGAGATCGAGTAAAAATTGCTTAAAAATTACGTTTGTTGTATGGGAGCCCCCTTTTAATATTTACTTTATTGTTATTTAATTATTTATTTTGAAAGGTAATATACAAGTAAATATTCTGTGAAAATTTGAAGCGTCTACCTGTTACCGTTTTTAATATTGAGCAAAAAAATACGAAAAAAACACGTTTATTGTATGGGGACCCCCCTTAATATTTTATTTTTTTAAATTTTTAGTATTTGTTGTTATAGCGGCAACGGAAATACATCATTTGTGAAAATTTCAGCTTTCTAGCTATCACGGTTTATGAGATACAGCCTGGAGACAGACAGACAGACAGACAGACAGACAGACAGCGAAGTCTTAGTAATAGGGTCCCGTTTTTACCCTTTGGGTACGGAACCCTAATTAAAAACTAGTGTAACAACTGGCGGCCTTATCGCTAATAGCGATCTCTTCCAGGCAACCTTAGGATGGAGAGGAATGAAAAGAAAGTAAAATGACGGGGCGTGCAGTAATAGAGAGGGGAGACAAAAATAAAATATATAATAAAATAAAGTATTATAATCTTTTACATACAATATTTAAAGATTTAATTATATTTAAAGAATAGACATACATTCTATTTAATCTACACACTAATACTTACGATACAAATACTATAAATATAATAATAAATATCATAAAAATAAAATAAATAAAAAAAACCAGGGAAAGCGAAAGAATAACAAAAATAACTAAAAATATAAAAAACGGACAAAGACAATTTTGAATAAACACAGTCAGTATTGACACAGTGAGAGGTTATATAATTAAATTGAAAGGTAATACTTCCAAACTTGTTCCTTAAACGTAACGAGGGATTGAGCTTGCCTAATAGGAATAGGTAGTGCATTCCACAGCTGAACAGCCTGGAATGCAAATGATTTCCCATAAAAAGTTACGCAGCGTGTGGAAGGAGATTTGAGGGACAGGGTGTGTTTTGACCTAAGGGGTACGCAATGAGAGGAATGCCAGTAGTTAAAAAGTTCTTTTAAATAATATGGGGTGGCAGGGTTAAAAAGGATATTATACAGGAGACAGAGGATATGAGCATTCCGACGAAGGCGAATTGGCAACCACTTGTGCTTTGCACGAAACTGGGATACGTGACATAACATATTGATGGATTTCGCGATTTAAATGGAATGTATACGAAATTCGTCACTCCAAGTACATTTTATGAGTTGGTCGACTAGAACTCGTCAACTTGAAAAGTCTACTACTGATACGATAAGCATTCTACTTATATCTGTCTTTTTTACCGACTTCAATAAGAAGGAGGCTCAATTCGGCTTTTTTTTATGTCTGTAACTCCATAATTCCGTCATTAATAAGCCGATTTGAATTTTTGTTATATTTTGGTAAGGATATACTTTCAGATTGGTCCCATATAAATTTCATTGAAATCGGTCCAGTAGTTTGCTTTTCAAAACGAAACTGCGCATTTTGAAGTCGGTTTTTTCAGATTTTTACAATATAATTATATTCCATTATACTCGTATTGCCAGTTTCTATTGCCGTAAGTTTTTTTACATATCACACACCAACCCTTTAGCCAGCATAGATCACTACAATATGATTATATCATATGCAAGATGCCTTGTGATTACAAGGCATATTGCATATTTTTCAAGCTTGTTCATAGGTTGCGTGGCATCCTCCAAACAGGGAATTCCAGCGCAGCTATTAGCAGCGCAGCAGAGTGTGTAGCGTTTTAGGCTAGTCATGGTGGTTTTATGGAGTATAAACATTTCAGGTCGGACAACTTCATTGTAGAAAATAAGTAGGTACCCTGACCAGTAGCGAAATAAAATAAAACACTGAAAGTATAATATCGTATCGAATCGTATCGAATCGTATCATCATCATCTCAGCCATAAGAAGTCCACTGCTGGACATAGGCCTCTCCCATGGATTTCCAAAAAGATCATCTGCCCATCTCGTGGCTGGTCTTTCTACGCTGCGCTTGCCGTTGCGTGGTCTCCACTCGATCTGAACAACCTACCTGGTAAGGGTGAACGCAGCACCAGTTTGCGCGCCTCTTCCATGGCTCGCTGCAGGTTCTTTTGGTTCTTGAACGACTCGCGACTGCGGCACCGACCAATTTGAGATCTATAATAAACATTCTACTCATTAGTAAGAGATACATTACAAAAAAACAGAGAATTGAAGTGGCAGTGGGCAGGGCACATATCACGTAGGACTGATGGCAAATGGAGCTAAATAATTCTCGGGTGATGACCACGCACTAGCAAGCGCAACGTAGAGATACTAGCCACAAGGTAGACAGAGGACCTCCTACTAGTGGCAGGAAAATGCTGGATGCATGTCGCTTCCATCAGTTCTTTTTGGAAATCCATGAGGGAAGGCCTAAGTCCAGCAGTAGACTTCCTGTTTTTTACCTGTACAGACGAGTACAAAAACGATATATACCCAACCCATAGTAGGTTGGGTACATATTATATGGTTTTTATAAACTCCGTTCCAGATCCCCTCTAAAATCAACCTATTTACATCACGCCTGTTTTCCCTTACGGGGTGGGCAGAACATTAAAGACCATCAGGCCATTTGAAGCCTAATTTGACCGTGGTTAATAGAGAAATAGAGACCGAGATAAATAAAGGGAAAGATGTAATATTGGCTTGCAGTGATAGGGGGTCAGCCCATCGCCAACATAAACGCCAATTTCTCTCAAATCCCTTAACTGACTTTTACAGTACGCCCGGGCAGAGAAACAGCTGGTACATTCTACGTTTTTCTTTTTCTCCCAGTCCAGCATGGAAGAGATCAACCTATTTAATCCATTTTCAGAATTTCAACCTAAGTATGTAGCAACACTAGCAAACTTAGTCCCATCGTCACAGAAATAGTAAAGCTTCAGTGACCAATACTTACGCCACAGTAGCATTCAGAGTCTGTTCCCATTTCGCGTTGGTAGTGGAAGCGACGGCCATCTTAGCGATCCTCCTGAACCGGGTCAGGCCATCTTCGTTCGCATTCTTCTCCTCTTCGTCCAAAGCCACAGGAGCCACCTGGAAGTCCTTCATCAGGCGACGCTCCCATACTTTCATACGTTTGCCCAGCACAGCTGTTAAAAAGTATGTAATTAGTGCAGGATAAATATAGTCCTTCAGCTCTGTGAACTTGCGAGGCTGACACACTGGTGTATCAGCCTATGCTAGGCAACATATGGCCTATAATCGGTTTTTTATAAGAGACAATAGATAGTCGGTCAGTTAGTCAGACAGTCAGTCGGTAGACAGGCTAGGCGTTTGACCACAGATCACCAGATCAACCAAACTTTATTTACTCTTCTCTTGTCTATCAAAGATACATATTTTTTTTATTAATTGATAGGCTTACGCTTGACCGCCAGCTCACCTGATATTGAGGGACGCTGCGGTCCACGATGGAGCGCATGCCAAAAAGAAACTTATTCTCTGTGATTTGAAGTCACGCAGTTTATATCTACCGGAGAAAACCCACTCGGGTAGTATATTCCACAATTTAGATGTTTGAATAGTAAAAGTGGAACCAAAATATTCGAATTTTCGGGATACCCATCATAAAGCGATGCCACTTTTTCGTGGTTCTGACAGCATGCATAACCCATCTCGAAAACCTCTAGCAGCTCATATCTCAACGCAGTCACTACTTGGACTTGTTAAAAACATCACGCTATTATTTTTTTCTGCTCCAAAATGAAGAATTGGGACGGACTTCAACTTGTCGACAATCTCATACTGCTTTCCCTTTCTGCTCTATATTGAGGAAAAAAGACAGGCTTACTCTTCTCCGTCCTATCAGTGAAGGAGACATCCATGCCATTCTTCTCGAAGACCTCGAGCAGCTCGTATCTAAGCGCGGATACGTCACCCTTCAGCTCGTTGACGTCGTCCTCCGTGACTGGTTCGTCGTCCATCTTCCTGTGCATGGCGGACACGTATCGCCACACTACGGCTCGCATGACAGCTGTGTAGCGGACGTCGAGCTCTTTCTCTTTCTGTTCCTGGGGGAAGAAACGAGAGAAAATACTAAACAAATGAGATTGCTACTGATGATAATTTAGATTTTGGGCTGTTGTATTTTTTATTGACAGTCTAACCACCTCGTATGAAGTCTTATATGACAGGTACTTATTGAATTATTGAAAAAACAATTTTCTATAGGTACTGTCACCGTGAGTAAATTTGAATCCGTATTAAACATTGTACATAGGTATTTTCGTTTCGATGTTTTCCTAAAAGAATAGTGCTCAATACGACTGGTAATTAATTAATTAAATAATTTGACTACTATTTTTTTGGAGAAAACTTTAAGAAGTTTCGAAGAAAGCAATGTACAATGTTTGAAACGGATTCAAAGTTACCCACGGTTTTATATCGATATAAAATAGATACAACATGAAAGGGTCAACCTTTTACACTTTTCATACGTTTTCACTATTTATATCATTGTTTATTCAAAGGCAAACAAATAATACGGCATAAAGTAAAGCGCGGGTTTTCAAATTGTTTTTTGAAGCCAACATCACAGGCTTATGGATACTTTTCATGTTTTAGAAGGTTTAGGTACGTTTTTCCTGCTTTTTTACCCTGAAGCTACGGCTTACGTAAAACACACATAAATAAGCAGGTAAGGTAAAATGCCACTTTATTGTAATGGGTATTTCCGAATATATGTAATCTGAGTGTCTTCAAATCACGAGTGAATAGGTTATTTCTAGGCAGGCGCGTTCCATCGTAGATCGCAATTCTCCTTTATTTTCCATTCAGCACGAGTTTGTGCTATGTCAGAAGATGTTTGTGATATTTTGAGTCCTTTTTGGACTGTCGTCAGCCAGATTGATGCCTCAAAACTCCGTCATTTGTAATCCGATTCAAAAACAAATTGAAAGGACTTACTTTCCGATTGATCCCATAGTGTTCTAAATTTGATAAAACTCGGTTCAGTAGTTTAGTTATTAAAACAAAATTGCATATTTTGATGCCGGTTTTTAGGGTTTCTTAGTAAACAAGGATCCCTTATAGTTTCACCATGTCTGTCGACAGCTTTGCTCAAAGACTATTAGTACTAGGAAACTGTAATTTGGTATGGATATTGGATATACATATTAGTTATGCCAAAGAAGTCGCAGAATAAAATCTTGAAAACATATTTCAGTACCTCTCGTTCAGGTTAAGTGGGGCTGATTTTTTTTCTCATCTACCCATCGTGTGGGGTATCGTTGGTTATGTAATTAAAAAATATTGGGGGTGTGCGAAAACTATTTATTAATTTAGGGATCCCGAAATATTGAGTTTTGAAGTGATAATTTTTGTTAGAGTCAAACGCCGCTTTGTGCATGGCACGACGCACACTTGGCCGCTTTTATTTAAACTATGATAATTAACGAATAACAAAAAAAAATTTATGGGCTAATTTTACATTTGAATGGCCTCATGGCTCGTTGGTAGTCTGCCTTCTGAGCTGTAAGTCATGGGTTCGATTCCCACCCAGGACAAACATTTATGCTGAACATGAATGTTTGTTCTGTGTCTGGGTGTTTGATTATGTATCATATGTATGTATTTACAACAAAAAAAAGTATATATGTATTCTATCAGCCATCTGGTTCCCATAGTACAAGCTTTGCTTAGTTTGGGGCTAGATGGTGTTGTGTGAAAATGTCCTCCGATATTTATTTATTAAGAGTGATATTTTTACACTTACCACAGTCTTCTCCTTCCTCTCTTTGTCCTTCTTCCGCAGGCCCAGCATCTTGAACATAAGTTTGGGCGTGGGTAGGATGTTGAACGGAGGCGGTAAGGTAGCGCTCTCTTCGAAGTAGCTCATCCAGAGCCGGGTGCGGGCGAACTTCCATTCCACGTCTGAATGTTCCTATATAGAATACCAATACTCCTCGATTATGATACAAGTGAGATAAGTTTATTTTTACAAACGAGTCGAGAAATGTACCGTCGTTGTATGTCGTATGTTGTATGTCGTACCATTGTCATTGTAAAAATCAATTCCGCTCATAATATGTCATACAACGTTTATCAATACAATTATTATTGTGAGAAAACAAATATTATAATAAAGATTGAAAATCTTTAGTTAGCTTACTGTTTTTATAACTGGTATATAAGCTGTTGATGTTCCAAAAATAAATAAATAAATCATCGTTTATGAAGGAATTCCGCCATCGAATTTTTATGAATGAAAATTAACTTGGTCAAATTGAATTTTTTATCGAATATTTGTGATGTTGTTGTTTAGTTTTACAAATGACGATTTTTTATAAGTTCTTGCAGTTATTTTATATCTTCAAAATTCTTGGACATTATCACACGGGTATGTGCAAGCGAGAATGACAATGGTCGTACTACGGACTCTTAATATTGACCACGAAAGAACGGTGACGGAACGGTCTAGTGAGCATAGTCCCATACTTTTCAATACAAAGAATAAAACCAACAAAATACTATTAGACCCATACATTATTGTTCTGATATCGTCAAAAATATAAAAAAGTGTATTCAAAGTAACCCACAATTACAATATTTAAACTATATTTAATTTTTAATCAACATATATTAGGACTGTCATTTGTGAACCTTGTTGCAATTTAGTCCGCATTTAAAAGGCAAGATTCCTACAAAGCCAGTTTCTTATAACGAAAACTTAATTACTTCTACACTAACCGAGATTTTACCTGCGAAAAATTATAACAGATAGGTATCTACATATTTATATTCGGGCGCGTCTGAGAGCTGGCCATGAAACCGTTCGAAAGTACCCTTCTTTCGAACGCTTTCATGGTGAAAGTGAAAACAATAATAATATTATGTCCTTGCAAGAATTATGGCCCGAACCTTGATCTTTTCTTACTGCTTTTTTATTTTTTCTGCAATTAAGACAATAGGGTTAAGGATTGACACAAAAGTTGAAATAATTAATAAAAAAATCATAATTCACAGTTGGCTCGCCTCGACCTTTGTCCGAACTTTTGTAGATAAAATAAGATAAAAACTAGCGCGAGCAAAGTTTGAACGGAAAGAACAGCCCATAGTTACCTCTAGAATTACCTATAATGCGATCTTATTAGATTCTGGCCTTACGGGAATTTAGCCGTGTAAGAATTTGGCCACATAGGAAATTGAAGATTTACTCACATCAATCATAGCATACGAGTTGGACATCATGGCGATGAGCAGATTCAGAAGCACAATGACGTTGATCACGGAGTATGATCCAAACATGAGCAGCCCCCAGAACCGCGTGTAGCTCTTGATACCAGCCAGCTCGAAGTTCTCCAGGCCCACCATGCCGAAAGACGCCCAGAAAAGAGACTGCGACGCTTCGAACACACTGTTAACAAGTGATGCACAAATAGGTGCATATATAATTACTCTCTCCCTTCTCACAATGTGAAGATAGACTACTCCCATCTGTGGGACAGTTTATATATAACTATAAACTGTAAAACTATGTGATCGTTCGGGAACACCTAGTCAGTCTTCGGATGGGTGACCGTGAGTGGTATTTCTTTCTGAGCGCTACCGTGGGTCGGATGACACGTTAAATTGTAGGTCCTGGTTGTTCAGCAATCGTCAAGCCAAGTCAGAGGCCTTTCGGCGGCTTAATAACTCTGACAATAGGACTGGCCACTCAAACGAGCTTACTTTTAACTGTAAAACTATAAGTAAACTATAAACTGGCCATTTTTTTTTATTAGTATCAGTAGTTTTTTTTACTGGTCCGGTTGACCGAACTAATGATGGTGTTTTGAAGTACTCGTATTCTAAACTTGTAGTTTTTGCGATACTTTTATCATTATTACTACAAAAAAATGTAGGCCGGGATAATCGGTAAGTGAGGGCAAATTTCACGTTCCCTCGCACATCAAATTCGGGAGGTAAAAAGTAAAGGTTGGCTGACCTTCAACAAAAACCTAAAACAACTAAACGATTACAGATTAGGTTATATTTTAAAGGTTGCTCATAAAGCACGTAAAATCACCAATATATGTATATTTAGCATTATGAGAATTCTAAAAAACTAGACTAACCACATATAATTGAAAAGTCTTTATAGAGGGCAATTTATTTATTCCATGAAATCTAGAATTATGCCAAGCGTCAAACAAAGTAAATGAATACAATGTAGACAATTAATGAAAAGAAAACTAGAATTAAAGAATTAATATCGTAAAACAATAATTAAAGTTTAAGTATTTTACAAGTACATATTAGATTTTAAAATTAATTAAAACAAAATTATCACCATTAATTAAATAATACGCTTAACTAGCAATCACTACTGCAGCGATCTACATAGGATTCATAAAGCCATAGTTCTTTGAAGTCACATAAGCGCGCGGGCTTTGGTTGTGTTTGTGTCCATTTACGTGACGCCCGCTGTGTCCATCGAGCACACACACACTAATGCAATGTGCTAAAACACTAATGCTACACGACTACTACATATAAATATTCAGGTATTGGTATGACAGAAACCGGTCAATCGTTCAAACATTGGTATGACAAAAATCGCTCAATCGTTCAAACATTGGTATGACAGAAAGCAGTCAATCGTTCAAACATTAGTATGACAGAAACCGGTCAATCGTTCAAACATTGGTATGACAGAAACCGGTCAATCGTTCAAACATTGGTATGACAAAAACCGCTCAATCGTTCAAACATTAGTATGACAGAAACCGGTCAATCGTTCAAACATTAGTATGACAGAAACTGCTCAATCGTTCAAACATTAGTATGACAGAAACCGATCAATCGTTCAAACATTGGTATGACAGAATGCAGTCAATCGTTCAAACATTAGTATGACAGAAACCGGTCAATCGTTCAAACATTAGTATGACAGAAGCCGGTCAATCGTTCAAACATTGGTATGACAGAAAGCGGAAATGACAGAAACCGGTCAATCGTTCAAACATTAGTATGACAGAAGCCGGTCAATCGTTCAAACATTGGTATGACAGAAAGCAGTCAATCGTACAAACATTAGTATGACAGAAACCGGTCAATCGTTCAAACATTGGTATGACAGAAAGCAGTCAATCGTTCAAACATTAGTATGACAGAAACCGGTCAATCGTTCAAACATTGGTATGACAGAAAGCGGAAATGACAGAAACCGGTCAATCGTTCAAACATTAGTATGACAGAAACCGGTCAATCGTTCAAACATTAGCATGACAGAAACCGGTCAATCATTCAGGCATTGGTATGACAGAAACCAGTTCAATCGAAATCGTTCAAGCTTGCATTTACTCACGAGCTCCGCTGAAGGACGGTCTACGAGGTTAGTAGTTACAGTCACTATGATTTTTTGACGATAGTTTTTCTTTGGCGAATTATTATTTTTGTTATTATTAGTAGCATCAAAAAGAAGTATTGGATACGCCAATTAAAGTGACAACAGTGAGCGACCGACCGTTACTCTGGCTGATTGACGCGGTCAGTATTCCTGTTGTGTGGCCATGTATTTTTTATGTTCCATTATTGTAAAATGTAACATAAACAAGTATCAATGATAGAAGAAAAACAAAATACCCGACTGCAGAAAAGAGGTTTTTGCAGCCTAACTTATGATTTCTTTTAAATTTTGATGTACCCAGTGTCACTCTCACAACTAAGACGAATCTATTGACACCACTCACATCAAAATCGGTCAAGCCTGCATCAAGTTTAGGCTCTAGGGCGTGTCAAAGAAATATACATACATACATACATACACTCGAAAAACATAACCCTCCTTCTTACGCAGTCGGGTAAAACCACAACGAACTCAAACTTAAAACGTCGCGACGGACGCTTGATCGCGTGACCACTTTGTCTGACCAATCCCTACTTGAAAGAAATCTAATGAGGTTTCAGTACGCGTGATAGTCCATTGTTTCTCTCAACGTCATGCAGTCTACTTCGTCAATCTTCAAGCTGTTCATTTTGACGTTGATATCTTCCTCGAGCTGTATCTGAGTTTGCAGCAAGTAGCGTAGTGACGTGCTCGCTTCGAGCAGCATCTTCTGCAGCTGCTCGGTGCTGTGACGCAGCATCTCGCACTCATAGTACAGCGTTTGTCCTGCAGTATCACGAACCAACTCCGCTCCAACTCGCTGCGTTCTTCTACCAAGTCTGGTGTGAGCTAAAGCCACATTCCCTTCCTTATCCGCCAAAGCTTTCTGCAACTGCACTATATTATGCTGCATATCGCATATCTTCTGCATCGTCTCCTTGTGCATGTCTTCCAACTTCGCTTTAGCCGTTTTAGTTTCCTTTATTCGGTGTCTGAAAGCGTGATTGCATTTGTTGTACGCTTCGCAGAGGTCGTCGATCACTTGTTTCAGAAGCGTATCAATGATCACACGGATAGGTCTCGCGTTGGTGACTTCGCGAGCGGCCATTTTGATATTATTAGACGAATACTGGTTGTACTCTTCAGGTGATATGTTCGAAGGATCCAAGTTAGCGTAACCTTCATAGACGGACAGGCTCATGTCCGTAGGTCTCATGGTCAGAGATCTTTTATCGATGTTGATCGCGACCTGCTTATATTGAAGGTCACGGTCGATAAGATAGCGCGTAGAGCGAAGACGTCGCATTTGCTCTTCTAGTTGTTCCAAGACTCGCTTCAGCAACGCCTGCCCTCCGAGGATCGCGGTTATCTCTTGCTGGAGACACTTCTCCACATCATCCACCACCAGATCTATGCCGACTCTTCCGTCTCGAAGCATTAAGCATTTCCTGCAGATATTTAAAGCATTAGATGAAAGCGACTGGAGGCAGTCTTGGAGACGATTCTTGTAAACGCTCATAGCTTCCAGCTCTAGGCATATTTCTTTTCTTAGTAATTGTAGCTCTTTTTTGTTAAATTCTACGTCTCCGACGCGTTCTTCGAGCCGTCTATCGCTGGTGGCTTTCATTATCTCCGTTCTTTCTTGAGTTTCATCTCGGAGCCTCTTGCTCTCCGCGAGGACTCTGTCCGCGAGCTGCTGCTGATCCTCTGTGTTCCTGCATCGCATCTCGTTGCTGAGTTTCCATTCTGCAAACGAGAACTTGGGAGCTCTCGGTGGTTTGCATACTAAGGCTTGTTCTGATAGCCTCGTGGTGGCTATAGGCGCACCAATAACGTGTCTAACTCCAAACTGAGGTTTAGGCATCCTCAATAATTTCAATTATTGTGCCAAGTAATTAATTTTTGGCTGGTTTATAAAGAAACAAAGTAGCACAAAAGTACAACCACGTTGGAAACTTGGCGAGAAATGTCGAGCAAATTGACGAGCGTGACATTTATTGAATATTGACAAAACAGTAAAAACATTTCAAAGTTCCCTTGGCAACAACATTCTAAAATTAATCGCAATGGGGTCGAATATAGGTAAGTAGGTTGAATGCAAATAGGTCATGCATGACTAGGTATTAAGTTTATATAAACAACGTCCTTAATACAGCAATAGTGAAAATAAAGAATAAGTAAGTACCTGTATTATAGTAACTACATAATATAGCTTGGTATAGTTTTTTAAATAACAGATACTTTAAAGAACGTTATATATTTTATAATAATTATTATCAAAATCAATCAGTAAATGTTGGAACAGTAAATTTCCCTCCTTTTTGTAGGAAGTTTGCTGTGTTTGTGTGTGTCCTTGTATATTTTCTTTTTTTTAAACGATAATTTATAGGCTTGCGCTTGACCGCTAACTCGCCTGATCTGATGTTTATATTCATTCGAAGGATTTTTTTATCAGCACAACATAACCATAGAGATACTATTTCTATGAACATTGCTTTTTGCTGACGGCATTTGAAACCTCGAATCTCTGAAGTTGAAATTGATGTCAATGTCAAAATACTTAACATTGACAGACAATTATATTAACATAATAATATAAAACATTCTCATAGAAATACTAGTTCTAAACAAATGGGAGATGAAGCACAGTTTGGCGTACAACACAAGATCGGGGCGCCGGTGGCCACTACGAGACTCTCAGAACAAGCCATAGTATGCATACCGCCAAGAGCTGCAAAATTCACCTTCGCCGAGTGGAAACTTAACAATGTCATGCGATGCAGGAACACTGAAGATCAACAACAACTGGCCGACAGAGTCCTTGCAGAAAGTCAGAGGGTTCGCGATGAAACCAAAGAAAAAGCCGAAGTCATGAAAGCCACCAGCGACAGACGTTTAGAGGAACGTATAGGAGACGTAGGGTTTAACAAAAAAGAACTCGAAATACAAAGAAAAGAAATATACATGGAGCTGGAAGCTCTGAGTGTCTACAAGACCCGTCTCCAAGATTGTCTCGCATCGTTAGGAGCCAATGCTCTAAATACCTGCAGGAAGTGTTTAATGCTGCGAGACGGAAGGATCGGAATTGATCTCGTGGTGGATGATGTAGAGGAATGTCTTCAAAGAGAGATAACCGCGATCCTCGGAGGGCAAGCGTTGCTGAGAAGAGTCTTAGAGCAACTTAACGATCAGATGCGACGTCTTCGCTCCACGCGCTATCTTCTTGACCGTGACCTTCAGTACAAGCAAGGAGCGATCGATCTCGACCAAGGATCTTTGAATATGAAACCCACAGACTTGTGCCTGTCTATATACGAAGGTTACACTGACTTGGACCCTTCAAACATATCAGCTGAAGAGTACAATCAATACTCGGCTAACAACATAAAAAATGCAGCCCGGGAAGTCACCAGCGCGAGACCTATCCGCATGTACATAGACACACTTCTCAAGCAAGTAATCAACGATCTCTGGGAGACATACAACAAATGCAACCACGCCTTCAACGAACGTATAAAAGAAACCAAAATAGCTAAAGCGAAATTAGAGGATCAGCACCGGCAGACGACGCAGAAAATATGTGATATGCAAAACAATATCGTAGAGTTACAGAAAGCTTTATCACAGAAAGAAGGAAACATCGGTTTGGCGCATACTAGGCTTGGTAGACGAGCTCAGAGAGTTGGGGTCGAGTTGGTACGTGATCCCGCGTCACAGTCATTGTACTACGAGTGTGAGATGTTGCGTCACAGCACCGAGCAACTGCAGCAAATGCTGCATGAGGCGAACTCATCCCTGCGCTACTTGCTGCAAACTCAGATACAGCTCGAGGAGGATATCAACGTCAAAATGAACACTCTGAAGATCGACGAGGTGGACTGCATGACGTTGAGGGAAACAATGGACTATCACGCTTACTGAATGCTTGTTTATTTTCTTATCTCTTTGCTATCCCAAATTTTCAGATTGGAACTGCAACGCCGCTGGAAATTTCACAAAGATACAAAACAGTTGAGCCACTTCAGCAGCTATGCATTTACACATCATTTACAGCTTGCACTCGCAGTCTACAGCGTAGTTCAAAATAGCAGCTTTTTCTTACACAAGCTGATTTAATAATTTTATAACTTTCTAGATGTTTTACTGAATTTGTGCGAATTCTTAAATGTTTTTTTTTTTTGTTAAATAATTTAACAATTATAAAATGACTCATTGCATGGTATTTAAACTAAATTCTAGTTTAAATATTTCGACCTTACCTGTTTAATAAATTTTTGAATAAGTACTATAAATCGTTGTTGTTTCTCATTTGATATATAAAAGGCGTCGTGGTTAAATCCTTATTTATTGTAGATAAGCACAAAAATACTTTGAATTAACTTTACATCAAATGGGCATCCAAATTCAAATTACATCAGCTGGAGAACAATTTATAAAACTGGATTAAAAAATATTGGGTTGTAGCTGCATCATGGAGATGCCGTGTTTGATGTGTTTACCGTGAATGTGTACGTGACCTTAAAATGGCGACGTTTCCCCGTTCACCGCGCGCAATGCGTTACAATCCTTACTCAATATAACGAATACTTTGATCAGTTAGCGGTCGAGTGGCGTAATTGAATTTTGAGTGACTATAGGTACCCACTATTCTACGCTTCGCTGTCGTCGTGCGACACTACAAAACTAGCTTCACTACTGTCCTATCAGTTACTCTACCACTCGGAACTCACTTCCCGAAGCTTCTCCACTTCATGCAAGAATCCCCTGCATTGTCCCAGTCTGGCAAACCTCCAGGTAGCACGTAGCATTTGCGCTTCTCAAGGTCAGCGAAATACCAGAGCAGTTGGTTTAGACCTATGTGTTTTCAAACACATTAAATACACTCCATGTGGCAGCGTTTTTATGGTTAATAATCAAAAAATCGGGACGAAACTCTTCATTTCTACTTTAGGTTGTGTACCGCTTAGATATGGACTAAACTTAAACGCCTTTTAAAGAAGCCCCGTCCGAAGCCTTCCTACAACTATACATACAATGCTGAAGGGCTATTGCACTGCGCACCATGCAATAGAACTTTCAAGACAAAATTTGGTTTTGCCAGCCACATGCGGGCGCACAACCGAATATAGCAGGGTTCGCCGTTGACGGGTACGTCAAGGAGGACATCATCATCAGATATAATTGATGAATATCTTTAAATGTGGTATCTTCAAATCGCTATTGAGTCATTTACTTAAAGGAAAGCGCGCTTCATCGTAGACTGCGGTCGTTTAACATAAGGTAAGTTAGAGGTCAAAGAAACTGTTGTAAAAATAGGAAGTTTTTAAGAATCCATAGTCCAATCGTCGCCCGTCTCGCTCGCGCATTTTGAGATATAGAATGACTGCATGAACTTATAAAAAAAATCTACTAATACAATACCAACAAATATTTAGCTTATTTTACCTTCCTATTTTCTTAAACGGATGCTCTTAATAGAATATTGGTATAGTACACTGCAAAGGGTATGTATACGACCAGTAATTTAAAGTGTACAAAACGTTAGAAACTATTCCAAGAAGTTATTGAACGCTCCTCGTACCTAAGAGCTGTAAAGACGTGTCACTCACCGCAAGCGAAGGCGAACAGCACCAAACTGTAAATGAAGAAGAACTTGACGATGTCGATGACCATCCGTCCGAGGGAGATCTGCAGCGGCCCCAGGTGCGGGTTGATGGAGAACAGGTGGACCAGCTTCAGAGCACTGTCCAGATTATTCAAAAGTTAGTATTAAAGAATGAAGACAATGAGCAAAAGACTAACAGAAACTTTTGTTCTTTTTTAGAGTTCCGTACCTCAAAAAGAAAAACGGGAGCCTTACACGCTCACGGTTGTCTAATGTCAGTCATACTTAACCGGTTTTTAGGGATCCGTAGTAGCAACGAGGAAATCTTAGACATTTACCATGTTAGTCGGTCTATCTCCCTGTCAGTCCGTTTGTTTTTTTTTTTTACTCAGAGACTATCAGCCCTACATAAACGAAACTTGGCAAGTAGAGGTGTTTAGTGAACCGCTACAAAATTCCTTGGTTTCAAAAAAGTAAAAAAAGGCGTGCCACTTCATACATAATAATATAAAGGAGGGATGAAATATTTTTTCAACCCCACCCTTCGTGTGGGGTATCGTTGAATAGGTATCTTAAAATAAGACTAAGGTTCCATATATCATTTTCTTCTCAGAAGTAATGGGGCTATAACTCACACAGTTATAGCCCGCCAAAAGTTAAAAATTGTGCCCCATTCCATGCATTTCTAAAATATTAGTAACAATTTATAACTTTTAGATATAGCTAAAAATAAGTGAAGTACTAAGTCGTTACGGTACAGAGATCACTGTTTTTTTTTTCAAAATGGTCTTAACAAACAATACTCGCCTAGCGATCATCTTTTAAAATATAACATTAGCTACCATATGCGTGTTTCAACACGCTCTTGACTTTTTTTGTTGCTAAAGCCATGGTGATTTATAAACATAAATAGGCCTAGGGAAGTGGAAAGAAGGGAGTACTTGGCCGGTTTTTATCTTTAATACCTGAATATGTTAGCAGCAGCGAAGAGCCCCTCAGCAATGAGCTGCGGGTCGAAGGCGTCCCAGTTCTCCCTCGGTATGAACTTGGTCTGCGGGTCGCGGCTGATCTCAGACACCTGCTGCAGGTAGGCGGCCGTCCGCAGCATGGCCACGTTCACGTACAGGAAGTTGCGCGTGAAGTCGATGAAGTTCCACATGTTGCGCAGGTACGACCGGATGCCTTCGATGTAGATCTCTTGAGTCTCTTCCCAGATGAACCCTGCGGTGGGCATGTCGTTTGTGAACGGTTACTTGTCAAGTTGGTAGTTATGGAAACCACGCGCCGGTAACCGCAGCGAAAACCTTATTTTGTTTTAATAACCAAAGTATTGAACCGATTGTGTGATAAAATTTTATGGGACTACCTCTAAACTATTACTTACCAAATAAAAGAAGAATCATCAAAACCAATGTGTAACAATAAAAAACCAATAAAAAAAGAAGAATGATCAAAACCAAAGTGTAATATATAAAAAAATGTGGAATCGAGAACCTCTTCCTTTTTGGAAATCGGTTAAAAATAAAATAAAGTAAGTAAGTTCGTATAGACTAAGTGACCAGCCCTAGTGTCAGAGTTATTAAGCCACCGCAAGGCCTCTGACCAGGTCAAACATAAATAATCTCACAGGATTATTTTCATTCATAAGTATGACTAATCAGTTTATTCGTAAGGTCCACATATTTACGTTGCTATATAATAGCGTCTCACGTTTCACTGTTTGAAAATGTCTTTGTAAACCACACACAATAACACCAAATGTAGCTCCTACTGGGTTCATACGACATCCGATACACTCGCTTCGCTCAGCCGAACGTCTTACCTAACACATAAACAACGACGAACAGCTCCAAGTAGGTGGGTCCGTTGCCACGCTGCTTCAAGAGCTCCTTCTCCAGCTCCTTGACCATCCATTCTGGACCGAACAGCTGTATGGCTTGTACCTCCGCTCTTTGTGACACCAGGATCAGAATCACTGCCAACAAACAGCTAGCTATATCTTAAGGTAGGGTTCCACCAGTGTGCGGCACTGTACTGCACAGAGTAAAGCACAATGTTTTTCTCGGTGACTCTCGCGGGCAAACATTAACAAAATGTGCGCGCACTCTATCGAACAAACCGATATAATAAATGCACTTTGATGCTCAGGAGGAGTTTTGCACAAAATGTTCGTTAACAAATGTTCTGAACACAATTTTGGTAATACTACCTGTACCTCCACATATTATTATTACAAAAAAGTAACCTATACGACACCTCACACATCAATATCATTAAAGCCGTTTAGACTGTAAACGCTCATATATATATACATACATACATACCCATATACATACATACCCACATACATACATTCGAAAAGCATTACCTTTCTTACGCAGTCGGGTAAAAAACCATTACTCACATAGAAAGAACAAGTAGCTGGAGGCATGTATCAAGAACTTCATGAAGGGCTTCCGCATCAGCTTGCCGATGGAACAGTTGGGCGCCACCATGTACAGGGAGCAGTAGAAGGGGAACAGCAGCGCCACGCGGCAGATTATCATGATCTTCTCCATGGCGGTCTTCCGCCGGAAGCCTGGCACGCCCTCGTACCAGATCGCTGCCAGCAGCTGCTGGATGTTCGGGTGGGCCACGAACTGGAATACATTACACATTTGGTCAACTTTGGTCAATTCTCTAGCTTCCTGATTGATATTTTATTTATTCCAAAACAGGCCTGCGTTTGGCCAATAACTCGTCAGATCACTCTGGTGTTCAGACCAGTTCCTGTCTACGATGGAGCGCGCTTGCCCAGAATATACTTATTTCAGGAAGCGCTTTCCACATTTTGGCAGTACGCACAATAAAAGTGGATCTACAGCGTTTCGTACGTTTTCCATAGAAACTTTACTAAAATCGGTAAAAAAACACATTGTTTATAATAGTTCTCCCAACAGGAACCCACAAACACACAAACCTAACACAATCTTACTACCACTAAAAGTCCAAAAACCTTGCTACCAAAAAAGGAAAAAAGTCATACAGCTTACAATTGAGTATTTACCTTTTTCTGCTTGAAGTCTATTGCCAGCTCTAGCCTGGCCAGCTTCATATGCTCTCCATCCACGAAGGCCGGCTCCTCAGGGTCGTGGTTTAGGATAATGGCGAGCTCCTGAGAGCTGCGCGACTGGTCCAGCAAGTCTACCGCGAACTTCTGCGCTTGGCGCCGGAGCTCTAGGTATTCCGCCTTGGATTCCTAGCAACAAAATCATCATTTAGGTTTGAAAAAAGAATTTGCTATGAATACAATAGTTTACAGGCAATAGTTTCAGCCGCGTTCGGCGGTCTTCTTCAAGGAGCAACGCCCACGTTGTAACATCTCGAGACCGGTATGGGTCATCGGTTTATTAAACATAATATTGCAATGTTTTCTGGCTGAAAAATAATTTTGAACAATTTAATTTAGGCTATTAAAGATAAATTAGAAGTTTATCGGAATAATACTTGTGCCCCGTGATTTTACTCGCTTCCTGCGGATACATTATTTTTCGAGATAAAAGTAGACTATGTATTATTCCAGGGTATTAACTACGTTCATACTTAATTTCATTGAAATCTGTGCAGCCATTTGAGCATGAATAAATAAACACACATAAACACAAACCGACTATCCCAATTATAATATTAGTAAAATCTTCGATATTCATTAGTATCTACTCATAAATCATTTTAAGAAGTCAGATTTATATGTCGGCAGCGATGAAATATAAAAACATCTCTAGAATTATTGTGATATTCGAAGCGCACGCGCCGCGTACTATGAGTCGGCGACGTCGATGACAATAGCCGACGGGTAACAATCGCGATATAAACCTTAGAAAACATTAATAGCAGACGGGTCACTCGTTTCGGATAGCGTGTCTAGACGTATTCTCTATAAACTTATAAACTACACGTCGGATCTATTGCCGAACCGTTTAACTGAGTCTGTTCCTGAGGTATGGGAGCGGCACGGGAGGGTTCACATGTAATAGCAACGCTGACGTCACGCGTCATTTGATGTACCGTAATATAACCCCTCCCGTACCGCTCCCATACCCCAGGAACAGACTCAGTTAAGCGGTTCGGCTATAGTTTCTTAGCTGACAGGACAGATCAGATATAATCTGTAAAGAAGTGAAGAGCTATGAGAGACGCCGAGGCGAGACCCGGAACTCTTTCAAGCGAGACAAACAATGACGACATACACTCCTATGTGCTACAAGACAAAGTTTAAAATGAAGTGTACCTGTTCAGCGAAGGCCAGGTTTCTCAGCTCCCAGGACAGTTGGAAGGCCGTCAAAATGGGATCGGTGGAAGAGAGAGCTATAAGGGAGGGCGAGGCTAGAGCTCGGTACTGGTTCAGGCGAGCGAGAGAATGGCGGAGCGAGTCTTCCGTCGAGTCGCGGATACACTCCTCACAGCCGCACCTGCAGAGAAAAATGACAATAAGCAACAAACGACTACGCAACAAATTGATTGACTTTGGACTAGTCGCAAGAATCACAGACAAATCGCGCGCTACGTTTACTCATAACAACCAACCCAAAACTATAGCCTGCTCAGCTATGTGAAATGTGAAACGCTGTGCCTTGTGTGGCACTCAACTGCGCTGGTTACTCAGATATATTAGATTTTAAATCTCGTTATACCCGGAAATTTCGCTAAAACATTGCTCTTCCGATTCTTCTTTCAGCCCAATAGTTAAAAATAGTTTAAAAACCCCAGACACATAACAAACACGTATGCTCAAAAGAAATGTTTGTCCTGGGTGGGGATCAAACCCACGACCTACAGCACAAAAGGCAGACGTACAACCACTGATCCATGAGGCCTGTCGAGGCTTATCGAGACAAGAAGAATACAGGTAGTTTTACGAGGCTACCATATCGTATGCCAATTAGATGCTTATCTAAACCTATCAAGAAAAAATGCGAGACCAGTGACGTCAATCCAATGGTATCGACATTGTTATGTTCTGCCGTTTTGTTGTACTCTAATCATATTGAAATACGGTCGGTTATCCCACGCACTTGACATCATGGGGGTTGGGAATGGCCGCTCCTCTATCCAGCAAGATCTTGATGATTTCGTAGTTGTTCTTGTGAGCCGCCAACATCAAGGGGGTAACGTCAGACGTGAACATAGCCGTGTTCGGATCCACTTTCTGCCAACTCTGTTACGAGAAAAACAGTTTATTTTTTAAATAAAATTTGAGAGACTAGTTGAGGCAATGGAGTTTGTGGACATTTTTAATTTACTGTGCAGATTTATTTGGTAGTAATTGATAATCCAATCATACCTATGGAAATGATATTAAAATTGGAAAATGACGAAGATTCAGCAATATCATTATATCATATTATGCAAAAACGTTCGCGATCATTCGTTATGCCGTCTTTTTTCACCATGAGGTTGTATACGCAGTGACGTAATCATCCTCTCGCTCACTCCCGTGTACAAATTATTATCAATGTATACTGTGATCACACACACATAACTAC
The DNA here is from genome assembly GCA_947563715.1 of Lycia hirtaria. NCBI lineage: Eukaryota > Metazoa > Arthropoda > Insecta > Lepidoptera > Geometridae > Lycia > Lycia hirtaria. The sequence goes on from OX387376.1 coordinate 25,219,516, forward strand.
TGATTTAGTCGCGAGTATGCTGTCACGTTCCGACGTCACTAACCGTAACCGCAAAGCGGTCGTGTTTTAACCGAGACAAAAAAGAACTCCAATATCTCCTTTTTAAGCTATTGCATAGCTTCTATCGCGGGCCTTGAGCGTGGAGACCGAATCCAGAAATTCCGTAACGAAAATAACCTAACACACCGCGCGTAAAGCTATTATGCAATAGCTTTACCGCGGCAGTCTCAGAGTGCCACACGTCTTTTTTTTTTTATTTGAAAAAATTTATCTCCACAGACTTCAGGGTCCGTGCCTTTTATAAGATAATACATTTTTTTTTTACTAGCATACAAGAGGAAAGTTGGTTTTTAAATCATCATCATCATCTCAGCCATAAGAAGTCCACTGCTGGACATAGGCCTCCCCCATGGATTTCCAAAAAGACCGATTGGAAGCGGCGGTAATTCCTTTATCCAAAAATTTTAACATGACAATAGCAAAATGATGGAAATCTGTGTCTAGGATCGCTCAAGTGACTCACATAAGGCTCCCCCTCCTTATAAATAAGCTCCTCGTGCTCGAGCAACAGTTCGACCGCCTCCACAAACTCTGCGTTGATGGCCTGCAGCAGCGCGTCCCTGGTCTCCACCCCCATGATGACCAGCAACTCTACCATCTCCAGGTTCTCTCCATCTATCGCGAGGGTCAGGGCGCCGCGACCCAGCGAGTCCACGCAGTTGATGTCGATGTGCTTCTGCCGGTGGGCTTTTTGAAGGAGTCTGATGATATATAAAATCAGGGTGTCCCAAATAGATAGGTAGTAAAATACTTAATTATATAATTAGTAGTCGTTTTGACTACTAGACGTTTAGGCAAAAACCAAAACATACGAAAATACTAGGTACAATACAATGATTGACATAGACGGAGTCAAAGTTACCCACGCAAAACAATAATACTTTTAGATTTTAATGTTGGTTATTAATAAATAATCTATAATTCTATTCATTCATTCTTCATGTAGATGTTTTTTTTTAATTTATTTTTGTATATGACTGTCGCGAAATGGTCAATATTGTCAATAATATCTGGCAATGTATTTACTTTACTTTCGTATCATCAAATGCGCAACTTTTTGCCAATAGAAAACATGATTTATTTTATAACACAAAGGACTCCGACTGTGGAAAGTCATGCGTCAATAACAATCCAATTATAAAGGATACTTATGTAAACAAACAGTAATTAAAAGCCGACAGACAGGCTTAGTGAAAATGTGTCAACGTAATGTCTGAATATATTTTGACCAAGTTTTTTTGTAGACTACCCACGTATTTAAAAACGGTAGAATTTTCCCGTTAAACGTTTTAGTTGTTTAACAGAGGGGTTCCGAAGATATGACTGAATGAACTTATAAAAAAAATCGTCGTTTGTAAATCTAGAAAACAACATCACAAATATTCGACAAAACTTTCAATTTAATCCAAGTTAATTTTCATACATAAAAATCATTTATAAAAATGATTAACGCAAAAATGACTTTAATGTGTGAAAATTAACTTGGATCAAATTGAAATTTACAAGTGATTTTACTAGAATTATTCTAAAGAATGCATTTATAAAATCTTTTACAACAATTTTACGCATACTTTCTCACAAAAAACGTATCAAGCAAAGCGAAATCGTAGGTCAGACTGCAAAAATCGGTTTTCTGCAGTCGAGTATTTTGTGTTTCTTTTAATATGTATACTTGTTCAGTATAAGCCTTGTTCAAATACAGAAATTCGTGAGCGATACAGCGGCTCTATTTAGTATTTGTGTAAGATAACTTAACTTCCTTAATTGAATATACCTCTTAACATTATAGTTGTCTCCCCTCTCCACGGCAAGTAGATACTTCTTCTCTTCTAGGGTGAGCGACTTGGGAAGGGTCGGTAACTCCATCGGTTTCCGCATACATTCTAACTCGGGATCCCCCTGTATAGGCAAATCATCACGGTTAGATAGAGATCTCTCAAATTAGCTTAAAATAAAACAAGCACAGCAATTAAAAAATGGTGGAAAGTTAAAATTCAAGCAGTGTTTTACCTTTGTGAAAATCCTAGTGATCATCGTAAGTAATCACAACGTTTACAATAATCTAAGATTATTAAGAATATATCGCGTCAATTTAACTATCGCTAATGCGCGTCATTGCTTGCATGAGTTATTATATTTTTTTTTTATACAAGATAGATCTACGATTGACCACCAACTCGCCTGATGTTAAGCGACGGTGTGGCCGAGGATGGAGCTCGTCGATCTAGAAGATATCTAAAATTTTATTAAATATATTTCGGCTTATGTAATAAATAATAGAAATGAGGTATGAATTTGTCCATCATCCATCCCGTGGTCCTATGCTGCGCTTGCCGCTTCCAATCGGTCTTATTGGAAGTCCATGAAGGTGGCATGTGTCCAGCAGTGAACTTCTTATCGCTGAGATGATGATGATGATAGAAATACTGACGTGATAATATATATACTTAGTCTGGCCATAAATACTGTTACAGTTAAAAATAAGAAAGATATTACATTTGAATTTGGAATCTGTCATTTTTATACGATTGTTCATTGAATTTTCTAATTTTGGCACCAATACATTGTACAATATTTTGCGATATTAAAATGGAGTGGGGTGATAAAGAGAACCGAATCGCTGTGATTGCATTACACAAAGTTGGTATGGAGCCAAATGCAATTTTTAAAACTCTCCATACGCTTGGTATTAGTCAAATGTTTGTGTACCGGGCTATTAATAGGTACAATGAGACCTCCTCTGTTTGTGACAGAAAAAGATCTGGCCGTCCACGTAGTGTTCGTACGAAAAAGGTGGTCAAAGCAGTAAGGGAAAGAATTCGAAGAAATCCTGTCCGAAAGCAAAAGATTTTATCTCGGGAGATGAAGATAGCACCCAGAACCATGTCGCGTATTTTAAAAGATGACTTAGGACTTGCAGCCTATAAGAGACGCACAGGTCATTTTTTAACTGATAATTTAAAAAACAATAGGGTGGTAAAATCGAAACAACTACTGAAGCGGTACGCAAAGGGAGGTCACAGAAAAATTTTGTTTACGGATGAGAAAATCTTTACAATTGAGCAACATTTTAACAAACAAAATGACCGTATTTATGCTCAAAGCTCTAAGGAAGCTTCCCAATTAGTCGACAGAGTGCAACGTGGGCATTATCCGACTTCAGTGATGGTTTGGTGGGGTGTTAGCTATGAAGGAGTGACTGAGCCATATTTTTGTGAAAAAGGTATCAAAAAATCGGCACAAGTGTATCAAAATACCATTCTTGAGAAGGTAGTTAAGCCCCTTAACAACACCATGTTCAATAACCAAGTATGGTCCTTCCAACAAGGCTCGGCGCCAGGTCATAAAGCTCGGTCCACGCAGTCTTGGTTGGAAGTGAACGTTTCGGACTTCATCAGAGCTGAAGACTGGCCGTCGTCTAGTCCTGATCTTAATCCGCTGGATTATGATTTATGGTCAGTTTTAGAGTATGGCTTGCTCTAAACGCCATGATAATTTGGAGTCCCTAAAACAATCCATAAGATTGGCAGTGAAGAATTTTCCCATGGAAAGAGTGCGTGCTTCTATTGGTAACTGGCCTCAACGTTTAAAGGACTGTATTGCAGCCAATGGAGACCACTTCGAATAAGCTTTTATATTTTAAATTGTTTTATATTTATGTATTAAACTAACACACTGTAAAAGTAATAAATATTATTTGCAATAAAAAAATATTTTTTTCTTCGTGACAATATTTATGGCAAGACTAGGTACTCAATTTGATTGAGTATAATCTTGAATTTTCGGAAAGATTGCGATCATTTTATCTAGATACCTTCTTATTTACAAAAGTTCAGATATCAGATAAATCAATAATTAGGTTAAGTTTGTTAGATTTCTATTTATTACGCACAGACACTTTCTTATTACACAGATTCGGTTAACAAACGACTTGACAGAGAGCTTTAGAGATTATTATAAAATATATTTTGAATAAAATTAGTTGTCTGTAAAGTCGGTTTACGGGCGATAGTTTAACGTGACAACGTCATAACAAAACATTGATGAAATGATGATGATGTAACGGGACAATGAGCGTAACGCGTAACGGGACAATGAGTCATACTTTTTCGTGCGTGCAGCCGGCGTTCATCGATTTATTAGACGTTGTCACGTCAAAAACAAATTTAGTTTTTGGCTAAATGATATTCGCTATTTCACAAAGAAACTATACTTTATTATTTTTAATTCATTTGACATGTGTTTTAATGGCATATTTTTAATGTTTAATGTCAATTTTTATTTTTCGCTTATTATTAATGCATGCTGACTTCACCTGTAATTATTGTGAGATTAAGCTGCATTTTATTTGTATGATTTTTATTGTCAATGTATAGATGTACACAGTGTAGGTGATCTTTATAAATAAATAAATAAACAAATAAACTTAGTACTCTCTACCGAGAATTCGAGTCACTGATAAACACCATAGAGTAACGACCTACGTAAACCTACGGCAGGGATGGCGAAAACGGAATAACTGAATGGTGCTTAAAGACTAGAGAGTACAGAAGGGGCTATGCGTCTAGCAGTAAAATTAGGTTCATGATGATAAAACTTACGGCTTCTAGATCCTTCTTTTCCGCCATGTTGGTGGTACCCCCAGGTGTCCCTGGAGCAGCGCACGCCCCCGCAGACGAACTGTTTATCTGCTGGCTATTACATAAAACCTCAACATATTAGAGAACACAGTGGAATCCGTACAGAGCGATCGACATGACGTAACATACAATTTGAAATCGCCAGTGAATACATAGGTTTCTTCTAGGCAAGCGCTCCATCGGAGACCGCAACAGTCGCAGTTAGCGATCAGGCCTATTTTCAAATTAAAACAAGGATAAGTTGAGAAAACTCAAAAACCCCCGACAAAAAAAACTGAACCGATTTTGATGAAACATAGCTAAGAACACTCCCGACTATTTCACCTTTCAAACAAACAAAAAAACAATCAAAATCGGTTCGTCCGTTTGGGAGCTACGATTCCACAGACAGACACACACACAGACACGTCAAACTTATAACACCCCGTCGTTTTTGCTTCAGGGGTAAAAAAAAATTTGATAAGTATATTGTACTATCCAGATCCACAAACACCGTATGATTTGTTGTTATTTTTTTACTCAATACTATTACCTATTAACCTGCATTTCGACCCGATTCGTGATAAAAATCTGTGATAAATTTTTTCATAGATTTTCTAATATTTTTTTACAGTAGACTGATCTACAATGGACCATCAAATCGCCGAGGAAGAAGCGTGTAATATTGAGTCTTGAGTCCTGAGTCTTGTATCTTGAGTCCCGAGTCTTGAGTCTGGGGTCAGAGTGCCGAGTCCCGAGTCTTGAGTCATAAGTCCCGAGTCCTTAGTGTTGAGTCTTTATTTTAAGTCTTGTCTTGCCTACTTTCTAATTAGTAATGAAAAGCGGAGTGACCTACGGGTGAAAGACCTATTTAGAGACTCGATCTATTGACGCACGAGCGTAATCTAATGCCTAAATAGGGGGTACTTTCGACCCTTGTATACTAAATAAAAAATAAATAATAAATATTTGTGGACATTTCACACACTACTATACTATACATTAACATTATTGTAACATTATACTATAGTCCCTAAACTCGGGACTAGTGCTGGCTGGGATACTACCTCTTGACCTGAGAATTCAGGAAACAGCAGCGCTGTAGTACGAGGCCAAGAAGGGGGTGTCACAGCCAGGGCTAGGAGACAGGGAGATAGAGCGGAGAACGCCGTTTGAAGAAACTCCCCACCCAGCCGAACATATAGAGCAGCAATATAAATGTCTGGAAAACCAACAACAAGTGGACACACAAGCAACGGAAGCAGTTAAAATATACACAGACGGCAGTAAGATTGACGGAAATATGGGTGCGGCACTGTCTCTATGGAGCAATGCCGCCGAAACTAAAACCCGAAAGTTGAAGCTGCCGTCTTACTGCACGGTTTTCCAGGCAGAATTGTTAGCGATATGCGAAGCAACGAAGGAAGTTCTCAAAAATAACGCGGATACAACAGGAATCTTTACTGACTCTAGATCCTCACTAGATGCCATTGTCAACGTCCGCTGTCTCCATCCCCTCGCAGTCCTAGCCAGAAAAAACATAAATGATAGCCAAAAACTCAACAAACAGATTAATCTTTACTGGATTAAGGCACACGCGGGACTGGAGGGGAATGAGAGAGCGGACCAATTGGCAGAGGCGTCTTTACCTATGGTGCAGGGTGTGCGGCGCACACGGGCGCCGGGTCTAAGGGGGCGCCGAGCGCCCTCTAGTGCGGCACCTCCAAAGATGCGTCGTCACTCGCGGCGCCGGCGCTCTCAAAGACCCTGCGCCTGTGTTTATGGCCGACGCCGAGCGCGCGGTAGCAAAGCAAGGCGCGCCACCACAAGCTACTCCTTTTCCTACTCTACACAATAACTTTTGTTTCAACGTGAAATCATCCTTTAAACAGATAGTTAAAGATTATATTGGCGTAATGTCGCGTCGCTACCAAAGGCGCGTGCCGGCGTTGCACCTGTTTGTTTTGATTTGTTTGACAATACGCCGACTATCATTGCTAAATCGGCTGTATTGGAATGCTATAAAGTTCAAATTTAAATTCCCAGGGACGTGCGGCGGTCATTTTCAAAGGCTTGTGTACGCGTGCCGCATTTTTTGTTTTACCGCTACAGCATAGTTTTGCGAAATAAGCCTTGATGCAATTGGATTAACTATCATCTTTGAGTAAACATGTAAATGTGAAGTAAATCGGTTTTTCTTTTGATAAAAATTATATAAAAGGTAAGATTTGGTTATTTGCTTGCACAATTATTGCGACAAGCATCGAGGTCAGAGGTCATCAAAAATAGCCAGCGAAATCCATGAAAAAAAAACAACTATCGAGGTGCTATCGAGTGATAGATAGTGATATCGAAGTTAAATACCCACGACCTAGGATTTTTCATTTGTTTATCCTACTGCAGTGCGGAACAAACAACGGTAAGTTAAAGTGCTTTAATATGTTGTACCTACTAGTATACTTACCTACTTAGGTATTTATTTAGGTCTTACTTTTACCTAACCTTTGAACAACAAACTACTTTTTTATTTAATTTATTTATTCTGTTTGATTGCCTAATACCTTCATTAGGCAATCAAACAGAATAAATAAATTCGACGTTGATTGATATGTGTCATAATTATAATATATAATACTTAGTCCAAGTTGCAACTATTTCTCTGGGCCTATATTAATTTACATTGATAGTACTTTTAGGTGCCTATACTTAGTTTATTATTTATTTTAGATGTCTGATGGCGATGGAAAAAAGAAACTTTCTGGTGCACAAAATCGAAAAAGAAAGCTGGAGAAGGAATTGTCTCTGAAAAAGAATACATGTTCTATTAAAAAGTTTTTTGTTCGACCCGGTCCATCCTCGGACGAACACCTGGAGACAGAGACATATGAAAACCAAGATAATTCTACAGCAGAACTCGTCCCTTCAACGTCGCCGCCGCCGCCGCCGCTGCTGTCTTTGTCGTCGGTAGTCGAAGAAGACGAAGAACCTCCTAGTGCCGAAGCGTCCCCGGAGAATATACTTCGAGAAGATGTAATGAATGATCTCGCGTTATGGCCACAGGTGTTATCCGATAAACAGAGAATGTTTTTGATGGAGCGTGGGCCAGTACAGGTAAAAGTGGGTTCATATCCTTCGAATAGTTCAAAAAGATCTTTTTCAAATGCTTATTATACTAAAAAGATGTTAAATAATGAAACCGTTTTAAGAAACTGGCTTGTTTACTCTAAGTCAACTGATTCTGTTTATTGTTTTTACTGTAAACTTTTTCATGCTGATGCGACTCCTTTTAATGGTGAAATAGGTTACAAAGATTGGCAGCATTTGTCTACTGCTATAGAACGTCATGAAAAGAGCTTAGGGCACCTATCATGTCTTAAGAAACAAATTACGTTGAAAACTGTTATTTTAAAAGAAAAGTCGGTAGATTTCTTGCACCAAAATGAAATTGATCGGGAAAAAAAACGTTGGGTTGCAGTACTCGAACGAATAATCAACATAATTCATTTTTTAGCGAGGCAATGTCTGGCTTTTCGGGGAAGATCTCAAAAAATTTACGATTCCGATAATGGTAATTTTTTAAAGCTGGTTGAATATACCTCTAATTTTGATAATGTGCTTGCGGAACACATTGCTCTTATTCAAAAATCTGAGTCACGCCTAACTCATTATCTTGGCCATAACATTCAGAATGAAATAATACAATTATTAGGAGAAAGAATAAAAAAAGCTATTGTTTTGGAATTGACACAATCCAAATATTTTTCCATTATTTTAGATTGCACTCCAGATATTGCACACGAAGAACAAATATCGGTTGTCGTACGGTACGTTCTTTTAAATGCAAGCAACAACAAGGCTGAAGTAAAAGAACACTTTCTGGGTTTTTTTCCTATTACAGACACTACTGGCCTGGGCTTAACTAAATTTTTGTTAGATTGTTTAATCTCAAACGAAATTGACATACAAGATATGCGTGGTCAAGGTTACGATAATGGTGCAAACATGAAAGGGAAAAATATAGGTCTACAAAAACGAATTTTAGATTTAAGCCCGCGCGCATTTTACGTACCTTGTGCGGCACACAGCCTAAATTTGGTGGTGAATGACGCTGCTAAAAATTCATTAGAAATTGTCAATTTCTTTTCAGTTGTGCAGGAAATTTATGTTTTTTTTTCTGCGTCAACAGCACGTTGGCAAATACTTGCTAAAGAAGTGCCAACTTTAAGTCTAAAACCACTCTCAAATACTCGATGGGAGAGCAGGGTTGAAGCAGTAAAAGCTCTACGTTTTGAACTGGGAAAAGTGTATGATGCCTTGTTTACCATATATTCCGATAGGAGCAAAGATGCCGAGTCAAGAAATATGGCAAATTCATTACTGACAAAAATTAAGTCGTTTAACTTCATCTGCTCTCTGCTTATTTGGTTTGAAATTTTAAGCAAGATAAATATAGTTAGCAAGGCACTTCAAAAGTCAGACGTTGTATTGTCAGAAGCGGTGAAACTGATTGATAATGCAAAAATAAGTTTGTCTGAATTCCGCAATGAGTCTGCTTTTGAGGAGCTCCTTAACAGCGCGAAAACTGTAGCGGAAGAAGTCGAGGCAATAGCAGAATTTCCCACACCTGCACGCCCTCGCGCTCGTAAAAGGTTTTTTAATTATGAGGCGGAGGATGAACCGATAACAGACCCGAAAACACATTTCAAAGTAAATTTTTACTACTATTTGTTAGACACCGCTATTACTAAGTTCGACGAACGGTTCGAACTTTTGAATGAAAATAATGTAATTTTTTCATTTCTTCAAAAATTGAAACACTGGAAAGATTTGGACTCAGATACAAAAAAAACACATTGTTCTAATTTAGAAAATAAACTTAGCCATGCTGGTTCTTCAGATGTGGAAAAGTTCGAGCTCTATAACGAAATCGAATTATTACCGATGTTTATTGATGATTCCACTACGCCGTTGGATATTTTAAATTACTTGTTTACGAATAAATTAATGTCAGTGTTCCCAAATCTGTCCACAGCACTGAGGATATACCTGACACTTCCAGTCACGGTCGCACATAGCGAAAGGTCATTTTCTAAACTAAAAATAATTAAAAACTATCTTAGATCAACATTGTCGCAAAGTAGACTGGCAAATTTATCGTTAATAAGTATTGAACATGAAATCAAAATTGAAGTTAGTGACATTGTTAAAGATTTCGCTAATGCAAAAGCACGAAAAGTAACTTTTTTGTAAATATATTTGTGTGTGTGTACTGTGTATATATTTGTGTGTACGAGCGTCCTGTAATGTAACTATATTAGTTTTTAAATTAAATATTTTTGGAAGAACTACAAAGTTGTGATTTTTTATTCTTGATGTAACCCCTTCCATCCAAAAAAAAAGTTTTTGCTTTCCGACACCATTTGCACCTGAATTTCCGTTTGAAAATTATAACTGTTAGTATTCCATTTTGACCCCGCTTCTAATAGAGGGCGCCAGGGTACTGGTTGCACACGGGCGCCACAAGGGCTAGAGACGCCTCTGCCAATTGGCAAAAGACGCAGCACAAACACTAAAAACCCGACCTCATTATGATAAGTGTCCGGTCTCATTTGTCAAGAGGCGGATCCGGATGGACACTCTTGACAAATGGAACCAAAGATACGCTAATGGAGATACTGCTGCTGTGACTAGAATGTTTCTGCCAAACCCAACTAAGGCATATAAGATAATGCGTGACACTGAGACAACCGGCGATATCACGCAGATATTAACTGGATACGGCGGTTTTGCAGCCTATTTACACCGATTCAAACTGCTTAATGACCCGTCATGTATCTGCGAACCCGGAACAGATGAGACAGTCGTACATTTACTCACAAAGTGCCCAGTATTCGATAGGGACCGATATGATCTTGAGCAAATGATTGATATGAATATAGAAAAAGATAAATTAGCAGAAATTATGGAAGATAAGTACAAAAGAAGGATTTTTCTAAATTTTTGTAAATACGTCGTAAAAATTGCAAATAAACGTCACAAAGATACATAACAAATTGTTTTAATTATATTTGAACATATAACTCATAACAATTAAGTTACAAAAGCACAAAATAATATAAGCAAAAGAAAATAGAACATCCAAAAATAAAGTAGAATTAGAAAAACTATATAAATGAAATATAAAGGCCATAGAAATTGTAAATCTGGCGTTAAGCATATACTGTATTAAATAACCGTATCAATAGAAAGTAGAAATAAAAAACTAAATATAATTAGTAATAAGAATAAATGTAACAACAAAGTATAGTAAGTAAGGAAAAATGTACAATTATTAAATAATAAAAAGAATGTAAATAAAAAACCCAGTTCCCCCGACCTTGACTACGTTAGGGAAAGTAGCTCGCGGGCCGGGTCTATGCACCCGGACGGTAGGAAAAAAAAAAAAAAAAAAAAAAAAAAAAAAAAAAAAAAAAACATTATACTATTTCCACGCTTGTTTCTCAGCGGAAAACCGAACTTCCGAACCAGAAAGTTTAAAAATAATAATTTTGTAAGATGCCGAGCATAAAGAAGTTAGTCAGGTTTTATATTTCAAGCTATAGCTTATTTTTATATCATTAAAGTATACCACATCTGTCTTGTTTACAAGTAAGGCCGGCAGCGAAGCCCTGCGAGACATCTGCCGCTAATCCGCTGTGCCAGTATTTACGGCCCTCACCTACATCGATGCCATAACCTTATGTACTGTAATTCAATTGGCATCGTTTCTAGGTAACCTATAATGCAAGTTAGTGTTTTAGCTTAATTAGGCTCAGTCGCTTTCATTCGATGTATTCTATACAATTGTGTTAAAATTGTTGTGCTTTCTATCACTTAAGATTAAACGATTTATACGGCTCGAAAGTTATTATTACGTAAGTAGGTATTTCGTATAATTTCCTAAGCTAAATAAGACGTGACAAAAACAAAACTAGAGACATACAATCAAAAAATAAAATACATATTACACAAACATTTTTGTCACAACCTGGCTCTAGATTAGCGGATGTTTGTTCTGTGTCTGAGTGTTTCTATGTATCATATGTATATATTTACAAAAAAATAGTATATTATATGTATTCTATCAGCCATCTAGTTCCATAGTACAAGCTTTGCTTAGCTTGGGCTAGATGGTGTTGTGTGAAATGTCCACTAATATTTATTATTATTATTATTCCGTATTTTGACCTTTTTTGAACTATGTGTGACTCAAATCCTATCACTATGATTTGAGAGTTGGTATCATTATTCTGAAAAGTGACATTTCAGTCTGTCTGTTTACTCTGTCTAATTAAAAATTCAAGTATAAGTACGCGCGGTAACTCTATTTAAAGTGTGTTCTCACACAATCTAAGTACTCGGGTGCGGTAACTCTATTTAAAGTGTGTTCTCACACAATCTAAGTACTCGGGCGCGGTAACTCTATTTAAATCCAAATCTTCACAATTCCATTTAATACAAAGTTGTGAAAACATTGTACCGTAGATGGCGGCACAATCGCGTACCCAGACAGACATTTCAATTTGTAAATAAATGCAACGGACTGGCACTCACGAAATCCTCTTTACGTGAAAGGCTGCATTCACAACTTTTCGAAGCTTATTGTTCGCGAAATGAATGTTATGGAAATGTAGAGAAAACTCTTTCGTACGTAAAGAACGATTCACACATTTTTGTAGCAATATTTTAACATCATTAAAAGAGTTTGAAGTGGCAGTGGGCAGGGCAAATAGCACGTAGAACTGATGGCCGATGGGGTCGAAAAGTTCTCGAGTGGAAAGCACGCACCGGCAAGAGCAGTGTAGGAAGACCAGCCACAAAGTGGACAGACGACCTCATACAAGTGGCAAAAAGAAGCAGAATGCAAACTGTTCCAAAACGGTCTTTTTGAAAATCCATGAGGGAGGCACCTATGTCCAGCAGTGACTTCTTGTGGCTGAGACATTTGTTTTGAAAAATGTACTTTGTTTTTGAACCGATTTTAATAGTTATTTTTTACCCGACTGCGTAAGAAAGAGGGTTGTTTTTCGAGTGTTTCTTATTTCTTTATTTCAGTTTAAACATATAACTAACAGACATGGTCCAATACATTATACGTTACAGGTTACAGCTAAGATAGGCTAAGAGTAACTAACTAAGGGTTTGTATGTTTCTATATGATAGCCTACAGCCTAAACGGCTTGGCCGACTTTGATGTACGAGGTGTCGTTAGATTTGAACACATCTGTCGCAAAAATCAAAAATAAGTTTTTTGTAAGCTCCAACGAAATTTTTCGAAATAAACAAGTGATTTTACTAGAATTATTGTAAAGAATGCGCATTTATAATCTTTTACAGCGATTTTACGCATCCTTTCTCACAAAAAAACATACACTCAACAGCGTATCAAGTTTAATGAAATAGTAAGTTAGACCGCAAAAACTAGCTACTTTTCTGCAGTCGGGTATTTTGTTTATCTTTTAATATAGATACTTGTTACAGTTAGTTAAAAAGTCAGTTAATTAATTGTGACCCTAAACCTCCGAAATAAGTGTTATAAGAATAAAGCTTCAGGTTAGAAGCTTCATTCTTAATCTTCATTCTTGGCCTCAAGAAGATAAGTCGATAAGACACAGAAACAAAAATCTAGGTGTTATAAGTCGTAATCAATATATACTACAAGTACCTAAACATTATTAATAACAAATCTAGGCGTTCTAAGTCGTAATCAATATATACTACAAGTACCTAAACATTATTAATAACAAATCTAGGTGTTCTAAGTCGTAATCAATATATACTACAAGTACCTAAACATTATTAATAACAAATCTAGGCGTTCTAAGTCGTAATCAATATATACTACAAGTACCTAAACATTATTAATAACAAATCTAGGCGTTCTAAGTCGTAATCAATATATACTACAAGTACCTAAACATTATTAATAACAAATCTAGGTGTTCTACGTCGTAATCAATATATACTACAAGTACCTAAACATTATTAATAACAAATCTAGGCGTTCTAAGTCGTAATCAATATATACTACAAGTACCTAAACATTATTAATAACAAATCTAGGCGTTCTAAGTCGTAATCAATATATACTACAAGTACCTAAACATTATTAATAACAAATCTAGGTGTTCTACGTCGTAATCAATATATACTACAAGTACCTAAACATTATTAATAACAAATCACGTTGAAGGCTGACCTTACCAACCAGTCTTTAAAATTGCAACAAGATTCCTTCTGCGTTAAAAATTATTATTTCATCTGTCTAAATAATTATTATTTTATTACCTACTGTACTGTCAACGTGGGTAACTTTGAATCCGTGTCAAACATTGAACGTATGTATGTATTTCCGCAGGTTCTTAATTTTCCCCCAAATTATTAGCAATCAAAACTAATGCTTTCGTTCAATGTTTGACACGGATTCAAAGTTACCCACATGTACTTACTTTATTTCGTAATTTTCGTACACAAAATTACAACTCAAAGAAACTACAAAACAAAAATTAAAAAATAGACAGAGAAATCGAAACTTAAGATTAAGAACTTATGATCACTGCCTACTTTAAAAAAATAAGGGGTGCAACTTAGGGTAAAAAAAACTTAACATAAAAAACTATACACGGAAAAAACCGAACACAAAAAACAAAATATAAACACTCACTAAAAACGATCGCCGAGGCTGGCGTGCCGCCACTCCTGCGCGTCAACACCCCTCCTCACTTTTTATATATCCACCCCTTACCACCCCCCAGCACCCCTTATCCAATTATAAAGGGGGCGAGCCGGTTACTGCCAGTAATTCGTACATTTGTATCCAGGTGATTAACCGTAAGTATACAGACTAACTCTACACTGAAGTGATAATTTCGAGGTGACACTGCTCACCTTTTGCCCTCAGCATATTATTCCCAAAAACCGTAACTTCTTGGGATTTTTTTCCCAAATTTTAAAAACGTCTTATGGAGTATAACATCTTTTTTACATTCGTTCGCATGTCGTATAGAGAGATTTAAAAATTGCCAGCATTGGGCAATTTTCTGAGGTAACTAAAGTGAGCAAGATACAGCTATCAAACCGGTCCTACAGGTTTTTAGCCAAGAATTCCGCCTCCTATCAGCACTACTTTTTCCAGCGATCTTCCCTTGGATGATGAGCGGGAATTTGTACTACATTATTCAAGACGTGAACGAAGTCTGACATTTTTTGAGCATAATTCACAAGCTCCATTTTTTTACCCAGTAGTTACCTTGGTGACTCGGTTACGCCATGAAATTTTCAAGATAAAGCGGTTTATCCAGATCTCATACACACTTACGGCTTTACCTAAAAACGTTACTTTAAGAACTTTTTTACTTCCTGGCACGTCGAAGTAGGAGCGTGCACCGTACGCGTGGTTAAAAAAACTTATTGTTTCATCCATTGTGATGTTTGGGAAAGAAGCTTTGCAATCCTCGAAAAAATAGGGTATACGTACTACGTATAGACCCACTTAGGAAGATGCCCAGTTTTGATTTAATTTTTCGGTAATAAGTAACAGCTGTTGTTATTTCTCTCTTTTCAGTTCATTAAATACTTTTGAAGTCGTTTTTTTTATTACTTTTTTTTTTTTATTGGTATTACTAGTTTTACTTGAAACTAAAAAAAAAACATTCAACGTCACTGGATAAATTTAAATATAATATAGAATAGCTATTACATAAGTTAAAAAAAGGCATGACCCTGCTGGATTCTATGGAACGTAATTTTATCAAATAACAAGAATATAAATTAAAAGAAAAACAAAACACCCGACTGCAGAAAAGCAGTTTTTGCAGTCTAACTTACGATTTCGTTAAGCTTGATATGCTGTTGAGTGTGAGTATGTTTAAAATCGCTGTAAAAGTTTATAACCCATCTTCTTACGCAATCGGGTAAAAAGTACAGCGCTGTAATAAACCTAAATTAAAAGTTGTAGACGGGTGATAAAAAATCGAATTAAAATTGTAAAACTTTATTATAACATGTCAACTATACAATACAACATTGTTTCCATATTTCTGTACACGCGCTAATTTACCTACAGTTTTACTTGACTAGTGCAATTCCCGATATGTCACGAAGGTTTACAGTAACGAAATAAATCGCGTTTCACAATATTTTAAATACTGTTCAGCAGCCATACGTACAAATAAAGACTCTTATAGCGTCGTAATGAAGATAGTTTTAGCATACACTGATAAGCGAGAAAGGAAATTTACAACGTTCGAATACAAGTCTGATATGTAGTCGGTTCCAATCCCAATATAAATATTAAATAAATATACAATATTGGGATTGGAAACATCTCGGTTATGTTTTCCACCTCGGCGACGGTGTGGTCGACGATGGAGTTCGTCGATTTAGAAGATATCTGTACCCTAGCCTTGAAAATTCCAAGATTGTAGATCTCAGGAAACAGAGAAGGAGGTAGTTTCATTCTTTTGTTGCACGCATCAAAAACGTGGAACAAAATCGGTTTGAATATTTGATATCAAATATTCAAACCAACAAAAATTCAAAATTTAATTTGAATATTTTAGAATTGTACGAATTATGTATCTAAAAAATTGTGAAACGGAGCTAAAAGAAATAAACAATTTTTTCCTAATCCATCTATGAAATAAGTATTTTATTTGTGCTGGACAAAAAGAATCGATTTATTGCTATTTCTGAATAGTTATTTACAAATCTAACATTCATATACTTAATTTAAATTTGAAATATTATGGGTTTTTCACTCTATTTTTGACTCGAAATCTCTGACTAAAATTTCAACCGCGTACGGCGGTCTTTTTTAAAAGTTGCGGTTGAAACTAATAGTTAAATATTTCTGTATTTTTTTCAAATGAAGATGTGTAAAAACCACGTTAGTTTTCATAATAAAATAATTAATTGCAAAAAATGCAAAATTTTATAGAAAATAGTTATAATGCTAAAATTATTTCCCCACCAGCCCAATTCTAAGGCAACGTTTCCACTGAAGCTAAGCATTGCATTAATTGACCAATCATAATGCTCAAAATCTCCGCGTGATTTTTCACGCGGAGATTTTGACTGGTCAATTCATGTACCACTAAGATCCGCTTCGCTTCAATGGAAACGCAGCCATCATCAATTATTTATAGAATAAAAATTATTAAAAGAAATACAAATTGTACGTTAGCGTAAAAATACAAGCCAAACTGTTCCAATGTTGACAGAAAGTTAATTTACGATGCTTGCTATTTATATCCCTATATGTTACCATCTAAGTTAAATCTTTTTTTTGTTATATAAAATGTATAATTTTAACGCTAAAAATGCGAGGCGAGGCTGCGAATATAACGAATAATTTAAAGTGCCACCAACTAATTCATAAAATCGTGTCTATAAAATATTTGCTCAAAGCGTGACGCTTAAGCGTTTCGCTTTCTTATAGAGAGATATTGTGCTTAGCGGTCTTTCTCTTACGAAGAAAGTGTTGGTCACGATCTTTACGCTCTGAGCGTAAAGATCCTGACCAACGCTTTCTTCCATAGCCATACCATAGCCATTTCTACTTCGTTAATTTTAAGTTTGTAGCACTATAAATTCTCATTTCACTAGAATAAAGATATGGCAAACAATAAATCGTAAATTACAAAATAAAATGAAGAAAAAACTTAACTTAACTTGGAGTTCCACTTTATAAAATTACCACTTATCAGAATTAGAAAAACTTTTCTTCCTCAGAGGTCCCGTTGCTCAAAATCTGGACGGTTACATACACTACTCAGTGGACATCTTGAAGTGGTAATGATATTCATGGACTTAATGGAATGGGGTATATAATTTCCTAGGTATTTATTTCAAGTTTTTATTCGAAACTAAACTATTTTAAGACAACAAATTCAATTTATTTGTGATCAATGTTGTTTTTAAATTTTTAATAATTTTTCAAAGTTTTCACCAATCTTCCAATTTAATTTTACCCATTTATTTCAAATTCCATTGATCCGAAAAAAACGTACTCAGGGCCCAGTTTCCGTATGTCCATCGGCCGCGTGTGGATGTATGAAAATAAAAATTAGACTTTACAGTTTTAAACTTAAACTGTAATTTTCATCGTCAACGCACCCACGTCACGTTCATGTAACGCAACCGATGGTCATACGGAATAAGGGCCCACACCGCTTTGAGCGTCACATTCTATAAATATATATAAATATAAATAAAAAACAACAATGTCATAAATGAGGTCGTGTTATTTTATAAGAAGATAATTTGTTTTTTATGAAGATTAGTAAAAGTACTACGACAACTTTTACATGTCGCAGTAAAAGTACCCCCACTACAAAACTTTAAAATATGATTTAAAAAAGTAAAAACAACATCAATTACAAAAATATTGAAATTAGTTCCCTAATATTTTAAAACTCAAAATTTAAATTAAAAGCATAAAATCTAAAAAAATACTACATACCCCATTCAGCCCTAACGGGTCGCACAGACTAGCGACTTTTATCATATGCGACTAGCAATCTTTATCGCACACCGCGTGTAGCGACTAGCTGCGTTCATTCCCAGCATCAAAATCGTAAGGTAACTTCACACGTGGTCCACAGACGCTAGAAGATTGTGCACACCGCTATCTCTGTGATAACATGATTCTCTTGCAGAGTGTGCTCAGGGAAGTACCACAAATGTAATTCAATTACTTCTCCAGGAAAATACCAATTCAGGCACTAACTAAATCTAAATTAAAATTTTGTATTGCTTTAACATTAAATATTGTTTAATTGCCCGTCTAGCTTAAGCGTATAAACATGTATAAATTTAATCTGTGGATAACGTAGTTGACTGCATTTTTATTAAGTAATCGCAACTAAGTTTAATATTACTGTATAAGATGTAGTTGTTTGTTGTTCCTTGAAAATGAAAAAAAAAAATGTTCAAGGGTAACCTATCTATGGTCCGAATTACATTTGTTTGAATCTTACTTGCCCAAATCCGTTTCATAGAACTGTCCGATTCTATATGTTTAATCGACATGAGGTTCCGATACCATAACCTTATTAGCAATCAGTTTATTTGCCCTAAAAGTGACTAGCTTAGGTTTGTAAGGTTAAGCTTTAAGGTTTATTATGCAACAGAAACTTTGTAACATAGGTTCGGTTATCAAATATATCAATTTATTACGTTAGGTTGCTGTTTATTAATCACATAAACTTTCTTATTACAAATATTAAGTTATCAGACGAATTATCAAATGAGCTTTCAGGATTTTAATAGTGGCTCTTTAAAAATATTAATTTCGAGGAAATGATATTCGGTATTTCATAATCCGGATCACAGGTAACCCTTTTCTAGTTATTCAACCAGAAGATTTTTTTTACTATTTTTGGCTAACATTCGTTAGTTTAGGGTTTATTTACTTCTTTGAGCAAATGTAGATTCTTGTGTGCGACTAGGAGTATTCGGTCGCGGCATTGTAATTCCGAAAAGCGACTGCGACTAAATTGCCGCTTACAGAAAAGTCGCTAGTCTGCCCGACCCCCGAGACGAAAAGATTTTAAAACTAAATAATATACTTATATGCAAAAATAAAATGCAGTTGGTTCGTAATTATACAAAATGATGAAAGTTAATATAGACAAACCAGCAGCTTGATCACGTTAACTGTCAATTTCGATCTTAATAAGCGTCACTATTCGCGAGCTTAGTGTGAGTGGAGGACATGAACAAAATGATACTACTTATGACCAGTTTTTATGTGACAGCTAAAGTAATCATGCTACATGGAAACAATCATAACAAATAAACAATAACAATATCTAAAATAATTACTTACATTGATAACAAATAAATCAAAAATGATAATTAAAAATTTCGATCACAATACTGAGTACATCCCACACGACAGGTATAAATAAAATATATAAAAATATCACCCGATAACGAAAGGAATTTAAAAAAGAAAACATTTTCATAAACTTAAAACGGGTCTTAAATTATTTTAATAGTCCTTTTTATAGGCTAGAGCAACTTATGGTAGATAAAAGTATAATTATGTCCAAATACCGTCAATTCCTTTATTTTTTTCTTTTTGAAACAAGAATGTTGGTTTCGACCTCATAAAAAGAAAATGTATTTAGAAATATAATTACCTTAACACGTTACCAAAAAAAAACGAAAAGTGATATATCACGCAAAATAAGTCGTTATGAAATAATAGAATACACAAAGTAAGTCGACATAACATAATAGAATACACATTACGAATGATAATTCCTAAAACCATTTGCATGTCAACCCCAAAAACAACGTAAAATTACTAATTTACAGGTCACATTTCAAAAAATGGAAAACTTAATTTACAGGTCCCATTCCCACAAAAATGTAAAATAGTTGTTTTACAGATCTTCATCCCAAATCAACGTAAAACTGTTAATTTACAGGTCATAAAACCATCATACCAATGGTCATCCCAAAAAACGCAAAATAGTAGAGGTCCTAATGCCAAAACGTAAAAACTTCATTTACATGTCTGGGTCCAAATAAATGTAAAACTGACTTTACAGTTTCTAATTCCTAAAAACGGTGTACGGATAACTTTACAAGTAACAGCATAAAATCGAAAGCGAGCAACTAAACAGATGACATAATATGACATATTAAGCAACTTTCTAAAAATAGAACAAGTAACTTTTAGTTGAGCATTTAGCGTAATATAGCTAATCTTTGACGTAATCTCAGTTGGTACTAATATATTTTGTCAATTATTTTGCTGAATTGAAATATTTACAACACACTCACCATATGCATCGAATTCAACAGCAACAACTAGTAATCTGTAGAAACTATGTATACCATTACAGGACTATTAGACCGCCGACGCTGAGCAAAAACGATTTTAAATATAGATGGCGCTAGTAAATTGCCTGGAAATCCTAATCTCTATAATCCTACAAACTTACAGTAGCCAATTTAATAGATCACAATTGACACTAACAATATTTTTCAGTACCCATATTCACAATCAATCGGTATCAGATTCATCTCGAAAATTATACTTTTGTCTCTGTCAGTTCTCGTGTAAATGACAGAGATCGAATTTACATCCGACAGGTTGGAATAGCCCTCAAGAAACGTCAAAAATTCCAACCTCATTCTCTGAGGGCTATACACTTAACGGAGGTAAATTCGATCTCTGTCATTTCTACGAGGACTGACAAAGAGAAAAGTATAATTTTAGAGGAGAATCTGATATCGACCGATTGTGAATACGGGTAAGGAAAAGTGTGAAAATGTGACCTATTAAATTAGCCCTACTTTAATGTGATTAGACTAATCACGCCTGACAAGTGTCTATTTTATTATAGACTGGCCATTGTTCCCAAAATGTATATAATCATTTTAATTCACATGGATATTTTAATTACATGATCCGTTGTTCCTATTTGAATCAATTTGAATATATTGGGAATCATGCAATGTTACTTCACAAAATAAGACTGTTATATTGTGTTCTTTAAAGTATTTTTTTGCACTTAACAATATCAAGAAACTACAAGCCATATATTAGTTAAAGCGCCATCTAGCGCCATTTTATTTACTATTCACTCGAAAGAAAGGTATAATCTAGCCCATTGCGCAATATGTCACAGTAATAGTAATTTAACACAGCGGCGGACCCAATTTTATTCATCATTGCCAGAATATAGTTCTGTATTGGTTTAAGTTAAGTTGCCATCTCTCTTACTTGTCTAAAAATGCAAGCAATCATGGCGAATAACAACCAATAACAGCTCGGTAATTTCTTAAATGCAACTTTTCATTGGTTACCATTGGTTGTCGCTTACGTTTAAAGACGTAAGGAAAACAGACTTTACGTTGCGTGGTACTTTGCAATATTGTTATTACTTAATTGTTTTCTACAACTTCAGGTCTACATCTTAATGCTTGCTTCACGATATATCCACATATTTGCACACCCCGTCCTAACCTACATCTACATATATACACATATACAAATGTACAATGACGTCACATGTAATATACACTTGTGACATCACTTCAAATCTGGTTCTTCTTCATCTTCGACGTAAAGGAGGTCTTCCATTTTCGTCATGAATTTGCTGTCCAACTCGTCTTGAACTGGTTGGGGAGAACCCTAAAAAATTAGAGGAGTTATACATGGAGAGTAAATAAGGGAAATTTTATCAGAGACTACCCTGCCTCGTTGCGTGATTTACCTTCCTAAAACTTAATTTAATGCGTAATAATATCCAATGTTTGAACTCTCTTATCCGTTTTAGCATACCAGTTAAAATTAGCAAAGTAGGGGTAGGTAGAAAAAAATTAGTGCGTTCCAAATCACATCAAAATGTCAATAGCAATGTTGGCGTCTTCAGTGTAATTCCGAATCAAGATAAAACTAACCCCTTTAATGAAAAACGTTACTTAACTTTAACCATCGTCTTAAATTCTTTGTTTTCTTTCTGGAAGTGTCATTACGTGTCAGGGAGAAGTTGAGAAAATATGTTAAACTGCTTAAAGTTTAGTAAGGTTTTTCGGTAGGGCCGTTAGTAGAATAGTCAGCACTATAAAGAATGTTGATATCATCACAGATCATGAACACGTGATGGAATGATTAAAACAGCATTTATGCACTTACGGAGCGTATAAAGTTGATATAACGTAAACAATTCTAAACGGAAAATTGGATTTAACGAATGTAATTGCTGGCGACGGATTGTGAAGCGAGCCACCGCCCAAAAAGATGACCACGACCACTCTGCCAAGAGTGATAACGACTAAGAAGAATTGCTGACATTGTGTCTTGATCGTAATTCGGAACGCCAAAAAAAAATACTTATTAAAATGTATACACCTATAAATAAATAAGAATAGCCAAAAAGAAACAAATAACTCAAAGCAACTTACCTTAAAGGACAGTCCACAAAAGCGTTAAACTTAAATATCCATTTTAATAACATGCAGACCCATTGCAGAACATTCAATGTTACACTTGTATATATTCAGGACACACAATTGAAAGAGACAAAATATTTTAGCAGCATTTATTAAAGCAACACAGGGTGATTACAAAACCGGAAGCGTGTTAATGCGACGATTACAAAAGCAAGCTAATTTGAATCTTTACATAAAAAGATATAAAGCTTAAAGTGATTTAACATATCATAATCATTTTTATGGTTTAAAGTATAATATTAAAAAATTTGAACCACTTAACCAAACTCGATCTATTTAATATTAATATTATACCAGACAAAAACTGGTACATACAAAATATGAGAGAGAAAGAAAGACACACAACAAGGAATTTTATCTAAAATTATACAAAACATGCAATTTTACGCATTAGTATGTCGATTAGTATAGATAAACACAGTGACACTTTGTATAGATAAACACAGTGAGTGAAGTTAACCTTATGAGTTTTATGCACTTAATTTAATAAAATAAATGTTTTGGGTTTATATTTTTGTAAAATTATAAGTGTAACAACTACTGTTATACCAAATAGGGTAATTCATTTAAAAAAGTAGAGAGACAAACAGAAGCGAATATTTAACGCAAAAAACTAGACTACTAAAACTAGATTAAGTTCAGCGAATTACAAAAGGTTCTAATATCAAATGTAAAATTACATAAAGTTATATACATTTTAGTCTTTATTATATATTTTTTTTTTACTTAGTCTTTTGAAAAAAAAATGGATTGGAAGTTTTTAACATGAAACACCGCTCCAAGTTTTACTTAATTTTTTGGACAAAAACATTATCACATTTTATTTTATAGAGAAAGTCCAAGACACTATAAGATGTTATATTCATGTGACCGTGTTATATAGAGAAATATAGAAGTATATTTTTGTATATAACACGGTATTAGAGAGAAAAGATAATAAGATTGCTTGTTCGCTCTGCTTATCACTCCACCTCAGTAGATAAGCACTTTAAAAATAGTCAAAATACAGACTTACATACTTATTGGCAAGTAAGTAAAGCTAAAACCCTGTTCTATGATACCTTAACATGCAAGGTTTAATTACATACAATTTAAAATATAGCAAGCAGACAATATAAGCCATATCAAAAGAATCACATGCAAATAAACAGCGTAGTGTTGCTGTTAACAGGTACAGCGCTGTAACTATAATCTTTGTAATTTTTCGGTGGTTTGATTGGCCCGGTCACGAAACAATCCTCGGATCACGCTTGATATATATTATATAATTATATATATATATATATTAGCATATGTATTTTATCTCTCTCACAGAAAATGGCACACTAACACTACGTTCGTATACAATCAAGACTACGCGCGATGTCCCAAGACGGATGACATCTTTCGACAAATGCTCTTTAACGCTTATGCCAATAAATAAGTTGAGCATATCAAAATAACTTGATTTCATTCATCCAAAAAATAGTCAGTAAACGCAGAAAGAACTTGACGAAGGGTGTAGTCTTTTAGTGATAAGGATAAAAAATGGCATTAGTCACGCCTTATATTGTGCACTACTTCATGTACACAAACTGTAAATTACAGTATAATTTTAAGGGGAAACAACACATTAACACAATGACCACACATTTAACACTCAGAGCGGTACGCTTGATTCGGAGAGACATGCAATAAATAATAATAAATTCACATATATTTCATTATCACCATTATTGATAAGTAAGCAGGTGAGAGCATCCAAAGGACAAAAATAATGGTATTCGCGCCACGCAAGCCAATCCGCATGTCGACATTTGTGATATCTGCGGCCATTAAAAATGTATGTATGTCAAATTAATTTGAATTAGTTATTAATTGCATGTGAAAAGCCTACCGGGTTCAAACGAAAAAGTTATTTTATTTATTTATTTCTATCTCTCGCGATAAACGCGTTTCATGATCGGGCTCTCAAGGCGAAAAAATGTTATAAAAATGCATATTTTTCTATCACAATGATAATATATATTATGTCTCGAGAACATCATAAAATTTTACTATAAATTATAGTGATATGTCTTGATTTTAGTTACTGAGTTTTTTTCAACATGGCACTGTTCAGTCTTTTTGTGAAGTTTTTTTTTTTTTTTTTTATAACATTTACAGATTTAATTACAGTATTATCAATTACAATCACAGAAAGGACAAGTTTTGTGTTTTGGTGCGACGTAGCTACATCGATACAACTTTATTTTGTAACGCAAAACGCATTTTGTAAAAGTACAAACAAATTTTCTTACTCTAAATCAGCGATATATGACAATATTTTTAAACGAAACAATTTAACAAATATTATTAATAAGACGGGATTGGGAATCGAACCTTAACACATTTCTGATACAGTTCATTTTATATTATGAGAATATGACTAAATCGCACCGGGGCGTCTATTACAGATGTCTCTTCGTGGTTGCGAGAGTGTGTTCGAGTGTGCGAGTCTGCTTGCACGAATGGCACGAGTAACTTATGCGAGCGAGACGGCAAGCTCTCGGAATCCCGAATAGATATCCATTACAGGCCCACAGATCCAAATCAAAGACCCTACAAACCGATTAGTAGAAACGGTAGCAACAAAGACTGTCAAAACATCAAGAGGATTGTCAAGCGCGATTTATGCCCCGATTTTTAAGGATTGTACTATTTTTTTTTTTTTCAATTAGTATTTTGAACATCACGAATTATGATTGTAATTTTGAATGACTAGGAATAATTTTCGCTGAAATTTTAACTTCAAGTTTTACGAAAATAAAAAAATATAAAAATGCAAACTTAGTCGTTCATGGGGCCAAACGCAAACAAAATCGAATAAGGAAGAGTGTAAAAACCATTTTCTACAAGCCTTGCATACAAAGGAAACATACCGTTTGACACTGACATTGGCAACTATCATGGCATATCAGGTATCAAAACAATGAAAATACAATTAGTCTACTTTCCATACCAAACATATTGTTGTACGGAAAATGCGCGCTAAACAATCAATTTATAAAGTGGTACAAAAATACTTTTGTTTTCAAGCAACATATAAGAAGTCATGTTTGTCTGTAGGGCCTTTTAATCACAGTAGAGAGAGGCGCATCATAGAAGTAAGTAACATTAAAGCTTGTGCATCGATAAGGCGGGAGATGTAAGTTAGGAGAACTGCCTCCGAGCCGGGTTCATGTACCAGTACTTGCTTGTTTTCGTGTCCAGGTAAGAGCACTGTTGGTTTAAAACCTCCGTTCAGTTATACAACCTTACCGAAAAACGTTAATTAACTTTAAGCAATGCTTAACATATTTTGTCAACTTCTCGCTAACACGTAATAACATTTACGGAAAGAAGACAAAAAATTTAAGACGTTGGTTGAAAGTTAACTAACGTTTTTCGGTAAGGCCCATATTATACACGATATAGTATGTTCGCATAAAGATCTATTTAGATAACTAGGGGCATTGAGGGCGCTGCTGTCCTAATTTCATTATTTTAATTCAATCGAAAAGTTAGTTCCAACTTTTTGGCACTACAGTCTATCCAAACAGACTTTAGAGACTATATTCATGATGGTTGAAACCATAAAACAGAGTACACACGATTAAACATTCTGGTACATAATATGTAGTTGTCAAATGCAAATACCATGTTTCACTAACTTACTAGTTTTACTAGATTTTTTTTTACTTTTCCGAAAACAAAAGATAAGATACAATAAATAATAGCAACATAAATAAGTATCAAAATGCAATATACATTTAAACATGCACATGCAACCAAACAAATAGATAAATCACATGCAACATACTCTCAAAATCATCATCCTCATTTTTTGTAACTAATGTTATGTTATCGCTGCGGCATTTTTATTGACCTTTGAGGTCACTGACCACAGACCTTTAATAACATTGACCTTGGTCATTGAAGAGGTCAATGACGTTTGATCTTTAAGGTCATTAATTGGCTACAGACTTTTAAGAACAAGGACCTTTGACCTTTAAGGTCAACAATTTTAGAGTGATAATGTATTATATTAAGTGTAACATACCGGCTGCACGCAACGCGGGAAGGGCGCCAGACAGACGAGCAGCACGGTCATGTTGTCGCAGCCGAGGCCGCCAGTCGCGCAGTTCGGCGCCAGGCACCGGTGCATCAGCGCTTCGCACACCGCCGCTGGCTCCCAGCCGCTCAGCAGACGCACGCGACAGAACGATATCACCTCCTGCGAATACAATACGGTATAATGACAGTTTTCTGTTTTGTTTAGGACCGGCTGAAGGATTCAAGATCTATAAATATTCGTGAACAATTTAGGAGAAACTCCTAGACCGCTAGTAGCATAGACAATAGACATACAATATTCAACAACTTAAAGTTTATTTTTAAAATTGTTTACCTCATTAGACAAGACCTCCCAAATCCCATCACACGCGATCACGATAAACTCCCAGTCTTGGGTCAGCTGTCGCACTTGGACATCGGGAAACGCTGCAAGGAAACGTAATATATTGAAGAGAATATGCAAACGGAATGTATTAAAGGGAATATACAAACTGAATGCATTGAAGGGAATATACAAACGGAAAGTATTGAAGGGAATATCCAAATGGAATGTATTGAAGAGAATATACAAACGAAATGTATTGAAGGGAATAACCAAACAAAATGTATTGAAGTGAAGATCCAAATAGAATGTGTTGAAGAGAAATGGTTAATATTTGATAGGTCTACGATTGACCGCCAACTCGCCTGATGTTAAGCGAATATCTCAATATTACAGAAAGTTATATCCAAATGGAATATATTGAAGAGAAAATCCAAGTCCCAGTTTTCTCTGGGTTCAGTTGCAAAAACGTCATGTAGCGCTAAAAACTTTTTAAAAATAAAATAGCACTTGGGGATCATGTATACCTTGAACTTGCAACAATCGAAACTAATATTTGTATGCGTCCATGTCAACAAATCTATAATAAATAATATAATTAAAGATTATTTCATGGAGTTTTTAGGATTCCGTACTGCGAGAAAATAGATAACTTAAAATAGAGTAAACGGTAGTGTTAAATTGTTTTTCGTTAAAGAAAATAGGTTTGTAACACTGAGGTACTTATTTG
The DNA here is from genome assembly GCA_947563715.1 of Lycia hirtaria. Taxonomy (NCBI): domain Eukaryota; kingdom Metazoa; phylum Arthropoda; class Insecta; order Lepidoptera; family Geometridae; genus Lycia; species Lycia hirtaria. The sequence continues at coordinate 25,247,333 of OX387376.1, forward strand.
GTACATTTTAGGCTATTCCTACTGTATAAAATATATGAAGTTACAAATATTCTTTAAGATATAAGTAAAGCACATTTTGTTGAGTAAATAGTCATGAATAGGTACGGAAGCCTTGGTATTCGAGTGAAACTCGTACTTTTCCGGAGTTATTAATCGATTTCAAATAAGGAGATTATCAATTTGATATGTATGTATGTAATATTGTTAGAATTGCACAATTTTCACTATTTTAATCTATATGGGCTTTCTAAGCACGTGTGCCAAATTGCATAAGTTTATTACGTAACAATTATTTCTCCCTTTTCAATTAAATGAATTGTTTTGGAGTCGATTTAATTATTTTTTTAAATCACTTTTATTTAGTGATTGCAGTCCACAGTGATCCCTCGGAGCCGTTACCTGTAACTATCTGCTGCTGCGGCGAGAGCCGGTAGTTCCTCTTGAAGACGTAGTCCCCAAGCGCGCGGGACAGCGCCAGGTTGCCGTTGACGCGGTTCAGCTGCACCCACCCCCCTCCCGCGGTGATCCGCCGGAGCTCTTCTTCGTTATTCGGCTTGTGGTCGTACGACAACATTTCTACCTGAAATTAATCAAGTAATATTTATTTTAAAATAGGTGCTGCCTAAGAAGCGTTCATTCAATGGGTCCAGATTAGAATCGTCACCAAATGTTTTTATTGTTTGTATAATAATCATAATTTTAAAACTGAAAAAACTAACTTCAAAATTAGCAAGTCGTTTACTTGGTTGAAATTTTTGTATAAAAACCAAAGTACTGAATCGATTTTAATAAAATTTATATGGGACCACCTCTGAAGTATGATATGTATATATGTTTGTATGTGGGTATGTATGTGTATGTATATATGTTTGGATGTGGGTATGCATGTGTGTTTCTATAAGACAACTTACAGCCTAAACGGCTTGATCAATTTTGATGTGCAAGGTGTCTGTGTGATGTATTAGATTCGTCTTCGCTTCCAGAGTGTCATAGGCTATATTTTTTTGTAATAATAATAATAAATCACTTGCAATATATAAAAAATGCGTTGTTTCGTAACCTCCACCGAACTATTTCGTAATAAACAACTGATTTTATTAGAATTATTCTAAAGAATGCGCATTTATAATCTTTTACAGCGATTTTACGCATACTTTCACACAAAAACGTACCAAGCGTAACAAAATTGAAGTTAGACTGCAAAAACTACTTTTCTGCAGTCGGGTATGTTGTGTTTCTTTTAATATATATACTTGTTTGTGGTTAAATAAAAAAATTACAGTTTCCGGATTTTTTCCTTTATGCGTACCATAAGATAATGCTTCATATCAAATTTCATAGTTTTAGGTCAACGGGAAGTACGTACCCTATAGGTTTTGATTCCTTCGTGAGTACAAAATATGCAGTTTTTTGCGACACATGCGGCTATAACTTTTTTTTTATGATAACCGAGAATTTTTATTGTATCACAGCTCCAAGGGAAGAGCGTATATGATTTTAATTTCAACACGATACCTCCACGCGTTCCCAAGATAGAAGGTCTTGACAGATGGACAACAAAGTGATCCTATAATGATTCCGTTTTTTTTCCTTTTGAGGTACGAAATCCTAAAAATAATCAAATTGATCTAGCCTTTCGGGAAATACTATTACTGAAAGTCTCGTTGTTTCCATTTTATATTTTTATTAACTTTAGAATTGAAGTTTTTTTTAACGCCTGGTGAATGAGCCTACTAGCGGCAAACGACCGTAAAAAATTAATCGTATAAAACTCACCCCTCCTCGAACGCTCGCGATGGCTCTCGAATCTCCCACGTTAGCGCAGTACAGGGTACCGTCCTTCACAAGCACCACGACCGCCGTGCTGCCGGCCACCTTCTCTTGCAGCATGTCTTCTTCCAGCATCGCCTGGTCCATGTCGAGGAAGCCCTACCACCGGGGAACAACACATTTGTACTCTCGTCTCATTAAGGGTCACCGCACGCTCAGCCACTAGAGCCACTAGTGGTCGCCGTAAACTATGGACGGCCAGTTTCATAAATTTTGTACGGTACTGGCGCAAATTAAGTGAAGTATTGTTGCGCGATCTTCCACAGAAATAGAAGAAAAAACTATTTCCGTCCCTGATTTATAATTATTTGTTATCTAATTTCAATCATAATTATTTATACCTGTATGGTTTGCGTACAGGTATAAAGGTAAAAGTTTTTTTATTACCATATCGTAGAGCCTGAGCTATGGTTCCAATCGTATAAAAGAAGAATTATTGAAATCAGATAATATTTTGGAGTTAGAAAACAGTTTTGTCCACTTGTATGAAAACGCGTAATTTACTGGCAAAAGATCGGGCGACAACATCTCTTTTCATCACGAGTGGCCGCATCCAAACCACAAGCGGCGAGAGTGGTCGCCACTAGCGGCGAGAGTGGTCGGCACTCGCTAATTGTGAACGCGTTGTGTCGCTTGCCTCGCGTCACACCTGGCCACCTGGCATACTTCTCCCATCCGCGTCCCGCGTCCATCTTGTAACTACCAGTAGAAAGCAAACACCAACGACTTGTAACCAGTAAGCCTCAAGCTAGTGGCTCTGTGTGCGGTCACCCTTAATATAAATGAAAATTAATCTTATGCAAAATTACAATAACGTCCGCGCCTCGAAACTCTCGTTTAATATCAAAAATAAGAGTTCTGAATGGTGGAAACATTAATACATACTTGTTTCAACGCGTCCTCTATGTTCCCGAGGTGGTACTCCGGTCTCGCCGTGATGAACTTGTGCAAATGTTTCCCCGCATACTCAGCGATGTTGGCTCCTGGAATTATTTTATAAATTATTTTGTATTATTTCAACTACTTACAACACTAACTTACTTGAACTTTAGAATAAATGTGAATGCTTAGGTAATGGCATTTCAGGCTTTTTCTACTCTATATAAAATATTATGTGAAGTTGTAAACTTTCATAGATATACAGCACATTTTGCTAATTAATCCTGTTTTCTGTGTTCATTTATTGCATGGGAGTACGGAAGCCTCGGTGTACGAGTGAAACTCGTACTTTGCCGTATCTATTCCTTTTGATGTCGTTATATAATATATGCTACTGCCATATATTTTTTCACATATTTCACTATTTAGCCCGCAGTTAGGGGACACCTCATTTTAACCAAACTAACCAAAATTATCATCCTAAAGCTTAATATTTCGCAAACTATCCCTATCCCTAAATCTTATTAAAATAATTTTAATAAATTAAACCGACTTCAAAACAATCTAACTGAAATGGTAGAAATAACACAAAAAATCAAAACTGGGCAATCTAAGTAGGTACTTAAACCAACTATTTTGAGGGCTTTTAATTATTTATTAATTTTTAATAGTATATTTGTTTGTAACTAAAAATTTTAATCACAAAACTCCACTGGGTAAGTTCGTTTAATTTTCTACTATTATAACGCCTAATTTTTGTGTTATAAAGTATGCCAGATTCTTTTACATAGTATGAGTGATAAACCTACCGAATTTCTTTCAAATCCGCCTTTGTATAGCGTTTTGAAATTGAAACACTCTTATTTTAAAATTTAAAACAGTCCATATCTTGGGAATTACTGAACCGATTTTGATAAAATTTACAGTGACTCCTAAGTTGACAAATACTTTATTCAATATGACTATTTATTGCAAACAATAAATATGAATATTTATTGCAATATGACTTCTATTTTCTATACAGACACAACAATTTCAACTGAATGTCAATATATGTTCAGGGATAATTATAGAGGTATTTAAATATAACGATGTATGTATGCAAATTTACTTAATTGGGCTTGAGCTTTTGAAGCCTGCAACGATTGCCACGAATAACAAATTAATGTGCTGTGCAGGCAAACTCCTTCACACGACAGGGCGAGCGCGTAGGACGGATGCGGAACCCGATATTGGCGGGAGGCAGAGTGTCCATTGTGAGTTCGGCATGTCATACAAGAAATTAGTTTTTCCAAAGAACTGTTTAGTACAGGTACCTATTGTTATTTCAATCACCTTTTGTACAAAAATTATATTTTTTTATATATATATATATATTTTTTTTTATCAGCTCTGTTTTTGTACAAACTGTCCCACTGCTGGGCGCGTATCTTCTCATTAAGAGAAGGGTAAGGCCATAGTCTACCACCCTGGCCAAGTGCGGGTTGGCAGACTTCAAACATCTTCAAGATCATTGAGAACATCTCAGACATGTAGGTTTCCTCACGATGTTTTTCCTTCACCGTTCTGAAGTAGGCGGCAATCAACAATACGCCGGTATAACAATAGGTGCGTGCCGCGGGATTCGAACCCAGGACCTGCGGATCGCAAGTCAGACGGGGTCCCGACTAGGCTGCCGGAAACTTTTTAGATTACAGGTAAAAAAATTCAATAACCCTCCTTCTTACGCAGTCGGGTAAAAAACTGGTTTCACTTTTTCCTTTCTCTCTTTTCCACTCGCGTGTTGCGCCCGTGAATTCTACTTTCCACTTTTACACTTCATCACTCTATTTGAATGTAGACAAAATAAATTGTCTTATACTACTACTACAGTTTATTATACCTCCATGTCCATCATAAACAGCAAAGAAGGCAGTCCCCGGGTCGTCAGGCAGTGAGAGTATGTGCGTATGAGAGTCATCCATGGACACCCGCCAGCCTTGCATGCACGAGGAACCGACCAAGTACCGGCTGTCCTGACATGTCGATGACTGCTTCTCTGTCACAGGCTCCGATAAGGTTTGGCCCATCACTCTGAAATTGAAAATAAGTTTTACAATATAATTAACTAAAAATCCAGCTTGAAGCCTCTTATTCAAGGTTGTCTGGAAGAAATTGTTCTAACAATGCGATAAAACTGCCGTTTTACTGCCAATAAGTTTTATTATATATCTTACTAATTGGTATGGATGTATGTATGTATGTATTGGGATAGACATAATTATCAATATCGGATTACTCTGTAAAAAGTTATGCATGGTCATACATAAAAAAAAAATACACATTGAATTGTAAACCTCCTCCATTTTTTCCTTGGTAAAAAATATATATATACAACCTGATTTTTCAAGCACAACATTTTAAAGATTTTATTTCGGCATTTTGTGCTTTGTGAGTGATTAATAATTATGTGATTAATAAATATAAAGATATGCCAAATTACAGCTTTCTAGTTCTATGGTTCTCTGAGTTAAGCCGTGGATAAACCAACAATATAGCAAAAATACAAGGATTTATTGTTCCCTATCGAACCTTAAATACTGACTTCATCACTAGGGGTATTTAGCCGTGAAAACATAACACAGATAGAGTTATTTTAGCTTTTATGTGTATGCTCAACTGGGAGAAAAAGAAAAACATAAATAATAATAATAATAATAAGACACCGCGTACCCCGATGTTTCCCTGGGGCTAAATGAGACCCCTGACCTCCAGCTTGCCTTAACCGGCCGGCTGTGTGGTGGAAACCGCAAGAGCTAAGACCCTAAGCTCCAGGGTGGAAGTGTTAAAGGGCATAACGCCGCTAGTAGCTCTCAGTGAACGCGCAGCACACCTCTCGACACCCTTAGCCACCCACACCAATGTTGCTTCCCCGGCGCCAACATGCGGCGCCACTATGGGGGGCCCATTCAGTGGGTGGCGAGTCATCACCTGCCTCAACATTTTTGTATGATGAGACGAAATAGGCAGGTGCCGTTATCTCATTCTGATGCTCCCACACAGAAGTACCTTATCTTTCTCACTGTGTGGGAGCATCAGCCAATAAACTAGTTGTATAAGTCATAACCATTTCATTTCAATAGCCCCGATTTGTGAAATTCCATATTGTACAATAGTTCCATCATCCATCCACATATCAAAAATCTGTATTTTTATTATATTTTCTGTAAAGGGCCTCTCAGTGTTGGCTTCGGCTCCACTGATGCCCATCAAAGGACCGGGCTGTGACCCGAGATTTCAGTTGAATAAAGGGTTATAATAATAATAATAATAAGCCTTTATTCAGACACAATTTACAATCATGTTAAGTTTATATTAATGTTATAACTCTGATGAGTTGACATCGACAACTTGGTCTGTTTGCCCAACGTTGGCAAAGGCCTCCTCCATATCTTTCCATTCTTTTCTATCTTGTGCTGTCCTAGTCCATGTAGTTCCTGCTGTAGCTTTAATATCGTCTTCCCATCTTCGAAACTGTCTTCCTCGTTTCCTTTTTGAGTTTCTGGGATACCAAAACATCACAGTTTTATTCCATTTTTCTATTCCTCTTATGATGTGGCCTGTCCATTTCCACTTCAGTTTCCGTATTCTTGATGTTACATCTTCTACTTTTGTGCGCTTTCTGATTACTTTGTTTCTTATTCTATCGCTTTTCCTAACACTCAGCATGCTCCGCTCCATCGCTGTCTGGCAGCATTTCAGCTTTGCATTTTGCGCTTTAGTGAGAGCCCAAGTTTGGCAACCATAAGTGAGGACAGGTAGCACACAGGTGTTGTAGAGTTTCTTTTTGACGAACATCTTAATTTCCGTATTTTTCATTACTTCTTTTAGTCTCCAATAGCTTTTCCATGCATTTCCTATTCTTATATCTATTTCTTTTGACATTAGATCATTCGTTGAGAGGGAGGGAGAAAAAGAAAAACATAGAATATACCAACTGCTTCTTTTCCCAGACATACTGTAAGCTATTTATAGGATTTGAGGGAAATTGCCGTTTATGTAGGCGGGCCAATATTACATCTTACCCTCTAATGATATCTCCTTTCCATCTAACCCTCTAAACATGGCCAAATATGGCGTCATATGGCCTTATGGTCTTTGATAGTCTGCCTACCCCATAAGGAAAAATACGCGTGATTTTATGTATGTATGTATTATTTAGGACATAAATGAAATTCTGTATGTTAACAAAAAAACTCAATATTCATCTATTTTTAATACTAGACCACAAAATATAATGCACACATCCCCACAAAGTATTAGTATATCAAAGTTCATATTGTTGTTTTAGAATGCAATGTTTAATAACACTACATTTATCATCAGTATGTTATTATTATTACTCAGCTTATCATAAACTGTGATGAAAGACATCAAAACATAATGAGTTTGATAAAAGTGTTATATAACACTCTGAATACAAAATTACAATTCACATCATGTCAAACAAGTATGTTACTATGAATCTAATCAACAATGACTCATTTTTAGGACAAATTGTAGCCTGCAGACCCACATAGTGATGAAAAACAGTGATGATGATGAAGTATATATAGCATACTGTGTCCTGTAGTTTCATCTGCATAGTGGTGAAAAATTATGATGAATGGTGATGATAAAATGTAGCTCAGTGATGATGATAGAGTATATATAGCATGTGTCCTGTAATTTCATGTGCATAGTGGTGAAAAATGATGATGAATGGTGATGATAAAATGTAAACTTATGTCCGTCTCCAAGCTCTTAGCTATCTCTATATCCAAGTTCATAACAATCAGATCAGTTGTTTAAATAGCAGGAGCCATGTCTCGGCTTTTCTAACGGCTTTCAGTGTTGCAGGGCAGAGCTTGCTCAGGTCGACACCAAAATCACCACCAGAAGTAGCAAAAGCGGCTCCGGAACTGGTACCACTGCGAGCTGCCCGGACGAGAGCCGACATGGGCCAGGTCTGTCCACCCCGTTATATCCCAGCACACACACCATCAGAACATGCCAGAAATGCATTCATCGAGTTTTTAGCCGTCACAAGGGCAACGAGACAAGTCAACTTCAAAATATGCGCAAATATCTTGGAGTTATTTAGACTTGGATCCGAAAGCTTTCTGAGGGTGAGACTAGATGAAGCAGAAGCAGCCATATATGACAACGAATCATCCCTGGTCATAAGAGGAGAAATGTCATGTCATCATATGGCAGCTTACAGCGCTAAGAATGGTTTTGTGGCCCTAGATGAGGGTGAAACGGAGCGGACGGAAAGACCAAAATATGCGACACCACTGAATGACCCTATTGTAGTCACAACCCGGCACACCAAAATAATGCTAGATGACAAAATCCTCAAAATGGCGGAATTTCTCGAGGAGGGTTCTGGAGTTAAAGCATTGTGGGAAAACTGGGAGGTGCCTTATATACAGTGGGTCAATGGAGTTCCAGGATGCGGCAAGACAACTTGGGTAGTTGGAAACTTTGATGCGAACAAGGACGCCATTATCACCACAACAACAGAGGCAGCTAAAGATCTGAGAGAGAAGCTAGCGCACCGGATAAGAAACTTGGTAAAGACCAGAGTGCGCACCATGGCTTCTGTTCTCGTAAATGGTTTCAGAAAAAACGAGAGCTACATCCGCCTTATGGTAGATGAAGCACTCATGAACCATTTCGGAGCCATAGTAATGGCTACACGGCTGTCTGGTGCCGGCGAGATTGTTCTCATTGGAGATATCAACCAGTTGCCTTATATCGACAGAGAAAATCTCTTTGAGTTAAGGTACCATCGCCCAAATCTGGTAACCAACATCAGCCAGGAATTGTTATGCACGCATCGCAATCCAATGGACGTCGCATATGCGCTGAGAGAAATATATTCAGGAATATATTCCTCAGTCGCCCACATCCAGTCACTAGAGCAGAGAAGGTTCACGGGTTCCCAAATACCCAAAGCCGCCCCTAAAACTCTTTTCTTGGTCCACACTCAAGAAGAAAAGTTAACCCTTAGCAACCAGGGTTACGGGGGAGGTACAGGGTCACGAATCCTCACCATCCATGAAGCTCAAGGTTTGACGTACGAGTCGGTCATCGTCATTAAGACCAAAGGCAAACTGCAGCTACATGACAGCGTCTCGCATGCAGTCGTGGCAGTCTCGAGGCACACCGGGACCTTCACTTACTACACCGATGATGAAGGAGATGCCATCAGCCGTTTTGTGCGGCGGGCAATGGCAGCTACACCAAGGACCATTTTAGACTACAACCTCAAAATGGCTATCAAAGATCGCAACACGGCGGTAGTGGAGGCCCTGAATGGAAAGTTTCGCTGTTTGTTATAAAAAAAAAAAAAAAAAAGTGTTAGGTGTTAGGTTATTTTTATTCTTTAGTTGTCTGTCCCTAATTTTGTAAATTCTTGTATGTATTATTTGTCCCCGTTGTGTTATTTTAAAATTTTGTCTTCCTCTTGCATAACTTAAAAAAAAAAAATGTAAGTAGTTATAAATGCATATATTAGTTCATAAAAGGCACGGACCCTGGAGTCTGTGGAGAATAAATTTGTTAATAAAAAAAAAAAAAAAAAAAAAAAAAAAAAACAATCAGATCAGCCGTTTGGTTGTAAAAAAAATAAGACAGAGAGAAACACAGTTACTTTCGCTTTCATAATATCAGTTGAGATGTCCATTTCCAGGTTTTGAGCTATCTGTGTACCAAATTTTAAAACAATCTGTTCAGTCATTTGTGCATGAATAAGGAACGAAAACAGAGGGACAGAGTTAATTTGACATAACTATAGAGTATTGGTAAAAATTTTAAAATCTGTACATTTACTACTATATCTATTACAAACTATTGCTTGCATGGAGTACAATGTCTTGAATTGCAGATGTGATTGTAAGCAATCAATAATAACGTTCAGTAAAAAACACTGGATTTTAGAGAACATAGAGAATTACATTACATTACATTAGATTAAACTAGATAATATATTTATAATGGTAGGTATTGATATTTTTCATTATTCTTGTCTTAACGGTTAGTCTTAAAACATAATGTAATTCAAATTTATTAGATACCATAATTTAAATTGAATCGATTATATCACACATCATACATCTTATTTATGCTATTATCATAAAATTCAGTAAATTTATCATATGTGTAATTCTGACTTACCTTTAATATGTATGTTATTCATGGTTAATAAATATTCTTATTACTGAGATAAAATTATAATTAATCACTTACACAAACTGGTGAAACCAATGTGTATCAAGAGAAATCCAAACAGGACTTTGGTAAACCCAAATATTCTGTGAAATCTGATAATCAAATCAAAATAATTTATATTGTCTAGTCTTATTATATAATAGAAGTCTCAACAGTTTCACCATGCCAACCTTTTGTAATCATGGTAATTAGGAAAAGTATGCATGACATTTGGTCCTATCTATTTAGTTTAAATTTTAGTAAGCATGAATAGAATTGGCCGCAATAGCATAAAAAACAGGCGAATGTGTTTGTCATACAAATAAAACTTAACATTCTGGTTTGGCATTTCTTTAATTTCTAAACATTGCTGTTAATTCCACTTGTATTTTGAAATCTTATCAGTACATAACAGATACGTCTCAGCCGTCTCAGACACTAATAATGTATTATATTGATCCACTTGACCTATTTTTGATTATATTAGACTACTAAGTACTTGGAAATGTTGATGAAACATAAGAAAAACTAGTAGGTGGGATAGTTTTAAAGAGCAATAACAAAGTGGGTTTGTAAATGAAATATTTTGACGAAAGACATAAACTTTACCGTTGCGGTGTGTAAACAAGCAGTAAATATCGCTTGGTTATCGTTAGATATGACTAACAACTGATATCACTCACTTTTGAAGACTCATTCCCATACGACAAGCAAACCCTTATCTGTCCGTTTGGCCATATTATAATAACTATTTTATCTCCTTCGTAGTTTTTATCACGTAAACAATACTGTATCATTGAAATTAATGCAAATATTAAGCGAAAACAAGTTAACATCTCAATACGTTTGCAGGCTTGACCTATGACAGAATAGCAGAATCTTTCGATTTTGTTTTACTTACAAATATTTTTGTTTCTCCTAAGAACCGATAAGAACTCAGCTTGTTGTTTTAATATGCACAACAGAGCCGAAAATTGAAATTAACCACGAAAATGCGTAGCGTAAATACGGGAACAGAAACAAATTACAAAGCGCAAACGTCAAAACTGACAGTATACGTATAGTTTCCCTTTTTTTAAGTTGCGGGCAGGCTAAGGCCGTTTGGACATACTGCACATTCTGTTAAGTTTCCTTTTTTTTTATCCGACTGCGTAAGAAGGAAAGTTATGTTTTTCGAGTGTATGTATGTTTGTACCTATGCATGTATATTTCTATATGATCACCACAGCCTAAATTTCTTGACCGATTTTGATGTGCGAGATGTCGTTAGATTCGTCTCCCCTTCCAGAGTGACGCTATATTTTTTTGTAATAATAATAATACATTTCTCGCAAAAATAAAAATGCGAGTTTTCGTTTCCTAATAAACAAGTGCTTTTTGCTAGAATTATTCTAAGAATGTGCATTTACAATCTTTTACAGCGGTTTTTCGCATACTTTCTAACAAAAAACATACACTCAACAGCGTATCAAGCGTAAACAAATCGTAATTTAGACTGCAAACTTTGCTTTCCTGTAGTCGGGTATTTTATTTTTCTTTTTACATAGATAACTACTTGTTTTTCTTATTTTTTTGGACACATGACAAACTTGCGGGGCTATTATTGTTGTTTATCATATATTAGATTATTAATATTGATCGTATTATAAAGTATTAAAGTTGAAGTATGATGGTGATGTACCACTATTGTATCTTTAAATAAAATAGGTCATAATTAAGTTCTAGTCCTGTTTAAAAATAACTAAAGGGGCGCTAGGTATTATCTGGGGGCACGGCCGTGGCCCCGCCATGTAGCGAGCGGGTGCGTACGGCCGGGACTATCTTTTCTCGAAGAGATTCGTCGGACTCGAAGCGATTCGTCGGATTTTTAGATTTGAAGTTTCTACAGAATATTGCAGAACTTGAGAAAAACCATTCTACCTCACAGCTCCCTGTCACACTTTGTTGGAATCATGTGAATAATTAAATATTTAATTATTTTACATAAGGAGGAAACAAAGCCATGCGACAGAAAATTTAGAAGATGTGGTCAAATGATTTATGTACTCGACTTTCCCGCCAAAACTCTGAAATATTTGTCAACTGGCACTCTCGAATTTAACGTCAAACATGACATTGAATTCTATCTTACAATTCTATGTTTTTTTACATTTCGCTGGGCCCATAATCCGTGTGACCATAATTACCAAAGAGTACTTTGTAATATACGATAATTACACTATAAGTATAAACCTCTAAAGTCAAATTTTCACGCCACGTCAATTTCACGTAACGCGGCCGATGGTCATACAGAATAAGGGCCCTGCCTGCATATAAAATTCTAACTAATCCACAACCGAATATATAATTTAAGTTTTAGATAAACGTTGAAAATACCACGTATTACAAAGTCACACTAATTATATTTATTATTAAATAGATTACAGACGTGAACACACTACTAGAACTATTTTGTATAAGAAAAGCATACATCTTTCTCATTCCTTTGTAGACACAGAATTTTTTATTAGAATAAAAGAGTTCGTATATTTTGATATCGATCTTTTCTTCTATTTATATTTATTTTTCTACATGTCTTTATTGTCCTGTCATGAGTTGTCAGTTGAGAAAAATATATTTCGGAGAAAATAAAAGTCGAATTATTAAACGAATTAAAATATCTTTTAGTTCTACTGCCCACCACCTCCATCAGGTTATGGGCTTATAACGATAATAGATGCTACGTTGAATTCAAACGTCTCTATCAATCCAGAGATGGATAGCGGTGGAATCATGTCGATTGAGAAACTCGACGGCACGAATAATTTTTCGACGTGGAGGTTCCAGATGGAACTCATATTGATACACGAAAATTTGTGGGAATATATAAGCAAGACTCCAGAGGTGACGGATGTTGCTGGCCAAAAACTTGACCAGAGGGCGCGAGCTAAGATCTGTTTGTCACTTAAACCGCATTGCCTTGTTCATGTGAGGTCATGTAAGAATACGAAGGAAGTGTGGAGTGCAATTCAAGCTGCATTTGAAGACAAAGGGTTGAACAACCGTTGTAAACTACTTTCAAAACTTATGAGTCTTAAGCTCGAACAATTTACTACAGTGAGAGAATATGTAACCTCGGCAATGTCTATATCTCAAGAGCTGTCGGACATCGGAAAGGAAATTGATGATGAGTTACTGGCAGCGTTATTATTACAAGGGTTAACACAGGAGTTTCAGCCCATGAAATTGGCCATAGAAAATTCAAACATCATATTGACTACCGATTACGTGAAAAACAAACTTTTTCAAATGGAAGACACCTACAGTAATGGAAGCTCAAAATACACTACGGCACTGTTAACAAATAAGCAAAAGGGAAAGTATACAGCCAAGAAAAAGGCAAAAACTGAGATAAAATGCTTTATTTGTAATGGACCACACAAAGCACGAGTTTGTCCAAAGAACCCGAGCAAGAATCAAGAAGCTTTTAACATCTTTGCATTAGCGACTGCCAGAGAAGTCAACGACGAAGAATGGGTCTTTGATTCTGGTGCCTCCGGACATATGACTAGAAATAAGGATTGGTTTCAAAGTTTTCAAGATTTCAGTATGAATGCTCGAGTGCAAGTGACATGTGCAGATGGTAATAGAGTGCTAGGTGTTGGTAAAGGTAAGGTAGAATGTAAGTCACTAGGGTTGACTGTAAGTGATGTAATGTATGTTCCAGAGCTACAAACAAACTTGATGAGTGTGAGTGCTGTAGTAAATAAGGGACACGTTGCAGTATTTAGAGAGACAGGATGCGAAATTTATAAAAAAGGAGAAGTTGAGGTAAGAGGAAAGCCAGCTGTGAAAGGTGTACAAGAGAAAGGTGTATTTAAACTTAAAAAATATTCACAGAATACCGCTCTCAGCACTACTGTCAGCCAGGAGGCGATAGTGTGGCATCAGAGGATGGGTCACCTGGGTATGCGCAATCTGCTTCTTCTTAGAGATAAACTCGCGACTGGGGTAAGTTTTCCTAATACTACTAGTAAACTAAACTGCGTAGCTTGTGTAATGGGAAAGCAAACCAGACAACCTTTTCCGAAGAAAGGTGGTACAAGAGCCAAAGAACCATTAGAATTAGTTCATTCAGATGTTTGTGGGCCTATGGAAAATGAGTCATTCGGGGGCTGTAGATATTTTTTAACCTTCATTGATGATTTTACGCGTAAAACTTATGTGTATTTTCTGAAGCAAAAAGGAGAAGTTTTCGGCAAGTTTAAAGAGTTTAAAGCGTTAGCCGAGAATCAATCGGGCAAAAGGGTGAGGGCCATTAGAACAGATAACGGCAAAGAATTCGTCAACAAGCAGATGGACGAATATCTTAGGCAGCATGGGATTCAACATCAACTTTCTGTGGAGTATACTCCTGAACAAAACGGAGTTGCCGAGCGTGCTAATCGCACAATATCTGAAAAAGCACGGTGCATGCTTCAAGAAGCAAGACTTGAGAAGAAGTTTTGGGCAGAAGCTGTCCGTCATGCAGTTTTCTTGAAGAACAGGTCACCGACAATAGCTGTCAAGAACAAGACACCAGAAGAAGCTTGGACCGGAAGAAAATCAGATCTGAAAATCATCAAAATTTTCGGATGTAAGGCATTCATGCATGTACCTAAACAAAAGAGGTCAAAATGGGATGCAAAGAGCAGAGAGCTTGTACATACAGGGTACTGCGATGATTCCAAGGCTTATAGACTGGTGGATTATAAAACTGGACAATGTTTTAAAGCTAAAGATGTTGTGTTCTTTGAACATCAAGTATTTAGTGACACTTCTGAAACTTCAGAAGAAGTTGTGGTTCCTCTTGCAGAGCAACCAAAGGAGGTAGCCATATCAGAAGTTCATAATCAAGAGGATCGTGCAGAACTAAATAATTATGTTCCTTTGAGTGAAATGATGCAGAATCCTGGGGTGGATACTGAGACAATCAACTTTCCTGTACAAGAAGCATTTGAACAACCTTATGAGACTGGTGATAGTCATTTAGATGAACCAGTGCTTAGTGACGGCACTGAGGCTGATGACTATGCGTCAGCAGAAGAGGATGAAGACCAAGGAAGAAGATATCCACTACGAAACCGTAAATCAAAGGATTATCAAGATTATGTTCTGTATCAAGCAGAAACAGAACAGGATCCTACAACTATCCAAGAGGCACTGTCTAGACCAGATAGTAGAGAATGGAGAACTGCCATTCAGGAGGAGCTGGACGCCTTAAAGAAAAACAAAACCTGGGTATTAGTAAAGCCAGGACAAGCGAGCAACGTCGTTGATTCGAAATGGCTTTTTCGAATCAAAGAAGAGGCGGGAAATAAGCGCAGATACAAAGCTCGACTTGTTGCCAGAGGATTTAAGCAGAGATACGGCATCGATTACGACGAAACATTCGCTCCGGTAGTAAGGCATAGCTCTCTAAGAGTCCTCCTGGCGTTGGCAGTAAAGAGTGGCCTAAACATTGACCAAATGGACGTCAAAACAGCATTCCTAAATGGAGATTTGACTGAAACGGTTTATATGAGACAACCGGATGGTTACGAGGAGAAGGGAAAAGAGGACTACGTGTGTCTTCTCAAACGTTCGCTTTATGGGTTAAAGCAAGCTCCCAGAGCTTGGAATAATAAGCTAAACAATGAGTTGTTACAGTTGTCATTCAAGCGATCCAAAAATGAACCGTGCATTTACACGCGATCCCAGGGTAACAAAATAATCATTTTAGCAGTGTACGTGGATGATATGCTAATTTTTTGGAATGATGCAGAAGAGCTGCGCAAAGTCAAAAAGGATCTAATGTCAAAATTTGAGATGAAGGATCTTGGGAAAGCAGAATATATTTTGGGAATGCACATAACGCAGAATGATATTGGAATCAAAGTTGACCAAGAGAAATATGTCGAAAAACTGTTGAAGGTTTTTGGAATGACTGACTGCAAAGTTGCGTCGACACCATCTGTTCCTGGTCAAAAACTTGTGAAACATGGACTGGAACATAAACCTAATCCGAGGATTCCATATCAGAATCTAATTGGTTCACTGATGTACATATCTGTCTGCACGAGGCCAGATATTGCTCATACAGTCAATTATCTAAGCCAATTCAACACGTGTTATGCTGAGGAACACTGGATATCTGCGAAACGAGTTCTCAGATATTTAAAGGGTACTAAAAGCCTTGGGCTACAGTACAAGAGAACTAAAATTGATAAAGTACAGGGCTATGCGGATGCAAGTCATGCCACTTGTTATGACAGGAGGTCATACTCGGGTATGGTTTTTCTGCTAATGGGAGCTGCGATTTGTTGGGAAAGTAGGAAACAGAAGACAGTTGCTCTATCCACAGCGGAGGCTGAATATGTGGCAATGTCTGAAGCAACTAGGGAGGCAATCTTCCTAAAGAGATTGATTTCCGAGGTTACTGGCCAAGTTGAGGAGCCAATGAAAATCTTTAGCGACAGTCAATCTGCAGTTGCTATTGCGCAAAACCCTGTGCACCATCAACGCACAAAGCACATAGATGTGCGACACCACTTTGTAAGGGAGGCAGTTGAGAATGGTCATATCGAACTAGAGTATGTAGAGACAACTCGTATGGTTGCGGATGTTTTAACCAAACCTCTGTTAAAAGGGATGTTTAAGTGGTGTGCGCTGAATATGGGTGTTGTGTGATGGATGAATGGGATGAATGTAGAGAAATGAATCTAAGGAGGAGTATTAGAATAAAAGAGTTCGTATATTTTGATATCGATCTTTTCTTCTATTTATATTTATTTTTCTACATGTCTTTATTGTCCTGTCATGAGTTGTCAGTTGAGAAAAATATATTTCGGAGAAAATAAAAGTCGAATTATTAAACGAATTAAAATATCTTTTAGTTCTACTGCCCACCACCTCCATCAATTATTAAATAGATTACAGACGTGAACACACTACTAGAACTATTTTGTATAAGAAAAGCATACATCTTTCTCATTCCTTTGTAGACACAGAATTCGTAGCCCTAATAAGTACATAAGGGCATTTGTAGAGTACTTTTTCATTTCCCACTGCCTTCGTCATCACGCCAACCGCCTCTCTGTCTTCGACCCACCCCGTCACATTAGTATTACATATTATGTTTCACACACGATGAAAACCTTGTATAATAGGATTTCGAAACTTTCGAATTCTCGGCGAAAATATACCTACTACCTAATCAAAAGTTTTCACTACAAACTAACCTTACTAGATTACACCCAAACATTACAATATCTATTTTTTTTCACAGGACTCCCAAACAGCTAAAGCTGTGGAAAGTACAACATCGAAACACGCAATTTAGGTATTGTGAAAACAAGCCAGGAAAACTGAAAGCTTTAAAAATAATCCATGAAATTATATAATTTTTGACATGGCTTTGACCGAATGACAAGCAATCTTCTTGAACTATAGATTTTAAACAATACAAACCTACATCCTTTTTAGCAAAGAGTCTGTGTCATCTGTAAATTTGAGTAAATTGAGTATGTTAAAAACTCAAGCAACCGACTTCTCATAAATGCCATTGTCAGAACTGGACCAAATTGAAATGGGACTACACGGGAAGCACCAGCTTTCAAATAAAAAAACCGGACAAGTGCGAGTTAAACTCGCCCACCGAGGGTTCCGTACAAATTAGTAGATAAAAAGAGAAAATCATATGTATTTATATTTTCCTTCATAATCCGAAAAATATACATCGTAAAAATATTTAAAACCCTGTTTTAGCTTATGCTAATGAAGCTCTTTCATATGATACCCCACATGATACGGTTAATTCACTTTAAAATTTGGACCCTCATTCCTTGCATAAAGAAACTATTTTTTCCTCTAAGTGTATTATAACACAATGCTTTTGCCTAATTTCATTCATTGACGAAGTACCCCATCGGTTTTGATTTCCTTGTGAGTGTCGAAATGTGCGTTTTTTCACGACCTATTCGGCTGTAACTTTTTTTTACGAAATCTGAGAAATTTTATTTTTCTTTTTGCAGCAAGATACCATGGATCTGTGTATATGGTTTTAATTTCAACTCGATACCTTGATGCGTTCCCGAGACAAAGGTCTTGACACCCGGATGGACGGACAGACGGACAGACAGACGGACAACAAAGTGATCCTATAAGGGTTCCGTTTTTTCCTATTGAGTTACGGAACCCTAAAAACAGTCGAATTGAGAACTTCCTCCTTTTTTGAAGTTGGTTAAAAAAAGTGGAACTAACGAACAAAATAATGTAATAGGGACATGAGCGCCCTCATTGCCACATTTTAGTTCTCCAACGGAACAGACTAACAAGGCTTTTATATAAACGTATTTCAAGTTTTCAACCTCATATTCAATTCGATCCGCATCTATTTTTGCATTATTCTGCGAAACTGGCTTGTGGCATCAGATTTAAATAGCTGATGCAACAGTCGAATAGGTTTAAAGTATAATGTAAAGAAAAAGGTATTTACATTTTTGATCGATTTCTGTTTTACTTTTTTATATTACCTACTTGCTATTTGTATGTTTTTGGATTGGGCCTCGAGTTTAGAAGATGAGAGCACAAAATAATAATGATTAGGTATTTAATAATGATTATATTGTGCTCTATCTTCTAAACTCGGAAAACAAAAACAGAAAGTAAAACAGATAGCAGTCCGTGTCCCGTCTTCACAACTACCCGTCTATAAAAGGTAGGTAAGGTACCCTTTGCTAACAACGTACCAAGACCCAACTAGTTCGTACCCATTCCGTAGTCCGTACCTAGAAAGACCTACCACAGCCGTTGGCGTCTTGATAACTTCGCTTGTGAGATTCAGACTTGGGAGCGTAAGGATGTAGGGTGTGTAGCGAACGAGCGAGAACATAAAAGCCTCGAATTCTATAGGTACCTATTAATAAACCTACTCGTTTTGTAAAAAAAAACAGCACATCAAGTGGGTACGCGCGTAAATAGAACTAAAGAACTTACACTCTTGGGAATTTCGCACATCAAATTCAGTCAAGCCGTAAGGCTGTAAGAGATAACAATATTATAGAAACACACATACATAATTATACTTAATTGGTTAACTTACCAAATTATAATTATTTTTACTTACATAAACTTAATAACACTTCCTTCTTGCAGTCAGATAAAAATATCTCATCTCACGCTGAAATTAATGCTTTATTGTACATGCTAATTACCTACATAACTACCGTTTATTTATTACTGGCTAAATAGCCAGAGGCGCACATATCTGCGGCATTTCATGCATTCCAAAGCATTTTCTTTAAAAAAATAATATAATTAATCAATGTAGATGTATCGTTTCATCAATGAAGGGGACGAATGACGAAATCGACACCGCGGCATGCTCACTGCTCAGTCAGTGCAGTGAGCAGCGAACGCGCGGCGGGAAAGTGTGTGCGTGGTGCACATATTGCCACTAAAAAAAAAACCGTTATTACATCAAAAATTGTTTCAGTGAAAATTGCTTATTAAGTTTAACAAAATGGCCTGTCCGATGAGGTGAGTCTACAAGATTTTATAGTTTTTAGTAACTTAGTCAATACATACTTTTATTCATAAAAAAATAATTATTAATAGGTAGAGTATGTACGGGTAAAACTGTACCAAAAGAAGAGATACATAATCATAATGTCAAATATTTACTTTTTCTATCCGACTGCGTAAGAAAGAGGGTTATGTTTTTCGAATATATGTATGTATGTTTAGGGGTATTTTGTACATATTTTTTGAGCTCCGACGCCTTCGACAGCCTAAACGGCTTCACTGATTCTTATTTGCGAGATATCGTTAGATTCGTCTTCACTCTTTGAGTGTCATAGGCAATTTTTTTTTAATATTACGACTCTCGCAAAAAATAAAAAGAATGCTATTTCGTCTCCTCCAACGAAGTTTTTCATAATAATGGTTTGATGATTTCACTAAAATTATTGCAAAGAATGTGCACTTATAACCTTTTACAGTGAGTTTACGCATACTTTCTCACACAAAACGTACACTTAACAGTGTATCAAGCGTAACGATATTGTAAGTTAGACTACAAGAACTGCTTACAAGCAGTCGGTTAATTTTTAATTTTTAATATAGATATTGTTATTTTAATATAACCTGTAGCCATGCTATCAATAAATATTTCATTTAATTTATTTTAATACCTACTTATATTGTAAATATTTATTTAATCACGATAAGAATATAAGGACAAAATTTAAACTAAAAATCATTTAAGGAAATTCATATATACGGTATTTGAGCGACATTTTAGTTTGTTAGTGATGTTCAGCAGCCGTACTCTCAACTTTAGGGCTTGTTAGGGTACCGTACCCAAAGGGTAAAATGGGAACCTATCACTAAGACTCCGCTGTCTTTCTGTCTGTCAGCAGGCTGTGTCTCATGAACCGTGATAGTTAGACAGTTGAAATTTTCACAGATGATGTATTTCTGTTGCCGCTATAACAACAAATAATAAAAAAATTAATAAAATACATATTTAAGGGGACTCCCATACAACAAACGTGATTTTGTTGCTCGATATTTATAACGGCAACAGGTAGACGCTTGAAATATTCACAGAATATTGAGTTAACTTAACATCATAAAATAAATAATTAAATTAAAACTTAAATAATCTTTAATACATTTCTTTAAAGTAATCAATTTAAATAAAATAAATATTTAAGGGCTCCCATACAACAAACGGGATTTTTTGCTGTTTTATAGGAGAATGACACAAAAAATGAAGCGATTATTAAAACTATCACAATTTATAATTTATTTATTATTATTATTTTTTAAATAGGCTCATTTTAACTTTTGTCTCACACTCTTAATTACAGTAAAAGCAAGATAAATGTTAAAAGAAAAACAAAATACCCGACTGCAGAAAAGCAGTTTTAACAGTCTAACTTACGATTTCGTTACGCTTGATACGCTGTTGAAGTAAACGTTTTTTTGGGATAAAATATGCGTAAAACCGCTGTAAAAGATTATAAATTCGCTTTCTTTCGAATAATTCTATTAAAATCACTCGTTAATTACGAAATAGTTCGTTAGAGGCTACGAAAAAACGTTTTTTTTATTTTTGCAAGAGATGTATTATTACAAAAATTACAGCTTAGACACTCTGCAAGCGAACATGAATCTAATGACACCTCGCACATCAAAGTCGGTCAAGCCGTTTAGGCTGTAGGCTGTCATATAGAAACATACTTATATACATAAATACCCACATACATACACTCGAAAAACATAATAGCTATTGCATAATAGCTTTACGCGCGATGTGTTAGGTTATTTTCGTTACGGAATTTCTGGATTCGGTCTCCACGCTCAAGGCCCGCGATAGAAGCTATGCAATAGCTTAAAAACCTGACCGCAAAATGTAACCACACCATTGACCAAACCATAATAATGTTATCTTTATTTTGTTTACGGATGCAATAGTTGTTGTTTATTTTGTTAATATTCACAATGTAGTTACCAGTGTAAATATTAACAAAATCTTGTAAATCTACACAATTATGTACATATACTTATTAGTTAAGTATGACAATATTGTCATACTTAACTACTTTCGTGAAAAGTACTTTTCGCCAAATAGGGCTAATTTATTTTTTACCCGACTGCGACTGAAATAAGCAGCCATGTACGTGTTTTGCCACGCGCAAAGTAGGGTTCCGTAATTGCACATCGTAATTAATGTGAACTTAAAATAGGGTAAAAATAGTTGACTACGGAACTCTAAAAACTGAAACAAATCAAATGCGCAATTTTGTTTCAAAAACCAATTTACTGGACAGATTTTAATGAAATATCTGTGGGAACGGTCTCAAGGTACGAGTATATTCTTTCGAACAAAAAATAATTTTCCAAATTGATTTAAAAATAATACATTTAATACTCATAACCACATAAGTACTTACCAACATATGCATACCCAAAAATATTACTCTCCTTCTGTAGTTGGGTAAAACCATCGCTATTGTTCACGGTCAAGTAGGTACCTACTTACAGACCCTATTATTTCTTTCTCAGTCTCCGCGTCGTTTTCGTACCTGTTCGCATTACTTGTTATTCATTTTGAGACCATAAAACCTTTTGAATTGTATATTTGTTTTGTGAATGTATTTTTCAGGTAGAAAATCGTAAAACTTGAGTTAATTGTTTTCAAATAAATACATGCCCGACTATGAGATGAAACAATTAACATTACGAATGTTTATTTTGTAGAAATGTTCACGTTAACCTGACCGCATTCAACAAGTATCTATGTATATTTTTTTTATCAGCCCTGTTTGTACAAACTGTCCCACTGCTGGGAATGGGCCATCTTCTCATTGTGAGAAGGCATTCTCATTGTATCTATGTATATTAAAATAATAACATAATACCCGACTGCAGGAAAGCGGTTTTGGCAGTCTAACTTACGATTTTGTTACGCTTGATACGCTGTTGAGTGTACGTTTCTTGTGAGAAAGTAAGCGTAAATCGCTGTGAAAAGTTATAAATGTGTAATTTTAGAATAATTTAAGTAAAATCACATATTTATTACGAAAAAGTTTGATGAACGTTACGAAAAAACGCATTTTCTTATATTTGCGAGAGATGTATCATTATTAATATTACATTACAACTTTACAACATATTACAAGTGCATCAAAAACGGTCAAGCCGTTTAGGTTGTAGACGATCATATAGAAACATAATAGGGGCTATGCTCGGAGTCTCTCTACGAGATCGAATCAGAAATGAAGAGATACGTAGACGTACAGGAGTCACCGATATAGCACAGCGGATTAGCAAGTTGAAGTGGCAGTGGACAGGGCACATAGCACGTAGAACTAATGGCCGATGGGGCCGAAAGGTTCTCGAGTGGAGACCACGTACCGGCAAGCGCAGCGTCAGCGGCAAGACCAGCCACGAGATGGACAGATGACCTCATACAAGTGGCGGGAAGACGCTGGATGCAAGCCGCTTCCAATCGGTCTTTTTGGAAATCCATGGGGGAGGCCTATGTCCAGCAGTGGACTTCTTATGGCTGAGATGATGATGATGATGATAATATAGAAACATACATGCATACAAACACATACTCTAGGAAACGCAAAGGAGGGTTGCGTTGTCTTACGCAGTCGGGTAAA
Organism: Lycia hirtaria; assembly: GCA_947563715.1. Taxonomy (NCBI): domain Eukaryota; kingdom Metazoa; phylum Arthropoda; class Insecta; order Lepidoptera; family Geometridae; genus Lycia; species Lycia hirtaria. Next base: position 25,270,450 of record OX387376.1, read on the forward strand.
TATACTCTTGTATAGAAAACGTACCACCTTAATACTATAAAAAACTTGAAATGGATATAATGACGATGTAACATTGAACTTGAAATACGAGTTTTATAGACGCACGCATGACGGACGCATGACGGACGGACAGGTTTAAGAAACGGCAAAAACTAATTCATTAGTACTTTGCAAATATATATCCACAGCAAAGTAACAAGGTCGAAAGTGCTCTGAACGTCTTCGAGAAAAGGATGGTAAGGCGTGGCCTTGCTGCTCGACTTGGCGGGGCCACTGCCGTGCCCCCAGATTAGGAAAGTTATTTTTACTCGACTGCCCAATGAGGATAATTTTTTATTGTCTTCCAACAAGGAGGAGGTTATCAATTTAGTTGTTTTTTTACCCTACTGATCAAAAAGGAGGGTTATGTTTTTCGAGTGTTTGTATGTATTTCTAATTACCTCCTACAGCCTAAACGGCTTGACCGATTTTGATGTCTGAGATATATAGGTTCTTCACTTCCTGAGTGTCATACTATGTTTTGTATATAAGTATTAATAATAAAATACAATAAAAGTAAGTAAGTTCGTGTAGACTGAGTGGCCAGCCCTATTGTCAGAGTTATTAAGCCGCCAAAAGGCCTCTGACTTGGCTTAACGATTGCTGAACAACCGGGACAATACAATAACTTCCAACGAAGTAGTCTGCTTGAAGTTGAAGCCTCGGTGTACGAGTGAAATTCGTACTTTGCCAGATTTATTTTTCTTCTAATATAGATATACTTGTTTCATATATACATATATGTATATAAATAAGAACTTACAGTTGAGTGGGGGCATACAAGTGAATCTTACATATCATCAAAATCGGTCAAGCCGTTTAGGGTGCAGGAGGTCATATAGAAACATAAGTAGATTAGATACATAACCCACATACATACTCGTGCATACTTATACTCAAAAAATATAACCCTCCTTCTTACGCAGTCGGCTAAAAATGCTACTTTGCGCGCCTTTATGAAGGAACCCATAACCGTTTTCTGAGTAATTGTGGTGAAAAACAATATTTTCCCTATTGTCCAGATCTGTGATGGACGACTCGACGGCGCAGGATGGAGAACAGCTGGGCAACGAAGCCGGCATGCTGTACGGAGAGTACCTGATGCTGGACAAACTGCTGGCAGCGCAGAGGATGCTCAGCGCCGAGTCTTCCAAGCCGGTGCACGACGAACATCTGTTCATTGTTACACATCAGGGTAAGACAATACTCATGAACAGGGCTTTTTGTGGGGGCACGCAGTGCCCCCAAAGGAAATTTCGAAGATATCGAAAAATTGCCATAAAAACGAAAAAAAACCGGACAAGTGCGACTCAGACTCGCACACCGAGGGTTCAGATTCAGATATATATTTATTGTTCAACTGTGATCTTACTTAATAATACATATCTAAAGTATCAACAGTCAAAGTTCATTGAGAACATACAATAATTTTATACAGTATACATATCACGTGAGTTTAAAATTAGGAAACGAGAAAAAAAATTATCTCATGTCATAGCTACACAAACAAAAAATGAAATAAAAAATACTAGCGTCAAAAATGTCACAAATTCAGTATGCAATGTCAATTTTATAAAAATAACTACAACAAAATAAGTATGAGTGATATAAGCAAATCAACTAATTCATATTATGAAAAGTATATTACAGTACATTTATTACAGTTTATCTTTTATAAATTCTTGTAATGTATAATATGCCTTAGATATAAGCAAATTGAATAAATTTCTCTTAAATGCAGACACACTCTCTGATTCCAGTATAGCTTTCGGTAAATGATTGTATATTTCCGGTCCCATACCACAAACACCCTTAGCAAAACATGCAGTCCTATGTATGGTCCTGTTAATTTTATTTTTATTTTTTGTACTTTTGTAAAAGCTGTACATTTGTAAATGATACCTAATAAACAATGAAATTTCATATATGCAAAGGCATGGTATTGTCAATATTTTTAATTCAGTGAAGTATGGTTTGCATGAATCTGTCGACTTCAGGTGACACATCGATCTCAAGCATTTCTTTTGGGCTTTGAAAATATTTTCTCGCTCAGAACAGTTCCCCCAAAATATTATACCATAACTCAACATAAACTAGTAAATAAAAGAGAGGAAATCATATATTTTTTATATTTTCCTTCATAAACCGAAAAATATACATGATACTGTTAATTCACTTTAAAATTAAAATTTCTTGCATAAAGATACATATTTTTTTATTAAATTATAAATGTCCAGTTTTCGGTTGTTTTCCTATATGTGTACTCTAATACAATGCTTCTTGCCAATTTTCATTGTTCTAGGTCAACGGGAAGTACCCCATAGGTTTTGATTCCCTTGTGAGTGTCGAAATGTGCGTTTTTTACGATATATTCGGCTGTAACTTTTTTTTTACGAAAACTTAGAAACTTTATTTTTCTTTCTGCAGCAAGATACTATGGATCTGCGTATATGGTTTTAATTTCAACTCGATACCTTCACGTGTTCCCGAGATAAAGGTCTTGACACCCGACGGACGGACAGACGGACAGACGGACAACAAAGTGATCCTATAAGGGTTCTGTTTTTTCCTATTGCGGTACGGAACCCTAAAAATCAAAAAGAATTTGAAAAAATAAAACAATTGTGGTCACCTTTACAAAAAAAATATGGACGTTTTTAATAGGTCAAAATTATTTAAGTAAATATAAAATCTAATCAATCTTGACTTACAACTATGGAGAATTAGCGTGCCCAAAAAAAAGTGACAAAAAAGCCCTGCTAACGAATGTAACATAGAATCTGCATGGTTAGATAAACAACCAAGACAAGTGACTTTTTATGTTTGTGAACACCTGAAGAATAAAATAGAAAATGTATGGTAACTAAATAATCATATGACACACACCGGCGCACGCAGCGTAGGAAGACCACGAGATGACCAGATGACACGTGAACAAGTGGGAGGCCTATGTCCAGCAAGCAGTGGACTTCTTAAATAGATGATGATGATGACAGTTCAGTCACCTTAGTTTTTATAACTAAATAACTGAAAAAATTTCATCCAAGTAAACGAATTGCGTATTTTGAAGTCGGTGTTTTCAGTATTTAAACTATTTATTTTAATTACATATAAAGTGTTAGTTAAGATTTAGTAGTGCATGAGCACTGAGGGCAGAGCATGATTTTCCTATATTCCCGCCAATACTCCGTATAGGATTGTTACCAGCTGTAGCGGACATGTTCCAGCGTACGAGCTATGGTTCAAGCAGATCATATTCGAGGTGGACTCGGTGCGCTCGTTGCTGGACGTCGAGGGTCTGGATGAGAGCCACACCATGGAGATTCTGAAGAGACTCAACCGCGTCGTGCTCATTTTGAAGGTAGTTTCACTTCCTTGTCATAAGTCAGCGCATTTGCCATTTTTAAGTTGTCTTTTGTCTTGAGCCCCAAGTCTCTAGTCCCGAGGTTTGAGCTCGAGTCCCAAGTCTGGAGTCTCGAGTCTTGAGTCTTGTCTAGTCCACTTTCCTTACATTCGAAATGAAAAGCAGAGTGTTTATCTCGGGTGAAAGACCTATAGGTCTAAGGTTAAGGTTAAATTTAGGCATTCTAACTATTGGCACCCTCGCTACGCTACCGCGACCTCATGCACCATACCATCTCGTGCATATGTTAATTTCGACCTTGTGAATGTACTAATCATTTGTTTTTTATCTTTTACAACCTACAAACGTATATCGTGCGAGTCAGCAAGTTAGATGGAGAACTGGCTGTGGGCAGTCAAATAACGATAGCGTCAGGTCAGGAGTCAGGGATAGCGTCGTTATCTTGTGCGTCACGCTATTGATAGCGCGTTACTTTACGCACCGACATGTAAACACTACACTTGGCTCTATCATGACGAGCGTGACATGGGACGAAAGGGAATAGAGGATATGAATGAATTTTATTACATAGGAATAATAGTTTTAATTGATAACATACTAAAATGTTATATATATATACTAAAAAAACTATTAAATATGTATTTAAAGTTTTAGGCGAGGGATGCTCTGTCCCTCTCTCGCGAAACAACAGTTTGTATTGAATTTGTACGGAGAACAGGAACCATCATTCGCTATCGTGTACTCTTAACATGAAATTGAAATGCTTGTAACTTTCTTCTTTTTGAAGATAATTCAATTTTGTTTTTGTAGAATGAATGTATTTGTGGTTATCTTTTGACCAAAAGAAAATAAATCATGCATATTCCCTATTGAATGGCCTCGCAGGCCTCGCAGCTCAGTTGGTAAAATACACAGAAGACAGAATTCTGTCTTCTGTGGTAAAATACGATACTGCTTTCCACTGTTAAGTTGTGTGTGTATCGCATATCTACCCAGGACAAACATTGTGTGTTGTTGAGCATGGATGTTTGTTCTATGTCTGGGTGTTTCTATGTATCATAAGTAGGGATTCACCACAACCCACTTACGACTGAACCGACCACAAACTTACTACAACCTTCTTCCCCCAACATATACTACGATTCCCTAACCCACTTTTCCCTCACTCACCCAAAACCCCAAACCAATTGGTGGGAGATACTCGTATGAAGCGAGTTTGACTCATCAACCTTCCTATCCCCACCTCCTTATGGACAGCACATTCCCTCAGTGCTGAACCTCTGTTGTCCCAATATCCTCACCATCTTCATAAAACCACCCAACCAACTTTTTCAAAAAAGTAAAAAGAATAGGTACATTCTGAAAATAGTTCATTACAGGCTATTTTATTTATATTATTATTCTTTATGAGACAGAATATAAGATATTTTCCTGTCATTGTTTACCCGGAAAATACATAAAGGAAGAAAACCACGGGATAAACCAACTGTATATATAGATATTATATATAGCTAATACATATTAGGTACTACCTATAGAAAAGAAACCTATAATTGGTCTTTTTCCGTTTTTATCTCAATAAACGAATTTATCATTTAAAAAAAAAAAAGAGCTGCAAATTTTTTATTGTCCTTTAGGTGACCTCTAGTGGGAGCAGTTTTGGCTGTACGTTGGTAGTCTTTTACAATAATATGAATTTTAGGCGCATCTGACTTGCACTTGTCCGGTTTATTAGGGTTCCGCAGTAAATAAGGAACCTTTATAGTTTCGCCATGTCCGTCTGTCTGTCTGTTCGTCCACGACTTTGTTCAAAAACTATAAGTATTAGAAAGCTGTAATTTGGTATAGAAATGCATATTAATAATGCAGAGAAAGTCGTAGAATAAAATTTTAAAAAATAAATTTTTGGGGTACCTCTCCTACACGTAAAGTGGAGATGAATTATTTTTTCTCATTTACCCCACCTTTGGGGGTATCGTTGGATAGGTAATCAAAAAACATTGGGGGTGCGAAACCCATTTTTCAACGTAGGGATCCGTTTGCGAAATATTAAGCTTTGAAATTTTTGTTAGAGTTACGTGTGCCACCCCTCCCCTCTACCGGCTAAACGGTTGACTTTGGAGATATGAAAAATTAATGCTAGTAGAATATAATATATTCTAATCTCATATTATGTTATGAAATTAAAACGAAATCTATCACGGCTGAGTAGGCTCTACAAGTTATCGAGTTATAATCGATCAACTTTAAATAATTATTTAGACAACTCATAAAAAAAAAAACTCTTAAATTGACATATGTTAACTCGTTATATTCGTTGTATCAAACAAGAGACCCTGTTTTAAGATCACATAAATAATTTATGCATTTATTAATTTATAATTTAAGCAATGTAACTCGGGAATCCGACATTGCGCGTGGTACGACACGCACTTGGCTAGTTATTTTTAACCGACTTCCAAAAAAAGGAGGTTATCAATTCAACCTGTATGTTTATTCTTTATTCTTTTTTCTTCTATGTTTGTTACCGCATCTCTGTCATTTATAAAACCTATTTCCATTTTTTTTTCAATGGATATACATTCGAATTGGTCCCATAGATATTTAATCAACATAGGTTCTGTAGGTTAGTTTTTATAAGAAAATTGCGTATTTCGAAGTCGGTTTTGAGTTTTTATCTATCAATTATAATATTAAATATAGAACGATTTTGAAACGTATTTCCGCAAGTCGGGTAAAAGTACAAAGTTGTTCACTCTGCAGTGCCCTGCAACAATGTTGGCATGTAAGCTGACACCTGACACCATCATACCCGAGTCCCGACGTCATAAAGTTGACACCTCCGGAGTCGCGCCGCGACACCGCCGCTCCACGCTTTCACTACAAGCTCCAGTTTCACCACGTGCTGAATATGGTCTACTAATGTACGCTAGTTTATTCACACGATTTTACTCGCTATTCTATATAAATTATTATTTTTTCATAGGAAGAAAAAAGTGTAAGTTAAAAAAAATATTTAACTTCACTTCAAAATACGCAATTACGTTTTTAAAACTAAACTGAAACTATTTTGATTAAATTTTAAATTTTATACAGTAACAAACTTTAAAAAAAATTACAGCTGAATTGTTAGCCTCCTTCTTTTCGAAGCCTGTAAAAATTAAACCTAGGTATATAATTTTTTTTGGGCACGTGCCTTTATTAACTACAACAAAACAACATACAAAAGTACTAAACTACTACACAAAATCAAATAAGTGCATTGTTAAAATCTGTCTTGCAAGATTTGTACTAAATATCGAAACATCATCATCATCATCGCTGCAAAAAAAACACTGCAGCCAGCACAAACCAGCAGCATTTACAAAACATTGGTTAGCAGCGGCTTGCATCCAGCGTCTTCCTGTCACTTGTCCACTTGAGGACCTCATGTCCATAAAAACAGCGGACACATAGATACAAATGAAATTGATATAAAACTAGTAACTACTTGATACAAAATGTTCCTGTTGCTACGGGTATTAACATAATTATACCGGCTTATCACCGGTCGCTCTGCCGTAATTTGACTTGAAGAAGCACAATAATTATGCAAATACTTGAATAATACCTAAATACTATATGTTGATTTGCGCCGATCTAGATTTTATCGGCCTCTAGGTTGTCTCCAAGAATAACAGCTATTTACATACTAAAAATATTACATGTATTGTGGACGTGGGCATAATACTGTCAACATGGAGACCTTGACCTACGGCAGATTGCAGAGCTATCACACACTTGCTCAGCGTGGTAGACTAGCAGGCTTAGACAAGTGGCAAACGTTTCTATTTCTACAAACGCTTATGCTACGAAATGCTAAGAAACTGTAACGTGACGTCGAGTGACATTTCGTTAGCTGATGTCAATCCCATACTATTCTACTGGCGTTCAAGAAATTAGAATGCCACTTGTCTCCAGACACGTGGCATTCTAATTAAGATCAAGATAATAAGATCAAGTCTTACGCTTCTCTTTGGGTTCAAGATGCTTGGAGTGGCATCCTGACTTTCCATCCAAACGAGCCAGAAATGGATGATCATGCAGAATGGCATACGTGTTTGTGGCTTAGAAACGAAAGGGGTTCAGGGCAACTGCATGCTGGTTGTTTCCTGTATGGATCTAACACAGTGCTGAGAACTTCAGTGTGGTTCTTGGAACCTAGAGATCCTGTGGTCTTCCGTCAAGTAGACTAACTGGCCTACTAAGGCAGCTACCACCAGATGTATTTTAGTGGGTATAATCTTACGGTATAGATATAACATACGGCCGTATGAGCGAATTCCCAAATTCTCAGTGCAGTCGAGTATATTTCGAAGAATTATTGAAATGAAAATTCAAGTCGATTTTAGATTCTAAGCTCGTAAGCAAAGGACTTCGCGATCTTTGGTGGTATCAATCATGAAACAGACATAATAAGATTATCATAGCATCTAACAATAACAAATACCGATTCCAAGTAAACTTCAATTTGTTTTTTGTTTACAGCTTCTGGTGGACCAGGTGATGATCTTGGAAACGATGACGCCTCTAGACTTCATGGACTTCAGGAACTACCTGCGTCCAGCATCCGGCTTCCAGAGTTTACAGTTCCGACTACTAGAGAATAAGGTAACTTACCTCTGAATCCTCTAGATTAATAGACAGTAGACGGACAGCTTTGCAATTTGCTGATGATTTGATTTTTACAGTGTTTTTAATTACCTTGTATTTCCAACTTACAGTTGGGCTTGAAGCAAGCGTTGCGCGTGAAATACAACCAGAACTACCAGACGGTGTTCGGAGACGACCCTGAGGCTATGGAAGCTTTGCACAGGTAACATCCTATAGATAAGTACCTATAGATTTTTGAAGTGAAAACTTCTTTACACGCGCTGATCACTTTATTTTTAATCGATTAAAAAAATTGGTGTTTATCAATTTGTTAAAATATTACATGTATGCATTTACAAAAAAAAATATATATAATTATGTATTCTATCAGTCATCTAGTTTCCATAGTACCTACAAGGTCTGTTTTGTTTGGGCTAGACAGTGTTGTGTGAAACGTCTACCAATATTTAGGTATTTAGCTCAGAAGGCAGATGTACTATCACTAAGCCATGAGGCTTTTCAAAATAATAAATTATGTGTGCGCGTCGTGGCACTATACACTCTGTCATATAACAGTGTAAAAGTGCGAATAGAATCATAGATAAAGTCACAAGAACTATTGTTTTTTTAGGGTTCCGTACCCAAAAGGTAAAAACGGGACCCTATTACTAAGACTTCGCTGTCTGTCTGTCTGTCTGTCTGTCTGTCTCCAGGCTGTATCTCATAAACCGTGATAGCTAGAAAGCTGAAATTTTCACAAATGATGTATTTCCGTTGCTGCTATAACAACAAATACTAAAAATTAAAAAAAATCAAATATTAAGGGGGGTCCCATACAATAAACGTGTTTTTTTCGTATTTTTTTGCTCAATATTAAAAACGGTAACAGGTAGACGCTTCAAATTTTCACAGAATATTTACTTGTATATTACCTTTCAAAATAAATAATTAAATAACAATAAAGTAAATATTAAAGGGGGCCTCCCATACAACAAACGTAATTTTTAAGCAATTTTTACTCGATCTTAATTAACAGGTAGAAACTTGAATATTTGTAAGTAAATATTTAGAAATATATTAACTATAAAAATAAATACCTAATCTAATACATAAAAACTCACAAAATTAAAATAATCCGTGCATCTAAACGCGGTGCGAGCGCCGCGCCGCGGTGTGGTGGTGGCGCGAGCGCGAGGCGGTTGCTAAGCGACGGCCGCGCGGGTAGCGGGGGAGGTAACATCACGGAGCGAGCCATAGCCGCGCGTATTCGCGCGAACGTTGTCATGCTGCCCGGATGTATATCGAAAACCTACCTATAAGTTTGCAATTTACTACTTGGAATTTCGTTGATTTCTCGTTATTTTATAAACAGAACTAAACTTTGTAGTATTATATATGATAGTACAGTACCCTTCGTGCGCGAGTCCGACTCGCACTTGGCCGATTATTTAATTAGATTATTGCGTTTTGAGACTGCTAATGGACTTTTGATCGTCACTCAATCACTTGATCACACACAATGGACTTTGATACAAACATGAGCTGTTCAAATGTAACTCTTTTTGTGGTAAAAAAAAACACTGCTATGTATGTATGTATTTCAACTTTTATTCATACTCTCTTTTTGAATCTGGTTACACTTTTCTAGAAGTAAAATCATTATATTTTTTGTTGATATTGAAGGTCGGAGAAAGAGCCTGCGTTGCTAGCTCTGATCGAGCGGTGGCTGGAGCGGACACCGGGCCTCAACATCAGCGGGTTTAACTTCTGGGGCAAGTTCCAGACGGTCGTCGACAAGCTGCTCTCAGAAGACATCGCGGAAGCTATGGTAACATAATTATATACTGTTTTTATGCTGACTTACTTTTTAAGACTTTACGACTTTATTTTATAAGCAAGCTCAAAGCCACAAACGAGCAAAGCCTATGCTTGGGTTGTCTCTGCGAGATCGAATCACAAATGAAGAGATCCGTAGACGCAGGTACGAAGGTCGCCGACATAGCACAGCGGATCAGCAAGTTTAAGTGGTAGTGGGCAGCACATAACACGTACAACTGATGGCAAATGGGGCTGAAAAGTTCTCGAAGATACCAAGCAAGCGCAGAGTAGAGAGGCCAACCACGAGATGGACAGACGACCTCATACAAGTGGCAGTAAGACGCTGGACGCAAGCCACTTCCAACCGATCTTTTTGTAAATCCATGGGGGAGACCTATGTCCAGCAGTGGACTTCTTATTGTGACTGAGATGATAGTGATGATGATGATTTTTGCTAGGCTTTGAGCAGGTAATGGCTGGATTGGCTTGAATATCTACATCATACATACAGCAGACTACATTTTGCTATATTTCCAGAAAGAGCCAAATGAGAATGTGCGCCGTCACCGCTTGCAAGACGCTGAGAACCGTCGGGAGATCTATCGCTCCATCTTCGACCCGGCTGTCCACGACGCGCTGATATCCCGCGGTGAACGGAGGTCGGTCATCATACTGTTATAATCTCACCCAATAACGCAATTAAATAATTTATCTAATTTTGTCTTGCCAATATCGTAAAATATCGCATCGCATCGCGCCGCGCTGTGAATAAACTGCACAATAATATTAACACTTCATAGGTCGACCTAATTCCACACTCCCCATTTCACTACAGGATTAGCAGAAAGTCGGCAAATTACCACCCATTTCTCCTTGAAATGCCAAAAATCGTACTCAGCGATATCGGTCCACGTTTGCTTTGCCGTTGAATTCTTTGCCGCCATCCTGAGAACTACAATTTTGTAATTTTCAAGGCTACAGTGAATAGATATCTCCTAGATCGACGAGCTCCATCCTCGGCAACACCGTCGCTTAACATGAGGCGAGTTGGTGGACAATCGTAGATCTATCTTGCGTAAAAAAACTCCTATCGCCAAATTGGCGCAGTGTAAGAGATGGAGAAGTAGTAGATGGAGGTGTAACAGATGGAACTTGTATGTGAGGTTGTTATAACACGTTGTGTTGTGCGCTAGGCTGTCCCACCGCGCGCTGCAGGGCGCCATCATGATCACGTTCTACCGCGACGAGCCGCGCTTCTCACAGCCGCACCAGCTGCTGATGCTGCTCATGGACATCGACAGCCTCATCACCAAGTGGCGCTGTGAGTACTACTAGTACACAATTACATTAACACTGTACGACCGTCGACCGTCGTCCGTCTCGCTCGCGCATACCCACATTTTTGAAATAAAATGACTGAATGAACTTTAAAAAAAATGAGGTTTAGTTCACTAGAAAGTAACATTACAAATTTTCTACAATGCGCGAGCGAGACGGTCGATGGTTGAACTACGGACTCTTATAGGATAGTGACTCAAGTGCGCAGCTATCTCTCTCGCGCATCACAACATTTAACATTTAAAAACACTGATTGAGGATATTAGAAAAGTGAGATATGGATTAGATAAGCGAAATCTATTTAGGATTCCTTGTAGTTACCACGGAACCCTGATTCCACATTCCACTGATTCCACGTGTTTACTTGACACAAGTTTCTAATACCGTAAGTTTCATTTGCCGAAACAACAGATCTAGGTCGTCAGATTTAGATCGTCAGGTTTTTTTGTTTATTGAAACCTAGAAAGTAGAAACCTTATTATTTGCAAAGATGAAAGTGAATTTCTCCTAGGCGTGCTACATCCTCGTCCTAATCGTATGATTTTGAAAATAAAAAGCATTAATGTCTGATTAGTTGTCAGATAAGATACAGTCGTTTTTGTCGTTTCTGTTTTTTAATCTACTTCCAAAAAGAAGGAGGGTTCTCAATTCGAATGTATGTTGTTTTTTTTAGATTTGTTCAGCGATCACTCCGCCAGCTATGAATTGTTTTTGATGATTCGGTTTTTATTGGTAGGTAACCACCTCCAAAAATATGTAAATATAAAAAATATGTAAATTTATATGGGATCACCTCCGAGGTGAAATAAATTTTATTAAAATGGGTATCAGTACTTTAAAAAAAAAGATTTTAATTTAAAATAATTCACGATTTCGATAAAAAAAACAAGAAAAAAAAAAGTTAATTAATTGCATATTTAAAAGTTTTTTAATTTTAATTATTATTATCTTATCAACCATCTAAGTATAAAGTATATACATATTAGGTATATCACTCATCTGGTTCCCATAGTACCTACAAGCTCTGCTTAGTTTGGGCTAGATGGTGTTGTGTGAAATTTCCGCCAATATTGATTTATTTGTATTAGTATGTATCCCCTTGTGTTGTCAGATAACCACGTGATAATGGTGCAGCGCATGATAGGGTCGCAGCAGCTCGGCACCGGCGGCTCTTCAGGGTACCACTACCTCCGCTCCACACTCAGGTAGCCCACTTCATCCGTTCTAACAGAAACATCGCACAATCCTTTACCAGCAAATTACTCGTTTTTCATACAACTCCGACCTGTTTTCTACCCCTAAATATTATCCGATTTCGATTATTTCTTTTTTAAACCTCCGACCTAAATAGAGGGTTGTTATAAGTTCGACGTGTGTGTCTGTCTGTGCCATCGCAGCTCTCGGATGGACAGTTTTTTTTTTTTTTTTTTTGTTTCATTTCGATGTTTTTTTTTATATACACAAAAGAGAATATTTAAATATTATATCATCACATCACTGTAACCTTAACATCTGCCCAATTTCTTTTCCAGCGATCGCTACAAAGTGTTCCTGGATCTGTTCAATCTGTCAACGTTCCTTCTGCCGCGCTCCCTCATCCCTCCTTTAGACGAAGACATGAAGAAGAGCCTCAACCTCACGTGGGGAGACAACAAGGAAAACGGGGAGACAAGGGAGAATGGCCAGAACGGCCTCGAAGCTTCCTTATAGGGGTTAATACGGGTCTAGGCTAAGTTAATATTAGTAAACTAGTGTAAGAATATAGATTTATAATGCGTAACCTATGATTCGCTCCTACGCATCGTGGTTTCCCAGTTTTTTTAACTTTTCAGTCAGTTGTTAGAAAACTGTTGATGTCAGATAAATGTTGCAACTCAAAACTTGACAGGAAATAAACAGTACTGTTTAACTGATTCAGACATTACTTTTAAATAATAAATTAGCGTCGTAATCAATGAAGTAATGTGTATGAATACTTTTAAATTTTGTGATAAAGACGCTATTATTGCTATTATTGTTATTTTATTTAAATTTCTGACTAAGATTTTGATCACAATCTCATTTTTATTTGCTAAAAATATCAAAACAAAATAAATACACCATCACTTACATCTTCACTCCAGGCAGGGTAGTTATTTCATTTTGTTTTTAATCACTGGTTCAGTAAAGGAACACAAAGTGTACCGACTACACTTAAAATTTTAGTATTCGTAAAAAAAAGTACAGCCGAATATGTCGTAAAAAACGCACATTTCGACACTCACAGAGGAATCAAAACCTATGGGGTACTTCCCTTTGACCTAGAACTATGAAATTTGGCAAGAAGCATTGTGTTTAGAGTACACATTTAGGAAAAAAACCGAAAACTTTACATTTTTAATTTAATCACAAAAAATTGGGTCTTTATGAAAGCAAGGAGGGTACAAATTTTAAAGTGCTTTAACCGTATCATGTAGGGTATTAAATAAAAGGGCTTAATTAGCACAAGCTAAAACAGGGTTTTAAATATTTTTTCGATGTATATTTTTCGATTTATGAAGGAAAATATAAAAAAAATATATAATTTACCCCTTTTATCTACAAGTTTGTACGGAACTCTCGGTGGACAAAGCTGACTCGCACTTGTCCGGTTTTATTTTTTACTTATTAGCTTTTTAAAATGAGACGATGTTGACGTAAAAGTCTATTGTTTCCTATTTCTTAAGGCATGGTATTTAATTGTATAGATTCAGTAAAATTATTGTTATTGTATCCATTGTGTTTTATTCACATACTTATACTATTAAATAATTACTATATAATACTTAGGATCTTTCAAGATTTCTGAAGTCTTCAAATAATTCAACGCTTGATATCCCTCGGCATAGTACCAATTCTTATGCTTCATCTTTTACTGTAACCCTCCTTTATTTCCAGTGGTAGCTCATTCCATTCCTTTCATTTCATTCCTTAGCTGTTTACAAAATACGATTAAAAGCACACTCAAGTTTTTTTTTTCAATTTCAAAATATCTTTACTACACATCAAATTTAAACATTACACGTATCTAGTGTACATTAGTATAAATACTAACACACTCTCGGCTCTATTACGCCCTCGCCTTCGGCTCGGACTGTAATGACCAACTTAGCACACTTGTATCATAATGTACTATTTCATTTCAACAGACTTGCTCGTAAAGTGGCCCTTATTCAACCGTTTTTATGGCCGAAAAGTATCCTATTAAACACGCGTGCTTTTGACTTTTCTATTACGCACTAGTGTCTTTACAACCAATGCAAGGGCATCTGCGCGCGCACAATTAATTAAACCAATGCAAGGGCACCTGCGCGCGCACAATCTAAGCCTACTAGATTGTCAGAGTCCAATCAGAGATGAATACTTCTACCATACCGGCCCATAAAAAAAGAATTCACTCGAAAATCGTACTGGCAACCGAGAATATAATTTATAGAAATAAAACAGGCACGAATATTGCAACCAAAGAGAATAAAATATGCTACAACTGAAACATCTGTTGATTTTTGGATATTGTTTCAATAATTAAATATTTCAGTTATAAACGGGTGTTTTTTCCTCGCAAGTGTGTTGAAAAACGTTGTATGAAACACGTGTGCATTATGGTCATTACACTCTCGGCTCTGTTACGCCCTCGCCTTCGGCTCGGGCTACTGTAATGACCAACTTAGCACACTTGTATCTTGTATCATTGTTTTCCTCTTTTAACATACCCAGGTACTATACTAAAATAAACTAGTGTTGTTTTAACCAATTTTAGTTAAGTTATACTTTATAAGGCTACTATCTGTTGCCATCTGTCCTATTCATACAAGGTTGCCTGGAAGAGATCGCTCTAAACGATAAGGCCGCCAATTAAAACATCTAGCTGTAATACTATTCGCTCTGTATTTAATGTTTCTGTATTGTGGTCTCTTAATAAAATGTTATCTATCTATCTAGGACAGTTTCATAAACCACAACAAAGAGTTTTATCACCAACACTCTGCAGCATGTGTAAACTTTTTTAAAGAAATTAGGAAAGATACGAACCTGGCCATTCCAAGCAAATAATAAGAATCATCAATGTGAAATGGTTCGATCCCCACCCAGGGCAAACATTTGTGTGAAGAGCATGAATGTTTGTTCTGTGTCTGGGTGTTTCTATGTATCATATCTAAATATTTACAAAAAAAAAGTAAATATGTATTCTATCAGCCATCTAGTTCCATAGTACAAGCTTTGCTTAGTTTGGGCTAGATGTTGTTGTGTGAAACGTCCACAAATATTTATTTATTATTTTTGTATAAACAAATGCACGGAAAACGTGTCTTTTAACTAGGTATACTTACAGCATTGTTTATTTTATTATTATGAAACCTACAACTTGTAGGTTTCATAATAATAAAATTTCTTGTAGGCTACAAGAATCAACGTTAGGGATATCCTTCTGACAAAAAAAACAACCAATATGACTAACACACATTTATTACCAACATTGTCTAAGCAACCATAACTCGAGGCTCAACACTATTCTCAGCCCCAAACCTATATTCAACCTTATGCTTATAAACCTCTCCTGGGTTGAGCACAGCCTTTGGGAAGTTTGCATGATGTACCGCATCCGGGTAGTTCTGTGTCTCCAGGCAGAACGCCCCGTGTCGTCTGTAGCCTACGCCTAACTTGCCCACTAGAGCAGGCTCCTCGGCTGATGGTAAGAAATTGGTGGTGTACAGCTGGACGCCGGGCTGGTCGCTGTAAACTTCTAAGGTGCGGCCTGATGGAGGGTGCGTGACCCGGGAGACAAAGTTCAGGCCCTGGAGGTAAAAAAGAAGGTTTATTTTAATGATCTGTAACTAAGCTTGAGTGAGTATCTTTTAAACGTCTAAAACTATATTCTTGAACAGATCTCAGAAACCCTCAAATCAATTCTAATCAGGTTGAAATTACTATTAGTATTAGTATTTTGTTCATAAAGAAAACGTAATCGTCATCAAGGTCGAGTCAAGAGATTACGTTCAAGAAAAGAGGGATACACGAATACAGACTAGTTAGTGTTAAGGAAATTGCAGAATTTATGTGAGAAAGTATCATTCCTCGTCATCATCGTCAGAAAGAGAAAAACAGAATGTGCCAGCTGCCTCTGACTTCCTGTCACTGCGAGTCAACTTAAACAGAATGTACCAGCTGCCTTTGAATTCCTGTCACTGCGAGTCAACATAAACAGAATGTACCAGCTGCCTCTGACTTCCTGTCACTGCGAGTCAACATAAACATGTTACCCTGCCCCGGTATTCAGAACTCATTCGGAATCGATTTGGAATCTTTCCGTCTCTGTCATTTTCTATGGAAATGACAATGACGGAGATATAGATTCCGGATGAGTTCTGAATACATTTTTATTTTTTTATAGAAGATAGATCTACGATTGACCACCAACTCGCCTGATGTTAAGCGACGGTGTGGCCGAGGATGGAGCTCGTCGATCTAGAAGATATCTATTCACTCTAGCCTTGAAAATTCCAAGATTGTAGGTCTCAGGAAACAGAGATGGCGGCAAAGAATTCCATTCTTGTGCACTACGCAACAAGAATGTGGTTCTATATCGCTGAGTACGGATTTTCGGCATTTCAACGAGACTCACTAACACCCTTTCCCTCCTAACCTAACCACAATCAAATTTGGCGTTAAGCAATAAAATAGGCGTAATTGTATATATATATATATATATATATATTATGTATATAAGTTCAATCTACAAGTGGTATTGTGTAATTTGTATGTAAACGACGATTTCCTTATTTTAGTGTAGCGTTTCTGAAACGTTCATTTCTTACACTAAACGGCTAAATGCAAGCTGCATAAAACTTTTCATTATAGGCCAGACAGATGGACGTGACTGGGCCTGCAACGTTATATTCTCTTTACCTGCAACTATTGTAATTCCAATCCCCGCTATACTAATGGCTTACCTTGTTTCCGTATGTGGAGACACAGTAGTTATCATCAAACAGATCTTCTCCCTTAGACATAGCTTCGCCCAAGTTGGTAGCTGAGCGGAAGTCGAAAGGAGTCCCCCCTACGGGGATAAAACGTCCCGTTGGGATCGAATTAGATGTTGTTTCAGTAATTCTGAAAATAAAATGGTATAAAAACATTAAGTATTACTTAAAATCTTCCTTCTACCTGCTCTGATGCAGGTCTGGGTAGAATCAAGTTTATTAATTTGTTGTGGCATAGACCAATACTTAACTGCTTATATTTGGAAATCGCGTGTCAAACGCAGTGAAGGATGCATTGACTATTTTATTACATTACAATAATATGAAGTCACCTTATTTTATCTATATACCTATACCCTGAGTTTACAACAATTTTAATAATTTTAAACGAGACGGTGCGCGTAATAAATTAAAACACCAGATTACTATGAAGGGCATTGCGTCTAACGCAGCGTTCAACGTAAAAGCAAATCTTTGTCTATAATAAAATAGTCTGCTTCAATCTTAGCGCAAAAGGTATACTTATTTCAAATACTTATTTCAACACTGGAGTAGATACAAATATCTTACTTATCAGCATTGAGAAGGAGCACATGCTTGTACAACTCCTGAGCGCCTCCGTCGTGGCCAGCCAGGTTGAAGTACGAGTGGTTGGTGAGATTCACCACGGTCTTCTTGGTGGTGGTCGCGGTGAACTCCATCAAGAACGCTCCATCCTCGGTCACGTCGTAGCTCACAGACGTCACGAGGTCTCCAGGGTAGCCTTCTTCTCCGTCTTTAGATAAGTAGCTGAAGGTAACCTTTGTGTTTTCTATTGTTGTGTGCCAATTCACCTGGAACAAATTATTTCAAAATTAAAATAAGTTCAAAAAACTGAAACGACCAACTTCAAAATACGTAAGTTTGTTTACTTGGACAACATATTTTTTCAAGTTATAAATAATAAATAAATAAATATTTGTGGACATTTCACACAACACCATCTAGCACAAACTAAGCAAAGCTTGTACTATGGAACTAGATGGCTGATAGAATACATATATACTTTTTTTTTGTAAATATATATACATATGATACATAGAAACACCCAGACACAGAACAAACATCCATGCTCATCACACAAATGTTTGCCCTGGGTGGGGATTGAACCCACGACCTTTCAGATCAGCAGGTAGACGTAAACACACTACCAACTGAGCCACAAGGCCAGTCTATTTTGTTATATCATAACCAAAGTACTAAATCGGTTTGACAGACCACATCCTAGCAACCAAAAATGAACCATAAAAATCTGTTCATAATTAGCAGAATAATCACGTAACAAATATACAAAAAAAACATCCAGTCGAATTGAGAACCTCCTCCTTTTTGGAAATCGGGTAAAAAAACTTAGTACGGGTCGGAAAGTTAGCAAAGATAAACCTAAATAAAGTTCTGTAAACGAGAAATAGCTTTTCTATTCCATTTCAGGCCTTTTGATAATATCTGAAAATAGATGACAATATGGTCCAAAATTGTTAGCACACATGGGAATAGGAACTGGCTCTCAAGTAAAGCTATCGTACGTAACATATCGTTATGCGTGGTGATTAGAAGTTATCAAAAATTTGGTAATAGTTACTTACCTTATCAAATCCCACTATTCCTCCATGTAAAGCATCATCTCCCACATTCTTGGCGAGGTCATACTTTTCCCCGTCGATATCGAACCTCGCCCCGCCTATCCTGTTGGCGCACCGGCCAACCGCCGCGCCGAAGTATGCGATGTTTCGCGACTCGTAGCTATGGAGATCGTCAAAACCTAACACGACGTCGGCGACGATGCCGTTTTTGTCGGGAACCTGTCGGCGAACAGTTTACAAACGACTAAGGTATTGCAAGACATTATGTTGAAAAACCCGGCCAAATACGAATTTTAGTCATATGAGAGATTTTAATAAAAACTATTACGTCGCTCGAAAAAAAGATATTTTCTATGGTCATTTAATTGAACTATTTTATACAAGAGCCGGTCATGACAGAGTTAAAAACATTTTGGTTCTATAACATGCATAACTACACTTAGCAGTAGGTACTACTACTAATACGTACCTAATACCACCAATTGTTTAATATAGAGATGATAGTCTAGAAAGCCCCCTTCATGGACTAGAAAGCCACTTGATAGACTATAAAGCTACCTTTATAGACTTCGAAAAAGATACTTGGATAAACTAGAAAGGCTTTCTAGTCTATGAAGGTTGCTTTCTAAGAAAGCAACCTTAGACTACACACTAGACTATACACTTAGAAAAAACTACCTTGATAGCCTAGAAAACTACCTTTATAGATTTAGAAAGACCTACTTTGATAACCTAAAAAGCCTAGCTTAGTTAGAGAGTACAAATTTTTTTGCTAGAAAGCTACCTTTATATACTTAGAAAAAGCTACTGTGATAAACTAGAAAGTCAACTTGATAGACTAGTATACTACCTTGATAGACTGCACGATAGCTCCATAAGATATGGCGTTCAGCTCGAACCCGCTGCTGGTCCGCCACGTAAACCTTTTTACCGTCTCATCTTTGTGCTTACCAAAATCTTCCACCGTTAGAGTCACCATGATTACCTGAAACCATGTTAAATTATTGATTACAGATGTACTTAGCAATTTCGTTCCACCTTCATAATGATAACAGAATGGAGAGAGGATGAACAGAAACAGTAGAGTACAATAGAATTAGAAAGAATACAAAGAATAGAATAAAACACAATAGGATAGAATAGAAAAAAATATATGCATATTTTTGTGCTGTATACACATTCAGTAGGTACAATATATACTTACTATGTATAATAAAACAGCATATAAAACACTAGCCACATAGGTACTAACTCGAAAATGAAACGTCTATTGAGCTGAAAATGAAGATAAAAAAACAAAACACCGAAATAAAACAATAAATGATAACACTTACAGCTGATAATGCGTCCCCTCACCACACGCGCCGGCTAACCACTGATGTGAAGTTGTAGTAGCTGACTGACTAGCTGAAGATAGCCACACTTCCACTTGAACCTCTGATAAATCGCAAGGGTGTCTTCATATAATGCGACTTATCAGCGCGGCATAGCGCGCCTGTCGCACTGCTCAGCCGCGCTACAGACAGGCCAGACGCACTCTGCAGCTTACATCGAATACTACAAGCACATACAACCTGCCGGCTCGACCGGCCATTTCAGTACTTTGCCGCGCGACAGAATAAGAGATACAGTATAGAACGAGACGCACTCTGTTAGTGTATGTAGGTTATCATAAAAGTAGGTACTTAGCGCCTATATAAGATGACTTGCGCTTTATTTCGGCGTAACAAGAGCTATATTTAATTAAGTGTATATGCTGATTGAGACTTCTTTAGAAATATCTTAATATAAATCACAAAGCCGCAAGACGGGGAATTTAAATCAAATAGGGGATTTAATCCAAATTATTCTCCTTTCCTCTCTTTCCCTCCATGAAACCCTACAAGAATCTTTTCCTCCCATGACTCTGAAATCCTTCCAAATTTAAAGCGATTCCCCACAGTCTAACATCAGTCGACATTAAGTAAAAAAAAGGTTTATCGGTATATAATCTCACTACTAAATATACATAAATATTGGAGGACATTTTCACAGTGTCACCTAGCCCCAAACCACCCCAAACTAAGTAAATCTTGTACTAGGGGAACTATATAGACAATATGTATACATATATTTTAAGTATATACTTATTTACAAAAAAGTATATAAGTTAACTATCAGTTGTCTATACCCAGACACACAAGTGTTTGTCCTGGGTGGGAATTGAACCCATGACCTACAGCTTAGTAGGCAGAAATACAACTGAGCTACTAGACCAGTGAATTTATCTGCCACAGCAGCGCAGCTGCCGCACGGCCGAGTCTCTTATTGTGAAAGAGCCCTATTTCGTATGAACAGTTCACTGTTTATTCATAGGTATTCATGCCTAATATTTATGTGTAAGTATTGTTTTGTACTGCGACTAATTGAACAAGATAATACCTAAGTATTATAAAGACAAGACATTCTTAAGTATTTGTAGGTGTTTCAGTTTCACAATTTCACAAACAAATATAAACTTACTCAAAAACTTTTATCATCATCATCATCTTCATTTTCCGTTTCCGCTGCCGAAGTTTCCGGCAGCCTAGTGGTGAGACCGTCTGACTTGCGATCCGCAGGTCCTGGATTCGAATCCCACGGCACGCACCTCTGTCTTTTCGAAGCTATGTGCGTATTGTTGATTGCCGTCAACTTCAAACGGTGAAGGAAACATCGTGAGTAAATCTATATGTCTGAGAGTTCTCAATGATCTTGAAGATGTGTGAAGTCTACCAACCCGCACTTGGCCAGCGTGGCAGACTATGGCCTAACCCTTCTCACAATGAGAAGATGGCCCGTTCCCAGCAGTGGGTTTGTACAAACAGGGCTGATAATAAAAAAAAACACGGAATCCTAGGTACCAAGTCTCAACACGGTCTTGGCGACTTCAGTGAAAAACATGGATCTAGTTTCCACCGAATTCTCACGGGAAAATAAAACAAATGCAAAAATTATTTACAAAATCTATTTACATCATAAATTATCGGTACTTTTACCACAAATTGTGGTCTAAGTATTGATAAGATATATAACTGAAGTGGTTAAGTAACTATGGGTATAAAACAAATATATAAGACAACAATTCAGTTTAGAAACCCCCAACATAAAAAAGGGTGATCAATATTAATGAAACAGCTAAGAACACTCCAACGAAATCAGTTTCAAACAAATTTAATATAAAAATCAATCGTTACATCCGTTTAATAGCAACGATGCCACAGTATTTAAAAAATTCAAATCGCTTTATAAATTACGGAAGCTCCTCCACTTGAAGTCGGCTAAAAAGAATTACAAGAACTGGTGGTATACATTATGCGACTTTGATTTACAACTGAATTTCAGACTAGACCTTTTGGGACTTGTCATTTTGGCCCTTCTTGACACTGGACCTTTTGGCCCACTTGATGTTTTAGTACTTGTCATTTTGCCCCACTGGACCTTGTGACCCTAAACAATCGTTTATGCGTTGTTAAAAAAGTTAAATATTTTCACATCTATTCCTACATTATAAAGTCACATCTATTTTCCCCTAAGTGGCGTCAAACTCGGTCAAACACTGAGTTTGACCGAGTTTGACGCCACATTTGACGTTGATTAAAGAGCTCAAGAATCTATGGCGACTAATAAGGCTTAGGATATACGTGCACGACATAACCCTCATCTTTGACACCGCAGACATCTTCATCCATAGCCAGCTTCACGTAACCCCCCATACCGAAGTCCTCCCCCCACGAGTTCCGCACGATGTAATGGGGAACTTCGGCAGTACGGTCGTAGCCCACGATCTGGACTACGTGGTCGAAGGTGATGCCTGGTTTACGGCTGTGAACAATAAATAATCTGATAAAATTTTGATTGACAAGTATTAAATAATATAATTAAAATAATAAATCTGACAAAGCACGAGTTTCACCGACATAGCACAGCGGATTAGCTAGTTGAGGTGGCAGTGGGCTGCATGCGTAGAACTGATGGCCGATGGGGTCGAAATGTTCTCGAGTGCAGACCACGCACCGGCAAGCGCAGCGTAAGAAGGCCACAAGGTGGACAGAAGACCTCATACATGTGGCAAGCAAACGTTGGAAGTAGGCCGCTTCCAACCGGTCTTTTTAAAATCCACAATGTGTCAGTTGACTTTTTGTGACTGAAAAATTATGATGAAAGCTTCCAATCTCACAAACTATTCGATTTAGCTTTAAGCGGATCAACATTTTCAATACAATGTCGAAACTATCTTTCTATGAAATCTCATTCGTTAGGATTGTAACCCACACCCTGCTACATGAAAGTCCGAGAGAGCTATCATGAACTGTTTCCAGAGTACACTCTACAGTGGAGTACCCTGTACTACTTACTGGCAACCTCTTTGGATAACTCCGTCAATGTAACCTAGCCAAGGGAAAGCATTCACCAGCACCATCAAAGGACCATGGAAATGCACCAGACGAGGGATGTCCTCAGCCTTTGTCATATGGCTGGAACAAAATAACCAAAGGGTTAAAACATTTTCATAGATTTATCGATTATCAATTTATTGCAATCGCCGACTGGAAATTTCAACTAATTTAACGCAAATGGAACTATCGAATTCAACAAATCGAAGCTATCGAGATGAAATGGTTATGACTTAGTAAACTAGTTTATTAGCTGATGCGCCACACAGCACACAGTGAGTGAGATGCGGTGCTTCTGTGTGAAAGAATCAGAATGAGAACACGGTACCTACCTGCCCATAACGTTTTATTATTTAATATTTATTTTATTTATTAATATTAATTTATAAATACAGCAAATCAAAATTAATAAATCTTATTCCTAATGTTACATTTATACAGCTTAATTAATTACTTGTACCGTAAAAATAATCCATATTTTATACTTTGACTATTGTGATTTTATATTAATTTTAAGCATTTTAATTGACTAAACGTTGTGAAAATGAGGTGTAGGGGATAGATATAAGGAGAACAGGGTATTGATTGGGAGCTAGCGGGTAATGGGAGCTATATCAATACTCGTGTATAGGAAAGTACAATTTGTGCCGAATTCACACGAATAGCTTCGGAAGTTATCGGTTATTATAATAATAATAAATATTTGTTAGTAATAATAATATAGGTGTGTTTTTACTGTTTTTTTTCTTTGGAGACAATTCACATTCGGGTAATGGGAGCTAGTGGGGCTTCCATTACAAAAACTATTATTAACGTTGAGTTTTATTTTTTAAATAATTACTGGGTTTGGTTTATTTATCAGTAATTACCTACTTAAAGTCCTAATAAGTACATCAAATTAAAGTTAATTTGGTAAATTTAAATGAGTGGCTCTCATTACACTTATGGGCTTTAAGTAGCTCTCATTGCCCGACGTGTGGGGTAATGAGAGCGAAAGACACTTTTTATAAAATGTTATTTTTCCCTATTTAAGTGTTCGTTTAAGTATTAATGTTTCATTATATAATATAAACCCCGATAGTTGGAAGACTGATTGATGACAAAAAATATAAACGAGTACAGAAATATGCTTTAATTTCAACTTTTCCTTACATGGCTCCAATTCCCCCATTCTCCCTACCTCTTTATATTTCTTAATTATTTTTTTCAATTTAATCACCTCATAATATTTATTAAAATGTTGTAAGTACGAAATATTCTGTTTCTTACCATAACTTCCAGAACTGCTTGACATGCAGTCCAACAGGGGGGGCGGCATAGTGTCTGTATTTGCAGGTTTGCGTGACGTCTTTCAACGGATATTCTTTCTCAGTTACGACGCCCCATTTTTTATTACATAGCCCGTACAATGCTTTATATACGTTCCCTGCTTCACAGCCTTTTGAGTCTGCGCAGTCTATCAGTTCCTGAGAAAAATTACAATAACAATTGTTATTTATCAAAAGGAAAACAAAATACCCGACTGCATAAAAGCGATTTTGCAGTCTAACATAAGAATATCGTTACGCTTGATACGCTGTTAAGTGTACGTTTTTTTGTGAGAAAGTATGCGTAAAATCGCTGTAAAAGTAGTAAAATCACTTATTTATTACGATATAGTTCGTTTGAGGTTACGAAAAAGCGCATTTTTCTATTCTATTATTATTACAAAAAATATAGCCCATATATATTTTTATCATAACACTCCCCGAGTGTTATATGTAAAGATTAATCTAAAGACACCTCGCACATCAAAAGCGGTCAAGCCGTTTAAGCTGTAGGAGGTAATATAGAAACATACTTACATACACACGTATATACACTCGAAAAAACATCTCTTCTTCTTACACAGTCGGGTAAAACAATACTAGTTTAGAAACCCAAAGGTCGACAGCCAATGGATAAAAACGCTCCGACATAGAAGCGCTCGTCGCTTGGAGCTAGGTTTTAAAGAACTCAAAACAAGCATTTTTGCAAGCGACACATAGGTAGCTATATAATGCGATTACAGTCTCAATCTGGAGGCAATATAATCTCTGATAACTATTTATCCGTCTAATGTCTCCGTCTAATCTATATGTCCATCTAACTGATAACAGTCCCTTTAAAACTTTAAAAATAAAAATATTCTACTTCAAACTTATGGTCAAATTAACTAGTCCCATGGATATCGCGCCACAATCGCAAAAACAAGGAACAATTTAATAGGTAGAATTTGACGCCCGCTCTGTCCCTCATATCCCGGTATAATTCGGGCGACTGCGGTAGCCATACTCATGTCGAATTTGTATAGACTGACGAAACTTGAGACTGAGTACAGTTTCGTCAGTTTCGAATATTTCGCCAGTTTATCCAGTTTACTTAAGTACACAGTTTCGTCAGTTTACACTTTTTCGCCAGTTTCTCCAGTTTACACAGTTTCATCAGTTTACACTTTTTCGCCAGTTTCTCCAGTTTACACAGTTTCGTCGGTTTTGTAAGTTTCGTCAGCTTAGACCAAGGAGTCTCTATAAAGAGTCCTTAGCTTAGACAGTTTCTTCACTATCGTCAACACAGTTTTGAACATTGTTTTTTTTTACTAATGTAAGTATTGAAAAACGTCGTAAGACACACGGACGAAATAGATTTTCACAAAATGGTAAAATGGTAAGCCCGAGACGAAGTCGAAGGCTTACATTCGTCTACTTATTTGTAAAAATCAACTCATCACTCTTGAATCATAAATAACTATTGTATCATAAGCATTTTAATACTAAACTAAGGTCGGTAAGGACGTCCAATGTGATGGTGACTTGGACTGTGACTGTGATAATTAAAATGTAAATGTAATTGAATTGCATCCGCATATCTTCTTATTACTATATTCTACGAGAAACTAATAAAGCTCACCTGAACACTACGTCTAGGCCCAAAGATTTTGTTCTGAATAGCAGCCTTGGACTCGATGGCTCCGACAATCCCAAAGGCCCAGCATCCGTTGCAGTTCTTCTGATCCAACACAGGTCCTACGTAGCCTTTGTCTCTCCTGTAGCAGAAACCAGGGGTTTGACAAATAGCAAACGTTTCTATTTCTACAAACGCTTACCCTTCGAAATACTAAGAAACTGTGACGTGCCTTCACTTGACATTATATAAATATCAATCCCATGCATACATCATACATTTATTTATCTATTCTACTGGCGTTCACGAAATAAGAATGCATTTAGGCGACGCGCGAATGCCAGCGAAGACAACAGAGAAAGTGATAGATATAGGTAAATACATTAATGAATCAAAATTACTTTTTTGAGTTATAATCACTTTTTAAGTACCTATTATTTTCTACTTACAGATTTATTTATTTACATTCGCCTCAAAAAGAGGGGGTGTTATAAGTTTCACATACTTACCTATGTACCTATCTGAGTATTTGTGGGTGACAGCAGCAAAGAAGCTCTCAAATGGAAGAATCGGTTTAGATCTCATTATTTATGTATTGAAAGATTTGTTCGAGAATGTTTAAAGTTATATGTCATGAAAATCAGTTCAACTATTGTAAAAAAATATTGTTGATTTGATATTAATTTCATCTATTTAGTTTTTTTTACCCCACTGCGTAAGAAGGAGGGTTATGTTTTTCGAGTGTATGTATGTTTATATGTATGTATGTTTATATGTATGTATGTTTCTATCTAGGTAGATAGATTTACGATTGACCATCAGCTCGCCTCATGTAGTGCGATCGTAGATGGAGCTCGTCGATCTAGAAGACCTCACTCTAGCCTTGATAAATCCAAGATAATAAATAGTTCTCAGAAAACTGGGAAGGCGGCAAAGAATTTTATTCCTGTGCAGTACGCATCAAGAATGTGGACCGCAAAATCATTGAGTAGGTACGGATTTTCAATAATAAATATCCATTTCTTGTGCAGTGACAGTGCTCACAAACTCGCAACTGAGTAACTTCTTGGCATCCAATTTATCGTTACCAATGAACGATCGAGTTTTTCCTTATGAAGTACGAAACCCTAAAAATATGCCTCTGCTCCTTGGGAAGTCGGATAGTAAGACTTTCAATACCTTACCAATCGAATCTATCCGGTATAGACGTGTTATAATGATAATCCAGATTGTTCACGTGAGGCCCGCCCTCACAAGTCTCCATTTTAGGTTCACAATGGTATGCTCTCTCCGTATCCATCCGGCTAGGTGGTGGCACGAGCTCATCGATGGTCTTGTCTGAAAACTTCGTCAGGCCGAACTTGGCTCCCGATAACTGATTCATGACATGGACGTCCTTTAAAGAGTTCTGAAAATAAACCATACAGTTAAATCAGTTATTTATTATAATAAGTGGCCAAGTGCGTGTCATGCCACTCGCAAAATAAGGTTCCGTAGTTATACATCATAATTTATTATGTCGTTAAAATAGGGATACTATGAATATACGATGTAACTCCAATGTTTTTTGATTACCTATCCAACGATACCCCACATGATGGGGTAGATGAGAAACGATGAGTACTCTAGCTCGAGAGTAGCGTGCTTAGCTTAGCGTGCTTACATCCGGAATAGTCGTGCCGTGATTCGGGTTCGCTCGTACACTTCCGGTTTTCTCGTCCAATCAAAAGCGACAAGCTGCCGGTGGTAGGAGTTACAGAGAGTGGAACCTCCTGACAATACGTGCCGTGTCTAGGATGACTGCCTTCTGTATCTGACCCTTGACCCAATCATCGAGCGAGAGCCTCTTGAGATGTTGGTCGAGGCTCTTTATGCTATTTATGGTTTTTGTTTGCTATGACACCGTTCACCGAAACGACTATCGGAGAGTAAAGACTAGACTACTACTTATTACAAAAAATATAGCCTACGACTCTCAGAGAGTGAAGACAAATCTAACGACACCTCGCACATCAAAATCGGTCAAGCCTTTTAGGCTGTAGGATAATATAGAAATATAAATACGCACACAGACATACATACTTTCACTCGAAAAACACAGCCCTTCTTGC
The DNA here is from genome assembly GCA_947563715.1 of Lycia hirtaria. NCBI lineage: Eukaryota > Metazoa > Arthropoda > Insecta > Lepidoptera > Geometridae > Lycia > Lycia hirtaria. The sequence goes on from OX387376.1 coordinate 25,298,710, forward strand.
ACAGTCGGATAAAAATAAATAAGTAGGTACACAAAAAATAAGACGGAAACCAACCTCAAAAATACCAAATCTCTTCGTGAACTCTTCACCTTCATAATGCTTCCCGAAATGCTTCAAATAAGCTTTGAACAGCTTGAGGGTAGTCTCCGGGTGTTCTGTCACTTCCAGGGTTACTGGTGCTGCAGGGATCATCCGGTCTCGGAGACAGCCCAGCTTATACCGCACTAGGGTCAAAACTAAGACGTTTCCAGCTATTGTTAATATGGCTAATGCTATACTCAAGTAGAGTAACACTTCTATTTTCATGGTGGTGTTTTTTCCTGGTAGAGGATGCAGCTTGATCTGGAACGAGTAGATGTCGTTTTATAATTTGGATTTCGAGGTCATTGACCTATTTGTATTATTGCAAGTTTAAAAGTACTCCTAAAATGTACATGATAATAGAGAATATGCATGAATTTCATTAACCGACTTGTAAAAAGGAGGAGGTTATCAATTCGCAGCGTATATATTTTTGTGTATACACAAATTACTCCGTACATCTTTACCCGGTAAAGCCGACAGCCTAATACCCACGTAGTATCTTGAGTCTGTGAGCCTAATGGGCACGTTTGGGCGGGGAGATACTTACCTGGTTTTAGTTTTAGGAGTGACGTTACTTGTTTGTTTATTTTTGACACTACTATCATATTTTTTTTCATAACTAATAAAAAATATCACTAAAAAAGCTTAATATTTCGCAAACGGATCCCTAAATTGAAAAATGGTTTTCGCACACCCCCAGTGTTTGTTGATTACCTATCCAACGGTATCCTATACCTCTCAGGAAGGGGTAGGATAGATGAGAAAAAAAATAATTCATCCACATGTTACGTGTAGGGGAGGTACCCCGAAAAATTTTAGTATTCAAATTTTTATTCTACAACTTTCTTGACATGATTAATATCTATACCAAATTACAGATTTCATCGAGTGTTCTTAGCTGTTTCATCAAAATCGGTACAGCCGTTTCGTTTTGTCGGGGGTTAATAAGGTACGTACGTAAATTACCCGAAAAAGAATAGGAACCTACCTTACGTCTTTAGCAGTCTGATAAAATAAAAATATTACATTCACAGCAACTCTTTTTATACAGACTGCGATTGACCGGCAACTCAACCGAAAATTACCTGAGAAACCTATTCACTCGCGGCTTAAAGACTTAAATTATATCTATCGGAAAAAACCAGTCGGAGTACGATTCTACAATTAGTAGTCCGCATTTTAGAAGTGGAATTAAAACGATCCCTTCCGATTTCTTGAAACGATGACATTTTTTCGTCCAACTTACCTTATAAGAGCAGAAACGATCGATCGTCAGTCACAACACCAAAATGAATAAAACTAAAAATATAATATATGTAATAATCTAAATAACCTTGTTAGTGACGATATATGAGGATACAACTACATTAATTGGTTAGAACAATAAAGCAGGAAAAATATAGAAAACCCATGAACTATTGTTAACAAGTACTTATATTGGGACTCATACTCATATTTTGTTACCACTAAATGTAGTCAGTAATCAGTGTTACATAAAGTTAAAGCATTGAACAAGTATCAATGTTAAAAGAAAAACAAAATACCCGACTGCAGAAAAGAGGTTTTTGCAGCCTAACTTATGTTATTTTTTTATTTTGATGTATTCTATTGACACCACTCACATCAAAATCGATCAAGCCGTTTAGGCTCTAGGGCGTCTCAAAGAAATATACATACATACACTCGAAAAACATAACCCTCCTTCTTACGCAGTCGGTTAAAAACTTAGACTCACTTTTCGGCCATTATGCAATTTGCAACTTACTATGGAATGGAGTTAAATTAATTATGAAATAGTTAAAATAATAATTATATTAAGGTCTTGGGTTTTTATGGAAACAAAAGCTTTTAAGAAAACGGCGAAGCCAAAAATGGAGGGTGGTTTGACAACAATCTTAATTCAATATCTCTTCGACCTTTGTGTTGCTCTCTCAACTGTAGATAGAGCGAGACAAAAGTCAAAGTAATATTGAAATCAGACTGCTTGTAGTATAATAATAAGGCCCCGTATATACGACGCATGGAAATTACTCCAGCGACAAGAAAAAAACAAACAGATTTTTTGTAAAACGTATATTATTATATTTTATTAATAACTTTCAAAATTAACGTGAATATAATATATACAAAACGAAGTACGTGTTAATAAATTAATATTATTACTAATGGAATATTTACCGTGGTTCGCGTTAATTTTGAGCTCCCGATAACGCAAACCACGGTAAATATCCTGTTAATAATAATATTAACGGGAAAGTTAATATTATTATTACGCACAGTCATTAATTAAATTAATATTAATTTAACTAATGACCGTGATAGTTTTAATTTATTTTAATAAATTCAGTAAGTTGTAATATTAACAAACTTAGAAATTAGCAGCGTTGTTATTTCTTTTTAGCTGTCAAACTATGTAAATAAATATGTCAATACTCCATATATTTCAGTATTTTACAAATTTATAGATAGTTCAAAAATTACACACAATCCGACGGGACTTGAACCCGCGTATCCAGTAACAGATCGGGATATGCGGGTTCAAGTCCCGTCGGCTGCAATTTTGGAACTGTCTATAAGTCTATAAATATGGTTGATTATTTTATGAAGAGTTCAATTGAACGTTTTAAACACTGCATGTACAGTCACGATCGAAATTCCAATAGCAGTCTCAAAACGCAATATAAAAAAAAATGATTTTATTCCGTGATTCGAATCGATTCGCACTTACTGTGATAATGACGGCGTGAGTTTTGCCGCGACGCACACACATAATTTATGTCATCCATCATCAAGCTGCTAGACGAATATTGACTTTAAGGTGATAATAGAATTTTGAACTCTAATAGTACATTAGCTTCATGATCATTCAAGAGCAAAATTGTATAATAACTCTAAATCACACAATAACGAACACAATATCTAGCTGCCAGATTACTATTTATATTTTAACATTTTCTACGAATATACATGAAATGGTTACCTATCTCTGATCAGAAATACGAAACATTTCCCGAAAACGAAAATTATTTTTTCAAAAGACACTTGAAAGTGGCAATTCTCATTTGACAACTTGTCTGATAACCGAATCTTTGTAATAAAAAGGTTTCTATGTATAATAAACAGGAACCTAACCTAATAATTGATTTATCTGATAACCAGACCTTTTTAAATAAGGTTTCAGGATATAAGGACCTGGGCGACCGAGCCCACTCGGATTTTTTATGACTGAAAATACGAGCAAACCCGGAATCACTAAAAATGAAACCTAGCACAATCGATTTATCGTCCCCTAATATACCTACAAACAAAATTTCATTAAAATCGTTGGAGCCGTTTCCGAGATTCAGATTATATACATATGTACAAGTATTGCTAGTTTAAATGTTTTAGATAAAACAGAAACCTAACGAACATAACCTAATATTTTTTCGGGCAAATGAAACTTATGGCTGACAAAGTAATGAATCAGACAGTTCTATGTAACCGATTCGGGCAAGTAACATTCAAAGAAATGTATTTCGAATCATAGATAAAAGAATAGTTACTATGCAATCGTTTTTAGACTTACATTAATCTAATTAAATTAAAAAACGAAGGAGATAAAATAATATTACATAAAAAAAAAAGCTACCCTGTATTTGTACTTATATAATGTTGATCGTAAAAAAAATGATTTTGTTTGTAAAATTAAAAAAATGGCAATATTAGAAGCATTAAATACAGACAATAATTAACAATTATAATAAATATTAATAATTAATTATTATTATAATTATTTATTAATATTAAGTTTTAAACAATCACATTTCTTACGTAAGAGTTATTTATGCAACTGTTGCGTTATGAGGATAATTTTAAATTGTATGCTAAATAATAAAATATCAAAACTAATGGGGGAAAAAATACAGATATAGCTGCACAGGATTTTTGCTTTCTTTGTACTTTTGTAGAAAAAAGGCATATTATTATTAAAATATTATACCACAGTTTAGTACAAAAAAATTTGATGTTGCGTTAATCGTATAACTATTTTTTACCAAAAAGAAAGAGTTTAACATTTTGGCTATTTTATGTTTGTTACAGCATAATCTCGTCATTTATAAAAAGATTTGAAAAAAAAAATGTTTGAAAGGACTTTCAGATTGGTACCATTGAAATTTAATCAAAATCGGATTCGTTTGATTTTTACCCGACTACGTAAGAAGGAGGGTTATGATTTTCGAGTGTATATATGTTTGTATGTATATATGTATGTTAGTGGGTATCTATGTATGTTTCTATATGATCGCCTATAGCCTAAACGGCTTGACCATATTTTTCTTTAATAATATTAATAATACATATCTTACAAAAATGCGTTTTTACGTAACAATTAACGAACTTTTTCGAAATAAACAGATTTTACTAGAATTATTCTAAAGATGCGCATTTGCAATCTTGTACAGTGATTATACGCGTACTTTCTCACAAAAACGTATACTAAACAGCGTATCAAGTGTATCGAAATCGTAAGTTAGACTACAAAAACTGCTTTTCGCAGTCGGGTATTTTGTTTATCATTTAATACAGATACTTGTTAAATTGTGCATTTTGAAGTTGATTATTTCAGTTTTTTTAACTATAAATATTAAAACTGTCACTATTACATTTCGTCACTACTACCAATAGTAAAAATATTTCAAAATTGTTTAGTTTCCTACAAACAGTATTTAAAATTTATTTAAATAGGTTACTACGTAATACGTAAAAAAGGTATACAAAATAATCACTTATGGCAAGTATAAAATCACAAACAATACACGATGATGATCATTTTACTGTATATATTACTTATGTAAGTATGGAATGAGGCACTTTACAGTCTTCTTAGTGTATTTCTGAGCATTACTTGCTTATCACAATTAGTAAAAACTATTTAAGAGAATCAAAGAGCGCCATTTGTTGCCAGTATGTTTTCAATTATTTCCTATATAAAGCTGATTTTTACCCCTAAATATAGTTTTAAATATAACTTTACAGGTATAGATTATATAACATCATAGATTTTTCAATTTCCATATTTTTTATATAATTGGAACTATCACTAGCGCAGACTTTGTCTATTTGCCCTTTTTGATTCACTTCAAAAAAGAAGGAAGCTATTAATTCGTAGCGTATATATTTATTGTTGGGGAGTTTTTGTCTTTTTAACTGGCGAGTTATATTGAAATTTTACATAAAACAATAACCATCAAAATCAAACAACGTTTAGGGGTATAATATTGGTAGTTTTCTCCCTTTGTGTGGGCAAATGTGTGCTAAGTGATTCTCTTAAAACGTGCTTATAGTAAAGTTAAAATGGTTTCGCTGATGTTATTCTTATTATTCATACAGCTCATAAACATAACATTAGCGATATATACAGCTCGTAAACATTACATTAGCGATACATATAGCTCGTAAACATAACATTAGCGATACATACAGCTCGTAAACATTACATTAGCGATACATATAGCTCGTAAACATAACATTAGCGATACATACAGCTCGTAAACATTACATTAGCGATACATACAGCTCGTAAACATTACATTAGCGATACCTATAGCTCGTAAACATAACATTAGCGATACATACAGCTCGTAAACATTACATTAGCGATACATATAGCTCGTAAACATAACATTAGCGATACATACAGCTCGTAAACATTACATTAGCGATACATATAGCTCGTAAACATAACATTAGCGATACATACAGCTCGTAAACATTACATTAGCGATACATATAGCTCGTAAACATAACATTAGCGATACATACAGCTCGTAAACATTACATTAGCGATACATATAGCTCGTAAACATAACATTAGCGATACATACAGCTCGTAAACATTACATTAGCGATACATATAGCTCGTAAACATAACATTAGCAAGACATACAGCTCGTAAACATTACATTAGCGATACATACAGCTCGTAAACATAAAATTAGCGATACATACAACTCATAAACACAATATTAGCTATAAATATAGCTAGTAAGCAAGACCATTTTAACTGGGTCTTTAGCACGTTTTAATTCGTAGAGCCCATGAGGGCACATTTTGGCTATAAAAGATTACATATTGTTTTTTATTATTGACTATGAGTATTCTTATATATTTTGTGGGATATATCTAAATGGCTATGGCAAGAGTTTGGTCTATAAAAAACTTGCAAAAGTCGACGCCAAGATATTTCTTACCGTACTCATTCACAATCAAGAAAAACAACTCAACTTGTTAACTTGCTGCAAGTCTCCTTCAATAAAGGTTACACAGAAATGGTGTAATCTGACAGGAGTTCAATGTATTTACCATTCAAGGAGTTCAGGAGTTCAATTTTTTTTTTAATACTTTTTATGTTTAAACTACTCGGTAGTTGTATGAACATCAAATATATGAATATATGAACATCAAATATATGAACATATATGAGTCGAATTTAGTAGCTATGTAAGCAATTACGTATTGAACTTGTTATTATACTAAAGTATCACTGTACACCACATGTTTTGAGTACCTCTAAGTTGCGCTATTATCTGACAGTGAAAATATTCTACCAAACATACGATGAATACTTCAAAATATAGTTTAAGAGTTTTGTCCAATAAAGGAAAAGGGGATTATTAAAGTGATATATACCAAGCCGAAAAAAGTTACAGTAAATCATGAATATAAACAATACTATGACCGAACTCAAAATTGAAAAAAAAACCGCTATTCAAATTTTGCTGGAAGTCAACGAACTAGATCTATGTAACAGCAGATTTTTATCCGAATTTTGGGATATTCTCGTAGTAAAATTTATACACAATGATGAATAAAATACGTCCTTCCGGTTTAGAACAGGTCAATGTAATAACCCTAAGGGTCTGTCTCTATCAAACAAAACTCTACAAAACGGTATAATATTTTCAAATTCATACATATCTTTTTAATATAAATATCTTCCATTACATTATGAATTGCAATATAAATCGTTAATAACGAGAATCACATTGAACTCCTTTCGACATAGTACCCATTCTGTGTAACCCTGTTTTTTTTTTTATTACACCACGTCAACAGTGGCCACCTCATTAGCCAGCCCGCAGACGTTCCCCCCCACCGCCAGCATGAGGTAGCCGGCGTTCCCGAACTCGCTGCCCCACGAGTTCTTGGCGATGTAGTACGGCACCTCGGCCGTGAGATCGTATCCTATCAACTGGACGGCGTGGTTCAGATCCGCTGCAGTGCCACTGTAAAAAAATATATATAAAATAAGTGGCCAAGACCGTGTCGAGACACGTATATTGGGTTCCGCTAGCTATAATGCTACACTATAAAAAGTTTTTCGAGCTGTTACAAGCGCCGCTTATGTCTGGTATTTCCGAAGTTTTTCGAGCTGTTACAAGCGCTTTACCAAGTGGTAAAAATGTCGGATATTTCCGACATATTTTTTTTCGGAAATAGCTAAAACAGGTGGTTAGATTTTAACCACCTGTGTCAAATATTTCCGCCAAAAGTTTATCGGGTCCGATCAAGATTTTTTTGTGATATATGTCGCAGTTTGTCGGAATGAGCTCGAAAAGCTTTTGTCGGAAATACCCGACACAGGCGGTTAAAGGGATACTATTATGACATGTAATTTTTTATATAAAATTATCAATAAATATATCATAACATATCGCTTAGAGCGGTCTGCCTGCTGAGGATATCAACCGACTAATTTCACGACAGGGACGATTCCGTGCGTCGCTATGGCCTCTAGATCCTTAGCACACCTACGCATTTAGCATGTGTTGGAAACTATCATTTATCTACAACGTAACTATCATTTACTTGCAGCGGGACTATCATTTACTTGCAACGGGACTATCATTTACCTGCAATGGTACTGTATGACTCCTCCGAGATAATTCTGCCAGCTGAGTGCGTTGACCGCTACAGTGACGGGTCCGTGGGTCGCTATGGCCTCTATAATTTTGTCCTCTGCGCCCACGAAACTGAAAAACACATAATAAATTGGTATATTTTTTTATGTTACTTTATAGGTTTTTGCTTGACCGCCAACTATAATTTTTTTTATATTCACTGGTATTTAAATTAAAACATAAAAGGTGGTTGATAGCAACCTCTTTATGCCTGCGTAAGGAAGGTTATGTTTTTTGAATGTATGTATTTTTGTATCTATGTATGTATGTATGTTTCTATATGATCGCCAACAACCTAAACGGCTTGACCGATTTTGATGTGCGAGGTGTTGCTAGATTCGTCTTCACTTTCTGAGTGTCATAGGCTATATTTTATTTGTAATAATAATAAAATAATACATCTCTCGGAAAAATAAAAATAAATCGGAAAAGTGCGAATCAGACTCGCCCACCGAGGGTTCCGTACAAACTAGTAGATAAAAGGTGATTTTTTTATACTTTCCTTCATAAATCGAAAAGTATACATCGTAAAAATATTTAAAAACCTGTTTTAGCTTGTGCTGATTAAGCTCTTTCATATGATACGGTTAAAGCACTTTAAAATTTGGACCCTCATTAAGGCATTTTTTTATTAAATAAAAAATGTTCAGTTTTCGGTTTTTCCTTTATTTGTACTATATGGCTTCTTGCCAAATTTCACAGTTCACAGTGTCGAAATATGCGTTTTTTGCGACATACTCGCCTCTAACTTTTTTTATGATAACTGTGAAGTTTGATTTTTCTTTCTGCAGGAAGATACTATGGATTTGCGTATATGGTTTTAATTTCAACTCGATACCTTCACATGTTCCCAAGATACAGGGCTTGACAGACGGACGGACAAACAAACGGACAACAAAGTGATAAGGGTTCCGTTTTTTTCCTGTTGAGGTACGGAACCCTAAAAATAAGTTTTTTTCGTAATTTTCAACGAACTTTTTCGTAATAAACAAGTAATTTTACTAGATTATTCTAAAGAATGCGCATACTTTCTTTTTCTATACTTTTATTTTCGCATACTTTCAATACTGCTTTTCTGCAGTCACCCGACTGCATAAAAGCAGTATTTGCAGTTTTGTTTTTGTAATGTAATTTTGTAATTTTGTTTTTCTTTTAATATATACTTGTTATTTGTAATTTTTTCGATATACATAACCGGTATTCGAGAAGGCCTCTAGGCCTAACAATAACATGATTATGGATCACACAAATTATAAATAAATTAAGACAACCGATGAGAACCTACGGAAAAAATGACCTTCAAGGTGAAGTTCCATAGGTATTAAAGTTAATGACGATAAACTGGTTAAAACAAGTTACTATGTAGTATAGGCCTCAGAACACATTCCAATACGAATCAAACGAGATAATGTAAAGAAGAAGAAAATACCCGACTGCAGGAAAGCTGTTTTTGCAGTATAACTTACGATTTCGTTACGCTTGATAAGCTGTTCAGTGTACGTTTTTTGTAAGGAAGTATGCATAAAATCGCTGTAAATTATTTGTAAAATTATTAGTAAGTTCTTAAGAATCATCCTTGTAAAACCACTTATTTATTACGAAAAAGTTTCTTGGGGGTTACGAAAAAAACGCATTTTTATTTTTGCGAAAGATGTATTATTTATCAACACAAAAAAATATAACCTTTACACTCAGAGAGAGAGAAGACGAATCTAACGACACTTCGCACTGACCGATTTTGATGTTTGATGGCTGTAGGCAGTCATATAAAAACATATATATGTACATACATATAATCATACCACAGATCATGTTTTTATGATCTGTGAATCATACATACACTCGAAAAACATAACCCTCCTTGTTACGCAGTCGGGTAAAAAATATTTTCAGATACAAACTTTTCAATGCATTGAAAAGTGCTTACGGTGACCAAAAGAATAAGCCCGAACCGTACTATCAAAGCACTTTCCTTTTTGGTAATCCATGGGGTCCTATGTCCGGCAGTGGACTTCTTGTAGCTGAGAATATGGTAATGATAATAAAAAACTTGTGCAAATGCACTCACTCGTCACAGGTGAAGGTGCTGACCCTGACGCCCGTCGCGTTCTTGTTCACTCTGCAGGCGCCGTCCGTCAGCTGCAGCGGGTACTGCTTCTCCGACTCCACGGCCTGGTTCGTGAGGTACAGCCAGTCGAGCAGCAGACAGATGTCGCCGCCGGCGCACCCGCTGTTACCCAGCCCAGCGCAGTCTATCACTTCCTGACGATGAAACGGTTCGCAGGACACTTTATTATGCGATAAGGCCGCCGTTGAGAGTACAACGGCTGCCTTATCGTAAAATAAAGTGTTTATTGTATATATTTAAGTTACTTTGTATTTTTTTTATTCGAAAATATGCCTACGCTTGACCGTCAACTCGCCTGGTGTTAGTTGACAATTACGGTCTTATGAAACTCTTGAAAAACCCTACCTGTACGCTCAAAGTGTCCAGCTTTCCGCTCTTGATGGCCGCCATGGACTCCATGGTGGCGACCGTGCTGAAGGCCCAGCAGGCGCCGCACATGCCCTGGTCCCGGACCAACCCTACCACGCCCTTATCACGCCTGTAAACAACCACGTCTACATTTTCACCACGTTTACCTTTGATAAAGTATCAACGGGATGTAGCATCAATCCTCAAAAACCGGACAAGTGCGAGTCAGACTCGCCCACCGAGGATTCCGTACAAACTAGTAGATAAAATGGGAAAATCATTTTTAGGGTTCCCTAGCCAAATGGCAAAAATCAGAACTCTTATGGATTCGTCATGTCTGTCTGTCTGTCTGTCCGTCCGTATGTCACAGCCACTTTTTTCCGAAACTATAAGACCTATACTGTTGAAACTTGGTAAGTAGATGTATTATGTGAACCGCATTAAGATTTTCACACAAAAATAGAAAAAAAAAACAATAAATTTTGGGGGTTCCCCATACTTAGAACTGAAACTCTTTTTTCTTTTTTTATATTTTAGTTGATTGAATGAAAGGTAAATTGCGGTTTACGATTTATGACGTATTAAAAAAACTACTTACTAGATCTCGTTCAAACCAATTTTCGGTGGAAGTTTGCATGGTAATGTAAATCATATATTTTTTTTAGTTTTATCATTCTCTTATTTTAGAAGTTACAGGGGGGGGGGGGGGGACACATTTTACCACTTTAGAAGTGTCTCTCGCGCAAACTATTCAGTTTAGAAAAAAATGATACTAGAAATCTCAATATAATTTTTGAAGACCTATCCATAGATACACCACACGTATGGGTTTGATGAAAAAAAAAATTTGAGTTTCAGTTCTAAGTATGGGGAACCCCCAAATTTATTGTTTTTTCCTATTTTTGTGTGAATATCTTAATGCGATTTACAGAATACATCTACTTACCAAGTTTCAACAGTATAGGTCTTATAGTTTCGGAAAAAAGTGGCTGTGACATACAGACGGACAGACAGACATGACGAATCCATAAGGATTCCGTTTTTTGCTATTTGGCTACGGAACCCTAAAAACGACCGAGCTCAATGAGCTTTAATTAAGCCTCTTACACGATTAAAACAATTTCGATTTTCAAAATAATTCGGAGCGGCTAAATATACATCTTTATACTTCTCAATATAAATTAAGCTTTAGCACGGCGACATAGAGTATTTTTACTTACAAAACGGTAATTGGTTCCCTCATGAGGGCGCGCAAAGTAGCATTTTTATCTTTTAGACTAGATTTTTACCTAGAAGAGTTCAATAGAAGATAATTATAGTTTTAAAAACTGAGAAACAGATTCCAAAATGCGCAATTTTGATTTAAAAACCAAACTAATGAAACAATTTTGATGAAATTTGTAAGAGACCAATCTGAAACAATATCTTTTCAAACCTTACTTTAGGTATAGGTACTGATAAAATCTAAAGCATAAAAGCCAGACATATTAAAGTAAGTATGTTTTATACGTATGATAACTATATTTTATTATAAAATTTTGAGCTCTCTAGTGCCATTTATGTCGATGCTATAAGTGTTAAAAAATACAGATATAAGCACCCGGAAGGTAATAGTTGCAAATGCCTTAATTTTTTGGTTGTTTATGCACAAATTGTAGTCTACATAAAATTTTTTTGCCACCTGCGCCCCGTCATAGAGTGAAAATTTCAACATAATGTTTTAATTTTATCGTTTGTGTGCAAAGTGTATCCTGAGTACCAAATTTCAGCTTCTAGGACTTCGGAAGTACTTTATATTTTTGAGTGATTTCTTTTTATAACTTATCTTATCCTAGAAACTTGTGATCTCTATTTATTTATTAAAACTGAAGTTATAAGGATTCAACAATCCGACGAAACGCTTCGAGAAACTGTATTCCCGACCGTGCCGACTGACTCATCTTGGCGGCAATTCCATGCCCCAAAATATATCTAGTTATAAACAGCCATACATCCTGTAGTATATGTATTACGGGTCAGACTTTCCGATAAACCACGGACAAGGCCAAATACGATAATAATATATTTGCCAGTTAGTGCCAGCGAAATCATTGTTTAGAACACATGTATCTATTTTTATTAACATATTCCTTGTGTACAAAATGAGATGCTCTTCATGTCACAAACATTACAACGATGGGTGTTGTGCCTGTCCACGTGACTGTGCAATAAAACAAAACGTTAAACTTAATAATGGTGACCGATCTGGTTGGAAGTGTATGTATTGCAGAACATCATCATCTCTACCACCGGAGCCGTCCAGTAGCGCCCTCGTTGAATCGGCCAACTCTAACCCCATCACTTTTGAAGCTGTGCTTAAGGAGGCCCAGGCCTTACAATCGGAACTCAATGGACGACCAGCTCTCAAAACACACGTAAGTCTGATAAACGAAGGGGTTAACGAAACGCTACGAGAGTTGACTCGTAAAACCGAGGCTGTTGTACATGATTTTTCAGATTTGAAAGAAGATATTAACTCAATTAAAAGTAAAATCTCGCTATTGATGCAAAAAAATCAAGAGGAAATATCGATATTCCAGGAAACGAACGAAAACACTAACTTAATAAGAAAAAATACTAAAGACATACACAATAATCTCATTGTAGTGGACACAAAATTACACTTGAACCAAAGTAAAATAAATCTCATCAAAACAACGGCTTCACTAAATCTACAAAAAACATATGACACTAATGAAAAAATATCCGATATGGCATCCGAAATTGAGAAAATTAAAAATAGAATTATGGAAATTAACATCGCTTGCTTTAAGAGACAATTTTCTGAAAGTGAACAGTCAATTGAGAAAGACATAACCGACTTGAAAACGGCTGCTGACGTACACAACAATAAAATTGTTGAGCTATTACATATGATATCTCCCATCAGAACAGACATAACAATGGCAGAATCTGCACTTAAATTGTGCAAAGAAATAAAAGATAACTTAGTCGAACTAAAAGCAGCCAATGAGTGGAGCAATAGTAAAATCGGTGAGTTAGCAGATAATTTTTCTAAAATGAATGACAACGTCTTGAATACAACAAATAATTCTATGCAAGACATCAAGAGACAAATTTCCGAAAATGAACAGGCAATAAAAAAAGAAATATTAGACCTCAAGGCAAACATTAAGTTCAAGAATAGACTTAGTGACTCCGCAGATAGTTTTTGTCTAATGACCGTCAACAAATCTATTGAAAATGGAATCACACTCATCGGAAAAGAGATTTCGAAAAGTGAGAAGGAAATAAAGAAAGAAATAAAAGGATTCAAGGACAACCAAATTGCCTCACTAACAAATAAAATCGTTTCTGTTGAAAATGAGATTAATTGGATGGGAGCGAGTGTAATGAATACACAAATTATAGCCGAACAGATTAGGACTCAGATGTTATGTAGTGAAGAAACAATAAAGAAAGAAATTTCTGACCTGAAAGCAGCCATCACCGCGTTCAACGTTCGCAAATTATCTGATACTGGCGTTGAACAGTTAGAAATCAAAGTAAGTGAGCTTTTTGATCTAACGTTAATTAATACTAACATGACCATGTTTAAATTTCAACATTATTACAAATAATTTTATTACTAATAAATATTAGAATTTATTGAGTTATTCAAGTTCAAATGCTTTCTCAATGAAAACAGTGGACTAATGGAATGCTTTCTCAGCGTCTTTGCTCTGGTGGTGCTGTTCTTTCTGTATTTTTTTCCGGAACAACCCTGAGTGTTATTGTGATATTTCTATCCCGCTATCATTGTAAATACCTACTTAGTATATAATAAAGTATTGTACTGCCGCCGCGTAGAGCTGTAACTACCCCCAAAACTTACAGCTGTATTTATTTTAGAATACAATCAATAATTTTCAGCTTATTTACGAACTTACTTATTTTCAACAACAGGCCCAACCATGCCACGACTATTTAACTGAAACTGGAAATACAACTATGAAGAACGAGGAGAGTCAATCTAGAGATGAAGAAGGGGCAAGCGAATCTTCGAACGAGTTTGTAATAAACCAGCCATCTGACGGAAGTGTGGCGAGCCAGCTAAAGAACGTTGATGTACTGAGCCAGGATTCTGGTGACAGTGAGATAAGGCAGGCTGCGAATGAAAAAGTAATTAGCTATTCTTCCGACGAGAATATAACGAACGAGCATTCGAAGACAAGGGTGATGATCCAAACTACAGATGATAATGTGATAAGCCAGCTCTTTGACGGAAGTGTGACGTGTGAACCTGCGGATGGGGATGCACTATTAAGCCGATATTTAGATGAGAGTACAACCAGTCTACCTACGGACGAGAACGTGGTGAGCCTTTTTGTAACTAAGAATGTAATGAACCAATCAATAGACAGAAATGTGGTGAACCAGTTCTTAACAGAGAGTGTGACAAAGCAACCCTCCGATAGAGAGATGGTGTGCCAGTCTTTAGATGAGAATGTGACGAGTCAACCAACCGATAAAAATGTGGTGAACCAACCCGTAGATGAGATTGTGACGAAGCAACCATCTGACAGAAAGATGGTGTGCCAGTCTTTAGATGAGAATGTGACGAGTCAACCAACCAATAAAAATGTGGTGAACCAACCCGTAGATGAGATTGTGACGAAGCAACCATCTGACAGAACGATGGTGTGCCAGTCTTTAGATGAGAATGTGACGAGTCAACCAACCGATAAAAATGTGGTGAACCAACCCGTAGATGAGATTGTGACGAAGCAACCATCTGACATAAAGATGGTGTGCCAGTCTTTAGATGAGAATGTGACGAGTCAACCAACCGATGGAAATGTGGTGAATCAACCCGTAGATGAGATTGTGACGAAGCAAAAATCCGACAGAAAGATGGTGTGCCAGTCCTTAGATGAGAGTGTAACATGTCAACCAACCGATGGAAATTTGGTGAACCAACCCTTAGATGAGATTGTGATGAAACAACCAAAGGGCGGAAATGTAGTGAACCAACCTTTTGATGGGAGTGTGACGAGTCAACCAACCGATGGGAAAGTGATAAAACAGACCTTAGATAACACTAGGATGACTCGACAAACCAGCGGTAATATGGCGAGCCGGCCATTAGGTGAAAATGTGACGAGTCAACCTAACGATGGAAATGAGGTGAGCCATCCGATAGATGATTGTGCGACGAGTACAGCAAATGACGGAAATGTGGTCAACCAATATAGTGTGATAAATAAAGCAACCGATAAGCCTAGTGTGCTAAGCCGGTCTTTAGAAGAGAGTGTGACGGGTCAACCAACCAACAGAAACATGGTGAGCCATCCTATAGACGACTGTGTGACGAGTAAACCAAGCTATGAAAATCCGGTGAGCCAGCCTATAGATGATTGTGCTGAATCTACTAACCGACGGAAATGGAGTGACGAATAATACTACCAATGCAAATATAGTGAAACAACCCATAGATTAAGTGTTATTGATTGATTGATTGATTGATGAGTGAACGTGTCAATCAACTGACAAAAATGTATAAAGTATATGTGGCAAGAAGAAATCACCTACTCTAAGCAATTATTGGATGATCTAGGCCCAAATTACATCTCCATCACTTTAAGTGTCCATTATCTTAATATTATAAAAGCAAAAGTAACTGTCTCTGTCTTTCTGTTTGTTACTTTTTCACGATCAGACGGCTGAACTGCGAAACTGAATATGCCAGAAACATAATATACTTCTTGTTTCAAGGTAGGATAATAATAAAATTATAGTTTAAAAAAACTGAAAAAATCTACTTCGAAATATGCAAGTCGTTTACTTGGATGATTTTTTTCAATTATTTAGTTATAAAAACCAAAGTAGTGAACCGATTTTGATAAAATTAATATGGGACCACCTCTGAGGTATTACCTACTAATCACAAAAATAATCATCGAAAACAATTCATAATTGGTGGAGTAATCGCTGAACAAACATACGAAAAAAAACAGTTGAATTGAGAACCTCTTTCATTTTGGAAGTGGGTTAAAAAGGTCTGTTTGTTCGCAATGCAACTAATAAATTACTATATCATTGAAGCACCATTTACGTTTAAGATTTAATTTTAAGCATATTACAATAATTTTAAACACTTTTGAGGCCTTGAAATCAAAATGCTAGGCTTTGGTTTTCAGGAAGTAGGAGCTATTCACTTCCTGGACGAAACCGGTTTTGGAAACTAATTTCATATTTAGTATCGAAATTAATTTAAAATATCAAGTATTTCTACTTATACATATATTTAAAAGAAAAACTAAATACCCGACTGAATAAAATATTTTTTCGTACTGTAACTTACACCAGCGTTAAGCTTGAAGTATGCTTGAGTGTACGGTTTTGTGTGAATGTATGCGTAAAGCTCAGTAGCTTTTCTTCTTTATAATTTATTTCTTTGATAAAGTATCAACGGGATGTAGCGTCAGTCCTCAAAAACGTCCGAACTCAATGAGGTTTAATTAGACCCCTTACATGATGATTAAAATAATTTCGATTTTCAAAATAATTCGAAGCGGCTAAATAGACGTATCTAGACTTCTCAATCTAAATCAGGCTTTAGCGCGGCGACATACAGTCTTTATATCAAAATCTTTAAGTTTGTCATTGTTGGTATATGAGCATAGAAAAAATAAAAATGAGTATCGGTCAACCCAGGACACTATATTCGTGAATTTTGTTTTAGACTTTAGGTCCACGTGATGGAAAGTCATTAATTTATTTAAATGAACAGACTTTAAAATAGGTTTTGCATGTCGAATCTAACTGACTCCTCGCACATCAAAATCGGCCAAGCCGTTTAGGATATAGGAGGCAATATTGAAACGTACATACATACATAATTATGAACATATACACACTTACATGATTACACCTGAAAAATATAACCCTTCTTACGCAGTCAGCTAAAAAAACAGTTGACTGTGTTTTTATGACCCAAAATATAATGAATTCTATTTGTACCATATAAAAAGATAGTTAAAGCTAAGTTTAATGTGAAATATAACATAATTTAAACTGGTTTTTGAGATTCAACCTTGGCCATGTAAAAATGTTGACACAAAAAATGAAATAATTCCCCTAAGAATAAATAATGAAGCTTCTATTGGAATAATTTTACCCGACTGCGTAAGAAGGAGGGTTATGTTTTTCGAGTGTATGTATGTATGTATGTATGTGGGTATGTTACTATAGCCTACAGGCTAAACGGCTTGACCAATTTTGATGTGCGAGATGTCGTTAGGTTCGACTTTACTTCCAGAGTGTCAAACTATATTTTTTTGTATTAATGTTATGTAATTTGTTATGTGTTATCTTGCCTGTAATACAGTATTCCCACAGTTTACGGGAATATTCTACAAACGAAGTCCTGCTACATATTGAGTACTTTTATATAAATCCCCCCACTTTACCTTAAGGTGTTCAGTAGTCAATAAGGACAAATTTAAATAATAATATGTTTTTATGGTGTCAATAAAGTGTTTTTGTATTTTACACAACCCTACATTGCGCGTAGCACACGGCTCGCACTTGGCCACGTATTCTATATCTCTATGTATGTTGTATATATAATGTAAACACAATCTTAAGAATGTAGCATTTAAATATTATTATAAAAATACAGAATAATTTATCACTTATACTGAAGGGTAAAATGCATGATTCATAAAATGTTTTAGAGTTTGCTTGAGATAAAATAAAGGTTCAATGACTTTGATTTATAAACAAAGATTGTGCAATATGAAATAATATCATATACTTAGGTATTTAAAGAATTACTCTATAATATTTCCCAAATTACTTTTTTAATATTATTTTTACTTTGTTGTCCATCCCATCATCCATTTCTATTCTTATCACATCTCAAAGTTGCCTGGGACAGATCGCGATTAGTGATAAGGTCGCCTGTCGTTTAATTCATAAGCTTGTAAGGCCTTCCATAATAGTCTTTTAATTAAGGTGTAAACAATAAATCATCATAATCATCAAATGATCATCTGTCTATCTGGTCTAATATGTAATTTAAAAAAACATTCCAGCCTTTCACAAGTCAGGCATTTTACTCCTGAACAAACTTTGACTGTTGTTATATAAACTGTTTTCATCATTATCACCATCATTCACAGCCCCTTCTATCCCACTGCTGGGTATATAGGCCACTCTCTTATCATGACATCCGCCTTGATCTTGTGCCAATTGAGTCCAGGTTATTATTATATTAAAATAAAACACAGTTATACAAGATCTCTAATTGAAATGCAACTAGTCAACTTACTTATATACATATTTAACTATGAATAAAAGATATTTGCCTATGTTAATCACTTCCTTATCAAAACTTGTTTAGGCTTTTGACATTTAGGCGTAGATTTTGTTGTCTCATTCAAGCGTTGAGTGATTTAATCTCTATCAATTTTGTACCTGTAACTTTTAGGGTTCCATACCAAAATGTGTTTAATGGGATCCTATTACTATCGGCAGATGCTTTTGCATTGCAAACCATTGCAAAAAACATTGCCATATCATATAAAAAATAGATAAATAAACTCTTTATTGTACACACGTTAAAATTAATGACATAGGACAATCATCACAATAACAAGTGTGACAATGGGTAGCCTTATTGCTATGAAGAGCGAATTGAAAATGAAAATTCCAGGCAACAACAGAGTGTAGAGAAAATGGCTAAGTGCGTGTCGTGCCAGGCACAATGTAGGGTTCTGTAGTTACATATCATAATTTATCTGACCTTAAAACAGGGTCTCTTGTTTGACACTACAAACTTATATTAATTTAAATGAAATATTAATTTTTGACTTGTCTACAGACAGGCAGACATGGCGAAACTATAAATGTTCCTTGTTTACTACAGAACCCTAAAAATAGAAATCAGGCAGGGCATACAAGTAGAGGTTGATGCTTGGCATAATACAGAAACCTAGCAGAAGTCTCCATACATAACTGCATTTTTTATAACATAACAAATGGCCAGAGATAGATCTAAGTGATGACTTGATGACTAAATAGACTAAACTTTAACTTTTAAAAGTGTAATAAACTTTACTACTTTTAAACCAAGTTGCCCTAACTTGGTTAGTAACTAAGTAGTAAAGTAAAACAATAAAAAATAAAATACTGCTTAAGTGCAAGCAATTTTTTGCATAGCCACAGACAACAATGGATATTCAGAATCACTTACCAATCAATCTTCATGGGTAGTATAGCTCGCTTCTTCCGAATAATGACATAGATATTATCATGAGACTCGGAACAGGAGCGGTTCCGCTGATGGCTGGGATGATGATCATCCTCATGATCATCATCAACATTGTAAAAGTCTTTCGAACTAGGAGCCGACTTTGGAGTGACATCTTTAAACTTACTCCAACTCTTGCCATATAAACGTGGTGGCTTTCTTATTCTCTCGTCATTGAGGTGGAGCTCTTTGAATTCTGTCTTGGACATGTCTGAGAGGCCTGTTAAGCCAAATTTTGCTCGGTGTGACATGGGACCTCTTGCTTCGGCCTCATTCAGTTGTTTTATTTCTCGAACTGATGCCTTTAGAAAAAAACTCATGTTATTTATAATTCATTTATTGATACCTAGCTAATTGGGTGGAGGGAGAGGAATATTAACTTGAAATAAGATATTTTTAATTTTTAAATTTTCTTGCAGTACCTACATTAAACCCTGGTCCACCAATATCAAAATTAATTGTGTATTCATATTTTAAGCCTTAATATTGAACAGTTGTTTAAAATATTTCATATTTATTATACTGATAGATAATAACATAATAAAGTTAAATAAACATAGATGATTATTCACTAATATTTACTTAAATATATGCACTTTGAGCCGTTTTTTTTAAATTAATGTATTAAATGACGCAACAAAGTTTTTTTAACATTGAGGAATGCAAATGAGATAGGTGATTACCATAAAAACTTGTAAAATAATGTACCTACGTAGAAAAACCTTTATTATTGTATTAGCGGTAGGTTATAATATTACTAACATTATAGGTATATTTTAAGTGGCTTTACTTACAACAAAGTGTTGGAACCTTGTCTGGTGCTCATCAGGGTTTTGATATGATTTATTGAACTTCTTGACGTATTCCTCAAACATTGGTGTTAAGTCTTCCTCCGCAGGTTCATCGTTAAGGGACAAGGGTATAGCAATGAACAGAATACAGAATAAAGCCGCCGCAAGAACCCAGTTCCACCACTTTTTCATTCTAATTGAATTAAATTTTGTTTTCAAAACAACACACGTCCGCGCCGAACTTTGCGAAACTTTTTGTTTGATAGTTCGTGTTCTGTGCTGACTGCTGCCACAGTTCTGAGTGTTGCCAGTAAAGAAGTAAAAATATACCATAAAACAATTTTCTTCTTCTTCTTCTTTTTGTCCCTCACGGGGTTAGGACTCGCGCGGTTTGCGCAGTTGCCATTTTCAAGTTTCGTAAATATTAACGTTTTAGCTTAAAGCTAGGGAAAAACAATTTTATTTTATAGTTTAAGATTTTTTAAGGCAACTGGATACATGTTTATGATGCCGTTAATTAGTAGAAACTGCACTAACAGTATTTATACAGTTTGACTAACTACATGAAAGTACACGTTTGGCTAGTTTATTTCACATATCTATATTCGTGCATGGATTAGTTAGGTGCCGCATTGACCCTGACTACCATTACGTAATATTTACACAAAGCTGGGCATTAACTCGTTAATTAACGAAGTTAACAATCTGCTTAACGGATTAAATTTTAAGTTAACTTCAAAAAATGTTAACGCTCTTGTTAACTTCCGTTAAATTGAACTTCCATTAACTTAAAGCTGTCATTTTGTTTGTTTGAATTACGCGCCACGCCACGCTCGTATGTTCGGCGACTGTCGGCGAGTCGTCTAGATGCCACAAATCTCTGAAAAACAAAGCTGCACCCTTATTCAGATTACATTCGATTCGATGCGATCTTCGATATGGAGAGAGATCTCGAAGGATTTCACACGGTTTGCGGAATTAGCGATTCAGCACCCTTATTCAGATTACATTCGATTCGATTCGATCTTCGATATGGAGAGAGATCTCGAAGGATTTCACACGGTTTGCGGAATTAGCGATTCAGGTTTCTCGAATATCGAATAATTTTGACATTTCCATTCCATAAGGTATCAGCTGATCATCCCACACGGTTCCATTGATTGAAAGCGGCATGTGATATGTCGATTATCAATCGATTAATCGGAAATTGTTTTTCTGACTTGGAAAAACCGATTTTTAGATTTATCTCATGCTGCATGTCATTTTCGTGAAAGTGTAATTTTCGTTACGTTATTGTATTTTTACTACTGTAGTACCTACTTTTAAGACAGCACAGTTATTTATGTTTGATGTAATTTACATAATATATATAATAGTACACCTACTAAAATCAATTCTAATTTAATATTATTTATGTCATATTGATTCACTATCTAATATTTGCACTTGAGAAATGACCGAATGTAATGGAAAATTGTAATTAATTTCTAAGACCTTATTTACCTACATTCTTGCAAATAAATTTCATTTCATAAGTAAATTCAAACCAAAATTTATTCATTTGTGTGCCAAATGAGCAACGTAAAGACAAACATGAAACCACACACTTCTCTCCCACGCTCCTCTCTCTGTGTGGTAGTTATTTTAAACAAGCACTAAAGTGACGTAATGTTACACAATTCAAATAATATAACTTAGTATTTGCTAGGATGATGTACGATAATTAATATGATTTGGATTACAGTGAACGTCCACTGGACAAAGGAATACGAGAGACAGTGTAGGTCGAAAGCGAGAAGGAGGAATGACACCGGATGCTCCTCTAGTAACAATAAAAAAAAATATAATTTTTTTACAAGCTATCACTGCTATCACAGAACATCAAATTTCTTTATCTATGGAGTCGATAGATCACCTTCGATAACCCTATTCACAAATTCGAATGGCACCTGTCGGTACCAAATCGTTAATGACCTCGTGTTACCGATAGGATAACATAGACAAGCTAGTTTTCAGAGTCAGTTTCATGTTTTTAGATAGGTGATTCGTGATAAAAGTAATAAAATGCTTAATTATGACCAGCGACTGACAAAATATGTAATTTATTGCATAATATACATATAACTTGATCCATCATATTAATTATGGCATATAATTCTTTGGTAAATTTGTAGCTTCAATAAGTGAAGCATGCTTCGAAAATATCTTGTTGGTTGTGTGTGTGCATGTGTTGTGTGATTTCAAAGTTCTTCTATTTTCTCCCTGTACTCGTGCATTTAATGTATTTGCCATTTATTAGTAACAAGTATAAAATATTTAATATATTTAGAGTGCCATGCGTGTAATCTGACTAAGCTCTCCAACTATAAAAAATTACATTTTGAAACTTTGGAAATCATAATTAGGGGAATTTTAAAACCCGTAAAATCGGTGCATTTGACTATTAGGTGAATATATTATGTCAAATTATGGAAAATGGTAATTAAAAATATCAAAAAAGTGCTCTTATATTATTAAAATGTATTCGATATCACTCCCGACAGGATAAACCTGTCGGGAGCGATATCGAATTAGCCATCGAATTTATATGTCAAACTCCTTCGGATTCGAGTTTGTGAATCGGTCTACCCGAATCCCGGCGGATCCAGTTGAGGATGAGTGGAGATTGTCTTTGGTTTCTCGAGATTTCTATACTAAAAATGGGACCGACGGGCATAAATTCGAATTCGTGAATACTCATTGGAGTCGAATGGAGCTTTATTCGGTAGCCGGCTCATTACCGACAAAATTGACAAATCGACAACCGATTAGAACTAGAATAAGGGTGCTGAATTTGACAAGAACTTTGTTAGACACGAAGTCAAAAGAATCTTTTACGGATGATGCCTTTCTAGCTGAACCAGTATTAATAAATCTTTTTTATCATATATAACACTGCTATCTCATGTAGTGCTGCAGTAGAACTTCTTTTTCTACGGGCTAAACGATCATCGCTGTCGGATGTAATAATTTGCAAATTTTTATGAAGGGGAACAAGCACCTAAATTGTCTAATGCAAAATTACGATTAATAATAGCCTTATTTCTACGTATTTTATAATCGAAATAAATAAATGTATGTTTAATTCTTCTTTTTACTTATTTTTATTTTATTTACCTATTTCTCTCAGCCCAAAAGCAGTTTAGGTTTTAAATGGTTAACTTTAACTTACGTAAAATTTTCGAGAAATTAACGCTCTACCGATTATCGAAGTTAACTTTTTAACTAACGAATTAACGATTAACGAAGTTAACTTTTGGATTAACTGTGCCCACCTATGTACCTAGGATTACATCCTCTTAATTGACTGTTAAAAAGAAGATTAGCTCGTCTTTTCTTCTATAGCACCTGTATTCTCAATCTAACCATTACCTTAGCGGATGGATTGTGAATACGGATGCTCTAGCTAGAATATTCGCTTCTAATTGCTAGCATAAAAATGTTATAATCTATTATCTATCATCTTAATTCTTCCGTAATACATACCCGGTAATTTTATTTCTACAATAATCACGTATTTTGGGTTTGCAACTTTCCTTTTTAAGTATACCAAAATTTCGAAAAAAAACAATATATACAAAGGAATTTCATATCGATCTCGCCAAGAGTACAACACAATTTCATAGTCAAGCTGTATTGACCCACTGCTGTTCAAAGATCTCCCTAATTCCTTAATGTTTCCAGACCCTGGCAACTAAATTTAGTAAAAAAAATAATTAAAACAACTCTTACCTAATTCATTTATTCACAATCCACAAAAAAAAACCTTAAACCAATTCTTTTTTAATAACATCATACGTCACAAACGTCCACTTAGTTTCAATATTAGCACCGACCCCAGTCATCTGTTTAGCAAACACATCTCCATACTTCTGCAGTGTGTTAAGAACCATTGACTGTGAAACAGTGGGTATGATAGACCGGACGTATGAAACGAGGTAGTCCAAAGATGCTCCTAACGGGTGAACGAGGAGGAATGCAGTGAGTATGCTGATCAGCTTGGCTTCTGACGTGGAGACAAGCTGTGGTGGTGGTGTTGGCTTCGACCCTGGCAGGGGTGGCTCTGTGGGTATTGGAGGCGGCGGCGGCAGAGGCGGGAACACCTGGTCATAATAATCAGTTTAAATTTAGAAATAAGCGCGGCTTACGTGTCAGTGTTACATGCAACGTGTATCGAGAGTAACGTCCGTACACTGCTCCTTATGAAAAAGTCTGCTGAATGCGGTTGTAACTATGGTCAGAATTTTTAAATCAAAAGTTTAAAATCTTAAATTTAGTGTAAAATAATAATACCTACATGATCAGTTAAGTACGATATTAACGAGAGAAAAAAGATTATTTGAAATGTAATTTCAATATAATAAATGGCCAAGTGCGTGTCGTGCCTTATGTTGTATGTTAACTTAATTTATGTTAATTTAAATGAAATATAAATTTTTGACTAGTTTAAGTAATTATTTTAAGTTGATCGACTACAATTCAATAACTCGTAAAATCTATTTAGCCGTGACAGTTATCCTTTTAATTTCATCGTATATTCTGAGGTAGATGAGAAAAAAATAATTCATCCCCAATTTACGGTAACCCAAAAAAAAAATGTTTTTCAAAATTTTATTCCACGACTTTCTCTGCATTATTAATATGCATATCTATACCAAATTACAGCTTTCTAGTGTTTAAAGTTTTTGAGCAAAGCAGCAGCCAGACATACTTGTTTACTACGGAACCCTAAAAATGGTCTAAATTGAATCACGTGAGATTTCACAGTTCCCACCTGGTGTTGGTGGTGCCCCGGCTGGTTGTTCTGGAGCGCTTGCTGCGCTATGAAGTGAGCCTTGAACTTCTCGAACTTCCTCTCGGCCTCGTCCTTCGCCAGGTGCGCCTCGTTCCTGTACCCCTCCACCTCGTACTGGAGGTTCTCGTATTCCACCTGGAATTGAGTTTTTTTTTTAATGTGAGACAGATCTACGATTAACCACCAACTAGCCTGATTTTAAGCGACGGTGTGGCCGAGGAGTATGATCTGAAACATTATGGTGGTGAAACCAACACGTTGGTAGTATGTCTGCCTGCTAAGCTGTCGTGGGTTCGATCCCCGCCCAGGACAAACATTTTGTAAATCCATAGGGCCTATGTTCAGCAGTGGACTTCTTATAGCTAAATGATGATGATGATGTTATAGTCTTCGCGCACTTTAATGAAACGTGACGAAGACTTGATCGTGACTTCTTTTACATAACTTTGAATATAGAACTCCGACTAGAAGACAAAAATCCGATAAACTACGAGTTTCACTAACACACCGCGGTTTCCGAACTCACATACAACATTCACTAGAACTAATTAACAAAATGTAATTTATATCTATATGCTTGTAACTTCACGTAATATTTTTTTAGAATGATACTGAATATATTTCATTGTATCGTCACCAAAACTAAAGGCGTGTACCAAATATCAGATCAATCTGTCAACAGGAAGGGGTTAAAATTTAAATTTCTGAATTTGAGCCAAAACATAACATCAACAACAGTCCAAGCCAAATTAAACCGTCTAAAAAGATCCTGCTGGGTAAAATTCCCAGCAGCCCAATGGTTTCACTACTTCAATTAACTACTTGGTTGAACTACGGGTAGAAGATAGCTAAAAGATAGTAATATCGTACCTTCAATTCATCATATTTCTTCATGATAACGGCTGCCTTCCCTGTTTTGTCTTCAGATTCTTCTTCATCGAACAGAGCGTTGAACTCTTCTTTAATGTTTTCCAAGTCCTGTAAAGCACATTATATTGAGCTTTGAAATAGTTACTACGACAGCGCCACCAACTAAGCTATCCGGTTAAATACTAGAATTAAATCGTCTGTTTGGTGTTTGGGTTATAAATAAAGTATGCTCTTCTTAACTGTCTCTCGCTTTTTTGCTTAAAGAACTCTGAAAGCGTAATTTCTCTCTCTCTCTCTCTTCCTCTGTGTTGCGGAAGGGAATTCAGCTTTAGAGTGGTAGATTTCTAACCCCCTCTGAGAATTCTAATGATGCCCGGATGCCAAATGCATCCGGGCATCAGTGCAGAAAGACTATTTGCAATCTTACAGCAGTGGTAATCACGAACAGCTGTAAGATCTGTTACCGCCTATCACTAGATCACTACTAAAAAAATACGGAATTTTCATTCTTTCTCTTGTTATTTCTCCCATTTTATCTGAACGCCTGCCATTTTTTAACTGAACAGATAAGACGGTGGCACTACAGTCATTTAAATCTAGGAATAAAAATAATCTTCTTCTGGATGTCTGCTATTGGATGGTTGACTGCAGTTGCTCTTCCCGGTTTTCTCCTTCAGCTTGCTAGAGAAAATATACCTCATTTTTTTGGACCCTTGGTGGCTTCTAGACATCTGTGTATTCTGCCAAAACTGCTTGCCTCTTGATTCACCATAATCTCTATAATTACAACCTGTCAAAGTGGCCATAACACAAAAGAAGTATTATATTCATTCAGAAAGTTGTGTGTAATTTACAACAGCCAAACAAGAGTTTCGGTTTCAACATAACATGAAATCATAACATCCTTACCTTTTTTATGTCAGATAGATCTACGATTGACCACCAACTCTAGATAGAAATTGTACTACTAAGGGTGTTGGGAATGAGGTCCACTTTGAAATTCCTCCATCCAGTAGAGAAATACGTCAACCGTGCTAGGTTCGGGACACCTGTATGTGGCCACGACTTTTCTTTGTAGTTCCGAAGCCATGTGTAGAACTGATTAGGTACTACAATTCTTTTGCTTCCTCTGATCATTATAATACCTATAATATAATTGTAAAAATTTCGGAATATTCTGTCCTTTGTTGATTTTAGTAAGGAATTTCATGTAGACCACATCCAGGAAATGTCTTTGTTCTGAAGCCTAAATTAAACTTACCTATCACGACCAAACAAATGAAAGGTACATAAACAGGAATCTCTAGGAAATGAATGCAATGCACCGATTGGATTTCAGCTGCTCGTACAAAATCCTGTCGCCCTTACGTTGTTTCTTCGATGCCATGATGGGTTACGAATTTGAATGACATGTGATGTAGAGTTTGTTCAGTTAGAGAACCAATGTGGCATTGAGGTCGCTGCTGTTCTTTTTTCATTATTTTATTCAGACGAGACGAGACCACAGTATACTATAGTAGTTGAGACATTAGTTCCCCTTTTTTGCCACGATAGAACTATAAGTAAACATCTGGTGCTTCCACCACGTTGACGTATTTAAAAATGAAACTCTTGTAAAGGCTCTGACCAATGACAGATTGTATAACCTAACCAAAGTTTCGTAGGCAAAAATCTCGATGAGTTCCAGGAGAAAATACTGGTGGAGGGCTCGTAACTCCAACTACATAAAGGCCGTAGTTGAAAGTAACACAGCACGTTGTCGCAACTCTTCTTCTGCAAACTTCTAGTATAATAAAACTATCAGCTAGGTAGTAGTGAGATACCTATGTTAGTAATTAAAATAGAAAAGCTACGTTTGTACCAATTTAAAAACTAAAGATACATTTATTATAACAAGGCTTGAGTTGATTTAAAAGGACTATTTCGCTTTTAGTCAAACATCACACAAGTTTCGCCGCTTACGGATTTTAAAAGAAACATATTGATTTTAGAATATCTTAGCCATTGATACAAGCGTAGCACTCTTCGACTCACAGAAGAAAGAAAGCAATGCTTTCTCTCTTTTGTGCTTTGGACTCTTACATGCTAGTCAAATAGTGTTTTTAAATATCCAAATACACAAACAAAATATTTCATATAAAAATTTGTTTCTCTGCCAACAACAGTTCTGAATTTTCTGCCTATTGATTTTATCATAGTTGTTTTACAACGGTATTACATATGTTTACATAGCTGGACATTTAAAAATTCGTCTGGATCGATTCACGTTATACTAAATACAAAATAACAGTTTTCATAAAAACTATATTTTCATATCCGGAATCAATTCAGTAGTTTTGTTTTAAACTATGTATATTTAGCCACAAAATAACCTTAGCGTATGCTCGTGTGACATACGTGCTCAAATTGTATATGCGTTGCTGGAGGTATGGATTGCGCGTTTCAGAATACGCGTACATTGCAATACACAATCCCGATGTATTTTATGACAACTAGACACACGAGCCTACATTGTACTTCAAAATAGGATTGGCCTGTATTTAGACATATTTATAATCTTCGTCATTTACTTGTATCTTGAAAAAATGAGAGAGCTAAGGTTATTTTTTGCACATTTCGAACGCACCTCAGTCATTTTAAGCCACATTTCGATGTTCCTGCGCTGCTGTTTGGTAAAATGATCGGAGACGCGCTGCATCTTCGCCGCAGTCAGAATTTTGCCCACCAGCTCGACTGCCGCCGACAATCATGGATAATTAGGACTTTGTTTATAGTCATGTGAACGCTCCGTGCGATATTTCCAGAAAACTTGCCGTGGTATGTGGTTTTACAAAGGACAAAAGCATTTATAATCTGAAGTCGGGATCACCATAGGCGCTGGGGACGTTCTAAATTTTTGCAGACGCTTTCATTAGGTAACAATACAAACACAAATGAACTTACTAAGTATGGCCTTCCATTGACGCCCAAGTCAATGTAATTATCATCAGTTCTTATAATACCACAGCTGAAGGTAGACCGCTATTTTTTTGCTTCCAATTAGGACGAAAGTAGGTAGATTCTTAGCACCGGCGTTCGGCCATTCAGCCGCTTTTCAGAAGTTTAATATTGTATTCTAATGCCTCTAGAAGAATAACATTTTCAGTTGCAGAGTCCCTCCGCTCCCCTCCCTTCTTTTACCTTTTCGCCAACCGTTGCAGCAGTGATTAGTCGCTAAATATCCAATTGAAGATGCCACAAGTAATTAATCTGAATGGTCCTTGAAATAGTTAGAGAGAAGGCGGTAATACGCATAACGTTCCTTACTTACCATGCATACTACTTGTGAGAAAAATATTTCCAGATCATGGTGCGTTTCATGGTATTTCTCTGTATCTTATACCGCCAGCGTTGCATCAGGCGAAATCGGTAGTAAAAAAATGCAAAAAGTACTTATCTGAATGGGAATAGTTACTGCTCTCTTCCAGTCATCGTTATTATCCAAGCATAGGAAGATATGCATGCCTTTAGTGTTGAAGTTGAAGAAGAAATAATCCATGACATAAGAAAACCTGTCATAGTAATAAAAATTAGTCGGCAAAACTCTTTTATTACTATGCCATGTATATTTATGTAATGAAATAATCCAGCTAGAGCTGAATCGCCGTTTCGCTGGAGTTGTTCTGCAATACGCACCTTGTGGAGTCCATGTACCCGTGTCGTTTATATTCGTTTAACTATTGCAGTCCACATAAAATCACGTACCATGGGAAGTTCCTTACTTTTATAAGCATATGACCTCTTTGTATAGCATATCATCGTAATCGAGGAGGTATGTATCATCGAAAGGGGACACATCGGGAAACAAAATGTGCACAGAGTTTTCGCATGACTATAACACAGATTTTGGCATACGACAGACATCTGTCATGTGGAGCTCAAAGGAAAATTAATCATATGAAGAACAATCAAATTAATTAATATAGTATTATTGGTTCATCACATCGAAACAGTTTGACAAAAGAACGTCGTGTGCAATGAGACAAATTAAATCTGAAAACTGGCAATAATTTATATTATTTAATTAACCGGAAAAAACTCACCATATTAATCGGTCAAAAGAACGATATCTTTTAACCGGTTTCGGTTTCGATATCTTTTAACCGGTTTTAGTTTTGTAATTATGACAAAGGTCATTTAGATATCTTTTAACCGGTTTTAGTTTTGTAATTATGACAAAAGTTACGGACCCTGGTGTCTGTAGAGATAAAAATTAAAAAAAAAAACGGTTTCGGGACTGTCAGTCCCATCCTCAGGGTACACATGCACCTCAGGAGTAGGTCGACGCCGTACTCTCTACCAACTCCTGAGGAGCATGTGTACCATGAGCATGGGACCCTGACAGTTCCTAAACCGGTTGGAAGAAATCGTTCTATTGACCGATTAATATCGTGAGTTTTTTCCGGTTAATTAATTAAAAAAATGAATACTCACGCAAGTTTTAGTACAGTGATGGCAATAAGTTTACGTGAACAGTACTCTAAAGTAAAACTAGGTACTGGCATCTCATTACAAAAATCATAGTCATTGAGATTCACATTAAAATAACCGTCTACCAAATGAATATGTGTGTATTTTGACTAATTAAGTCCTTCGGTCTAACTCGTATCGGCGACTCCACAGAAACTTTACATTTGAAGATAAAAATTATTGTGTTTTTTCCAGCAGATCAGATAGCTACTATAAATAAGTTCAGACGAACTAACAAATACAATTTCTGATATTATTCTAAAATACTACGAAAATGTACTTACTAAATGTACTTTTCATATAATTTAATGAACCGGAAAAAACTCACGATATTAATCGGTCCCTGAGGATGGGGCTCTGACAGTCACGAAACCGGTTGGAAGACATCGATCTTTCGACCGATTAATATCGAGAGTTTCTTGCGGTTCATTAAATTATATAAATGAATACTCACGGAAGTTTTAGTACTGTTAATGTACTTTTTGTTATGTGTTTTTCACACATTCTTTTTTAATTTCTTTAAACTTACCACATCCATTCCTGAAATTACTTCCAATGTCTACACATTGGAAGTAACTTACCACATCCATTCCTGAAATTACTTCCAATGTCTACACATTGGAAGTAATTTCAGGAATGGATGTGGTAAGTTTAAAGAAACATCTTCATCGCAACAGCGCTGGCATCAGTCTCGTGGACACGTTTCCATGCTATGCACGGGCATGCTACGCACGTATACTTACGTAGTTTAGCTTTGTATGAACACGTGTGCTGATCGATCCGGCGCACCTGCGGTCTCACCTATTTACGGACACGTGGCTCGATGACTTCACCAACACACGTAGCCCGCTCAGAAACGTCAACCACGTAGCTTAATGAATAGGGGATATGCATGATTTATTTTTATTTGGTCATAAAAAACCAAACACAAATAGATCCATTCCACAAAAACAAAACTAAAATACCTTCAAAAATAAGACAAGTACCTATTTTAATTTCATTTTAGAACACACGATAGCGAATGATGACGTCATGGTTCAAGTCATGGCACAAATTCAATACAAACTGTTGTTTCGCGAGAGAGGGACAGAGCATCCCACCCCTATAACTTTAACTGTCTATTTCTCGGAAATTCATTGACCGATGGTATTTTTTTTTTGTATATGTATCACATTTTAGTTTATCAATTAAAACTATTATTCCTATGAAATGAAATTCATACATATTCCCTATTAATTAATTGATACCGCCATGACGGCAGCGGCAATGCAGGATGATGGAGGCTGCAAATCTTCTATATCCGTTCGCACCATATGTTGCAGTGGAATGTCCAGATTAAGGTACTCCATCCTCGGCTACACCGTCGCGTACCATCAGATACGTTAGCGGTCTATTTTAGTGAACACAAGCAGGTAAGCGGACAGGTAACTTGCGTATTGCCGTAATATTATTGTTCTGTGGTATTGCATAGTTCTGTGTTGAGTTCGCCTGGCCAGCCGCTGTGACGTTCCAAATATGAAGATATGGCATCGACTGTTGTTATAGGTTAGACAACTAAAGTTGGCACGTTTACTATACACACACTAACATTAGCTTTAACAGTAACATGTATCTATATTAAAGCTCGACATCACATCAGGTTGTACATGTGTGGTGCCAGCTTTAGTTCAAAAACCTGTAAATATACTATCGTATAAGTACCTTTATTATAGAAGCAACATCTTACAAAACTGCTTCAAGAGACGAGTTGACTGAAGAGTTCCCAAGCAGATCTGCATAGAGGGTCTCACCGGAACAACGTTACTCAAATATGAGCAATGCTCAACATTTTTTATCTAGTAATAGGTTTGCGCTTGACCGCCCCCTCGCCCGATGTTAAGCGACGTTGCGATCTACGATGGAGCGCGCTTACATAGAAGAAATCAATTAACCCTTGATTTAAAGACACCCATATTCTGTCAACTTTTCGCTGACACGTAACGAGAACTTGAGACGTTGATCATAGTTAAGTAACGTTTTTCGTTAAGGCCGGAAATCTCGAATGCTGTTTAAAACGAAATGCTGGAACCCGAAATCTGACTGCGCCCATAAGCTATCGTCGATGTATCAGTACTTACATTGCGTGATGACAGCGGCAAATTTGTCCCTCATAGCGGCCTTGATGTTCTGAAACTCCTCGTCGATGGCCATCTTCTCGCTGTAGAGACGTCGGATCTGGTTGTTGCTCGCTTGTATGAGAGAGTAGAACGCGTTAGCGTTCTTCTTGTTGCATTCGCCGCGTTCCAGCCAGCCGGCCAGTGACTGCAAGCAACGGGGTTTTTCATGGTTTAACGTATTATTATTAAATAATTATAGTGTAACAAGTATCTATATTAAAAGAAAAACAATATTCTTATGTTAATCCCTCCTTCTTACATAGTTGGGTAAAAATAACTAGACATCGGTGGACATTTTCATACAATGCTATCTAGCCCCAAACTTAGCAAAGCTTTGTGAACCTAGACAACTGATAGAATACTTATATACTTTTTTATAAATACATACATATGATACATGGAAACACACTCAGACACAGAACAAAATCCCATGCACAAGCACATCAATCAAATATTTGTCCTGGGCGGAGATCGAACCCACGACCTACAGGACAGAAGCCAGACATGCTACCAACTGAGCTGCGAGGAGTGCGAACGCCGGTCATATGCGGCACGAGTATAAAGCTGAAAAGAAACTATCGGACGCGTCCGTCAGTAGCGACTTACGGACGCGGCAGAGTAGTGTTGTATGGCTATGGCATGGTTGTATGGAAAATGAAAAACATCAGACGCGCCAGATCTTCGGACGTCCGATCGCTCAACGTCGATCTAAGGACACGTTCGCAACTTATGACCGGTAATGTATGTTCTATAGATAGATAAACTCTTTATTGTACACACCTTAGAAATTTACAATCAAGATAAGTTATTTAAAAAAGATAAGTTCTATGTTCATCATACATCAAAATAGTACTTATAATCTAATTATTGTAATGATAACATATTGTGTATACATTTAATGAATATAGTTTAGGTCAAAATTATGAGTTATTCACAGTAAAATAATTGTAAAGACTGTATTCTGATTTGTGTACTACTGAATAAAAAATAAACTTGGCTAGATAACGTCCGTAAGTCGCGGCTGACGGACGCGACCGATAGTTTATTTCCCGCTTAACTAACCGGTGCTGCGTCGCCGAACTCCGCGTCGCTCTTGATCTTCTCCGCGAGTGCTGCGAAGGCAGCCGGCGAGTAGGGCTCGACGCGGGCCGGCGTCGGCGTGCGCCTGCGCTTCTTGCGCTCGTACTCGCACTGGTCCTCGCGGTTCTGCAACAATGCAGCTTTCGTTTCATTTAACGGTCCACGGACTTGATGCGTACTGCACAGGAATGGAATTCTTTCCCGCAATCTCAATTTCCTGAGAACTACAATTTTGGAAAGAATTTTCAAGGCTAGAGTGAATAGATTCGACTTCTAGATCGACGAGCTCCATTCTCGGCTACACCCTCACTTAATATCAGGCGAGTTGGTGGTCAACGCGAGTTTAAAAATTTTTACCCATCCCAAAAATGCCCAATGCCGCTAAAGAAGATTTCACTTCAAAAAAACTATATAACTTACCAAAGCATAATCAATGAAAATGGTTGTAGCCTCATTATCGACCTGGTCATGCCGCTTGAACCGGAACCCGGATATGAAGAATGACTGCTCCACCAGCTCCTGGCTTCCAAACCTCACGTGGCAAACACCCTGCTTATGTATCTTCACATCGGAGACCACTCCGAAACGTTCAAAGATCTCCCTGATAGCATCTTCAGTCATAAAGTGAGGTAAGCCCCCAACAAATATCGTACGACAGCCTGGAGGACGTTCCCTCCTGCTCTGCAACTGAGCATTCGGAACAGGAGGAAGCAATATCCCACAAGAAAGGCATATTGGCTGATTATTGTTGACACTCATTTGCATAATCACCATGTTTTGGTCGATGCCCATGTTCATCATGCCAGGCATCATGTTTGACATCATGTTCATGTTGGGCATGTTTGGCATCATATTAGACATGTTGGGCATCATGTTGGTCATGTTTTGCATGTTGTGCATGTCCATTTGTTGCTGACTCATCATCACGGTATTACCATATTGGATCATGTTGGTGCCTGTAAATATAATAAAACTTGACATACATGCTTTAAGACTTATTAGTTTAACATCGTGTCATGCCACATGCAAAGTGGGGTTCTGTAGTTGCACATTATAATTTAAGTAAACATAAAATAGGGTCTTCTATTTCATTAACCAGTGTGGAAATCAATGTTTTCATTTGTTCATTTGTATTGTTTTACCACAAACATGACTAATATATATTTCTCCCTTAGATATTGATATTTTCCTGTTGTAATGTTTGTGTTTATGTAATTAAAATTCATTTAAATTTTTTAAATTTTTAGGGTTCTGTACCTCAAAAGGAAAAAACGGAACCCTTATAGGATCACTTTGTTGTCCATCTGTCTGTCTGTCTGTGTCTGTCTGTCCGTCCGGGTGTGAAGACCTGTATCTCGGGAACGCGTAAAGGTACCGTGTTGAAATTAAAACCATATATGCAGATCCATAGTCTTTTGCTGCAAAGAAAAATCAAACTTACTCAGTTTTCGTAGAAAAAAGTTACAGCCGAATATATCGTAAAAAAATGAACATTTCGACACTCACAAGGGATTCAAAACCTATGGGGTACTTCCCATTGACCTAGAACTATGAAATTTTGCAAGAAGCATTGTGTTATAGTACACATATAGAAAAATATCCGAAAACTGGAAATTTTTAAATTAATCACAAAAAATAGGGTCTTTAAGCAAGGAGCACAAAAAATAGGGTCTTTGAGCAAATTTTAAAATGCTTCAACTGTATCATGTGGGATATCTTAAGAAAGAACTTAAATAGCACAAGCTAAAACAGGTTTTTAAATATTTTTACGATGTATATTTTTCGATTTCCAAAGGAAAATATAAAAAAGACACAATTTACCCCTTTTATCTACTAGTTTGTACGGAACCCTCGGTGGGCAAGTCTGACTTCCTTTTGTCCAGTTGTATTTTTCATTTTTAATGCCCATTAGTTGTCCGTTGTCTGGCATTGGTCATGAAGGCCATGACCACTGTCATACAAGTTAGCCGATAAGGCAGCAGATCTTACCAGGTATAATGCTAGTTCCCATGGGCATCTGTCCTTCAGTGCCCGGTGTGGTATCATTGTTGTCACTCCACCGTTGCGTGCGCCTTTCGCGGCGGTCGTTGCGGCTCCTGTCGTTTCTGTCTCGGTTGTCACGGCGGTTGTACGGAGAGCGAGGGCGCCGGTTTCTGTCTTTAAAGGGTTTATTTATTTATCTTGTTACAAACACACCTCTGATTAGTAAAAGACAAAGTAGCTTTTTCTCTTTATTTCTTTGTCTTTTAGTTAAATTTATTTTTATTTGATAAAATAAATCTCCACAAACTCTGGTGCCCATGCCTTTTATAAATTAATGTACCTATGTAGTTTTTAACTACTTTTTTTTTTAATTATGCAATAGGAAGACAAAATTACTCTTTCTAATTTACACTTAACTAACATGCCTACGTGAATATGCAGAGCAGTCCAGCTCCCGCAAGCAGCAACCGTTCATGAGTTGATGCATGTGCCAGTCATCACTCTCCTCAAGCATATTTGAGGGAAAAGGATGACCCTCCACACAATGCCACAGCAAGAAGAAACTTTTTAGTGAGTGCTCTGCTTTCCTATTATTATTTAAAACAACATATTGGGGCCAAATAATACATATACAAGAGTTTACAAAGAAAATAGAGATAGTTAGTTACTATTTACAAGCAAACAGTTAAACCAATTGTTATGCAATTTGGTATAGACATAGCTGACACTGAGAACCTGGAGATGGTAGTTTTATCATCATCATCTTTCACCATAACCATAGTTTTTCATCACATGGGTGAAACCGCAGAACACAGCTAGTCTACCCTAAAACAATGTTGACCACATGGTTATTGCAATGATAAAGACCATCAAACCAAACCAAGACAAATGATGATATTTCCACCAAATATATTGTGGACCTTACAAAGTACTAGAATAATAGTCCCTTACCCTTAAATACCACTATAATCACACACAGCAACATTAAAAAAATAGAATAACAGACACATAGATTTATAAGGGTAGATAAAGCTTCCAGAGAAAAATTTAAAACCTGTTTTTATGCACCATATTATTACCTCTATCCTGATCTCCTGTGTCTCTCCTACTATCTCTTGAATTTTTAACATGATGTTCATTCTCTTCTTTGTTGTCATCGATTGTCAAGTCAACAGGCTTCTTAGGGCCAATAAAATCGATATTTCGAGCATCTGGACCTACAGGGTTGTTTCCTGAGTTCCAATCGTTGAGCATGAAACTAGGAGGCGCCAAAGGAGGCACCATGCCGTCAGGGACAGGCAAAGGAGGTTGCATCGGTGTTGGTAGCAGCGCTGGAGGAGCCATGTTTGGCCCTGGCGCTATAGGACCCATATTTGGTCTTGGCGTCATATGTCCCATGTTTGGTCCTGGCGCGATATGTCCTATGTTTGGTCCTGGCGCGATATGTCCCATGTTTGACCCTGGCGTCATATGTCCCATGTTTGATCCTGGCGTCATATGTCCCATGTTTGGTCCCGGCGCTGAATGCCCCATGCCCATGTTCGGGCCCATTATGTGGGGCATCATCATAAACTGTTCGTTACTCCAGTGGTTCATGTTCATGACGAACAGCTGCCGATTATATCATACAAACAACAACACACAAATCACAGACGAATCAAGGTTTTGGTCAAAGAAAATTATTATTCTCTACCGTCAGGTTTGGTCACAGTCGGAGTCAAAGAAAAAACGTACTGACTGGTCATACGTAGTATCTTCTAACTGGTCTGTGGACTGGTCGAAGCAAAGAACACAGTACACACAAAATAAGAATTAGAGAATTACACACGGACGAACTAGAGACCTAAAAAGTAATGTATGCAAGTTAATCCACGAATTTACGCACTATTTATTAGGAGAGTTAATTTACGAAACTCGCGAAGTTCGCGAACAGGAAGAGACCGAAGACCTTTAAGCACAAATTATAAAGTAATATGTCCAAGGATATAAGTAGTTCATAGGACATAAACTTGGACATATTACTTTATAATTTGTGGACATAAACTAGACTAAGAAAAGTAGGAAGAGAATAATAATGCACAACTATGTACAGCAATTTGCTGTCAGCAATTTTGTACGGCTTGAAATTCACGTTTTTTTATCGCTTTAGTATTAAAAATAACACAAGTTTAGGAAAATAAAACAGAACAACAACATGTTTCTATGACGTTCCTGCCAAAACCCCGGCCGCACGCACAGTCACCAATTAAAAATCTGAATAAATTGTTGGAGCAAAGAGATGCTACTACATCTATTGTAATGTAACCTCTATGTCAGTGTGACAGGCTGGTTAGGTATTTTGAATGAGAATTCAAAATTGTTTGGAAAACTGTCAATGAGAAAATGTTTTTTCCATCGTGAATGTTTTACAATGTTTCTTGTGAATAATTAGTGTTCATTGTAATGTATTTCTAATAATTTGCATTAAAGGAGATTTGCGCATTATACTCTGCTTTGTGTTCCTAAATCTATTATCATAGTAGGAATAATATACAACTGATAGACGGAGGGTTCTATCTGGACTATCAATGGTTATGAGCCGCGCAGAAAATTGAACAACGCCGTAATGAATTCGCAAGAACCCGTGAGTAAACATGAAAACATGAGTTTAGCATCGTTTGAAAAACTGGAAGGTGCCATGAACTATAACTCGTGGAAATTTATGATGGAGTTGTACTTGATACATGATGATCTTTGGGAGTTTACGCAGACTAACCCCAATGGTGAAATAGGCAAGAAAAGAGACCAGAAAGCACGAGCTAAAATTTGTTTGATGGTAAAACCAGAGTGCCTCATTCATGTGCGTCAAGCAAAAACAGCCAAGGAGGCTTGGCAAGCTTTAGAGAAAGCTTATGAAGATAAAGGGCTAAATAATCGTTGTAGGTTATTGTCAAAGCTTGTGAGTCTGAAACTGGAGCAGTTCCCGACTATAAGAGATTATATCACAGCATTGATGACAACAGCACAAAAACTGTGTGATTTAGGAAAAGAAATTGATGACGAGTTATTGGCTGCCCTAATGCTACAAGGATTAACAGAAAATTTTCAAGCTATGAGATTGGCAATTGAAAATTCGAATATAGAACTTACTACATATTATGTGAAAACAAAACTTTACCAAATGGAGGATATACACATAGCTACAAACACAAACAGTCAAGCTCTTCTGTCAAAGAAAAAGAATCTTAATGCTACACATAAACAAAAGAAGTTGGAATGCTTTATTTGCAAAGGACCTCATAAAGCGAGATTTTGTCCAGACAACCAAAGCAGAAAGGCTGACGAGGCTTCTGTGGCGTTGGCGCTGGCGACTTCAACTTCAGAAGATTCTTGGATAGTTGACTCTGGCGCTTCAAATCATATGACTTCAAGGCGTGAATGGTTGCATGATTTGAAGAAGTATGAAAGGGGAGTGACTGTTGCCTGTGCAAATGGAGAAAGGCTGCAAGGTGTTGGAAGTGGTACAGTAGTAAGTAGAAAACCTAATGTTACGATTGATGCTATGTATGTCCCAGGATTAGCTTCAAACTTACTTAGCGTCAGTGCAGTCACAAAGAGAGATCTTAACGTTTTGTTTTTCAAAGGAGGTTTTCATATAGTGAAAAGTAGTAATTGCAAAATACTGGGTGAACCTTTACTTGCAGGTGTAGAGGAGAATGGTGTGTACAAATTGAAACAGGGTTTGGAGCACACAGCGTTGGCGACTGCTATCAGTAGTGACATGGAGTTATGGCATAAAAGGATGGGTCACCTAGGCGTACGTAACCTTAAATTATTACGTGATCGTATGGCGACGGGGGTAAGTTTTTCAAACAATATTAATACACTAGCTTGTCTGAAGGGAAAACAAACCCGACAGCCATTTAAGAAAAGCAGTGCAGCTAGTAGAGCAACCGATGTACTTGAGTTGGTACATACCGATGTCTGCGGACCAATGAATGTAGAGTCATTCAGCGGATTTAAATACTTTCTTACGTTCATTGACGATTTTACGAGAAAAACCTTCGTTTATTTTCTGAAATGTAAAAGTGAAGTATTTGAAAAACTTGAAGAGTTCAAGACCTTTGCGGAATTGCAGACCGGAAAGAAGTTGAAGACAATACGTTCCGATAATGGCAAAGAATACCTAAATAATCGGATGCAAGATTTTATGAAGAAATGTGGAATCCAGCATCAGCTAACTGTGGTGTTTACACCCGAACAGAATGGTATAGCAGAACGAGCAAACCGAACAATCGTTGAAAAAGCAAGGAGCATGATCCAAGAAGCTGGATTAAGCAATAAGCTTTGGGCCGAAGCGGTGAAGACCGCTGTTTATCTCAAAAACAGGTCCCCAACGAAAGCAGTCAAAAATAAAACCCCTGAAGAAGCTTGGACTGGAAAGAAACAAAATCTGAAGTTTATGAGAATCTTTGGGTGCAGAGCATTTATGCACATACCTGATGAGAAACGCACCAAATGGGATCCGAAGAGTAAAGAGTTGCTTCATGTTGGTTACTGTGAAGATTCTAAAGCTTATCGTTTGTATGATCCAGAAACCAAGATGGTCCACAAAGCTAGAGACGTTGTTTTCTTTGAAAAAGAATTTCACTCCAACAAGAGTTCAGAAACAAGAAGAGATGAGACTCTTCTTACGTTTGAAGATGAATATCTATCAGTGGAACCAACAAACGTTATGACAGAAAATACGAGATGTGAAATTAAATCTCTAGAACAACAAGAGCTTCCAATTGAAACCGAAGATGAATCTCTAGAACACAACGAGACTGTGAGAGAAATAATTGGAGATTCATATCCTATTGAACCGTCAGCAGACAGCAATGAAACGGAAAGCTGTGATGAGTGGGAATCACTTGATGGTAGAGATGATGACGATGTAGAGGACATGCAGTCAGAACTCAACGAAGAGATTGATGAGGTACTGATGCAAGAACCAGAACACCCCATAGAGAGAAGATATCCATTAAGAGAGAGAAAACTTAAAGAATTTCCAAATCACATCACATACCAAGCTCTTGAATGTGATTTTCCACTTACAGTGAGTGAAGCTTTATCGAGAAGTGACAAAGAGAAGTGGAGAAACGCAATTGAGGAGGAGATAAATGATAAATGATAAATTGATAAATTCGTTTATTGAGATAAAAACGGAAAAAGACCAATTACAATTATCTCACAATATTCAAAAATTATTCTTAAACAAATGTCTGAGGATTACAAAATATTCATTATATAAATACAATATCATTTAAAATGTCAATACAAAAATGTCAAATGGGCAATACGCCTAGTATGTCAATACAAAAAAATAATTATGTCATACAAAGTAAAATATACCGTTCAGGTAAGTACTCAGAGTACCAAGTCAATAAACTCAAAGGTTATCGTCAAAGTCCAATGAATCATCAGGCTTTTTACACCTGTCCCATTGATCCAATAGATTTTCACAATAAGTCAAGGAGGTACTTAAAATAGTCTTCCAGTTATCACAAAAGATGTCACAATCAGGGTTGGCAGCAAGGAGTGCGTTTAAGTGGCGACGGGCACGATTCAGGGGCGACATAGAACGTGCTACTGTGCGACCGCGATCTACGTGGAACAGGTCATGCGGGCGACCACGTCTGTTTGCTGGAACCCCGGGCTCGTCCGGTACGAACAGTACGCATAGCAAGTCGTGCAGACGTATAGAATCGACGGACCCCCTAAGCGCCTTACAGCAGATAGTTAGCTGGTCTAACATCCTTCTAACTTCCAAAGAGTTGTAACCAAGCTGACCGAGCAGGAATTTAGTTGGGTACAGAAACGGATAGTATCCATAAATTTTCTTATATAGCGACCTTAAAAAGGCCTTTTGGACTTTTTCAAGCATTCGCGCGTAGGTGACATGATAGGGGTTCCAGACACAAGCACTCGATTCAAGTTTGCTTCTAACTAAGGAGTTATATAATGTTTTAATTACTTCAGGATTTTTAAAGTCTCTAGCATTCCGTAGGACGAAGCCAAGGCGCCGGTAAGACTCTTTTGCGAGTTCTGATATATGATCATGAAAAGTTAGACTGCGATCAAAATTTACTCCCAAATCTTTGATACAGTTAACCCTATTTATAGGTACATTGTTTAAATGATAATCAAACTGTATTGGATTTCTTTTACGATCAAAGGTCATGACGTTACATTTACTTATATTAAATGTCATTTTATTTCTCACGCTCCATTCGTAAATTTGATTGATATCATCCTGCAATTTCAGGCAGTCACTAGAAGATTTAATTTCAAAAAATAGTTTAAGGTCATCCGCATACAAAAGACATTTGGCGGTAGATAGTACATTAGGTAGATCGTGAATCATCATTTGAAAGA
The DNA here is from genome assembly GCA_947563715.1 of Lycia hirtaria. Taxonomy (NCBI): domain Eukaryota; kingdom Metazoa; phylum Arthropoda; class Insecta; order Lepidoptera; family Geometridae; genus Lycia; species Lycia hirtaria. Next base: position 25,341,127 of record OX387376.1, read on the forward strand.
GTAACGGACCAGTGACAGAACCCTGGCTTACACCAGAACTAGTGCAATATGGTTGAGATACATATGTACCATGCCTCACATATTGACACCGGTCCCTCAAGAAATCGGCCATAAAAATTAAGAAATCGCGAGTGAAGCCAAACGTAGATAACTTATGCAATAATATATCATTATCAATTTTATCGAAGGTCTTTTGAAAATCGAAATACACTACATCAACTTGTGATCCACGATCCATAGCGCTAGATATATAGTCTGTTAAGCACAACAGGTTTGAATTTACTGATCGGCCCGGCCTAAATCCGTGCTGCTCTTCGCCTATCTGTTGTTTTACCTGGCTATATATTTCATTGTGCAGAGATAGGTGCTCTAAGGAAAAATAACACTTGGACACTAGTGAAGCCACCAAGATCGAGCAACATCGTTGATTCGAAATGGTTATTTCGAATCAAAGAAGAAGCGGGGGGAAAGATACGCTATAAGGCACGACTTGTTGCGAGAGGCTTCAGTCAACGCAGAGGTGTTGATTACTTTGAGACATTTTCACCCGTAATCAGACACAGCTCTTTGAGAGTGCTTATAGCCTTAGCGGCTAGAATGGGATTGAAAATTGATCAAATGGATGTAAAGACAGCATTTTTAAATGGAGATTTAAATGAAGTCGTTTACATGAAACAACCTGAAGGGTTTGCAGTAAAAGGTAAAGAAGATTACGTTTGCCTTTTACAAAAGTCATTGTACGGCCTTAAACAAGCTCCGCGAGCATGGAATGCGAAGCTTCATTCTGAACTCACTAGGCTGAAGTTTAAGAGATCAGAAAATGAGCCATGTGTCTACATGCGATCACAGGAAGATAAAATTATCATCGTCGCTGTGTATGTAGATGACATTTTAATTTTCTGGAACAATGAGCAAGAGATGCTGAAAATCAAGAGCGAATTGAAATCCAGCTTTGAAATGAAGGATCTCAATACAGCTGAATTGATGTTGGGAATTCATATTGTGCAGGATGCTAACGGGATTAAGCTACATCAGGAGAAGTATGTAGAAAAAGTTTTAAAAGCATACAATATGAATGATTGCAAGCCAGTGACTACACCAGCAGTACCAGGCCAAAGATTGGAGAAGCCAGTGCATGGTAGGAAGCCAGATGAAAAGATTCCTTATAGAGCATTGATAGGCTCTCTTATGTACTTAGCAGTTTGTACAAGGCCAGACATAGCTCATGTTGTAAATCACTTGAGTCAATTCAATGAATGTTACGAGGAACAGCATTGGACTGCCGCTAAACGTGTCCTGCGGTATCTCAAAGGGACGAAGAGTCATGGTTTGAGATACACAAAAGGAAAACAGCAAGAAATGATGGAGGCTTTCGCTGATGCCGACTATGCAGGTGATAGCGATCGCCATTCATATTCTGGTTCAGTGTTTCTCATTCAAGGAGGAGCTGTATCATGGCAGAGCACCAAACAGCGAACTATAGCTCTAAGCACTGCAGAGGCTGAATATGTATCACTGTCAGAAGCTGCAAGAGAAGCAATATTTCTGCGACGATTTATAGCAGAAGTATCGGATGGACATGCCTTTAATTTAGATAAAGCTGTGACCATCTATTCTGATAGTCAGTCTGCCATTGCTATAGCGAAGAACCCTGTACACCACCAACGCACCAAGCATGTAGATGTGAGGTATCACTTTGTGCGTGAGGCAATTGTAAATAATCATGTGATACTGAAGTATAAGGAGACAGCATGCATGGTTGCAGATAGTTTAACGAAACCACTTCCACGAGGGAAGTTTGAGTGGTGTTTGAGAGGTATGGGTGTGTGTTGTTGAGAAGCATGATAGGTGTGCGAATGGACATAAGGTTAAGGAGGAGTGTTGGAGCAAAGAGATGCTACTACATCTATTGTAATGTAACCTCTATGTCAGTGTGACAGGCTGGTTAGGTATTTTGAATGAGAATTCAAAATTGTTTGGAAAACTGTCAATGAGAAAATGTTTTTTCCATCGTGAATGTTTTACAATGTTTCTTGTGAATAATTAGTGTTCATTGTAATGTATTTCTAATAATTTGCATTAAAGGAGATTTGCGCATTATACTCTGCTTTGTGTTCCTAAATCTATTATCATAGTAGGAATAATATACAACTGATAGACGGAGGGTTCTATCTGGACTATCATAAATAAAAACAAATAAATCAAATCTGAATCTGAAAAAATAATGTTAGGTCGAAATTGGTTGTACATTACTGTGTCAGACAGCTTCTTCTTCTTTTTTGTATTGGACCCGCATTAAAGCATTTGCCAGTGTCAAGTATTTGGATTTTTTCAAGTTTCTTGAATAAAACAAGTTGTAAATGTTCTAGTCACAATCTAAGTCACGTATACAGTCAATTTATAAGTCGAGTCCTGCTTCAGTAAAGTGGTGGCGACTTTACTAGAAGCTTCTATGGAGTTTTGCCGACAACGTAAAATCACACGTTTCACTGCTTTATTTGACTTGCCCACACTCACGCACTTAAACAAACACTTAATGAATAAAACACCACAATTTTTATAGCATTAATGTTGAAAATAACACAAGTTTAGGAAAATAAAACAAAGCAACAACACGTTACTAAGACGTTCCCGCCAAAACTGTGGCAGACAGCTATTCATTATTCTTCTTCTTTTTTGTATTGGACACGGATTAAAGCATTTGCCAGTGTCAAGTATTAGGATTTTTTCAAGTTTCTTGAATAAAACAAGTTATAAATGTTCTAGTCACAATCTAAGTCACGTATACAGTCAATTTATAAGTCGAGTCCTGCTTCAGTAAAGTGGTGGCGACTTTACTAGAAGCTTCTATGGAGTTTTGCCGACAACGTAAAATCACACGTTTTACTGATTTATTTCACTTGCCCACACTCACGCACTTTATCGAACACTTATTGAATAAAACACCACCATTTTTATATCATTAATGTTCAAAATAACACACGTTTAGGAAAATAAAACAAAGCAACAACACGTTACTAAGACGTTCCCGCCAAAACTCCTATTCATTATTCTTCTTCTTTTTTCTATTGGACCCGCATTAAAGCATTTGCCAGTGTCAAGTATTAGGATTTTTTAAGTTTCTTGAATAAAACAAGTTGTAAATGTTCTAGTCACAATCTAAGTCACGCATAAAGTCATTTACAAATTCGAGTCCTGCTTCAGTAAAGTGGTGGCGACTTTACTAGAAGCTTCTATGGAGTTTTGCCGCCAACGAAAAATCACACTTTTTACTGCTTTATTTCACTTGCCCACACTAACGCACTTTATCGAACACTTAATTAATAAAATACCACCATTTTTATAGCATTAATGTTCAAAATAACACAAGTTTAGGAAAATAAAACAAAGCAACAACACGTTACTAAGACGTTCCCGCCAAAACTCCTATTCATTATTGTCATCTTCCGCTGTCAGTTTTATTTTAAATTGAATTTAGACCCGCACGTATTTTTGCAGTGTCAAGTATTAAGATTTCTTCAAGTTTCTTGAATAAAACAAGTCATAAATGTCACAGAACATTAAGGATAAATGTTCTAGTCACAACGAAGTCACAAGTGAGATGTATTTATCTTAAAGTTATTTTGTGCCCGCTTAGTTAACAATGATCTTTTTAAGACGTTTTGAGTAATTAAGGAAGATACTTTTATTAGTTTTTGTAGGATTCAGTCTATATTTACAAAGTAAATTTCTTTTGTTTTTGCTACAAATTTTTACGCCACGTGATAACCACTTTATGGGTTTATTCACTCTAATAATAACTATTTTATATGGAAAGCACAAAATATTATAGTATAGTTTGAAGTTTGAAAAAAAGTAATCATATGCAAGATTTGCGTCAAAAAAGCTGTATAGTTCTTGGAATGAAACATTACTAACACACATTTTAAATTTATTAATATTTTCAACAGAATAATCACGCTGCTTTTTCCTCCAGAATTTAAGTAGCGCGTTCTTATTGACTGGGAACTGCATTACTAAAGCACTGTGATCAGCCCCCGTATTCTGAACCCATTCGGTTTCGGAATCGATTCGATTTGTATATCTCCGTCTCTGTTATTTTCAAAGAGAATGACAGACACGGAGATATACAAATCGAATCGATTCCGAAACCGAATGGGTTTAGAATACGGGGGCAGATAAATCTAATTCGTGCACTTCCGTATTACAAATCTTTTTACGTAGATACTTAAAACACTGAAGTATAGGTCAATGACTTAAAAGGAGAGCTGTTGCGTGATCTTTCATACCTATAAATAAGATAAAACTGTTTTCTAGCCCTAAACACTAACCGATTTCTATGATTATTATTTTCGGCCAATAGACATGTATCCACCATGGCTTTATAAACAATTAGTTTAAAATACTAAAAAACCAACTTCAAAATACGCAATACAACGCGTTCATATGCGTCTTGCTATTAACTTTTCTACAGGCAATTGGATGATATTTTACCAGTTATTTTGTTATAAAAACCTAAGTCTTGCATCGATTTTGATAAAATGTATATGAGACCACTTCTGAAGTATGATCTACTAAATACAAAAAGAATCTTCAAATTCAATACACAATTAGCTGAGTAATCGGTGAACAAACATTAAAAAAACCAAAGACTTACAAGACTCCTAATGCGATACAAAATATTGTTCCAAAAACTTAAGACGAATGGTAAGGCAAATGACCTTGGAGGTTTCGCATGTAGCCGAGCGCCATCTATCCCGCGAGCGTGTTATCAATACAAGCGATAGGCGCGCCATAGAGGGCGTGCGTCACCCACCTGACCTGCGCTTCTCGCCGATTATTATGTTTGTATTACAGAGTAACGTTAAAACCTTAGAATATAGAAAAATACAGAAACCGTGAACATGCTTAGAACTGAAGCGACAGAAACTACTCATATATAGAGTAGTTTGAAGCGCGCGCGATCAGTTGCTCTATGAACGTCTTAACGAGTGGCAAGCTTTGTTGGTGTTAAATTTAATTCAAATATGCCGTCATGTGTCGTTCCTACGTGTAAAAACACTGCTGGGGTGAAAAAAAAACACGATGGGATAACATTTCACGTGTAAGTAGCACAATTGACATTATCTTACGTATTTATTTAATAAATTGTTCGGTCTTTGATCATCGTAGAGAAAGAATCGTCCATTTTGTTGGTGTTGCCAATATCAACGTTTTGATTTTCCTTATTTTTACTTACTACCGATTTTTTTAGTTAGTAGTTTGTAAATTAAATGAGTAGGTATTTAAATATATTTTTATCCGATTAAAAATTAATTGGCCAAGTGCATGTCGAGTAGCGTTCAGGGTAGCGTTTCATAATTGCAGTTCACCCTATATGGACTTAGAATAGAACTACTTGTTTGATATTGTGAACATATTGATTGATTTTGCGATTTAAATGGATTTAGTGCGAAATTTTTCCTCAGATTTTTTTTTTTTTTTTTGTTGTGGTCGTCTGTATCCTAACTTATAACTTATAACGCCTAACTAACTTAACTTAACTTATAAAGCCTACCAGGGCCGTAGCCAGGAATTCATTTCAGGGGGGGGGGGGGGGGGGGGTTCAGCAATGGACTTGGGCATAGCTTATGGGTTTTTCGCGAAAATTGTATGTAGTGTGTAGTAGTGTAGTGTTTTTATAGTAATATACTATAAAAACACTACTACAATTTTCGCGCTCGTTATGCCAAAAAAATTTGGTTTGTGGCTATTTTTAGTTAATTATTTGCTCGTATTAGAAAGTTCACAGCACTTTAATGATCAATACAAATATAGATCAATATGAAACAATCATGCGCGAGCGAACCGAGCGCGAAAATTTTTTTTAGTAAAATGATTGAAGCCTGGAAGGATTTTTGATAATGGCCAGGATTTTGGGGGGGGGGGGGGGGGTAGAACCCCCCAAACCTACTTAGCTGTGACAGGTTAAAATAATGCCTAACCTTTTAAGCTAACGTAATAAGATACAAACACAAAATAATTTATTTGACCGATTAATCCGAATAGTAAGTCAAGAGAACAGTTATAAAAATAATGATATCCGTTTAAGAAAGTAAATATTTTATTTTAATATATTTTTATCTCCACGATTTACCACAGCAACGGGTAAATAATGCCTACACTAGCAACATTATGCGGGTGAGAGGTGAGAAGGGTGCGGGACGATTCTTTTGTTTTTGGACACAGCACGGATTTTGTAACTGCATCTGGACGCGCCTTCTGTATTTTTCTATATTCTAAGGCAGCAAGTTGCAATGCAATGCAATGAATAAGTAGGCACGTAGGGCACGTACTGACGAGTTGGCAACGTTTTGCAAATGCGCGCGAGGCGGGCGGTGTGGCAACGTCGCATCCCGTACAGCTAAACGCCTGAAGACTTTTACGAGCAAATTCATAGTTACGTTTTTGTAGGCGCAAATACTAATAAACGCTATAATATTAATGTTTGATGAATGTTTTGGACAAACGGGCCCACAGGAATAAGGTACTAACTATAAGACTATTTTTACCAAGTTTCACTCTGAACGGATATAATATACCGCTACAAAATGTATCTAAGAAAAAAAAACATTACTAGGCATTTCAAATTAATTCTAAATGCTAATTAAAACGAATAACAAACATTACAAACCCACAGTTACATCTCCGAGATATGCTTTACAGTAGGTGTTATTTTCAAAGCTCCATATTCTATAATTAAGCTAGAAAACGAGCCGAAAAGCGCCTCTATCGCGTGTTTTTGCCTTACCATTCACCTTAACACCAAAATCAGGTGTTTGCTAATGACAGGTCATAAACGTCATTTAATCTTAAACGTCATCTCATCGCAATCACTTCTCAATTCTTACGGTGCCAAGATGGTGAACTGTGTTAAACAATCTTGTAAAAATTACAAACTTCTTTAAAAAACTATGGAAAACATTATCACCTTCCATCTTTAAGTAACAAAAATATATTTCTAACAGTATAAAAAGCGAAATGAAACAAATTTTTACGTATTTGTAGCGTATGTTCGTGTTTCACCTATGACCACGGATGCTCCAGTGTTTGAAAAATCGGGTCTTAAATTATGTGAAATATACGCGATGAAATTGTTGAAATTTATTTCATTTCAATAAATAACATTCGCGAATATTAGTATAAAATGCATATATGCATTTCATTTCATAAATTGATTTTATTATATAAACAAATTACTGCAAATAATTAGAGATGGGTCGATGTAATATAAGTTATCGATAACAATTATTATTTTTACGGACTTCAAAAAAGAGATTATCAGTTAGCTTTAATTTTTCTTATATGTTACCCGCATGATTTCGTCATTTAAATTGATTTAAAATTCCTTTCAAATCTCAAAATCGGTCAGTAGTTTGGTTTTTAAAACAAAATTGCGAATTTTGAAGTCGGTTATTCTAGTTTTGTAAACTATAATAATTATGATATGTGAATCATCATCATCATCTCAGTCATAAGAAGTCCACTGCTGGACATAGGCCTCCCCCATGGATTTCTATAAAAGCCGATTGGAAGCGGCTTGCATTCAGCATCTTCCTGCCACTTGTATAAGTTCATCTGTCCATTTCGTGGCTGGTCTGCCTACGCTACGCTTGCCGGGGCGTGGTGTCCACTCGAGAACTTTTCAGCCCCATTGGCCATCAGTTCTACGTTCACTGCCACTTCAACTTGCTAATCAGCTGTGCTATGTCGGTGACCTTTGTACGTGAAACATGGTAACTATTCTGTTTAGATTTTCTAGATGATGCTGTACAAGCAGAACATTGGGCAGATATAGTAAGGCGAAGTCAAAATGATCCTTGGTGGAAACCGAATTTTCGCTTAACAATTTGTTCAGTGAATTTCCACAATAAATGTAAATACATAACAAAAACAGGGCGCCAGCGTGTACAACATTGAGCAATACCTTCAAAGGTTACTTTGAATTATAAAATCATGACATTAATAACATTTATTCAAATTTAAATTTATAGTCCCATAGAGAAGTTGGAATCACAGAATGTTCAAAATAATTTTCATTGAAAGTATTTAATATGGTCTACTATTATGGTTAATAATGAATTTTTTGGTCTTAGTTGAAATGTAGGGGGGGGGGGGGGGGGGACACAACTTTTTAACTTTAGCGAGCTATCTCGCACATATCACATCTGAGACACGATAGGGTGGGGGGTTAAAAAAATGATCCAGTCTTTATTGTATATATGAAAAACCCAATCTCTATTTTTTTTTTGGAAATTTTGCTACGGCATTTTGTAGCGGCTCACAAAACACAATTATGTATAAAAATTTGTTTTTATAGGGTTAATAGTCTCCGAGTAAAATGACTGTGACATACGGACATGACGGAATTGTAAGGGTTCCCCGTAGTTACTACGGAACCCTAATAAAACGATGTTTCTATAAACATTACAAAAAAAAACAAAAGAAAAAACTGGTACCTATAATTATTTATCGATATCGATACTTTAATACCTCGTGGTCTATCTCTGGTTGGTCTGTCATTAGGTTTTTATTTATTTATTTCAGTATTGCCAGTATATGTTTTCTCAATTTCCCTGTATCATTTGTATTTACCTATACTATATTGTTTGTAAATAGGTGTGAAAATTTATTTATTTAGTAGAATTTAAACAAATTAATTTGGTCCATTACTGGTGCTACGAATTAACCATTGACATACTTATCTAAGTATTGTGATAAATCCATTTGATTTCGAGAGGCAGTAATGTGTTAATGAATACGGAGGACAAAAAATAGTGCTACGTTAACGACAATGTAGGAACTCTGCTATAGTAAAATAAACATTTGCTGTTTTATCCTATTTTCAATATTTTCAAAAAATGAAGATCCGAATGAAATAGTTGGGCGTGGACCGTTGCACTCCAACAAAAAAAAACGTAATATATATTGTTTACCTGGCTGTCAACTGATGCGAAAGCAAAAAGAACCTTCGTGATCTTAACCTACATTATGTACACATTTATCACACACACACACACGTATGTTTCGCCGTAGCATAAAAATATAGTCTTTCCAGTCACAATTACTTTGACTCTTATTCTTCTCAACAGATCGTGCAACTCAAAGTCCGTGTTAAGGCCGGCTTAAAGTTTACTAAAATAAAATATGACATATCAGAGTCAAATTGAAATGAAATGAAGTTTATTGGAAAAAATAACTGTGAATGACTTCTACTGAGCTACTGAGTTATTTTTTTTATGAATGAGGTATTAGTCGACTCATTGCCGTTGTGACATCAGCCCCCGTATTCTGAACTCATTCGGTTTCGGAATCGATTCGATTTGTATATCTCCGTCTCTGTCATTTCCATAGAGAATAACAGAGACAGAGATATACAAATCGAATCGATTCCGAAACCGAATGGGTTCAGAATACGGGGGCAGTTATATGACGTCACAATTTGTAAATTGCATGTATAAACTTATTTAATAAATACTATCATCATGAACTGTTTTTTTTATTTACAAAATAAAAATACATTAGATTCTTTTATAAAGTGATGAAAGTGGCGCCGCTGCCTGTTTCGCTCGCACGCGGCACCCATAGATATAAAATTATTTAAATTACTGATTTCATTTTTGATTTCAGATTTTCTTTCACAGTCATAAGAACACTATTACAATGTATTAACAGTAGCTGTTATTTTATATGTGATATTTTGACCGTGATAAACGTGTAACCGACAAAATTTTCACGTTTATATCTAAATTTCGGACAAAATAACAAATATAATAATTTTATAGTTTAAAAAACTGAAACAACAGACTTCAAAGTTACTATTATTTCAGTTATATGATTGTATGAATCATGGACCATTCTGACTTTAATCATTATTACCCGATCAAATCGGGAGATATCCTTTTCAAAGGCAACTTTGTAGATAAATTTGGCAAATGGACGTGTATCTACAGTTAAAAATAAATTTATAAAAAAATGAAGTGTCAAAATGAAAAAATAAAATTGGCCCGAATTTAAAAGGCGGTTTGTATGGAGATTATCCTTCTGGGTCCTATGTAATAGGGCGAATTCTGTGAAAAAAACATACAGACCAAATTGATAACCTCTTCTTTTTGGAAGTCGGTTAAAAAGAATGAAATCGGATAATATTGAGGGTTATAAAACATTTCTTTTTTAAGTATAGTAGGCTGTTCAGTCACTATTTTTACTATTTCAATTCTTACAGTTTCGTAAACAACGTCTGAAGCACGAATGAATGTCTTTGTTCGTAAAGATCTTTATACTAGACATTGACAAATGCTTTAAGCGGGTCCAAATCTAATAACAAAAAAATATCCAATGCCGTGAGGGAGTACCAATATACTCCTTGCGTGAGGGGCAAACATAGAGGAATATTATATACACAATTCCACAATTCTCACCTTATCACCTTCCTTTTTTATATTAATAAATCTTACAGTTCTTAACGTTTTTTTTGCTTTTTTCCACAGCTCATGGTGAGGAGAGTTTCTTTTTATTGGGCCCTTGTAAATTTTACCATTTGGAATGTGATAAGTGGAGACATTCAGGGAGTCAAATAAATTGTCTATTAATAAAAATATTGGAATTATCATCCGACATTCTTCAGGAATTCGTCCTCTTGCCGTTAAATGTTCAGCAGCAACAGCAACACTATGGCTAAATGTCTGCGCAGCCACTTTGACGCGCATTTTTTTTATTTTTTCAGGTTCAACATGTTCCTCTGTTATTTTTTGTAGGCATCTGAGTTCACCGAAACTTTTGTCTGCTTCATACAGCATTTGGAGATATTCCCATTTGACATATTTCTCTGTGTTGTTGTCATCAAAATCAGTGTATATCATCTTCTTTGTCAGTAAATTATTTCTCAGGCCTTTTAATAAATGAGGTACATCATACAGCGGTACAATTTGCTTGTTGTTAACTTCAAAGTAATCATGTCGCCATTCTTTTCCCTGTCTGAGTTGTTTTTCTTTTGCTTCGTGTAGTAAATCATTGATTGCTCCGACATTTACAGTACTTTGATCGCAGATAGTGCAAAGCACTATAAGTCCAGCCTTTTGAACCGCTTTTACAACTTCCTTAATTTTTTCTTTTAGATCATGTTTTTTTAAGGCATTTGTAAAATAATATGCCACTGGTTGCTTATAATTGGCTTTTATGGCTTTCACCATGAAAACCAATGCATGGTCAGCGATTTTGCGGTCTTCTGTTAAGCCTTTCAACTCATCTTTTGAGGCATCATAATTGATGTGGGGCGTTATATACATTTCATCAAAAATAACTGTGCATAATCGATCTTCTACACTCATTTGCTTTACTATCTGTGCCATTTTATCAAATACAAGTTGGTTGATGCCTGTCTTTAATTTTATATCACTTAGCAACCTTTTTAAAGACTTAGCAGAAGGCAGTGTAAAAAATTTTGACAATAAAGGGTACCCTTTAGGACTCTTCTTATAGAGGGAAAGAGCTAGCACCTTTTCTTCTAATTTAAACCTGCGTCCTTTAAGCTTTTTGGAGGTTTCACGTATTTGCAGTTCAGTGAAAATCTTTGCAGGCATTGTCATATTTTTTGTTACTCTTTTGAATGCTGATGAGTCATTTATCTTCTCTGCATTAAGTACTCTATATTTATATGTTTTAGCCTTTTTTCTAAGGCGGTAAACTTCCCGCCTCAAATTCTTTGTGAGACGTTGTAACGTTTTCATCTTTGTTACATGTACCGCAGAATTTTTCTTATCTGAAAATAAAAACAAGATATAATTAAATCCCTAAATTGCTGTTTTGATTTTTAAAGTAGACAATGTCAATCTCTAGCTAGCAGCTTATAGCTAGCAAAGGAGAAAATTTCATAACAAACAATTCAGCCATTTGTTCGTAAAAAAGTAACAGACAGAGAGACAGTGTTACTTTCACTTTTATTGACCGAGCGAGCGAAGCGTCACTGCATCAACTGGCCAAATTTTCTTTCGTCTGTCAATTTGTTTGTGAGTTTGTATGTTTGTACTCGTGTACAGGGCGTAATTTTGATGAAACTTGGCATATAGATTCTATGAATTATTAAAAAAAAAAAAACGATTTTTGATAGGTCCCAAAAAAGGGGGGAAGTTTATTGCGGCGCTAATTACCAACCGATTTCAATGATATTTGGTAGATAGATAAAATACACAATTATTACAACTTGTGGTAAAAATAAACAGAATTAGTCAAGTGTTTGTCGAGATATGACAACCAACTTGAGGTTGCATGTAACAGGATATGCTTCATGCAATGTACAGATAACCCAAGGTGAACTGCAAATAAGAAGTCTACTGTTAAGATCTCGCAAAGTCTACTGTTCACAGAACTACTAGTAATGTTATGTGTTAGTAAGGATAATCACAATTTATTAACTTACGGGATAAATTCACTTTTTGCTTGTATTTTGTAGAATGTTTGCTTGATTGTTTACAGTAGTCATGGTCCATATTCACCACAGTCGTTATAGATGTACCTGGAATGTGGTAAAATAAAATTCTTGTAAATATTGTAATGTGATGAATATTAATTTCTAGCTTTCGTGTAATACGTGGACAAACATACGTACACTTATGAAATTAGGCACTCTTATTTAGAAGCCCACATAGACTAAGGTATGTGAAAACTGTGCAATAACAATGATAAGCTCCTTTTCTTTAAGTCGATTAAAAAATGTAGCAAAACAATTTTTGTTGAAAATATTTGATATGGTTGGTTATTATTATTTTTTTATATTTTTTTTTATCAGCCCTGTTTGTACAAACTGTCCCACTGCTGGGAACGGGCCATCTTCTCATTGTGAGAAGGGTTAGGCCATAGTCTGCCACGCTGGCCAAGTGCGGGTTGGCAGACTTCACACATCTTCAAGATCATTGAGAACTCTCAGACATCGATGTTTTCCTTCACCGCTATAAGTTGGCGGCAATCAACAATACGCACATAACTTCGAAAAGATAGAGGTGCGTGCCGTGGGATTCGAACCCAGGACCTGCTGATCGCAAGACGGTCTCACCACTAGGCTGCCGGAAACTATTTTGGTTAATCATTAATTTCTCAGTCTATTAGTTCAGAAATGCAGGGATGGGAGGGGACACAATTATTTATCTATGGTCATACTTTGAAATATTTGGCATACTTAAGAAAAAATATTCGGCATTTTGTGGTGGTTAATGTGGGCAGATAGTCTTTAAGTAAATTATACTTTATATTAAAAGCTAGTTTAAAATGAACCGAGGTGCAATTATCACTTTTCAATAATTTCATGAAAATGTTGTAAAATAGAATACTTACATGCCATGGATGGAACTGGAAATATTTGTTTGGATGGTGTTGGTAATACAGGTTCTGATGTGATCTGCATCTGTGCTGAAGGACCTGAAAATTATTAAATATTTTTTTAGAAGTCTGAAATAGATATTTTCTAGATGGATATGCTTAATTACCTGGTAGTATCGCTTAGCTTAAGGCGAGTTAGTGGACACTTACTTCTATGTTAAATAAAACAAAAAAAAACGGACAAGTGCGAGTCAGACTCGCTCACCGAGGGTTCCGTACAAACTAGTAGATAAAAGGGGGAAATAATTTTTTTTTTTTCATATTTTCCTTCATAAACCGAAAAATATACATCGTAAAAATATTTAAAAACCTGTTTTAGCTTATGCTAATGAAGCTCTTTCATATGATACCTCATACGATATGGTTAATTCACATTAAAATTTGGCCCCTCATTCCTTGCATAGACACTATTTTTTTGTACGGGAAGTACCCCATAGGTTTTGATTCCCCTGTGAGTCGAAATTTGCGTGTTTTACTACATATTCGGCTGTAACTTTTTTTTACGAAAACTGAGATATTTTATTTTTCTTTCTACAGCAAGAGACTATGGATCTGCGTGTATGGTTTTAATTTCAACACGATACCTTTACGCATTCCTGAGAAAAAAAAACTTGACACCCGAACAGACAGACAGACGGACAACAAAGTGATCCTATAAGGGTTCCGTTTTTTGTCTTTTGAGGTACGGAACCCTAAAAATTATACCTGCATAACACTTTACAAATCTTACTCTATAATGCCTTTCATCGAACAATAATTTCATAAAAATTATAACTTAAATAACAAAATAATGTTAAACTTACATGCTATGGATGGAACTGGTGTCAGATTGGACGTTGGTGGTAATTCTGGATTCGATGTGATCTGCAACTGTGCTGAAGGACCTAGAAATATTATAGCTTAACTGAGACCAAGTAAAACATAATATCTGACTGGATAAAAGCAACTTATCAATATAATGTGAAAATAATGTTTTCATTAATAAATATGTGCAAAGTCATTAAAATCTATTTCAATTAACATAAAAAACTAAATTACTAAACAGGTACAATCTGAAAGTATTATATCTTTTCAAACAAATATATGAATTTTTCAAATCAAATTATGAATAACAGAGTTATGCGGTAACAAACATAAAAAAATAATAATATTAATACAGCTTAATTGTTACCCTTTTTTTGAAATTAGTAATTATATATGATATTGCTTTTAAAAACAATAATTTCTTTAACATTTACAAGAGAATTGACTATCCTATGATACATGCTGTGTATATAATAATAATAAGTTTTTATTGGAGCATTTATTTTTGCAAATTATACATTTCTTCATGGCAACAAATAAATTGAAAATATAAATCATCCTATACTGACACAATAATAAATAATGAAAACAAACAAATTAAATGAAAACAAAATTAATATGCAGGAATTAGGTAAATTTAGTTTATAATGTTTTTTTGATTATCATGTATAAGTTTTAACTGGACACTGGCCTCTGCACTAGGATTCCCTGTATTGCAGAGACCAGGGGCATATGTAGCAGTGTTTCAGTGCAGTGGCACATTTTTTTTGCATCTAATAGGTATAGCTCCTTTATAGATTCAGGGAAATCAACGAAACAGTTATTACATTAATTAGTAACTTACCTTGTAAGTGAAGAATCGGTGTGGCATTTACACTTAGTCGATTGTTCCTCACTTTGCAATCTTCAGCAAAATGTTTATCACAAATACGCTTTGTTTTGTAGAACTCGTAGTCATCTGTCGTGTTCATGTGACACTTTACAATGCTGATCCATGTTTTAAATCTTTCCCAGTCCTTTTCAGGATTTGGAAACACATGCAGATTTCGACCTGAAATAATACAGAGTGTTAATAGCCATAATAATGACTGATCTGGGTAGACGCTAAACGATTATCATCATCTTAGCAAAAAGAACATAACTTGACATAGGAGATTATCTTCTTCTTTTCAGTCACAAGAAGTCCACAGCTGGACATAGACCTCCTCCATGATTTCCAAAAATACCGGTTGGAAGCGGCCTGCATCCAGCGTTTTCCTGCCACTTGTATGATATCTTGTGGCTGGTCATCCCACGCTACACATGCCGGTTCGTGATCTTCACTCGAGAACCTTTCGGCCCGATAGGCCGTCAGTTCTACGTGCTATGTGTCCTGCCCACTGCCACTTCAACTTGTTAATCCCTTGTATGTCGGTGACATTTGTACGTCTACGGACCTCTTCGTTTCCGATACGATCTCGCAGAGACCCCGAGCATAGCCTCATAGCGCGTTGAGTGAGGAGATAATCGCTGACAATTGCTAAGAAACCGGCGCCAGTTCGCATGTCGTATCCATGAAATCTGTATCTTAAAATTGATCACTAACCTGCTGTGCGACATCCAAACAGACAGATTCTCGGCATATTGACAGCGCAACAATGAATATGTGCACAATTTCAAACGTCCTATCGTATCACCACCACACAACACAGCCGTGAGCGTCTTTTCGCAAAATATGATTTCCGAGGGCGGAGACTACTCTAGACGGAGGAGAACACAGCTCAACTCGACGTACTAGGCAGTAAATAGCGAACGAAAATCAAAACAAAACACGAAAAACATTAAAAACACTTTCAAATCGTAAATTCAAAACGAAAGTAAAAATAACGGTCACAACAGTTGCTGATTTAAAAACTTGACATTGACACTAAAGTCCGTGAGAAATTTCGTAAAGCGCCCTCTTTTAAGGCTATGGTAACAAATTTAAAAATATTAGCGGGCACTCCAAAAGAGGGCGTTAAAACATAACTTTTTTACAAAAAATGCCATTTTTTTGCAACTGTCCTACCCCTGGGGGCAAAAAGAGAAAGTTTCTTCCGTGTTCCCCAATTTCTTTTCTTTGCTCACTTTCAGAAAATTCAGTACCTATGAAGTAATTTTAATTGTTATCTATTATATTATTCTAATGACATCCTAATATGTATAACCTAATACCTGCTATTTCTGAGTTCTAACCGACTTCATTCACCAGAAGCAATGTAATGTTTTTATTCTTTGTTTCAGTTCTGAATTTTTCCAAGAGTTCCAAAAGACTACAGAAGTATTACCATTCACTAATTATGGCTTATCATCTATTCAAGAATTTAAAGAGGCCCAGAAAGATTTACAAGAACTGGAGTGGCTTAAAAAAGCTAGGTTAACCCAAGAAGAAATAAATCTATTCAAAGAGAATGATGCAGGGCTTCTACATCATCGAAACAAGATTGAGTCAAATGCTATGATAGAAAAGTTAAATGTAATCTACAGCAAAATAAACAAGCTGAGGAATGAAATAGAAAGGTAAGTACTACACTTAAGTAAGATTAATTTTCTCATTTTGTATGAGTGCATCAAGCACCCATACAAAATGAGAAAATTAATCGAATATCTAATTATTGGCGGTCAAGCGCAAACTTATTACTACATAAAAAAATCTTAAATTAACAGAAATTCAATTTTGGCGACATATACCACGAAAACAACATTCATAATCTACTGTGCATAACTAATTGTTTTTAATTATTTTTTTTCTTTTACTATATTGCGCTGGTGTCTACTACTAGAAGTTCCTCACTTTTTTATGTTCAAAAATGAAGGTTTTAATTTATATCTAAGGGTAAGGCCTGTACATTATTGACTTTCAAATTTAATTTACTCAGGTACCATGGCACATTGAGTGTAAATGACTGTAAACCACCAAGGAGCTACCTAGTTGTTACTTTAAATGTACTAAGTTAATTGCATCAGAGTGTTTCAGTATCAGAGTGTGTAGCCCTAGAATAAAATATAATGATGTGGGGTTGCCTCCCAACAATGAGTTCCTGTTTATGGTGAAAGAAAAAATAATATGGAATAGTGGTAGAGAATGTTTTAGTGGCTGACTGGCTAGCTATCACTCTCAAGTTATTACCAACCATCTGATGGTGCATTTTGGCATATTCACTATAAAGCCAGTTCACATTGTAGGCTAGAAGGTACTTCATTAGAGCTGTAGTTATAATCTGTAGCCCATCAACCATTAAGAAAAACAAAACTGAAAATACCTTTTTTACCTGACTGCATAAGAAGGAGGGTTATGTTTTTCGAGTGTATGTATGTACATATGTATGTTTCTTTATGATCGCCTAGTCTAAACGGCTTGACTGACTTTGATGTGCGATTAGTGTGTCATTAGATTCGTCTTCACTTCCGTTGTCATAGGCTATATTTATTTGTAATAATAATAAGAAGAAGAATAAGAGTGCATTATTTATGTTAGACAATTATAATTATTATATTTGTGGATTGCCCCCACCTGCCCCACATTTTCAAGAATCTGTGTATATGCTTTTTAAGTTTCTATACCTAGTCCTCACATATACATACATAGATCTATATCCTTGAAAAACAATTCTTCTTTGGCAGTCAGGTAAAATGTTGATAGAACTTCTGCAAAAGGTTACAAATCCTATTTTTTTTTACAAATAATATGTTTCAAGCTCAGAGGATGAAGACACCCATGATAGTACATCAGAATCAACACTCGAAAAAATACAAATGAAACCACTGACAACATATCCTGATGGACATCCTATGAACAACATCAAGGAAATTGCAAATAACCTATTTGGTCACCTGAAAAATGACATGATACCAATCACTAAAAGAAGGAAGATTTTAAGACGTCTCGAGAGGAAAAAAGACAGAATATTGTCTCAAAATCAGATTAACATTAGCACTGTAATAAATACAAATAAGATAGATAGGCCAGGCAGTCTGTGGGATGTAAAAGAAATGCCACAAAAACGGCCCAAAGATAGCACAGAGTCAAATCCTGTCATAGGTCCTAAAAAACCTACAATGTACACAATAAAGGACAATAAAATTGTCCGTTTAGAACCTGTGAGCAATGAGAGAGAAGAGTACAAGGCAGTAGACATTGTGATGCCGGTAAACAATGCTGAAGTGAATTTACTTGAAGGCACTAAAATTTCTGTTGATGACATCAAAAAAATGGATAAGTTTAAAGATTATGAACCTGGATTGCCATCAAAGGTTTGTTTTGTTCTGCTATAATTTCGAAAGAGCCATCTACAAACAATGCTATACTTGTACTTTGAGAACCAGGTAGCTAATTTACATACAGTAGACTTTTATAATTATGGAATGAATAGTACCTTAAACCATCCTTAAATTCTTCCTTATGAACTCAAAGGTATATTAGCTGCACTTGCGAGTCGTCAGTTCCTATTCTAGACAAATATGTTTACTATCTTAAACTACAGTCACCTAATATCAGGTGAGGTGTACACAAATGCCGAGCCTATCAATCATAAAATTAATGTTTAAGCCCAAAACAAAAATGTATCCTATTTGTAATGATATGAAAACCTTTTCAACAGACACTGTACTTGAAGAACATAGCCCCGTCTGTCACCCAAGAGCGGCTGTCGTTGCTGTTCAAACAATTTATGCAAGCCAATGGAGGATCTGTCGATGTGTGTCTCATGTCCGGCCGAATGAGGGGACAGGCTTTTGTCTCATTTCAGAGTAAGTAGCCTCTACAAATAAATAGGGTTCAATTTGTGAATCGCATACGAATTTGAATACTCCTTGAAAAATACAGTTAATGATGGAATACAAACAATGTAAAGAATGGACAAAGTATAGACCTTGTAGCATTATAGACTATGAGCTATTTAGCATAATGTATTAATTATAAAAAGTTTTGTGCATAATTTCTCACAAAAAACGTACTCAACACTATCATGCTCAACGTAAACATAAGTTGTACTAAGAAAGTCCATCTATCTATCTACTGCGCAGAAGCTGATGTGTCTAAATCCTGCAGTGCTGAAATTTTGTGGTTATCTTTTAGGATTATTAACTAGGCCTATACTGAAGTCACACACAATGATCTCTACTATTCCTGCAATGAATCCAATAAAATAACCAAAGATAAAGTTACAAACTATTTATTCCCATTTCCCAGCTGAAGACACAGCGATACAAGCATTGGAAGTGACAAACGGCACCATACTGAACGGTCGACCGATCATCGCACAGTTTGGACGAAACACTAACAGAATAGACAATAATAGATAATATTTATACAAAATTACTAAACTTATAAAACCTTGTAATCACTGGCAATTGATTGGTAACTATAGTTACCAATCAATTTTACAATAAAGTAAGGGGATGTTACAACATAAGTTTGTACGACATTTTAGAATCGACTAAGGAGTAAGGATTAAAACGGTCGCGAAAAGTGACGTCGATCAACATCTCTTGCGACGTGTAACAGGACTTGTTCCTTTTCTAGTGATTACGAGGCTAAAAGGTCTAACAATACTACTATGAAGAATTTGACCATACAACAAGAGGAAATTTCTTTGTACTCTTTCACCACATTCTATTTTTGTTTCTTTTTTTTAAGAAGTATATTAAAGACAGATTAAAAATATGTCTCGATATTGAATAAATATTACTAAAGATATTTCAGTTTCCGCTTGTGGTATGGAAAAATGCGCTCTGTACCATCTTATTTTATAACTTTACAATTTTATTATTTAAGTAATATTTACTAAGTAAATTTCTAGTCAAGATACTGAAATGACTGAATACAACAAATCAGTCCTGTGTATATCTATTTCAAACAATAGTGTACTTATATCTAAATAATTATACACAATAAAATATGTATAAACTCAAATGTTGATATTTAATTCTACATTCTTCAATCACTTAGATAGGCTTACAAAATTATACACAATGATAAAAAGTGGCTACCACTTTTTTGGCTGTGTGAATATGCATGATAGGTGCATTATTATTTTATGATGTTAAAATATGAATGTATTGTTAATCCCAAGTCGATTGATGATAATTGAACGTCTAGGTAACCCTCAAAAATTATTTCAATAGCTTCTAATCGAGTTTCAAACGTATCTACCCATGTGTGAAATCTTTCATATCAATCTTTTATATATAATCTAATTCACATTTTTACACTAAATTACTAACACAAATGTCCACATCACACCAATATCTTACCATACTCAATACCTTTCATCCATTCATTTAAACCACACTTAAGGACTTATTATAGTTTTTCTGTAAGACAGTATTTAATTTAAAAGCATTTTCTAGAAATTGATTTATAAACACTATTATAATACATATTATTGCCGCTAAAGATAAAATTAATCAATATTGAAATTGTAATTATCCAAAATAAGAATATATGAAGGTCGATCAACTAAAGCAGAGATACTCAAACGATCGATCGCCAGCAATGAGATTTATCTAGGAGGTTATACCCATTGAATATGAAGTAAATTCATAGCATATCTCACTTCTCAGCATTTTCGAAGATAAGACCACATCCTTAAGGCCTTTTAGTATCTTGGTGATGCATTTTCTAAACAAACAGGATAGTCACGACACACGTCTAACAGCGTTGCCCGACGAGTCGGGCGATTACCTTACTTGAGGCTTGCCACGGAGAGCCGGGGAAAACCTATCTACGTATAATACATCATAGATCGGCAGTGCTGATGGAGTAGATCGCATAGACATGTGCCTATGTTATTTCTCATCAAAATTAAAAATATTTGGAGAATTTGTGATACGGCGGATCACGATAGGGATGCGGATGATACTCAGTACCATCTATTCAATAGCAGGGGTATTTAAATATTTAAAGGGTTAAATAATGTTTTTGATTAGGTGAACGCGATTGAGTAAGTACAATAAGTGTTAAAAACTCTCGCTAGACTGTATACGAGTGTTTTGTTGTCGAAGGTCTGGTTTAAAGGTAAGTCCACCTACTGTCCGTCCTTGGAGGCAGACTTGCGCCGTCTCTTAACGACGCGTTTGGGCGACGATCAGTCGCCCTCCTTCTTGCCGCTACCCTCCTCAGCTGTAAATAAAATATATCAATGAATATTATTATAAATATTGTATACAATACAGGATTGTTAGGGCAGTTTCCGGCAGCTTAGTCTGGAGACCGTCTGACTTGCGATCCGCAGGTCCTGGGTTCGAATCCCGCGGCACGCACCTCTGTCTTTTCGAAGTAATGTGCGTATTGTTGATTGCCGCCAACTTCAAACGGTGAAGGAAAACATCGTGAAGAAACCTACATGTACCTACATGTGTGTGTGTGTTGTCGCGCGCATTGGTATAAACTGTAAGCGTGGCACTCATTTGTAAATAAATAAATGTCTGAGAGTTCTCAATGATCTTGACCATGTGGAAGTCTGCCAACCTGCACTTGACCAGGGTGGCAGACTATGGCCTTACCCTTCTCACAATGAGAAAATGGCCCGCGGCCAGCAGTGGGTCAGTTTGTACAAAGAGGCCTGATAAAAAAAAATGAGGGCCACAAAAATCCACCCGTTTTATCTACGTTCCATGCTAGGCCAGCTGTGTTAAGTCGAAAAGTCATCGTACGCATAATTATGTACAACATGGTGTTTAAAATATTGAAAGAATATCGTTACAAATAGAAAATTGGGGAGTAGCCTTGAGTTTTAGGTGAATATGAGTAAGTACATGGAAACGGCGGCTTCAAAATGGCTGCGATTCACTCTCCGCCGCGCGCAATGTGTCACAGTTCTCACTCAACATACCTTTAGTTCTAGTTAGCGACAGTATGATCGAAGAAGGATCACGTTGATCTAGAAGGTATTCTATTCATCCTAATCTTGAAAATTCTACGATTTTAGTACTCAAGAAACAGATATCAGAAATATGTAAATATGCATCAAGAATTGCGCTTAACCGCTAACTCACCTGTCGTTAAGCTATGATGCGATCTACAACATTGAGCGTTTAAGCTTTCTAAGGACACCCAGATTAATATAAATGAATAATATGAAATGTAATATGTGTGATCCGCGTTACTCACGTTTGACCTCATGTTGCGGCGGCGCGTGGTGCGCGTAGTGGTCCGCGGGCGCGGGGTAGTACGCGTGCGGGGGGTGCGGCGGATACCCGCCCGCGAACCCGCCGTACCCCGCGTAGTACCGGCCGCCGTACGGCGCGCCGTACGCACCCACTGCTAACAACACAGCTTTTATATAATACAACCGAAGCAATTCTAATCCAAACTAATATTATAACAGTGAAAATAAATGTGTCTCTGCGTTCGTTACCTTCTCACGAGCGAACGACTGAAGCGAGCGTTATGATGTTTGGTACAGAGATAGTTGTGAAGCTGGACGGACGTAGGCCAATAAATTAATAGGAATCATTAGTGAAATGTACTAGGCGAACGAACCTTATGACGTCACAGTGCTCCCCATCACAAAACTTAAAAAAAAAAACTCGATTAACATCAACCGCAAAAATATAGAACTTAGTATTAAATTGCTTCGATTAAAAGCATAAAATAAATATGTAATAACAATAATTGAAGTTTAAAAAACTGAAACAATCGACTACAATTCGTTTACTTGGATTTTGTTATAAAAACCAAAGTACAGAATCGATTTTGGTAAAATGTTAATGTAAATGTAAAAAAATAATCGGCCAAGTGCGAGTCGGACTCGCGCACGAAGGGTTCCGTACTATCATCTATAATACTACAAAGTTTAGTTCTGTTTATAAAATAACGAGAAATCAACGAAATTCCAAGTAGTAAATTGCAAAATTATAGGTAGGTTTTCGATACACATCCGGGCAGCATAACGACGCTCGCGCGAATACGCGCGGCTATGGCTCGCTCCGTGATGTTACCTCCCCCGCTACCAGCGCGTTCGCGCCACCACCACACCGCGGCGCGGCGCTCGCACCGCGTTTAGATGCACGGATTATTTTCATTTTGTGAGTTTTTATGTATTAGATTAGGTATTTATTTTTATAGTTAATATATTTCTAAATATTTACTTACACATATTCAAGTTTCTACCTGTTAATTAAGATCGAGTAAAAATTGCTTAAAAATTACGTTTGTTGTATGGGAGCCCCCCTTTAATATTTACTTTATAGTTATTTAATTATTTATTTTGAAAGGTAATATACAAGTAAGTATTCTGTGAAAATTTGAAGCGTCTACCTGTTACCGTTTTTAATATTGAGCAAAAAAAATACGAAAAAATCACGTTTATTGTATGGGGACCCCCCTTAATATTTTTTTTTTTTAATTTTTAGTATTTGTTGTTATAGCGGCAACGGAAATACATCATTTGTGAAAATTTCAGCTTTCTAGCTATCACGGTTTATGAGATACAGCCTGGAGACAGACAGACAGACAGACAGACAGACAGCGAAGTCTTAGTAATAGGGTCCCGTTTTTACCCTTTGGGTACGGAACCCTAAAAAAGATGTATAATTGGCAAAATCAATGCATAATTGGGGAAGTCACTGAACAAACATTTAAAAAAAACATACAGTTATCTTGAGAACCTCATTTTTGGAAGTCTGTTAAAAGTTTACTTTACATACAGCACTGCTTGAGCCTTATTTCTATTTATGAAAAGAAAAAAAAACGGTTATGTTTAGTTGAAAATGTAGGGTTAATGAACTCGCTACACTAGTGTCGACAGCATACCTGGCGGTCCGGCGACCTGCGGTGGCGGCGGCGCGGAGTGCGGCGCGCCCCCCGGGGGGTGACTCGGCGCCGGCGGACCGCTCGGGTTGGGAGCCATCATCATCGCTGAAAATGATTGTATAGACATTCATTTACCATTCTACCTTTCATACATTTCGGTATCTTCAAATCAAGAGTGAGTACGTTCCTTCTAGACAAGCGCGCTCCATTGTAGACATAAACTGTTGCCTAACAGCTAGCGAGATAGCGGTTAAGCATAAGTCTATTTTTAAATAAAATAAAACACTGCTTTTTTACGTTAGATAGATCTAAGACTAACCACTCGCTTGATGTTAAGCGACGGTTTGGCCGAAAATGGAGCTCGTGATTCTAGTAGATATTTATTCGCTCTAGCTTTGAAGCACATGCTTTGAAGATTCAAAGATTGTAGCTCTCAGGAAACGGAAATGGTGGCAATGAATTCCATTCGCTTTTTAGGAGTTCCGTAGACGAGAAACCCTTACATATATGTATAGGTAATTCGCTATATCCGTCTATCACAGTCATTTTACTTAAGACGCTATTAACATTACATGAACAAAATGTTGCAGTTTTTTTTTATTCATATTAAATCTTCAAGATAATGGTCAAGTAATGGTCAATGGTGGAGCAAGAAGGACGATTTCTAACTTCAGTCTCTTAATGATTACCGTTGTAAAAACTTACGGTGGTGGGGCGGCGAAGCGATGCCGTGCTGTGGATGTGGCGCGCCGGCCGGCGGAGCACCGGAGACGCTCTCTGCCGAGGGCTTCGGTGCGGGCTTCTCTTCTTTCATAGCCACTGCAATAACACATACAATTAATTATAAAACGCCACTGCGCGTGTCACAACCACTTGAATAGGTTTCTTCTAGGCAAGCGCGCTCCATCGTAGACCGTAACTGTCACTTAACACTAGATGAGTTGACAGTCAAGTAGTCATGTTATACAAGTATTTTGTGTATGATTTATATTTTTTGGAATAATATTTATTTTGTGTTGTATGTTTTTTGTCACAATAAATTTTTGTCTATGTCTATGTCTATGTCAAGCGCAAGCCTATTTTCGAATAAAATTAAGAACCAAAATATGTTGAACTCTGACTGGTGCTAATATACTAATGTTTGTCTCATCTGTCATCGCTCCACGAGTTCTTATCGTAAATCCCCACCCTCCCGATTGCTATGTGAAAGATCTAACAGAGAGTAGTTATAAATATTGGAGGACATTATTTGACACAACACCATCCAACCACAAACTAAGCAAATTTTGTACTAAGGGTACCAGATGGCTGATAGAATACATAATATATACTTTTTATCTGTAAATATATGCATAATAGTAATAACATAATATAATAAACACTCAGCCACAGACCAAACATCCATGCTTGGCAGAAATGTTTGCCCTGGGTGGGGATTGAATCCACAACCTACAGCTCAGAAGGCAGAAATACTCGAGGCCTGTCAAATCATAATGATGATTGTCTTACCATCACCGTCTTGACCGTTGACAGGCTCCTCGGTTTCCTTCTCAGGTCCTTTGGAGAGTTCAGTAGTAGTGTTACCCTCCGTCTTCACATCCGTGGTGGAGACGTTGTCGACTTGTGTTGGCGGGTTTGGTCCGTTCGCCTCTGGTTTGGCCTGCGACGGATCTGTTTCCATAGCCTGCAAAATATAATAATTTAGGTTAGTCTTATATCGCCTTTTTCTCTTATTCTTTCGCCTATAATTCTATAGACGAAAACGTACCACGTAGATGATGGTCAAGGAGCTGCCCTTGACCATCATCTACGTGGTATGTGGCCTGTCTTCACTCAGTAATTTTGTATTAATCCTTGCCACATATATTTTTCGTGAAATCATTTTTTAGTCTTTAATACTGTCATCATGCCAATTTTTCCAAAGTATGTATAATATGTTCAGTTAAAGTCAAGATGGTAGACTATCCGTATATATATGTACCAGTTTCTTATCCGCTGGTCCAGTGAGCGCCTGCGCAGGGTTGATTCCGCGTCGCATCTGTTCCAGTGCTCTCTCCACCATGCGCTGGAACGTCTCGTCGTCCACAGCAGGTTTGCAGTGCTGGGGGAACACATGCTTGTGAGTTTTTTTTGGCGGAGCGAGCGAATCATTTCCATTTCAGAACCGACCGATATCCTAACCAATACTATAAAAGCCAAAGTAGCCACATTAATACCTAGTTATTTATTAACATGCCACCTTTTTGAGTTCCTCCTGGAAAGTCTCGCTGCTCTCTATGAACTTGCGCTTCTTGGCTTCGAACTTCTCTTCTATCTGCTGGAGTTCATCTTCCAGTTTCTTCTGATGCATCGTGAGGGACTGCACTTGTTTCTTCAGAATCTGTAACGCAAACAATAATTACGAGTTCCGTTACTAATAAAAACATAACCCTCCTTCTTACGCAGTCGGGTAAAAAGAAAATAGTTAAGATTTTCGCGCAGCCAATTCGCGGGGAGAGGGGGGCGGGGTTAGGGGGGCTGGGGGACTGCTATACAACTCTCCAGCGAGTCTCTCCCAGACAAACTTGGGTGCAAACTTTTAGCTTATCCTATAGTATAATGTTCATCAGAGTTTTAGGTAGAGAAGAAACACTTCAGAAATACAATAAGAAAGTCATACTATACAGAGTTTCATTATAGCCACCAAAAAAGTCATTTCAATTAAAAAAAAACAATACTGACCTTGCTGACCACACCCAATGCTTTCAGGGATCACTAACGATCGAGAGAGAGGGGAGAGGGAGAGTTTGGGGAGAAAGAGAGTGCTGTAAAATTTCGTTACCTGCATCCTGGCGGTGGTGACAACAGAGCGTACGTCGGGCACGACCGTGTCGGAGAATATCTCGTTGATGAGCCGGTGGTTGCGCAGGTAGCGTGCGTACGCAACGTGCTTCACCGACAGCCCCTCGTCCTGATCTGGAACATGCGTACAACGCGATAGAAACAATACCACCGGCGACATTTACACACATATATATAATCGGTGCAGTAGTTTGGTTTTAAAGCTAAATTCCGCATATTGATTCGGTTTTTCAGGTTTTTTTAAGTGTGATTATGTTGTATTACTTTTGTAATGGAGCGCACGACCTCATACAAGTGACAAGAAGACGCTGTCTGCAGACCGCTTCTATAAGGTTTTTTTGGAAATCTATGGGAGAGGCCTATGTCCAGCAGTGGACTACTTCTGGCTGTGATGATGATGATGAATCACAATTTGAGAACTGTAAGTATTAAAGTACATATAAAAAAAATACCTTCTTCATCTTCAGCTGGCTGTATGTCAATCCTTCTGTCCTGTTGTTGCTGCTCCTTCTGCGAACTGCCCTTCTTGCTGGAGCTCTCCTCTTCCAAGTTGCCTACTACTCAAACAAGATGCGTTAAATTTGCCATTTTTATTTTATTTATTTACAACACAGATACTTGCACATCTTCTTGAGATCTTTGAACTTAATCCAAAATGTGCTCAATCACTATGCATTCTATTTACGCATATTTTTATATATATGAGAGACGCGGGCCGAGACGGAGGGGCGTATATTCGCTCCCCGCGCACGTCCCTCAATACCGCGTGTTAGTGTGAGTGCTTCATTTGTACCACAAGGTTCAAAAGTCCATTAATGTTATATAAAAATGATATTCTATTAGTCGACTTACACATACACACTGTCGTATAACGGTTATGTTGTGCACGACACACACACTCATATATGTTAATATATATGTCGACCAAAACTAACCTTAAAGCCATAATGGAATTTTAAACTGTATTGACGGTACATGATACACAAAAATGCGTGTTGTATTGTGATCCACGAAGCACGCGCTCGCGAAACTCGTGTATATATCCAAATACCTCAAAAAGATTTGCGACAACTATAATATAACATGCAAAAACATTCAGTAATGAAAAGTTAGTACAAAACACAAAATGAATACATTTATTTAATTTATACTCAATATTTTTTGTTTGTAATTCGTTGTTAATAGCATTTAGCTTACAGCCGGATCTATACCTATATTATACACTGTTGTTGTCAAAAATCTAAGTTCCGTTAGTTGCGCCTGCCAAATTTCAATATGCATGTTTTCTGAATTTTCGAAAAATTTTCACGTCGCTTAAAAATTATACGTGAAATTGCAAATATTTTTTTTTACATTGAAAACTTTATATAGTTTTACACATAAATTAATACAGTTTGTATTGTTTGAACTGCATAATCTAATTCCCCCCTTGTCCATTTTTACCCGACTGCATAAGAAGGAGGGTTATGTTTTTCGAGTATATGTATGGTATGTACATGTTTCTATAAGATCGCCTGCAGCCTAAACGGCTTGACCTTTGATGTGCGAGGTGTCGTCAGATTCGTCTCCACTTCCAGAGTGTCATAGGCTATATTTTTTTGTAATAAAAATAATACATTTCTCGCAAAAAGTAAAAAATGATTTTTTTCCTGTAATTGTAAATTCAAAATGTAATTTCCAACGATTTTTTTCGTATTTAAGTAATGGGTATTTTTAATTTTAAGGAATGGGTATTTATGATCTTTTACAGCAATTTTCCGCATACTTTCTCACAAAAAAAGTACACTCAACAACTTATCAAGCGTAATGAAATCGTAAGTTAGACTGCAAAAACTACTTTTCTGTAATCGGGTATTATGTTTTTCTTTTAACATAGATACTTGTTCTATCGGATAGTTAGAAACACGAACAAGCGTCGTCGTTTCATGGAGGATATTCCAAACCCGAATGAAAAGAAGTATTTATCTTTATTATTGTGTACTCCACAATATGTCTTTGTAGACATAAACATGTAAGTTAAAACAGGAATTATTTAGGTACTAAAAACGAAAATGCAAATACGAAACTTGGAAGACGCAACTCTGACATGTTGACATGACAGTTAATAACACATTAACAAGTAACTGTCGATCCGGCTTTACTAACCGGAGTGCTTATATTTAGAATGGTTTCGCACTACGTCCGAAACGAATCCGTTCCGTCCGGAATCCGTGAAATACGGTCTGGAGTAGTCGTAGAACTATTTGTATGATAGTTTGCGCGCTAGATAATATTTATATGATAGTTTGCGCGCTAGATAATATTTGTATGATAGTTTGCGCGCTAGATAATATTTGTATGATAGTTTACGCGCTAGATAATATTTGTATGATAGTTTGCGCGCTAGATAAGATTTCCGTCATCCAATTTATCTTTCACCCCGAATAATAGATTCGGATCGGTTTCGTTTCGGATGTTGTGCGAGACCGGTCTTTGTGTTTACAAAAATAACACAAAAAGCAAAGTCAACATCCAAGCTGATTTTCGGCTTATGGTTAAGCAAGGTACAAAATATAGTGATTTTTTAGTTTAGTTGTTTATGATATTCTTATTTTTTGTCATGATAGAGGTGGTACCACTGACCTCTTAGATCTAGTCTACTAGTGGCTGTTAAATTATATAACATACCTATTTCAATTATAACAATTTTGATGTAGTAGACAGATGACATCCGGGAATTAGCAACCATTTGGTATGTACGAATGTGTCAAAGTTAAATTCTCGAAATATTCACGTGCCAATAATCTGTCATTTTATATTGTAAAAATATGTCCTAACAAAAAAATATTTTTCGAGGTCAGTGGTTGCCAATCATTGTAGAACCAAATAGTGTCAAATTTGGTTCTGCTTAGAAAGCTTTGTACAATATGAGATGCAAATATCGAAAATTGTAATTAGTAGAATCAGTTATTCATCATTGTATAAAAATTGTATTGTATTGTATTGTAAAGCTCTTAACATCTATGGCATAAAAAAGGCAAAACTGCGCATCCTCCTAGTGAAATCAAACTCTACGAATATTTGCGATGCAACTCCAGAAAGATTAACAAGATGAACAATAGAGACAAAGATATAAAGTAGCCATTATTTTCCACTTTTACGTCTTTATTTCAGTTCTGACGGAGATTTTTCCTATAATAACAATGGCAGGCTTTATAAGCCATTTTATCAACCAATTTTTTTTTCACTATCGCTATTCAGAAATGACAAATTTATCGTCTACTACTATACGAGTACAATTGATTCTCTTGTATAGATGAGATTGGTTCTTTTTCACTTTTCGACGTCCTTATAAGTAAATTAAGTGATGAGAGATGAGAGAGAAAGGGCTGAATTTATGTCATTTCGAGTTATAGAGAATATGCATGATTTGGTCATAAAAAAGCTAACCACAAATAGGACATCCGTTCCATAAAAACAAAATTAAAATATCTTAAAAAATAATAAATATACAATAATTTTAATTTCATATTAGACAGAGAGAACACGAAAGCGAACCATGATGTCATGGTTAAAGTTCGTCGTACAAATTCAATACAAACTGTTGTTTCGCGAGAGAGGGACAGAGCATCTCTCCTCTAAATCTTTAAATGTTTATATCTCGGAAGTTTTTTGACCGATGGCAATATTTTTTTAGTATGTGTATTACGTGTTGTGTTTTACTATGTTATCAATTAAAACTATTATTCCTATGAAATAAAATTCATGCATATTCCATATTCGAAAATCGAGCTCTAACTAATGATATGATACGCAATTTCACCTTACAATAAAAAAAAAAAACACGTGCATGCGTCTCCCTTACCTACTGCCTTATTCTTGGCCGCTATGTAGGCGAGGTACGCCGGCGAGTTGTGATAGGCCTTCAGACTCTTTTCGTACTCCGACTACGGTGGCGGTGCGTTAATTACATGTGGGGTGCATGGGGACAAACACGTGGTGAGTGGTTAGTCACATTACAATGGTGGGGGGTTCGAGTACATGTGACAGGTAGACACCTTGTAGATACTGCATTTTTGTCGTACGGTAGGTCAGACTGGCTGTTTGCGTAGTGACCCGCGAATGCCAGAATAAGCAAGATTGTAAAACAGAGAAAGTGTTCAAAAAAAAAACAATAAAAATGCAAACGATAAGCATTAAGTACTTTATATTGTCAATTTTGTTCACATTCGAAAATTTTAGTTGTGTGGAAAATGTAACTGCCAAATATAATATACATCGGTCGATAAATGGCCTCGTAGCAAACTTCTCCCCATTTTGAAAGAAACATAAGGAGTAAGGACATTTTTTCGATGTCTGGGAAATTATGTAGAATGAAATGGGAACGTGAGAAAAAATAGTCAACATCTTGACCGTTTTTTATCATATTTGTAATTATTATTTAGAATTGAGTACCACACATTACTACCAAATATGTACTAATACATTTGACTGCCCATTCTCATGATTTTAAATGACGTTAAGGTCTATAATAGGGCTAGAGGTTTTTAGCGAAATTGCAGCCAATTATTGTGTATTTGGATGGGAATAAGAATAATTATGAAATGCGGTATCTACAAGTGATAAGTCTGTGGTAATTGAATGAAGAGAAGATAAAATATTGGGTTTTTTCTGAGTATTTATTTATATCAACTTTATCTTAACTTCAAACAATAAAAACTACTATAACTTCTTTCATCGTTCAGCCATAACATTCGCCATTTTAAAATGAATATGCAGACTACATTTAAAATTCTTTCCCTCATGAATTTCTTAAGCCCAAAAATTCAATGCTCATAATGTCATGAATATGGTCACATTGAAAAACCAAACATACCAGATTGCAACTTTCAATACATACACATAAAACCCATTTTTCAATGGCAATAGCACCTCTAGCTTAAAGACCCAGTGTTATTCAAGCCGTGTGGTGGTGGCGTGGGTATTAAACACAAAATTGACCCTTCAGTGTATGTGTATAACGTTTATTGTACCTCTAGTTTTATGCGCCAGCCATTGTATGTAGGCGGGCGACGATTGGTACGTTTTCAACAGTTCTGTGTACTGCGCCTGAGATGAAATAACTAATAGGTAAGAAACTAGTGTAATTATTATGACTTTAAATAACATTATTTTCTTTAATACTAAATCTATGCTTTGGAGTTATACAGTTTCAACAAGATGTTGGAATGTTGTCAACAAATGTATTGAATTCAAGTTGCAGCTTGTTTAGATTGGTTTGCTGCAACATTGTATTGGCATATCTATGTCTCACAAGCAGAAGAAATCATAACATACATATCAATACATTATTTATTATTTAAATTTATTTTTTATCTCCACAGAGACCGGAGTCCGTGACCATTGTCAGATTTACAAACTATTGTTAATTACAGATTGTTACAGGGCGGTTATAAGATTACTTTGCAACTTATGCCGAAACCAATAAACAAAACATATATTGGTGACATTTTCATCAAGTGCTATCTAGTCCCAAACTATGCAAACCTTTTAATATGATAACCAGAGAGTTGATAGAATATTTTGCCATGTTGCGATACAAATGTGCTCTAGTGTGGACGAGCCTTATCTACTAGGTTTTTACACGACTGCAAAAGAAGGAGGGTTATGCTTTTGGAGTGTATGTATGTATGAATGTGGCTATTGTACGTTTTTATATTACAGCCTACAGCCTATATGGCTTGACCAATTTTGATGTGCGAGGAGTCGTTAGATACATTTTTACTCCCTGCGTGTCAAAGGCTACATTTTTTGTGACAATAATAATAAAACTCTCGCAACATAGAAACAAATGTGCTTTTTCGAAACCTCCAACGAACTTTTTCGTAATAAATGAAATTTCAAGAATTATTCTAAGGAATGCGCATTTATAACCTTTAACAACAACTTCGCGCATACTTTCTCACTAAAAACGTACACTCAACAGCGTATATAGCGTAACGAGATCGTAAGTTAGGGTGCAAAAATCACTCTCTCGCTGTCGGGTATTTTTTTTATTTTTTATGTGCTATGTTTATGATTTCAACAAAGATATCACCATACCTTCTCCGCTTCGTATTCGTCAACGAAGGCCGACTTCTCTGTCTCGGGCAGGTCCCGCCACATGCCGCCGATGATGCGCCCAATCTCCCACAGCTTGAGGTCCGGGTGCGCCGCCTTCACGGAGTCCCACACTCGGCGCGAGTACCGCATGTACGGCATGAGGGGCTTCTCTGGCGGCTTCGGAGGCTTGGGCAGGCCCGCGCTCTGGAATACCGACACAACATGTTGGGTAATTTGAGGAGTTTGATACCACTAACTCCTCACTAAAATAAAACTTGACGGTGCTATTTTTTAACCCCCGACCCAAAACTATTTATTATAAGTTTGATGTGCATATTTGTATATCTGTGTGTCCGTCTGTCGCATCGTAGCTTTCAAAAAGATTTTGATCTAGTTTTTTTTGTTTGCGCGTTAGCGCGATCGAGTGTTATGTTATTTATTTTATCTTAGCTATATTTTACTAAAATCGGTTCAGCCATTTTTATCAGGAGTTTTTGAGATTTTTAACCTTATACTTGTTATCAGTTCGCTGGTGACACCGCAGGCTGCAGCTACTTGTATACGGGGTGACTGAACACTAGCAATATTGATACAGAATGTTCAGTACTCGATTCTCGCTCCAAATAATACAAAATAGGTGGTTAATATTTTTGACCTAATTATTCTAAGCAAACACAAATAATGTGGACACTCAAACGACGTGTGCCGAGACTACATGCAAGTCGCGCGATCACTGCGCAACGTACCGTGACGTAGTTAGTGCGCTTGCGCTCGCTCGGTGCGTGAGAGTGCGCATCCATAAATTCAGGAATCTTGGAGAAAACATTAACCGAAGTTTTCATATATTTTTTTTAGAATTTAGTTTTGTCTTTATTTCTTTATAGGTTGCATATGACCACTAATTGAGGTCTCCTTGATTATACTTTCTTTAAATACTTTAGTGGTAAAAAAAATTTATTCAAGACGTCAATTAGTGGTCATATATTACATATAAAGAAATAAAAACAAAACTCTCCGGCGGGATTAAGCCCGCGACGCGGCTCGCCCTCTTTATTTTTAATTTGTTTTCATTTATTTATATGTTTCATATGGCCACTAATTGAGGTCTCCTTGAATATTGCTTGCGTTTAAACAGTCAGCCTGTCTTAAAAATAGTGTATTAGAACTTACCGCTGCACCACCTTTCCCAATTTTCTGTGGCTGAAACCCGGGATGAGAGTGCACCGTGTTGAGGAACGGACTCGTCTTGTCGTCTTTCCCAGGCGTGGCCTGCTGTCCGGCGGGAGTAGGCCCTGCGGCGCGCCTCGCCCCCTCTGCACCGAAACGGGCCTGAGGCTGTTGTGAATGGCCCCACGGGTACGGGGGCCCCGCGGCCGGAGCGGAGTACCCCGCATACTGGTATTGGTTATGGTGCGGCGGCGGTGCATTCATACCGCCTTCAAGCCAAGCGGCCGGCGATACAATGAAAAGAAAAAAACGAAGCATAAGGGATGGGATGAGGGGTGGGGCGATGCGAACGAAACAAAACGCTAATGCAACTAATGCTAGAGGTCCGTGCGAAAACAGGTTGTGCTTTTGTGCTTGTCATGCTGATATTTTTTAATTGCCTAACTTTCCTATATATTCAATATGACAATAGTGAACTGGCGGAATCAAAGAGAACTATTAGGTTTTGTCTACAGAGGACGCACGTTATCTAAAGCGGGCGCAGTTACGGAGATTTGAGATGCACTGTGTGTACGTTGTGTCACGAGTTGCTGTTGCAATTAGGCTCAAAACTGCGTACCTCGTTAGCATAGCCTGCCAGTGAAGCAGCAACGAGCTGACATAACGTTTAACTAACTCTGTTTAGGTTTGTGGCATCGTAATGGTAACGCTAACGGCACACCAGTTTCACTATGGATGAACCCAAACGGTCAGTCGCCTTTGTTCGTACTTGTTGTTTCGTGTCCTCTCTTGTCTCCGCGCTAACTCTTAATTCTGGATGAGATCGTATTTAAATGTGTATAGATAATATACACATTTATTTACAACTTTATATAAAAAATATGCTTTATATCGTGTGGATATACTTGATGTAATGACACATATAGCTAGCTGTTTGCAAATATTATTTAAAAATATTTTGTATATACAAAAAAAACAGAAATTATTCTGCACAACCTTTCTTTTCGAGCGGACAATGTGAGTCGGAAGTTAGGCGAGCGCTGGCGGTATTAATGGGCTTACAGATAGCAGAAAGTAGGAAAACATATAAGAAACTAAAGAAAAAACTGTGTACAAAAAATGTGCAATGGCTTGTGATGTGGAAACGAGATAACTTCAGTGCATTTTTTTAATACCCCACAGAGTACCTAAATCCGAAACAAATGAGCAGTGAAAAAAAAAATTTTGAATAGAAAATATAACAGACTGTGGCATTACCTTTCATCATACCGAAACTCATGGGGGGTCCCGCAATCATGTAGTCTGTTTCGACACAACAAAACATGAAACAAAACCAACATAATAGTAACAATGCAAGTACAAAAGTATAAATAATAAGTAGAAAAATAAAGTTGTTACATAATGCGAATACTTGGAATGAGAAGCGTAAACTTGGAGACATGCTTGGAACAGTTAATTGGCACTGTACCTTACGTAACAGCCTTGCTAAGCTTGCGCATGGCGTACAGGCACACTTGCTACTTGCATGTTATGTATTAGTCGCTAACATTCTAGGGCACATTCCAACTATGCTTGTCAAAATTAAACAACATTTAACAAATAAACATTTACAGATTTTTTTTATATATTTATTGCAGTTACAGCCTTATGGAATTTGAGGCCACATTATGGTACTTTGCTTGGTGTACTTATAACACTTTGCAGTGTTCATAGTCACAGTCTAAACTAGATTACAGATATTTCATTTTTTTCCTGCACAGACTACGTAAAAAAGATCAAATGTAATTCCTAAAATACGAGCATTTTCTGATTTGTATATCTGTTAGCAGCAAAGTGTCAAATTTAGTCATTACTTAAAATACCTAGTCATTATGTAATGACAGGTATCCTTCGGCAATGTATAAATTTTTATTAATCTATTGATAAATCATTACATAACTAAGTAGGTATTGTAACCTACATTTTGTATAGAATGCTATGATGAGGACAGGTAGAAAATCAGAAAGAAATATCTTAAAGACTTTACCAGCTAAACATTTGGTCCTGTATGGTTTACATAAGTAAAGAATTAAATAAGTTACATTTTTTACATTGCCTGAATGTTTTAGGCTTTCTATGAAACGTATTTGTAGTATTCTATACAATACTGGACTACACAGATTGCCGATAACATATCAACTGACTTAAATGAGTTAGGTTAGGTTTATGGATACAATGTTCTGTACAGCATAGTATCCATAAACCTAACCTAACTTAACCTGTGAATAAGTACACCACAGAATTAGAAACATTAGCTAGAAAAAAATATGATGTAAAATTCATCAAAAGTTGTTTAATTTCAATGAGTAACATCTGCAAAAATTTAAGAAACTATTATATACGTTGTATAAAGAATATCTAGGCCATACTATAAGTTCTGATCACAGTTTATGGTTTGTTAATATCAGAACAGTACAATAATTACAGTTCTAACTCTACTGGGATACACAGACAAGAAATAAGATGTATTGTATTGTATATATTATTATTATTAATTAAAAAACTCAAGAGGTAGTGAATCTGTCTTTGTCAGTTTGTCAAAAGAAAAACAAAATATCGAACTGTGTTATATAGAGAGAGTAAAGATGGATCTACTGATACCTCAGACATTTAAATTGGTTAAGCCATTTAAGATACCTGGTGACATAATATAGAAATATACATATATAGTTCAAGTGAGCTGGTTGCCGATCGTAGATCTATCTACGATACTACTGCATAAAGTACGGACTCCGAGCAGGAAGAATTTCGTACATTGACTGCTCGGCGTCCGTACGAACGGCGGCGTCCGTACTTTAAAAAATATATACAGACTAGTGAACTGCGGTTTCATTCACACAGTTTGGGATGTTAGGGAGCTCCATAACAGTATCCAAAACAAAAATCTAACTACAACTGGATCCAATATTTGTTTTGTATGTTTCAATCAGGGGCAGTCTAAATGAGAGATGTTATGACAGGATTTTATTTTTGCCTGGTCGAGCCACTAGCCCAGCAAATGTTTATTACTTCTATTAAGAATCTA
Source organism: Lycia hirtaria (assembly GCA_947563715.1). NCBI lineage: Eukaryota > Metazoa > Arthropoda > Insecta > Lepidoptera > Geometridae > Lycia > Lycia hirtaria. The sequence goes on from OX387376.1 coordinate 25,378,272, forward strand.
TCAAAAAACTGTTGAGTAATCCAAAACAATATCATATCTGAAACCGATTTATTATGATTCCTATATCTATCCTATACAGTATACATATCCATAGCATCGTTTCTATTTAATGCAAAATAATTCTATCTGATGTACTGTGTCTGTGCATCACCATAAGGTTATAAAGAGGTGTAAGTTGAATGGAATACAAACGCGGATTGCTCTGAGGACTGGGCATGGACATCGATGTGTTCTGTTTGTAACTGTTGGGAGTCGCCATCGTGCTAGGGGCCGCCAGGGTTACTAGAAACATATTATATCAAGTTTTTATTATCAATAACTAGCTGCAACCCATTGTGTCACCAATGTAGTGATAACTGTATTCAACTTTTGGGAGTATATATTTATAAAAAAAGTCTAGACTCACTAATATTGTTGGTAAAGGAAAGACTTCAACAATTACCAACCTTGCTTCTGTTGGCTGAGAACTGCAACCTTGGAGTTTTCAAATAGATATTTTCTGCCCAACTCAATATGGACCACAATGTAACTTCAAAAGAGTAATTAACAAATTTTACGACTGCAAACTAACAGTTTTTGTATGGTTAAGTATGCGTAAGTTAGCTGTAAAAGATTACAAATGCGCATTTCTAGTAAAATCACTTATTTATTACAAAAAAAAAAAACATTGGATATGGTTATGAAAAAAAGCATTTTTTTTTTTTTAAAACATGTATGATTCTTATTACAAAAATTTCTGCCTATGACACTCAGGGAATTTAACAACACCTTGCACATCAAAATTGGTCAATCTGTTTAGGCGATAATATACATACACTAGAAAAAAATGTATCTTACTAAGTTTCAAATATTGTTTTTAGGTAAATATTTTTCTGTTGATAGGTATTTAAGTACATTAAGTTTTTATTAGATATGTATGTCATGTGTATGAATGTCGTTGACCAGAAATAGTACTTCTAATACCCACACACACTAATCTTATTGGTCACTTCTGAGTCAATGGTCTTCTTGTGCATACTACATTAATAAGTTCCATAATAAATTTGTAATACCTAGAGATTAATCACTTCATTATTTGTGGAGAATTATATGCCTATTTTTTGATAATTTAAAGATTTGAATTGTAATTTACATGGCTGTTTGTTCTTGAATAAATAAATAAGACTTCTCGACGCTTTTGACAACCTCGACAGATTTTGGCATTTTTCTCTTATATACCTGTGCCTATTGCTGCAGTTTTATATCTTCCAAATAACACATCCTCTATAAAACAGAATAGAGTGATAGAAAAAGCTATGTCAATCTGGTCTGAGCAACAATTTATGTATAGAAATGGTCTGAGACAACATGGTGAAAGCCGGTGTGTTAAACGCTATTAATTAGAACTAATGTGGTTACCTGTGTAATTTTAAATCCACAGTCTGAAGCTTGTCTTTGTCTTCCAGTAATATCAATAATAGTTGTCAAAGATTAGTAAGGAAAAATAGCAATAAATTCAAGCAGCGCGTCTATCTTCCATTAAAAAACAGACGCAGACGCCATTTTTGTTTGTACGTCATTATTTTGACGTTGACATTTATATTTGCACCTTTTTCTTTTCTTTTATATTACACCCGGGGACACCCGCACAATTAGCGCATTTGCCATCCAATATTGACATAAAATCAACTATATCTCTTCTGTGAAGTCCAGTGAGATTATACGTTTTTAACAGATAATTTCATTGCTAGGAATGTTGTCCAAGTTATCTAGTTAAGTTCCTATCCCATTGGCTTGTATGGAGTTATGTTAACCACATGAAAATAATTATTTCACCACTAATTTTACTTTTCCACATCCGCTGCGCAAGTAAATAAACGATAATCAAATAAAAACCATTTTATACCATAAATATTCGAAATGTTAGGAAAATATAAATATCTATATTAAAAGAAAAACAAAATACCCGACTGCAGAAAAGAGGTTTTTGCAGTGTAACACGATTTCGTTACGCTTGATACGATGTTGAGTGTACGCTTTTTGTAAGAAAGTATGAGTAAAGTCGCTGTAAAAAAATATAAACGAGCATTCTTTAGAGTACTTCTAGTAAAATCACTTATTTATTACGAAAACGTTAGTTGAAGGTTAATAAAAAAACCATTGAGATATATCTATGAAAAAAACGCATTTTTTTAGATGTATCTATCACTATTTTTACAAAAAAAATAATTGAATATGATACTCAGAGAGTGAAGACGAATCCAAAGAGTACTATAATATAAGACGAATCTAATGACACCTCACATAGCAAAATCGGTCAAGCCATTTAGGCTATAGGGGTTCACATACATCTTAAATACACTGGAAAAACATAACCCTTCTTCTTGCGCACCCGGGTAGCAGCATCAGCTTTGATATTCAATGTTGATGGTCTAGCTAGTTTCATCTAACTTGTTTGTAAAATATAACAAAAAAATATGTTCAAGGGAAAACCGAAAAAGTAAAGAAAAGAAAGAAATCAGAAACACTTTCCAAAAAGGAATATATTTAATGTAAACTTAGAAAGTATCATTACAAGCTACACATAGAAGATATAACACAAACAATCAAAGATATTACATTACCACTACTTACATCATAGGTACAAAGTAAATGGTGTCCTCACATGCAGTGACGCAGAAAAGAAAATTGCTTATTCTTTTTTCTATGTGCGTAAGTAAGCTGTTCTCAGACTTTTTACCCGACAGCGAAATTAAGGAAGGTTATGTTTTTTCAAAAATAAAAAAATGCGCTTTTCTTTTTCGTAATAAATAACTTTACTAGAATTATTGTAAAGAATGCGCACTTATAGCTTTTTAGTGATTTAATGCAAACTTTCTCTCAAATATCGTGCACTCTTCAGTATAATATCCAGCGTAACGAAATCGTAAAGCGTAAAATATACTGATAAACATACTTTTCTGCGGTCGTGTATATTTCTTCTAATTTAGATACTTGTACAGTTAGAATTGGTCAAATGTGACCACATAATTTAATATCCGGTTATTTGAAGCAGTAGCTGTAGCCACACTAATTCTATCCGAAATCTGTGGCCATGGCGTAGTATTCTCTTATTATTTTGTGGTTGTGGTCGAAACTGTCTGGTAATCATCATCACTAATACTTACTTATAGTATTTACAATACTACCTATACTAAATAGATACAATTATTTTAACTACTTATTTTACTACAGTTTATTGGTTAAATCCTTAGATTAATAAGGCCTTATTAATCTAAGGATTTAACCAGAACTACGATAGAGATAAAGATAGCTATATATCTCTATGGTTTTCTCCTATATCTGATATGATATGGTTTGGTTTTCGCGACAATATTTCTCTAAAAACGACAATCTACAAAAAAACCTTTTCAGGCACTAGCTTTTATATTGTCTAGCATTTTCCACTAGTCAGACTATTAATATTTATAATGCATAGTTCCTAACACAAAAAAGCTGACAAATCCATACTTTACTATCTTAGCACTTTACACAAATAAATTCCAGTCCCTACATCCCGGTTCCATCATCAGATCGGCTCCTTTTCTTAATATTGTAATGCCCATCCAATTAACATAATTATCAATGCAATAAATATTGCATTGATAATTAAGCTCAATCAGAAACCGGGAAGTAGGTTAGATTTGATTAGACAGTCATCAGGATAGGTGATAGCAATAAAAAGCTTACTAAAAAGATATACTGTGCGTGCTGCAGAGGAATGGAATTCTTTATCACCATCTCTGTTCCTTGAATCCTGGAATTTTCAAGGTAAGAGTGTATAGGTATCTTCTAGATCATTGACTCCCAAAGTGGTCCAGGTGGACCCCCAGGTGTCCACGGGAGACTCGACGGGGGTCTAAGTTGGCGAAGCAAACTTCCATAGTTAGATCTAATCTTCACATTTTTTGTCGCATGTGGTAGAATTGTAGCTGCAAAGGGTCCACCGGAACCAGCAAAATATTGAAAGTGGTCTATGAGAAAAAAAGTTTGGGATCCTCTGTTTTAGATCAACAAACTCCATCCTCAGCCACACAAGCCCTTAACATCAGGCGAGTTGGTGGCCAATCGTAGATCTATATAGCGTAAAAAAATGCCATTGCATTCAGCTAAATAATGCAGTGCCTGAAAATGATAGACCAATTGAAATACACTTTCACTCTAACATCCATCTCCGAGACTGTCTCTCTGCTAGTAATTTCTTATCATGTTACATTGCAATTCTTTATTGCTTTTATAGCCTTTCAAGACAAATTATGGTTTTCAAACTCCTGATTTATGCATGCTTCCACATAATATTCACATGCACATTCATATTATTCCTGTCTCTTGAACAACTTCTAAAGGTGTAATTGTGTCTTAGTTCAACTGATTTGTCTGTGCTGATGTATAATCCATACATAAGTCACTCTCAATTGATTTTTTCTCAGTATGTGTTTTTATATGTTGCTTCAATTGATATGCTCTTGCTGTTTTATAATTACATAAGTTACATTCAAATGGTTTTTCTCCTGTATGAGTCTTTATGTGTTGTTTTAAACTACCTAAATGAGATGTTTTATAATCACACATGTTACATGCATGTGGTTTTTCTCCTGTATGTGTTTTTATGTGTTGGTTCAATAGATTCGGCCTTGCTGCTTTATAACCACATATGTTACACTCATATGGTTTTTCCCCTGTATGTGTCTGTATGTGATACTTCAATTGGTTTGCCCTTGCTGTTTTAAAATCACATATGTGACACTTATACGGTTTTTCTCCTGTGTGTGTTTTCATATGTTGTTTTAATCGACTTTCTTGTGTAGTTCTATAATCACATGTAATACATTTATATGGCTTTTCCCCTGTATGTGTTTTTATATGGTGCTTTAATTGAATTGCTTGAGTTGTTTTATAATCACATATGTCACATGAGTATGGTTTTTCACCTGTATGTGTTTTTATGTGTACTTTTAAGTTACTTGCCCGTGATGAAGAATAGTCACACAGCATACATTTATATGGTTTTTCTCCAGTGTGAGTTTTTATGTGTTGTTTTAAATGACCTGGATGAGCTGCTTTATAATCACATATGTCACATGTATATGGTTTTTCCCCTGTATGTAATATCATGTGTTGTTTTAAATTACCAGTCCGTGATGTTTTATACTCACAGATCTCGCACTTAAATGGTTTTTCTCCTGTGTGGGTACTTGTGTGTCGTTTTAACAGACATGATTGTGTTGTTCTATAATCACACATATCACATTTATATGGTTTTTCCTCTGTATGTGTTTTAATATGTTGCTTTAAATGAGATTCCTGTGCAGTTTTATAATCACAATTGTCACATTTATATGGTTTTTCACCTGTATGAGTTTTAATGTGTAGTTTTAAGCTACTCATCCGTGCGGTTTTATAGTCACACAGGTCACATTTATATGGTTTTTCTCCAGTATGTATTTTGATGTGTTGTTTTAAATGACCTGGATGAGCTGCTTTATAATCACATATGTCACATTTATAAGGTCTTTCCCCAGTATGTATTATCACATGTTGTTTTAAATTACTAGGTCGTGATGTTTTATAATCACATATGTCACATTTGTATGGTTTTTCCTCTGTATGTGTTTTTATATGTTGCATTAATTCAGCTTCCTCTTCAGCTTTGTAATCACATATTTTGCATTTGTATGGTTTTTCCCATGTATGTGTTTTTATATGTTGTTTAAATTCACATTCCTGTGTAGTTTTATAATCACATATATCACATTTGAATGTTTTTTTCTCCATATGTGTTTCTATATGTAGCTTTAATTCAAACTCCTGTGATGTTTTATAATCACACATGTTACATTTGAATGGTTTTTCCTCCATATGTGTTTTTATATGTTGCTTTAATTCACCTCCATCTGCAGTTTTATAATCACATAAGTCACATTTGTATGTTTCTTCCTCCATATGTGTTTCAATATGTTGCTTTAATTCACCTTCCTCTGCAGTTTTATAATCACATATATTACATTTGTATGTTTCTTCTTCCATATGTGTTTCTATATGTTGCTTTAATTCACCTTCCTCTGCAGTTTTATAATCACATATATTACATTTGTATGTTTCTTCTTCCATATGTGTTTTTATATGTTGCTTTAATTCACCTCCATCTGCAGTTTTATAATTACATAAGTCACATTTGTATGTTTCTTCCTCCATATGTGTTTCAATATGTTGCTTTAATTCACCTTCCTCTGCAGTTTTATAATCACATATATTACATTTGTATGTTTCTTCTTCCATATGTGTTTCTATATGTTGCTTTAATTCACCTTCCTCTGCAGTTTTATAATCACATATATTACATTTGAATGGTTTTTCCCCTATATGTGTTTTTATATGTTGTTTTAATTCATATTCCTGTGTAGTTTTATAATTGCATAAATCACATTTGTATGTTTCTTCCTCCATATGCGTTTCTATATGTTGCTTTAATTTAAACTCCTGTGATGTTTTAAATTCACACATGTCACATTTGTATGATTTTACTCCTATATGTGTTTCTATATGTTGGTTTATTTCACACCATAGAGCTGTCTTATAATCACATATGTCACAGTCGTATGATTTTTCTATGTGTTTTTTTATGTGTAGTTTAAGGTAATTAATCTGTGCCGTTTTATAGTCACACAGGTCACATTTATATGGTTTTTCCCCTGTATGTAATATCATGTGTTGTTTTAATTTACTTGCTTGAGCTGCTTTGTAATTACATATGTTACATTTATATGGTTTTTGCCCTGTATGTAATATTATGTGTTGTTTCAAATTATTAGCTCGTGATGTTTTATAATCACATAATTCACAGTTATATGATTTTTCTCTAGTATGTATTTTTTTGTGTTGTGTTAAACGACCTAATTGAGGTGCTCTATAATCACATTTGTCACATTTATATGGTTTTTCTCCTGTATGTAATATCATGTGTTGTTTTAAATGATAAGTCCGTGTTGCTTTGTAATCACATGTGCCACATTTGTATTGTTTTTTTGTTGAGTGTGTTTTTATGTGTTGCTTTAGTTCACATTCCTGTGCTGTTTTATAACCACACATGTCACATTTGAATGTTTCTTCCTCCATATGAGTTTTTATATGTTGCTTTAATTCACATTCCTGTGCTGTTTTATAACCACACATGTCACATTTGAATGTTTCTTCCTCCATATGTGTTTCTATATGTTGCTTTAATTCACCTTCCTCTGCAGTTTTAAAATCACACAAGTCACATTTGTATGCGTTTTCCTCTATATGAGTTTTTATATGTTGCTTTAATTCACATTCCTGTGCTGTTTTATAATCACAAATGTCACATTTGTGTGTTTTTTCCTCTGCATGTGTTTTTAAGTGTAAGCCACTTGACTGTGATGTATTATCGTCACACATAATGCTATTCTAAGGCTTATCACATGTGTATTGTTGTTTTAAATTGAGTTGATCTAAAATCTCATTATTTTATCATCATCACATTTAAATCGCTTTTCCAGTGATTGATAGTTTGTGTTGTTTTTATAAATGCATCTAGGCCAATTTAGTTTCAAATTAATTGTATTATTTTGTCCTGTTTGTCTTTGCCTAAAATGAAACTGCTGCTATTAATCTCACACTGAACATGAACACTTTAACAAATTCATAATACTTTTCTGAAAATCTGAATTACCTACAATCGAATGGAGACACAGCTGATGATAATTTTGACAGCTCACAATAGTGATGGATAGTATGATTGTTATTGTATCTATTCGATTTTTATACTCATAAAACTTGTATCGATAGTTGCATGTTCATACTATATAGATTACAATACACAAAGTCTTATCTATTGAATTAATAATAATTTATTATTAATACAACAATAAAAGCCTTCCCGAAATTACGCTCGAGTCAAAATCGTTTTTGAAAGGCACAGATCTACAAAGAAAGAAAGATGGAGTCTCATGAAAATCAAATGAGAAGCTCTACAGTTCCCCCAATTTTATGTAATAACCGCGGCTCTACACTTGTGCCGTGAATTCACGGCGCGAATTCGCGGCAAAGGCGCACCCTCCACATTCACGGAGCTCACTCATTTGTGCCGTGAAACCTGCCGTGAAACGGACGTCGAAACTGCTGCTGCGTTAACTTTGTTTGATGTGGCAACATATAACTCAAATAACTATTTACACCTACAAAATAAGAAAATCGTTCGAAAGCGTTGGAGAAAAAGATGATGGATGACTGAAATATTTCGTAACCGATCGATATTAATTTAAAAATTAATCCTTCTCCAGGCGTCATAATTTGACTTTGACTGGCCTTGTGGCTCAGTTGGTAGTGTGTTTACGTCTACCTGCTGAACTGAAAGGTCGTGGGTTCAATCCCCACCCAGGGCAAACATTTGTGTGATGAGCATGGATGTTTGTTCTGTGTCTGGGTGTTTCTATGTATCATATGTATATATTTACAAAAAAAAAGTATATATGTATTCTATCAGCTATCTAGTTCCATAGTACAAGCTTTGCTTAGTTTGGGCTAGATGGTGTTGTGTGAAATGTCCACAAATATTATTTATTTATTTATTATTATGATGTGGATGCTTTGAGTCCCACAATATACGTTCAGCGTCGTAATATTTCAATAAGCGAATTTCTAATTCACTATCTCAACTTATATTAATCCGTCGCGCTGCCATTTAGCTCGCATTACACGTCCGTGCGCATCATATATTATATTACTCTTTGGTGCGCATCTATAGTCAGGAGCAAACTGGCACGGTGCCGTGAATGTGGATGTGTGCGCGTGAACGAGGCGCGAACTGCCGTGAACCCTTTGTCGCGGGACAAAAAACCGACTTCGATCGGGGAACAGGCGTGAACAGCCGTGAACGCCGTGAAAACCCTCCACACTTATGTTCACGCCTGTTCGCGGACGTTTACGGCACAAGTGTAGAGCGGGGGGATACAACTCACTCAGACAAACGCACCCAAGTTCCTCCAATTTTGTTCTCATGTTCTCATTCACGATAAACCGTCGCACATTACACACGTCATAAACTGAGTAAATAAATTAAAACATCAGTGAAAAAAGATATCCGGGATTACTTTCACAGTTATGTATTGAATTTAATGTACTTTCTTTAATATTACACTACGCAATTTGGGTTATAATTTCGAATAAAAATGTAAAAAATGCAATCTTAAAGTGTTACACATACATTTTTAGGCTGTTTTGAAAAGTGTGCAGTTTTTTAAAGTCGGTTTGCGTAGCAGTAATGTATTAAACTTTAACTAAACAAGCGTATGTTTATAAACTTTTACTATAGTTTTGTGACAGGGATAAATAATCATAGGTAGGATTGAAACGGCGAGTAAAAGATTGAATGAAAGGTTCAAAGTTTTAATTATTATGATATTAAGTTTTTCATTTAGATTAACTAACAGGTATAGATGAAAACTGCTACAGTTTTGCTACTTAGGTGCTACTTAGGAATAAAGAGGTTAAGATGGGAGTAAAAGATTGTATGAATTTTCCGTGGTTTTGTAGTATTTAGATTTAGTATTTAGATTGGGACGAAATGTAGTACTTAGATTAACTATCAAATACAAACGAATACTGTTATTTATAGTTTTGCGACAGGGATGAATTAAGGGGTAGGAAACTGGGGTAATTGATTATGTAAAAGTTCTAAGGTTCTAATTTTGGGGATATGAATTCCAGTAAGTAATTATATTAACTAACAGATGCAAACGAATACTGTTATTATAATTTCGTAACGACAGGGACGAATTATAGGTTAAAACAAGGTGTAAAATATTATATGAAAGTTCAAGAATTTAATGTTAGGGATATGAAATGTAGGATTTAGATCACCTAAAGATATAAACGAATACTGCTATTATAGTTTTGCAACAGGGATTCATTAAGAGTTATACACGGGGGGAGGTCAGCTAAAAGATTACACGGAAGTTCCTGGGTTGAATATTAGGGTGAGAGCGGGGCAGAGCTGGCAAGAGTGAGGCATTAGTGTGATGAATGGGAGCCGTCACGGGAGCAGGGTAAGAATGGGATAAAATAAGCGAAGTGGGAGAGTGTGTGGGAGTGAGGCGTAAGCGAGTTGAGAGTGGATGGGATTACAGCGAGAGGGGTGGGATTACGGTGGAAAGGGGTGAGTGTGGAGCAGGAGTAAAGTGGGAGTGAAAAGGGAGCAACAGACTCGGGCTGGGAGCAAGGTGGGGGCGAAACAGAAGCGGAACGGTGTTGGTGTGTCAGTCAGGGGGGTGCAGGAACGGTGAGTCAGGTGGGGTGCGGTAGGAGCGAGGTAAGAGCGGGAGAAAAGCAAGGTGTGAACGGTATGAGTACAGGAGTTGAATAAGAGTGAGTCGGCAGTAGGGTTGGAGCGAAGCGGGAACGGGACAAGTGCGGAACGGAACGGAGTGGGAGCGAGGAGAAAGTAAAACGAGAACAAAGTGGGAGTGCGAAAGGTGCGAGGCAGAATAGCGAGTGAGTGTAGGGTGGAAATGGAGTGAAAGCGATCTGAGATCGGGACGAACGGAACAGGAACAAGTTGAGAGCCGAACGGGAGCAGGGTTGGAGCGGGGCGAGAAAGGGATGAGAGTTTATTTCTCATTGAAATACATAAATCTACGTTATACCACTGACACGACATTAATAGATGGGGTCGGAAGATTGGTTGAAGCAGGACGGAAGTATGACGAGATTGAGTTAGGAGTGAAACACGAGCAGGGCAGATGCGGCACAGGAGCTTGGCGGGGGTGCAGTGTTGCAGGTAGGAGCGTGACATGAACGATTTTCTTACGCGTACGAACAGGGCCGGATTATCCATTAGGCGGATTAGGCAACTGCCTAGGGGCCCCGCACCAACTAGAGGCCCACGGGGGCCTAGTAGATGCGGGCCACACACAAGGCCGTAGGCAGAGGGGGGTTTTAGGTGTTCAAACCCACAGGATATTTAGGGGGGGGGGGGGGGGGGGTGAAATATCCTGACCATTATCAAAAATCCTTCATATCCTTTAAGTTATTTAATATCCTTTGTATTTTTGAGCCATCAACATCAACTGTGACAACATTAACAGCAAATTAGCATATGAATACCTAAAATTTTATAAATAGTTTCGACAATTTTTATTAGGAATAATAAATTTGCAATCAATGCATTAAAATGGTTGTATTTATATTTTTTGGTAACGTAAAAGTCGTTCTTATCCCTGTCGGGGATTTCATTTTTCTCTTAACACAAAGACTTGTTTTGTTTATCTGGGCCACAAAAATCTACGACATGATCATCTAGATCAATGAATTAAATTATTTCCAAAATAAAGCATATTACTATAAAAACATTACAAAAAATTTCGCGCTCGCTTCTCTCGCGCTATTTATTACCTATGTTTTTATTTACTTGGCCTGGCAAACACAGCGCTCGTTAAAAAATCATATTACTACCCAAAAATTTGTTATCACCAAGTTGGTGACCCCCCCTCGAAAATAATTTCTGGCTACGGCCTTGGCCACACACATCTATAATCTGTTCTTTAAGATAATTTCAATGAAAGCAAAAAGCAGGAGTCGACTCGCTTTTGTAATAGAAAAAATATATTTTAAAAAGTAAGAAAAGGGTAAAGGAAAGGGGCCCAGAGAATTGCATTCCCTAGGGGCCCCGATAGGGTTAATCTGGCCCTGCGTACGAAGTCACGGCGGGCAGCTAGTATTAAATAATTTAACTATAATATTTTTATTTTAGGTCGAAAGAAACGACTGAAGAAAATACAAATATATTTTATGCTACGAATTCCTTATGTAAAAGACTAGAGGATGCGAATGAAATGGTGGTGATCACTGGTGTGGCTTTGCAGGTGGCAAGAAGCCCAGATCATGTAGAGCTCGGTCCGTGCGGGAAACGAGAGGTTCTCGCCAGCGCCATATCGTCGTGTCACGGGCGGGGTCCGCCCGCAACCTTGCACAGCTCTTGGATAGCTCGGCGACACAGTTGGCGCGGTAGTGATGCACCCGGGCGTGCTTCGTCTCCATCGCGTACGGTGAGCATGCTGCGCCGAGGCACGACAATGGAAAATGGCTGTGAATAATCCACACACGCTCCGTCTCGTGGAATGCTTTCACGTAATGTCCAGGATTGGTAAAGTTGCGCGTGCGGTACACGTGTTGTAACATGTGCATGTACCGCGGTAAGCTTTCTTCCCAGTTATGCTCATGCCATAGCGAGTCCAAGAAGTAAATATTAGAGGCGTAGTAGGAGGAGTGACGTGGCTTTCCCGCAGCCGGTACGGATAGTGGTAACACGCGTGACATCAGCCATCCCCAGTCTGGATCCTCGAGTGGCACGATCACTTCGTCGATGTCGAGTAACACCAGCCACCGATATCGGTACATGTGTCGATATAAACAGTCGTTGTACGGGATCAGTTCCATCTGCCGTTTTTGGTTGGGCTGTACCATATTCGTGTTTAAATACATATGCTGCAGCTCGGGTAGGTTAGGTCTCCCCCCGGGTAGTGTGATCGGTGTGATGGTTACGTCACCGCGCGCCTGGTAGTATTGCAGCACTCTCGTTATGTTTGGATGCAATTGTAACTCGTAGAAGAATATCTTGTCGGCGCCGAGCAGTTTGATCAGCTCGATCCACTCGACGAGTCGTACGGAGACGTCCTCGTGTATAAAGTCTAGTCCTTTAACGCAGACGGCAAACTGCCGCTTCGGCTCGTCTTCCGGGAGCGGGTCGTAGTGTACGCGCAGGTGGTTGGTAGCGCAGTCGCAGGTGTGCTCCACTAGCGACACCGAGACAGGAGTCAGGTGGCGCACCTCCTTCGGCAGGCCGCACGCCACCAAGTATGGCTGCAGCACGTGGTCGGATATATTCCCCCAGTCGTTGCTCCACATGTCCTGGTACTCGAGGGTAGCGACAATAACGGGTGCGCTCTGTTCTTCGAACCATAGCTGGCAGTATGTCTTCAGCGTCGGCTTGATTCGGTCATGCATGACGAGCAGTCGCACTGCGGGTCCGATAGGCGACATGTTACGCCGGTCCATGTACGCTCCGTACAGGTGAAACACGCCCATGCTGACTTCCTGCGTCTGCCAGTACGTGTTGTGAAACTCGAGCTGGTAGATTGAAGGGAAGGGCGCACAGTTTGTCTTTTTGTAGTACTTCTTCTTGTCGTCTTTATGCTTGTACCAGTAGGCAAGCGGCAGTGAGGGCAGTCGCTTCTCGACAATCCCACGCAACTCATCCTCGGTCAGCACGTGTGTATCGAAGACGGGTACGGGGCTTGCAGTTGTGGAGGTATAAGGAGGATTGGCCGCCGTCTCTGAGTGCAGCAGTAGTTGCGGCCCGCACAGCGGCCTCAGGTGTAGACGAGGTAGCATCAACGCAGCCAACGTTAGCGTGGTGAGCACGCCCCAGCACACTAATGCGGCCAGCCAGCGCATGCGAGACCGGAAAGCCATACATCCTCCCCCCTGCATGCACCTCCCACACATGCCCTGCAACAACACAACACTGCTGTCCAACCCCTAAAACGTAATAAGAACAAATAAACAGTTGCAAGTTGTGGAATAATATCTACACTATCAATTTATCAAACTGTGAAAGTTTATGTAAGCGGATTGAATATTACATTATACCTACAGAAAATTTTGAATAAAGCGCCATCTAGCGGCACCTTGATAAAATAAGATGATTATGCGGCGTGCGCCAGTACGCCAGTGTACGAGTGACGCCATCTAGCGTCACATGTTTATGGCTTACGACAACGTGGACTAGTATGTTTCATTTTTAAAATGACAAAAAACTGGTCATATCTAGTGTTTGTTATTTAAGAGTCCATCTCGCACGTGTGTACTATAATATTGTGGTTATGTTACCCGAGCTAGCTAATAAATAATAAAACTTTTAAATTTGAATTTCCCGAAAAGCTCCATGGTTGCGTCCAGTAAATCCACTACCACCATAAAACCAATGGCACTACTGACAATAAGGCATAATAACACGTGATGACGACTTGACCTTGATTTGTATATTTTTACTTTGACTAATACCTATTAAAGTCTTCTTTATTATGACTAGAACTCTATTGGCGAGAATAAGAAAATCGAAGACAGAAATGAAGATAATTACGGCAATAACTGAAAAGGGAGCCGTGCGGCCGCCATGTAGGTATGTGAGCTAGCGGGTACGGCCGGGAAAAAATATGCCAGATTGTATTTGAGTGATAAACCTACCGAATTTCGGCGGTTAAAACTGCCCAGAAGTTTGTATAGCGTCGTTGAATCGCTCATATTTTAAAATAAAAAAAATCTTTAACTCGAAAACTACTGCGATAAGCGATTTTGATAAAACTTACAGTGAGCCCTATTTTATTTTTTTAGTTTTTTATTTAAAACTTAATGAGGCCAAACGGGCTATAGCAGCCCCGGCACGTCACTGCGACATTTGCAGATCTATTGTGACAACCACTTTGGATCACAGCACCTCCCCAAGTCCTATACCGACCATGTAGTCAGTGATGGCCTTGGGGGAGGAGGTTTTAATCTCTTCGGGTGAGATTATGTGGCCTCCAAGGTGCCGGTTTCTGCTGTGGTGCAACGGTTCGCACTCACACAGGATATGTATGGATGTTTCATCTCCTGTGTGACAGAATCTGCAAGCCTTGAGTTCCTCTTGAGTTGTGTTGAGGTGTTTGTTAAGCTTGCAGTGCCCGCTTAGGGTTCTGTTCAGGATTCTTATACGAGCCCTGCTTAGTTGTAGTGCTTCTTTGGACAGTTTGTCACTGAAGCCTGCTATGAGCAGTTTGGAGTGCCTCTGGCCTGAGCTAATTCCCCAGAGCCTGGTACCTTCCTCCAGCCTTCAGGGCGCTGTATGTGTTACATTTGAATATGCCACAGAATGGCTCGGGTCCAATCGGTTGTTTTTCCGAACCAGCACTTGCGAGCTCATCAGCAGTCTCGTTGCCGCTGATGCCGCAGTGCCCAGGGACCCAGGCCAGGGTCACCGTGTTGGAAGAGCCTATATAGGTTATTATATCAATCTTTAACTTGAAAACTACGGAAGCGATTTTGATAAAACTTACAGTGAGCCCTAAGTTGAGAGATACTTTATTCCTTAAAAAAATAATTTATGCCACACGACTTCCAGTTTCTACGTAATACGTGGACAAACATACAGACATATAAACATACATAAACTTATGAAATTTGGCACTGGTATCCAATCTTTTAAACAACTAATCCCGAAACCTTTAAATTATTAGCGCATAATTAACATAAGTACTTAGACTTAGAACACACTTAGATCTAATTACATACGTTTTATAGACACTTCCAGTACGCAGAGCTTCGTCAATTGATCGGTGTTTCTATTCTATTTTGACTTTCTTAGAGTTCGTGTACTTTCGTCCATAAACTTCGAACAATGGGAAAATATTAAGTAAGAAAGAGTTCAGAGAAATGTTGTTTTACAAATAATTTAATGACTGTAATATCGCGAACCAATTTATTTCAGATTCCTTTGTGAAATTATGTGCGAGTTACGAAATATTAAGGCTAGGATGTAATACTATTTTGATTTCGTATAATTTCGCTATTGGTACTCTTTCAAATTTAATAATTTTAATGGGATTTATCGCGTGTTATAAAAATAAAAACACTTTGCAGAGCACAGATTCGGCTAGACTACAAATATCTAAATTTTGAATCATTTTGATGTGCAAAGTGTCATAAGATTCGTCAAAGATACAATGATATAACTCTTGAAAGAATAAAGCATCCCTTCTTTTGTATAGCGCTTTCTCTTTTTCTTCTTTTTAGCAATCCTGGCCTCGCTGGTGGCGGGTCGCCACAAAGCCAGTCTTACGCGTCGCATTTGATGTTTCACTTCAAAAATGCTTAATCACAATAATGAAATCTTGCCTGTGACCACGAACACTGCAAAAAGTTTTAAACCTCACTATTATCGCGTATCGTCGTCAGTTCAAATCAAATAGCCATAAGCAGTAGATCGTTAATTTACAACGTTAAGTTAGACGACAAGTTTTTCATTAAGGTGAAGATCAACGCACGGAGCTATCCACCAGCACACCATTTTTAACCGACTTACAGAAAAAAGGAGGTTACTAAACATAAAAAAACATACAGACCGAATTGATAACCTCCTTCTTTTTGGAAGTCGGTTAAAAATATAATAAAATCATTAAGTAGAGATATTAGAAAAGTAAGAGAGAATTGTTATTCAGTTAAGAGATTTTTTTTTAAAAGAAAAAGTTTTATTCCATTTATCACTTGTCTTATACCTACTGGCGACGGAGTAGTGAAAACATATATTTTCCTATTGTTCAGCTAATTTATTTATTAAATATTTCTCATATCTAAAAAAAAACTGTATAGTATATCTTTTCTAATATCTCTACTTAGTGATTTTCGGCCTTACCAAAAAACGTTACTTAACTTTAAGCATTGATTAACATACTTTGTCAACTTATCATACTCATACTCATACGTAATGACCTCATTACGTATCAGCGAGAAGTTGACAAAGAAGACAGAGAATTTAAGACGATGGTTAAAGTTAAGTAACGTTTTTCGGTAAGGCCGTTTATGTTTAAAAGGGTTGTGATGCGTCATGCGTGAGAGAGAAGCTGCGCGCTTTGAGCCGAAAATGCTTACTGCTTAGATGCACTTTACAGTCCCTAAAATAATGAACACAAACTCAAGTGTACTGTCCGTCTGGGCGTTCCATGATCATCTCCTGCTTCGATGTAGAGAGGTTCCATGGTCATCTCTTGATTCGATGTAGAGAGGTTCCATGTTCATCTCCTGCTTCGATGTAGAGAGGTTCCATGGTCATCTCCTGCTTCGATGTAGAGAGTCTCATTATAATGTGTAATTGAAAGTGCCTACTTAACTTCCTTAAAGTTTTTTTGGCTTAGTAACGTGTTCTTGCTTTGTTTTATTTTCCTAAACTTGTGTTATTTTGAACATTAATGCTATAAAAATGGTGGTGTTTTATTCATTAAGTGTTCGATAAAGTGCATGAGTGTGGGCAAGTCAAATAAAGCAGTAAAACGTGTGATTTTACGTTGTCGGCAAAACTCCATAGAAGCTCCTAGTAAAGTCGCCACCACTTTACTGAAGCAGGACTCGACTTATAAATTGACTGTATACGTGACTTAGTTTGTGACTAGAACATTTACAACTTGTTTTATTCAAGAAACTTGAAAAAATCCTAATACTTGACACTGGCAAATGCTTTAATGCGGGCCCAATACAAAAAAGAAGAAGAAGAACTTCCTTAAACGTCATGTGCTTGGCTGAGTATTTTCTATTATAGTTCTAGTAGTAATCTTGTGTACTGAAAATTATAGGTATTAATATAATTATTTTTAGACACGATAATTATTATGATAAACAACTGCATCCTAGGAACATAGTACAATATACCAAATCAGTGTATCTGGCAAATAAAGTATGTTACAGTTCCCATGGTCACCATCCATCGTTATATAGATCAGGTCCTCAAGGCTGCTATTTGATCTATCAGTCTTTCGCCACTCGCTGATACAATTTAGCGACAATTGTGACATTGTGACAAATCGCTAGTCTATTACATAATTATAAACTAACAATTTGTCGAAATGGTCGCTAAATTGTATCAGCGAGTGGCGAACGAATTATAGTTCAAATAACAGCCTTGAGGTCCAGTTCCATGTAAAGTATCATTCCTTGTTATTTGACTGCATAATATGCATGTATGCATGCAAAATTTTGGCTCAATCGGATACCGGGAAGTGGGTCAAATTTAACTTGCGAGATTTGATTATAGACAGACGAAGTTAAATAAAAACTTGTAGTAAATAACTACCTATAGTTTAAAAAAAATAAAAAAACAACTTCAAAATACGTAATACAATACATAACGCGACTTGGTGTTCACTTTTCTACAGGCACTGGGATGATATTTTACCACTTATAAAACCAAAGTATACAGTTATATGGGACCACCTCTGAAGTATGATCAACTGAATACAAAAATAATCATTAAAATCAATGCGCAATTGGCTCAGTGAACAAACATACAAACTATATGGGTTCCGTTTTTTCCTTTTGAGCTACGGAACCCTAAAAACGGTAGCCTCCTTCTTTTTGGAAGTCGGTAAAAAAAAAAAATAAGCAATTGTTTTTTATAGTTGCATACGATGTTTTTAAAATATACGTACATACGAATTGCACTGGTGGCCGAATAATATCAATAAAATTTTGATTGTGTTTTTATTGTTACAATTGGATTTAGAATTGTTGAAATAATTCGTTGCGATAGCGAATTTTTATTGTTAAAATTGGATTTAGAATTGTTGAAATAATTCGTTGCGATAGCGAATTTTACGACTTAGGTACTATGAGCGATCACCTACTTTGTCATCATCATCGTCATCTAAGCCATAAGAAGTCTTCTACTGGACATTGTTGGCCTCTTCCATGGATTTGTTTATGATACTTAGTCGAGTTTACTCTAGTTTGATTTTAACCCCCACTCCAACAAGAGGGGTGTTATAAGTTTCACATGTGTATCTGTATATCTGTATGTGTGTCTGTCTGTGGTATCGTAGATCTCAAATGGACCGATTATTATTTTAGTTTTTAGGGTTCCGTACATCAAAAGAAAAAAACGGAACCCATATAGGATCACTTTGTTGTCCGTCTGTCCGTCTGTCTATCTGTCTGTCTGTCTGTCCGGGTGGCAAGACCTTTATCTCGGGAACGCGTGAAGGTATCAGTTTTCATAAATAAAAGTTACAGCCGAATATGTCGTAAAAAATTCACATTTCGACACACAAGGGAATCAAAACCTATGGGGTACTTCCCGTTGATCTAGCTATAACTATGAAATTTGGCAAGAAGCATTGTGTTAGAGTACACATATAAGAAAAAATCCAAAAACTTTTTAATTTAATCACAAAAAAAATAGTGTCTTTACGCATTTACGCTTTATAGGAATCAGGGTCCAAATTTTAAAGTTCTTTAACCGTATCTTGTGGGGTATCATATGAAAGAGCTTTATTAGCATAAGTTAAAACAGGTTTTTAAATATTTATACGATGTATATTTTTCGGTATAAGAAGGAAAATATAAAAAAATATGATGTCCCCCTTTTATCTACTAGTTTGCACGGAACCCTCGGAGTCTGACTCGAACTTGTCCGGTTTTATTTTGCTTGAAAGAGGATTTCATCGAGAGTGTTCTTAGATAGCTAAGAACACTTAGCTTAGTTTATCAAAATCTGTTCAGCCGTTCATTTTTGTTGGGGTTTATTGAGTTTTCTAAACTTATACCTACTTGTAGTATTATAATACGTAATTCCAATACGAAGATGATGCCGAGAGATGCACTGAAACTCCATGACTTTTAGTTTGACTTTGACTTTTAGTCATCGTAAGCAATTTTCATTGCAATGTACCTAAAAAGTTCCTTTTTTATTTAATTTGTTATAGTATAATTCTGACATTATTGTTCTATTTCTATTCTATTTCGGACTCAGTTGACATTTTAATTTACCATGTTGACCTTTTGTTTATCATTGAATACTAGGTAAAGATAGATAGTTTTTAATTCTATTTAGGTATAGTGATATTTTTAGGGTTCCGTAAATAAGGAACCTTTATAGTTTCCCATGTCTGTCTGTCTATATATCTATCTGTTCATCAATAAAATACATATATGATGAAATTAAAAGGTTAATTATCATGGCTAAGTGGGCTTTACAAGTTAACGTGTAATAGTCGAAATGTAACTTAGAGAAGTAAAAAATTAAAAATTCTCAGAAATTTCATTTAAATTAACAAAGGTATCAAATAAGTGACCCCTATTTACCGACTTTCAAAATTAACACCGACATAAAAAAATAACTATTTGCTTTTTTATTATCTTTATATATAGAAGCTAGATCAACAAGTACCTATTATTAATATAAAAATTAAAATCATAACTGAAGAATCATTACAAGAACAAAATATATGGATGGAGCTCTACTGTGATTGGTACCTACTTGTACCTTTCACGGTTTAACTTTTTATGGTCTTAACATAACTAAATAACTGTAATGTAAAAAAAAACTCACTGCGATGTACTCACGTATTGGCTATTACAAAAAATAACTTTAAAAAAACTTAAATCTAATGTAGGTATATTTCCGCTTCGATGTCTTCAAACTGGTACTCTTGCCCACTGCAATGTCTTCAAGCTGGTAAATTTGCTCATTTCAACGTCTTCAAACTGGTACACTTGCCCACTTCGATGTCTTCAAGCTGACACATTTGCCCACTTTCATGTCTTCAAGCTGACACATTTGCCCACTTTGATGTCTTGAGCTGGTACTCTTGCCCAATTTCATGTCTTCAAGCTGATACGCGCAGCTATATACCTAGTAGATCATAAACTGTTGACACAGTTTAGTTTACAGTGCAATTTAAGTGGAGCTGTCAAGACTATGAAACAACTATCTACTTATCACTTGAAGCTTCAAAGTGCAACAACATTTGTAACGAACAAAAGCAATTCACGAATCGAGGCCAACCCGCTACGGCTACCGATGCATAGCACATCCTATAGCATTTGGCGCAATTGGCGCTTAAACTTATCTTGTAAGTAGCTAATAAAATGTTGTTTTCGATGCAGTTGTTTATAAATAGTCAGTATCGTTAGTACCTATCAGTGGCACGGGGACGGGCTGCGTCGCGCGCCAGTCAGTTCGCTAGCCCCGGACCGAGCGCGCGTATTTGCTGCCGTCAGTTTATCCAAACATGTTGGTGAAACTCGCTTTTCCGTCTCTAGCGTCCGATTTCCCGGATGTCGACATGTTGAGATGCAAGGAGACAAATTATTTTGCGACGGAATGTGTGTTACCTCGCCGACCTAAGCGCAGCCTGCCGCCGCTTCCCGAAGATAAAGAATGCAGTAACACCGAGTTGAATAAGAGCAGCGCAATAGTGTCAAGGCGAAGGAAATGCAGGAAGCAATGTCTAAAGCTGCCGGCGTTGCCTGAACACGATGAGTGTTGAACGTTTTAAGAGAAAGTGTTGGAATTTGAATTTCGCCGTTTTTGAAGCTGTGGTACATAAAAAACTTGGAATTTGAATTTCGCCGTTTTCGAAGCTGAGAAACATTGAAAAGTGCTGGTATTTGAATTTCGCCGTTATTGGAGCTGTGTGCCGATTCCACGTTTCGTCTTATGGAAAGTTTTTCGCCAGTTTAAGAAGCAATACATTTAAGTGATTAATTAATTTTTATTATAAAGTACGTAGTGATAGCAGGTGTCGGATTTTAAGGTGCAATTTGGATTTAGTTTCCCTTGAGTGTGTGAGTTGAAACTAGTCACATGTTTTGTTGATAAGAACCTTATTCGATTTTATATCATACTGTGAGTCATTTAAATATCAATATTTGATAATACATAATAATTCTAGATTAGTTTATAAGCCGATATAGGTAGGTACTTAGATTTTCTTTGCTCTTCGTTCCTAATTAGCATAAAGTGACCTCAAAAGAGAATGTTCTCAATTTTACTTGTGTAGGTATATACATGTACGGCATTAGAATCCTTCGCCTGTTTTGAACTGATTAGAATGATTTTGATATTAAATAGAGGTGATAAATTAGAACTTCATCGACTTTGGTTTAGTTTTAACGAGCTCCAATTCCAATGTCCGCACGACCGCATATTGAAGTCAGTACAGTATATATAATTTATTAGCGGCTCATACGCATTACGCCCCACTTCTATAATAATGCTTCTAAACGCTGCCGTGTAGCTCCCGTTTCGCATCATCCCCGTTCCTGTTACGCGTCCGCCGACTCCCGCCCAGCTCCATTCCCGTTTTTGTGCTTCTACAGTCACAACCGCCTTTTAGTAGATTTAATTCATAAAATCTTTTGGTTCAAATACATCATTTGTAAAAATATTATATCAGTAATCATTCACATTTCGTGTGCTGACCATTGAAAGCATGGAACTAGAATTGTAACTATTTCAACCCACTAATTCGTCTTTTTTACAAAATCATTTTTAACACACCAGGTGATAAATAAATCTTTTTATCACAAGTAGTTTTTGAGATACCCTAATTAGTAGATAAGTGGTATTTCAGTTTTTAAAAAATTTATTTAGTGTAGAAGATAAAATATTTTAGATCATCAGAAATGTTATTAGATTTATATTTTGATGATTAGGAATACTCCATTTTCTTAGTAACACGCTTTTATTAGGTCGACCTGATTGTAACTATGTAATGAAATCTAACGTAACTAATTTAACCATCTTCCAAGGATCGTAGCGTCATGAAAATTGGCAGCTGTATGTAGTTCTGATGACAATACAATAATATGGTACTATCGAACTGATCTGATGATGGAGCCGGAAGATATGAACTAGAACTTCATGATGGAACATCATATCATAGCTGTGTTTGGATTTGTTAGAAAAGTCTTGTAATGAACTTTGACCACGATTAGGTTTCAAGGTTATTTTAACACTCTTTTAATAGCTTCATACGGGTGTTAGTATGTAACGGAAACTTTGAACATGATTTTGACCCACTTCAAACGGTCAGATTTCATTCAAACTTTGTAAAGTTATCGAGGACCGATGACAATACAATAATTGAATAAGATGAGCGTGTTTTTTTAGTTTTTTAAACTATTATATTTATTTTTAATCTAGAAACTGCCTGCTATTAATTAACTAATAGGTATATAAGATATAATTATGTTATTATAAATTCTTCACGCATAGAAGATGTTGGTAAATAAACTTGTTTGTTTTGTTGATATAAACATAAATAATAACAGGAATGCGTAAACAAAACGATATTGGTTATTTACTAATATTAAGACGTACTTGTTGATGTAGAATTAATAAATTGATTCAAGATACTTATGTTATTATATTTGGATATTTAATATACTTCAAAACTTATTATATAATTTAAAGTTATGAGTATAGGTATGGTATATATATCCAAAGATATAACAGGTATTTATCATTTTTATTAATTTGAAACATCATCATTTATTTATTGCGTTTCATTTTATACATGTAATAATTGCTAAATTAATTAGATTTTTATTCCTCATAAGTATAAATGTATTGTAATGGCATTATACTTCCTATGTAATTAATGCTAGGGTTTTCTAACAACACGACATCACAAATAAATATCTTATAGGTACGTTAAAAAAATTATCATAATGAATAGCTTACATATTGGAAGATATTTCATAACGTCACTAAAAATTTGCTAAAACACCAATTAAGTATGTTGTCTTCATGCTAACTTTACTTTTCTTAAAATTTATAAAAATCTGTGATGATAAAATCTGGGGCCCAATTCTGTTATTCAAGACCGCTCCATAGCCGAATGTGGAGCGTTTCCCGTCGGCCGCCATAGTTTTTTTGATTCAGACACTTTTATGTCATACAATTGAAACATTTAATGAAACGTGACACGTCCTTACCTCGTTACTAAATCAAAAAAAGAAAGCAGCCGACAGGAAATGCTTCGTACAAGGTTCAGTTACGGATCGGTTTTGAATAACTGAATTGCCCGCCTGTGGAGTTAGATGCAACGTTTGAAAATTCGCATGGAGATGTAGGAAAAAGTATCCATATATGCTTAAAAACTAATATATTTCGTTTTCTAGTGTCACTAACAGCTATATAACGCCTGTTTTACTATATTTTAATTGATTTAGATTAATATTCACTAAATTTTATGTTTCATTTAAAAAACTTTTTTATATTTACAATTTTAACTTTAAAAATGTTTATGTTACATTGTAAATAGTGTCTATCTGTGATATCTACTATAAGAAAAGCTAACTTAGGTAAGTAGATTTTACTTTAGATAAGTTTATGTATCTAATTCTTTTTAATAATAAATATATCACTGTATTTTGATTTTTTTATTACCCATATCAGTAATACCTAATATTATTTATAGTTATATTTTTTTAAACCATAACTTAGCGGTGATAGTTTTCACATATCCAACACAAAAAAATCTTAATCTTCAGCTAATGTTTCACAAGTGGATCCCTAAATTAGTTCAGTTATGTATGTTCAGCAGTAGACTTCTTATGGCTGAGATGATGATGATGATAGACTGTTTTAAGTTTAAGATACCTATTATGAGCGTTTCAACGACGCTATACAAACTACTGGGCGGATTTGAACGAAATTCGGTAGGTTTATCACATACTATGTAAAACGATCTGGCATACTTTATAACGCTAAAATTAGGCGTTACAATAGTAGTGAAGTATGTTTGAAAATTAAACTAACTTACCTAGTGAAGTTTTGTAAATACAATTTTTATTTTCAAACAAAACGAGTAACTTTTAAAAATGAATAAATAAAAAGTACTTAAAAAAATTAAACCAACTTCAAAACAATCTAATTAACTGAAAAGGGAGAAATAACACGAAAAAAAACAACAAAACTAGGCGTCTACCTAAGTAGGTTCGCACACCAACTATTTTTTGAGGTCGGTATCAGGCCTTAAAGTATCACCAATTAAGTCCTATACAGACACCGACCTCAAAAATAGTTGATTTACGTACCTACTTAGGTCCAGTTTTGTTTTCTTTTCGTGTTATTACTCCCTTTTCAGTTAATTAGATTGTTTTGAAGTTGGTATAATTTTTTTTAAGTACTTTTTATTTATTAATTTTTAAAAGTATTTACTCGTTTTGTTTGAAAATAAAAATTGTATTTATTACAATAAGAATTGCTATTTTGACTTAATGCAGAGTTGATCTGTGTACGATATATTTACGTACCAATATATTTTTCCGTTACTATGTTAAAAACATAGTAACGGAACAAAGCTGCGGCTAGCGGAAGGTCGCGCTATGAAAACATACGTTCCAACATTTTTCCTTATTGCAGCTATAAAATTTGATAGTGAAACAAAACTGCTATCTAATTTATCTATAACATTTATTGAGCCATTGTTTTTGATCGATGAATCATTAACAAGGCGTCTGGAGTAAAATATGGTTTCACACAAGTATCTATATTAAAAGAACAAATAAAATAAAATGTAATAGTTAAAAGAACACGCTCAATCTTATCAAATTATTGTATTGTCATCGGTCCTCGATAAGTCTACAAAGTTTGAATGAAATCTGACCGTTTGAAGTGGGTTAAAATCATGTTTAAGTTTCCGTTACATACTAACAAACGTATAAAGCTAATAAAAGCGTGTCAAAATGAGTTCAAAAACCAAAACCCGACTACTGAAAAATCACGCCCCAAAAAGTATGAAACAAGAAAATATTCTCATCTGAAATTGTTGAATAGTGAATACTTTGCAGAATACCTAGTGTCATGATTTGAATATTTGTTGTATGTGGTGTGCGGTGTTTTCAGTGTTGCGGAGTAGCAGCACTGCTATTTTCTTAATTTATATACTCTGGAGAACGGTGATCGAACAGAATGAACGCTACCCCGGATGATGGCATGATGTTGTAATCCCGGGGAGGGGATATATCGCGGGCGGACGAGCGCGAGCGGCCCTTCGAAAAAAGGTAGTCGCGGCGTAACTCGGGAGTAAAAAGGCGGTCTTAGCGTCAGACCGCTCAGTGCAGTGAAATAAGTGCAGTGTTATAAGTAATAATAAAGCGTCATAAAGTTCAGACAAGGAGTTTTCTTCATATATCAGAAGTGGGATTCAACCTGCGAGCCGAGCCCGGTAAAATCGTGAGTCACTTGCGAGATTATATTTTACCCTCCGATTATTGAATATTGATGTTAAAAATTTGTCACGCATATCGAATTGGAAAAATGGTTCTTAAAAGTGTTGAAACAGGGTGCTAAAATAATTATAACGGGATATTCTTAATACGGGTAGACAGAATCTGTTAAGATACTGCAATGAGATGTGATCTGGGTTACTCCCAGATTATTTTATTGTAGCACAGCGATTAAAGATTATAATCCGACGATTTTATTATAACCTAATGAAATTTTGATAGTGTGGTTGGGGCTACTCCCCGATAATTTTATCGTAATTTAAACGAAATGAAGTCTGTTGTAAGTAAGTCATTAGTAAATTATTTCGTTAACATCCCGAGAGACAAGTATACGAAAATATGTTTTTCTTGTTTGAGAACCATTTTTACTTTTTGTATTTGATTATGCTGCAGCCATTCAGAGGAACCATAGCGTGGTAATATTTTTTGGTGTGATGGTGAGAGTAGTGTTTTTAATAATACAATGGCTATGGCATATCGGTCTGTGGCCGTGTCAGCGATCAGCAGTGTGATATTTTTCTAGAAGACTAGTAAAGTGCTGCGAGTAAAATATTTTAATTCGGTAACTGGGCTACATCAATACAGCCTCTAAATGTAGTTTTTCTAGAATATTGCTAACAGTAATGCAAATAAAATATTATGGTAAACTTAACAGCTTATTATCTAGCTGTTAAGGTTGGGCTCCACTAAAATTGTGTTCAGATTCAGAACACTTGTTGATAAAAATTTGGTGCAGACCTTTTGCAGTGCGCGAACTTGATCACAATAGTAGATTGCCTGTGTCCACCACCTCAGTTGTGCGTAACTTTAGTATGCGTGCTGTACGGTACATTTGTACACGAACATTTATACCTCGGAAATGTGCTTTACTTTCAGTTTAGTGTGTAAACA
Source organism: Lycia hirtaria (assembly GCA_947563715.1). Classification (NCBI taxonomy): domain Eukaryota; kingdom Metazoa; phylum Arthropoda; class Insecta; order Lepidoptera; family Geometridae; genus Lycia; species Lycia hirtaria. The sequence goes on from OX387376.1 coordinate 25,405,023, forward strand.
TGTGTGCGAGTGCGTCGTCGCGGGTACAACGCGAGACCGAGGATTGCGCGACAAAAGTTCACGGTTTGTCGAATAGAGTGCGCGCACAGTTTGCTGGTGCTGCCCGTAAGAGTTCACCAAGAAATACATTTATGCTGCACTCTGTGCGGTACAGAGCCGCACACTGGTGGAATCCTGTCTTTACAGTTACGGCCATTTAGGGCGAGTTGTACTGTGTTAATTTTTCTGTAAGGTTAATAAAGTACCGCAAGTAAAATATTCTAGTACGACAACTAGTCTACTACAACTAGTAGCACTGTCTTTAGTCGTGTAAGTATGCTATACCATGAAGCGAAATTTTGGTATTGTATCTCCACCTGCAACACTATAACTACTTTGTGACGTAACTATTGTAAGATCTTGAACCACATAAGTGTGTCAAACGAAATTTTATATGAGTAGAGCTACAATATTGATGGATTTACCAGAGTATCACTGCGTAAATATTTAATACAGAAGTCTGTTTATGAAGTTGAATTATACAGAGATAACATAGTTCGATTGACTTAAAATCTTAATTGAATTTCAAAGGCATGTATAACCTCAGAAATAGTACCATTGTGTACCGGTAACTTGTCGCGAATATTTATCCGTTGACGCTTTGTAATCATGGAGGCGGAATTTAAAGCCGCGCTAAGATATCAGAGTATCGACAGTGCTGAAAATTAAAGTGCATTTCTTAGTGTTAACAACTACACTTAGTGTTACTGCGAGTTTGAAATTCAAGGATTTTTAGTGTTTATGAGTTTGTTAGCTGCAGTCATGTAGGTGAACTGCAGGGAAAATGTTCCAAATAGTGCCATGTATGTGTGCCGTAAAGTTGAAGTTCGTAGATTTGATGTTATCGCTGCAACCATGTAGATGAGCTGCAGGGTAATATTCTAAAGAAGTATGGCCATGTAGGTGTGCCGTAAGGAAAGTTCGAAGATTTTATGATGATTTCACCGCAGCCATATAGGCGCGTTGTAAGGTTGAAGTTTGAAGATTTGACGATGTTTGAAGTTTGAAGATTTGACGATATTTGAAGTTTGAAGTTTTGATGATGTTTGAAGTTTGAAGATTTGACGATGTCGAAGTTTGAAGATTTGATGATGTTCTCGTTGCAACCATGTAAGTGAGCTGTAAGATTTAAGTTCAATTATTCAATGATGTTTTAGCTGTAACCATGAAGGTTTGGTTTCAGGATGATAATTTTAACCGGTCACGGAACACTTAGCTTCCAGCCATGAACGTTTTAAACTGCAGCAGGTCAAGGCTATTCAAAGGAAAGTAGAAGCTCCAAACTGTATTTAATCCAAAATAACTTGATTAACTAAATTTTGTATAATATGTATATGGTGTGCAAGAGTGTACACAGATCTTGTATTTTAGTGGATTTGATTAATCCAGTCGATTAATGATCATTTTAATGTGATTATGTTAAGCGTTGAATAGCAGAATCATTGATCGGACTTTCCCAGAACCTGAGCACCTGACTTTTAATGATGATATAACGTTATAATTCCAGTTTTGATGTAGTTTCGAGTTTCATAGAGAAAATTTAAATCATATATGAGAGATCAACCGATCGGACACGCAGCAAGTAACCTTGACGTGCATAGAAACTCAAAGAGTCGAGGGAGGAGTCTTGACAAATGCCACTATGCTTGAAATTTCCGAAACGTACTAATTAGAATCGACTTAGAAGTGACTTACACTTACTTTTGATAAAACGCGTATAGTGCGTTAGAGCGAATAAATTTATGAGTAATCTGTTTGCAATTATAAGATTCTCAATTATTATGGTTATTATTATTAGATTATAGAGAGAATGGAAATTACTCCATCAATAAGATTCATGAATTGATAAATGAGTAAGCCTAAGACATTTACCAAAAAATACTATTCGGTTAAGGATTATTATAAAAATATATATAGTTATCAGCGATCTGTATGTGCCAACGTAATTAGATGTCATGTTTTGAACACCCACGTTATTTTTGCAACTGCAGAGCAGTGTCTACACTTTGTTGAATTGTCCGCTGGACAGTGACGTAAGCAGTGATGAGCGTTGACAATTATCGTAAAATATATATAAACAAATCTGTATGTTAAATGAACCACTCGATAATATTACAAAACTATTAGTCGAGAGTAAACGTACGTAGTAAACGTTTATTTGAGAGAAACCTATTTTATGCCTTGAATGAGTTGATGAAAATAGATCTTGCTGAATTCTCGTTCTAATGGAACAGCGGATCATATTTTCTACTTTCTTCCATAAGTGGATTGGCATATTTTTTATTATTCTATTTTGGCCTTTTGAACATTATTATGAATATTGACATAAGTTTGACGACATCCTTTTATTATTTATTATGTTATTGGATATAAAAATGACATAAATAAATAGAATATATTATATCTAAATTAATAAAAACTACGTTAAATTGTATTTTATAACAGAAAAAGCTTGGAGTACAAACGTAACAAAAAAATACTAATTTGAAAAGGGCTTTTCTAATATAACACTTTTGTTACAAGCCCAAGAAATAATTTGACTTTGAATTTAAGCGATGACCGAAGTTTCTTATCACAAACTAAAGATAATTCAAAGAGATAAAGATAAAGATAAGATAAAGATAATTTATTTGCATACAACACGAGAATTTTATACAACAAGTGCATAAAAGATGTTACACTAAATTTAGTCGCTTAAAATCATGTTGTGCCGATTAGGCGTACAAATGTCAGGTAGACAGCATCATGCACATGCGAAAATTAAAAAAAATAATAATTATTATTATTTGTTATTAGATTAATACACAAACCAAAAATATATAAAATAAGACAAAGCAGAAGCAATAAAAGATACACATAATGTCAAATAAAATTAAAATTAGTCATCAGAGAGAACTGATTGATCAGTTTCATATTTCAAACAAAGTAGCCTCAAAAATAGATTGCACCGGTGGCGGTTTTATTGTAAAAGTACAGTTTATGAGTTCAAAAATTAGTCAAATATAAAAACTGAATATTCATAATTAATTTATTTCTTGCAAAATAGGTATACAAATATGTGGTCTTATGATAGTAATAACATTTGGTCCTCTATTTTTGCTGTCAAAGCGTGCAAGTATTTCTAGGTTCTAGATCAATATCGTTAAATATCGTTCGTGCATGTGAACATTTTGATAAATCTAGTATAATTTTGGTAAGCGTATAACAGAATTGGATCCAGCATACGAAAATTAATCGATAAATAAAAAAATATCTTCATTAAAAATAAGCAATATTTGATAGGACTGGTAACGTTTCCGAAATATGATTTTTAGTTGAAATAAAACGGCAACTATCAAAATCACCACTGGCTTGTACTCAGTGCAAGAGCAGTTATGATATGACTAGTCGACATTATATAGACCTTTAAAAAAAAAACAACAGAAATTAATAAGACAAATATTGAGACTAATTTTATTTATGGAAGTGATTACCTGCTTCTTCTCTTTTGATGCTTTAGTATTAGTTCAGGTGTGCACTAAAAGGAATTAAGTATGCTTCTGTGTATAAACATTCTCTGTCTTTACCTACAGCTAAGTTTATTAAAACCTAGTCAAGTAATTTCTGCTCTACTGTTACATCAGTACTATAAATATTGGATGGGAAAATAAATATGTCCACATTCTCGGTTTGAGTACTGTTAGTATGTAATGTGTACAGTATTTTTTCTAGCTAACGTGTCATCAAAATAGTGATGACGTATTTGACAAACAACCAACAACTCTATCCTCAAAGAGATTCATATACGAAATAGATTATCGTCGACTGGGCAATTGCAAATACTGAAGTTCTTTGCGCAGTTATCAAGAAAAGAGCACTCGACGGAGAGCCTATCGCAGCATATGCATGGCCGTGTAGAAGGCAAGCGAAGTCCTGGACGATCACCAACACGTTGGACCGACCTCATTAGAAAAGCTACGCAGTCCACCGAAGTAGAGTGTACTCGCAATGCAACCGACCGGCAGAAATGGAGAAGCATCGCGAGAAGAGCAGCTGGCCTGGAGAGTGACGGTGACGGCGAGGAGCCACCGCCATTGCAACCACGACCACTCTGACTAGAGTGTACGATTAAGAAGAAGAATTTGGCAAACAACAGATTAAAATCCGACAGATGTCAACTCAGGGCATCTGTGATGTGAAGTGATTCAACTTGATAGTACATCAATTTAATGGTAAACAGCAACAGGTATACGCCAGTCAAATAACGGTTGGTGAAGGACTGACAATGGATCAGCTACCTGTAGTTTATCGTGACTAATTTGTCCCTATGATAATGAAATTTAGTGATTAGAAAATAATAATACTTCTGACATTCTAAACTGACAAAATTTTGCTCATGTGCTTTGCCGATCATCCACAAGCTTGACAGAAATTAATGCGGTTGTAGCGACTTGCAAAAAAAAAAGGGGTTTGGAAAATTATTTCCGTTCTCTTATTCTCTGTATTACTCGGATTTGGGGAGTATACGTTACACAATTTTAAAATGCTATTTGGTAATGGCAGGACAATGACAGAAATACAGTTTAAAATGTTGATTCCTATGAGAGCACTTACAAAATTAACGTACTCGTGTCACCATATTATTACTGGAGCTGGTTTGAGTTGGATCTAAATATTTGAATTTATGTGTAATTATTTTTGGACGAAATTTGCTTTCATTTTATTCAAGCTTTGTCGTTGGTCATTTTAATGTTTGGACGAATAACAAAAAGGAGTATTTATAGAGTTTTTCATAAAAAAAAAAGTCTACAAGTCCAAGTCTACAAGGTTTGAATGCTACTTCAGTGGCCACTTCAACATTGGGACATTTATATAATGATGCTTCCGTTCGCAATCACTAAGCCAGAGGAGGAAGTAATTGAGTAACCGACAGTAAATTAATAATGCGAATTGAATAAGTTTTTATGTACTTTTTTTAATTATATACCAAACCTCTGGAAATACCAGAATATATACTCGATCCGTACAACATATTTGTACAACAATGATTTATCTGCATAGTGTACACACGAATAGGAAGCCTCCGGTTCCCAGACCAGCTAGAATAAACATAAAATAATTGTCATATTTAAAAACGAATCCGAGTGTCATGATTATTTGTATCTACAATAATAACTAGTTACGACAACGTATACTACAAAGTTTAGTGTGCCATAAGTAGTTTTATAAAATTAGCATAATAATTACTGTTTAACTATTTTATTTTGCAGCAAATCTTTAAGGAGTCCAAAGGGTTCGATATGATTAATCAGACTTGCTTTTAGAGAGTTGTTGTGCATCGGGACGTTGCACAAAAGCGGATGGCCGAGTGTCATGATTTGAATATTTGTTGTATGTGGTGTGCGGTGTTTTCAGTGTTGCGGAGTAGCAGCACTGCTATTTTCTTAATTTATATACTCTGGAGAACGGTGATCGAACAGAATGAACGCTACCCCGGATGATGGCATGATGTTGTAATCCCGGGGAGGGGATATATCGCGGGCGGACGAGCGCGAGCGGCCCTTCGAAAAAAGGTAGTCGCGGCGTAACTCGGGAGTAAAAAGGCGGTCTTAGCGTCAGACCGCTCAGTGCAGTGAAATAAGTGCAGTGTTATAAGTAATAATAAAGCGTCATAAAGTTCAGACAAGGAGTTTTCTTCATACTTTATTGTTTTGTTACGGTAGGATAACCGTGTTCGTATCCCACGAACACGGTTATCCTATTCAATTAATCGGTATAACAATTTCAAATTAGAATATATTCTTGTTACTTTCTTACTTTTTAGAGCGTGATTTTTCAGTAGTCGGGTTTTAGTTTTTGAACTAATTTTTATTTAAAGTATTTTGGGGTCTTTGCAGAGCCACATCACATTTTTCGTCAAATTATGATAAGTAGTTTAGAAGTTATAAGAAAACAGATGAACATACATACATACCCACATACCCGTCAAAAACATAACCCTCCTTTTTGCTTCGGCGTAGTCGGGTAAAAAACAAGATATCCGACTGCAGAGCGATTTTCATCTTACGCTTAATATGCTGTTGGATGTACGGTTTTGTGTCAGCAAGGGCGTTGCCAGCCCATGGCCCAGGGGGGGGGGGGGGGGGGGGCAAGTTAATATTATGGAAGATGAGAAAAATATGAATTGTAGGTATAGGTACAATTGCACGGCCTTAGGATTTTTAGGATTTTGGTTGATTTGCAGTTGGCTACATTTTTTTAATCTCTAGGGGGGCAGCTGCCCCCCTTTGCCCCCCCTTGGCGACGTGTCAGTATGCATAAAGTTGCCTATATAAGTTTTTTAAATGAAAGTTCTTTAGAATAGTATTTAAAATCACTTATTTGTTACGAAAAATTTCGTTGGAGGTTATGAAAAGACATTTTTTTAGCGAGATTTGTATAAAATTTTGTTTATAAAAATATTATCCTCTTTAGGCAGTCAGTTAAAAAAGTATCTTTATAAATGTGTTTACTATTCGAGAAGATTAGACCTTCTAGTGGCTCTGGCCGTCGTCCAACTGCGCCTCTCCAAATGGCATTATGTCAATTGCGTTGTCAATAACCTCACACACGCGATAAGATCTGTCTAGAATAGAATACTACAGAGGGGCAAGTTAGTACGAGGACGTATTGCGTAAATAATAGCACACCATCCCCTTTAGACAGGAAGGAAACTTTTCTGTTTCTACAGACGCTTACGCTTTGGAATGTTAGAAAATAATTAAAATATGACGTGCTGTCAAGTGACATTTCGTTAGCTAATCTCAATCCCATACATTTACTGTTATATTTTACTGACGTTCCGAAATTGGAAGCCACTTGTCTAACCATTATATTTGGGTATAAGTTCCTACACAGTTCTAAATAAGATATTTTTTAATCCTCGACCCAAAAAGAGGTTAGTAGGTAAATAGCGTCACAGTAAACTTCCCCATTTTGGGGGAAATACCCCGTGGTCAAAAATCCCCAACGACGATAAAATCTAGATAATTGTAAAGCCTTAATTAAGTGAGTATCGTATTTTAATACCTAATTACCAACTACATCCAAAATTGAAGAAAGACAATTTTTCCAGTTGATACCAAGTTCAGACTAAAGTTTTATAGGGCAAGTGCCTTTATTAACTACAACAAAACAATATACAAACTACACATACACTATTACAAAAAAAGCAAATCGATTACCCCAGACCGATAAAGGTCTAAAGGCAATCCAAATGCTCTCCAAATGATTCGGAATCTATATCTCTGTCTTTGTCATTTCCATAGAGAATGACAGAGACGGGGATATAGATTCCGAATGAGTTCTGTATACTGGGGCAGATCTGTGCTATCATTATCTTCTTTACCGATCTTTGTATGTAACACCTTATGTACGGTGTCGGTTGATCTTATGCCATCGACATAATTGTTTTATGATCATTTACAATGTATTTAATTGTTTGTTGTTATGTAATATATTGTTGCTGCAAGCGTGGCTCACTTTCTGCATTTTACGGAAATACATGAAATATCATCTTTTACACGACACGACTGCCAAAGGAGGGTTACCTTTTATGAGCTTATGTAATGTAGGTTTGTCTAATTCTTTGGCACGCTGTGAACTGAAGAGTTATTAAATTTGTCTCAGTTGTAGAGTATATTTCATTATATATTTCACACATTTATTTAATCATATTATTCTCTTTATTTAACTACAATCTCGGGTCAAGCCCGGCCTTTTGGTGGGCATCAGTGGGGCCGAAAATAACACTGAGAGGCCCTTTTTACATAGGATATACAAAAATACAGAAACTAGGTATATGGATGGCAAATGAAACTATTGTATAATATGGAATTTAACAAATCTGAGCTATTGATATGAAATTGTTATGACTTAGAAAACTAGTTTGTTGGCTGATGCTTCCCCAACAGGGAGTAATAGGATGCGGTGCTTCTGTGTGGGTGGGAGCATCAGAATAATCATAATATTATTTAATAATAATATGTTTACTTATAATAATAATACAACTCATGCAAATATTTCAAATTGCGTTATTTTGTAACTTCCAACGAATTCTTCTGTAACAAATGAAATGAAACGAAATGAAATATTAAATATTCTTTATTTGGAACTGTAACATAACGTTTTAACATCAATAAAGGCACAATGCTACCCGAAGTAGTTTAGAAAAACTGCTAGGGTTACCAGATGAAAAAATCAAAAGTCCGGAGAATAGGCCTGATTTCCATTGAAAAATCCTTAGATTTTTTACAGTTTGAAAATGTTCTCTCAAACGTACTTAACAATTTAAAAAATTCGTAATATTATCGTTTTTATACACTGCGGATCTCGCTCACGCGTTGCACATCGCACTCAAAGCGTGTGGCAGCGGCACCCCCTTCCCACGCACCGCCCCTCCGCCCATTAGTTTGTTAATGTAAACTTTTTATTAAAGAGATCTTTAAAATGTAAGCTGTATTTTATTGGAAATTCTACAAATCCTGAGATTTCATGAGATTTGCAAATCCGGCCGCAATCCTGAGAAGAGTCCAAAAATCCTGAAATCTCAGGACAAATCCTGAGATATGGTAACCCTGGTCGCGGGTAACGACGCCCGCCTCCGAAGTAACATTATATTATAAGTACACAAGAAGACATTCACAAGTACATACATAATTGATTCTTGTAAATATTTTCCAGACAATCAGATTATAGAACAAACATTTCAAAATTATAATTTATAAGAGTTCACAGTTTAAATAATACAGTTACAACGGTTTTGCGCATACTTTCAAACAATAACGTACATGCAACATCATATCAAGTTCATCGATGTAGAAGATATCTATTTTCATTTCAGCCTTGAAAGTTACAAGCTCTTATGAAACAAAGTAGGCCCCATAGTTTCAGGGAGTAAACAGCGAAAATAATCATTACAAAAATAATATACGCCAAGTGCGTGTCGTAGCACACGTATGTGTATTCATTTTTTACTTCAAAATATTAAGCTAATTTATTATAATAATTTTAATATTAATTTAATTGTCAGAGGCCTTTCGGCGGCTTAATAACTCTGACAATAGGGCTGGCCACTCAGTCTATACGAACTTACTCGTACTCACTTACTTAAAAGTAAATTATATAGTTAATAATTATTATTCTATTATGTTTATCGTAAAATGTGTACAGGATTCTGAGTTGTTTACCAAAGGGAAGATTCATTCACCGCGATTATCTTACATTCTTGAACTTAATGCTGTATTACTGATTTATTGTACCTACATTGGTATTATTAAAAGGTATATAAAGAGAATAAAATACAAACTAAGGTCAGGGTATAGGACAGACGATTAACAAGTTAAAGTGGCAGAGGGCAGGGCACATAGCACATAGAACTGATGGCCGATGGAGCCGAAAGAAAAGTTCTCAAGGGCAAGCATAGGCAAGCATAGCGTAGGACGACAAGCCACAAGGATGGATGACCTCATCTCATACAAGTGGTAAGAAGACGCTGGAAGCAAGCCTTTTTACCCGACTGCGTAAGAAGGAGGGTTATGTTTTTCGAGTGTATGTATGTATATTTCTTTGACACGCCCTAGAGCCTAAACGGCTTGACCGATTTTGATGTGAGTGGTGTCAATAGATTTGTCTTAGTTGTGAGAGTGACACAGGGTACATCAAACAAAAAAAAATCATAAGTTAGGCTGCAAAAACCTCTTTTCTGCAGTCAGGTATTTTGTTTTTCTTTTAACATTGATACTTGTTCTAGAATACGCCATCAGAGAAACTAGTGTTCTCTGTCCTGAGGACATGGAGGCCTCCGAAAAAAAATCCGTGATCCGGAAAATCCGTGGCGAGATTTATGTTAGATCTGGGATTGGGTGAGGAGCTGTAACCTATAGGATTACAATAGATCCGCAAGGGTCGCAGGGACGGGGAGGCATATGGTCCTATGCTACATCGAATAGAATAGAAACTATCTTTTTGAAATCCATGGGGGAGGTCCATGTCAAGCCGTGGACATCTTATGTCTGAAATTATGATGATGATGCGGGTAGATAATAATACTTGTTAATTTTACGTTTAAAATGGCCTGCCAAACGGAGCTGCCAAACCCTACTTGCGTAACCAAAGGGCCGGACTTGACCCGAGATTTAATTTGAATGAAGTGAAACAATAACTATGATGATTATCACTCAATAAAAACTGTCACATAAAATCAACGTGTTTACAGAGAACGTATTCATTTTAACGGACTTGCGTGTAACGAAATGCGCCCACGCTACGCCACAGTTTACTGAGTAGTGAGTTGTTCTCGGAACCCGTGTACGTCATACCGTGAAATGGAACGTTTTTTCCCGGATCAAGGACGGAGATTGTAATGGTTTCTTTTGAAATAATTTTCAACCGACTGCCCTAGATGAGGGGTATTGTTTTTTGTGGTGTATGTATGTATGTGTCTTTACAGAGTTATTGATACCCAGTAGTAACCTAATAAAAGGTCATTGTTCTTATCATTATGATTAATCAATAGCTATTATTTAGTTTCAACTACCCCGATGTCTGCAATCAAATCAGTTCTTGCAATATAAATTGGAAATTAACTCACATCACACATTTGTAATTTTTTTTTTAATTTAGTGTTAGACTTGTGCTTGACCACCAATTCAGCGACGGCGACGTGGGGATGGTCCGCGATGGAGTGCGCTTACGTAGAAACCGATTCAATCGCGATGGCTATAGACTATATATAAAGGTATTACGAGATATTTGATAAAGTTTTTCATGTAGAAAGTAGGAAGGAAGAAGGTTTGCGATTGACCGCCTTGTTAAACGCTTATTTAAAAAAAAAAACTACCAATATTTCAGATATCGTCTTTTGGCGTTATAAATCCAACTAACAGACCATAAATATATATTTCCTTTTTACGCAGTCAAGTATTTTCAAAAATCTACCCTTGTCTACTAGCTCGCTATGTATCTATCATAAGTTATTTACAACAAAATCAGCCATCTATTTTCCATAGCTTAGTTTGGGCAAGATGGTGTTGTGTAAATGTCCACCAATATTTATCTATTTACTATTCATAACTAACCAAACTTTGCATACTCTCGTATATATAGTATTTGGGTTTCAGACTTCAATATCTAGGCATCAAGTACATAGACTAGAGGGCGTCTAGAGTGAGGTCAGTGTATCCCAGACAGACTCCGAGGCGGTGACCTTCGTTCGAGGTCATTACTCGCTGGAACAATCGAGATAATATGAAATAAGACGAACATTTCACTTATAGAGGGAACAGGTGAACGTATTATAAATTGTTTTGATTCGATTGTCTTGACAGATGTTTGACAATTGACGATAGCAGAGGTGGAGTCACGTGTGTTGACATATCTCTGCATGGGGAATGAATGTCATTGGTTGTATTTACGTGGGGAAAACAAAAACTTTGCAATCTCATCGATCAAAAACGTATATAATATAGCCTGGACGGACAGACAGCGAAGTCTCAGTAATAGGGTCCCGTTTTACCTTTTGGGTACGGAACCCTAAAAATTAAGTTTTTTGGTCGAAGGGATTTTTGTATTTGGTATTTCCCCAAAAAGAAGGAAGTTTGCTGTGGCATACTTTAGACACCGATTCATGATATTTGCTAGAAACGTATGGTACTTATTCAATTCTTAATTGAAATTTAAAATATGAGCAAAATAGCAAAATCGGTCAAGATTTGTCTTGACGGTTGGAGTTTTCTCCAGCCACGTGCTCCTACTAAATACTCGTACTGACAGGAACACCGGGACACATTGATGTAAACATTTTAAAAATATGTATATTCATGCAAGTGAATTTGCGTGATGATAAGCAGACTTCCGCATAATGCTGAACAGATCTTTCTGCAACAGAAAAACGGTTGTAAAGTTATTTTGTCTCGTGTTTTCTTGAATCCATCACTACGTTCAAGATCCCACACTAGAAATCTAGCTTCGCTTGCTCTGGATCCGGCAATCGACGGTAAAATTAAAAATCCCAGTCTAGTACAACAAATAACTATTATTTTTGTTCTTGTCTGTTCTTCTCTTTTCGGGAGAAGTTGACTTAAGAAAGTGTGTGTGTCCCGCTGTGTCTAGCGGACTCAGTATGATATGTAGGTCAAAATATGAATCAGCGTCATTCGTCTTCCTATACTTCAAACTGTCATTGTGGGAAATACCGTTTTTTTCTCATCAGTGCAAATACCACTTATCGGAAAGATATGTATGTATGTAGGTAAGTACGTAGAATGATGATAATGAAACGTGACCTTGATAAGAATTATGCTACTGTTTTTACAGATGTAATTTATAGGCGTGTACATAATGTTTGAATAAGTGATTACAGAAACAAGTACTTAAATTAAAAGAAAAACGAAATACCCGACTGCATAATAGCGATAATCGTATATAGTCATAATTACGTTTGCGATACGTTTAATTGGTATGATGTTTTAGACTAACGCTGTATGGAAATGTAAAATGTACTTTCATTTACATATAGCGATTTCTTTAGTATCATTATCATCATCATCTCAGCCACGAGAAGTCAACTGCTGGACATAGACCTTCCCCAGAGTCCCCCATATGGATTTCCAAAGAGATCTGGGAAACGGCTTGCATCCAGAGTCAGCCTGTGACTTGAGGTCTTCTGTACACCTTGTTCTTTCTAAGCTGAGTTTGTCGGGTGCGTGCTCTTCACTCGATAATTTTTAGGTCCCATAATCTGCCATCAGTTCTACGTGTTATGTGTACTGCCTACTCATACTGCCATTTCGACTTGCTCTTTTATCACTCTCTAATAAGTATTTCACGGGTTACGATTCGATAACTATAATAAACAATTTATGATAACTTGTTATATTGTTACATATATGTATATGGTGAAGTATCAGGAGAATTCAATAATTATCTGTATCTGGTAAAGCAATATATTTTACAGTACCAGGGGGTCAGACTAAGTCAGAAAGAAGTAGATGGTATGTTTTGTTTTCTTTTTCTTCTAGCCCAGTAAGGAATAAAGTGTCAAATATGGTCTATTAATTCACCCCCCCCCCCCCTTGATACCTTGGTACTGACTCCAATAGCCTAAGTATTAATAGGCTATTGGAGTCAGTACAGATACTATAAGTAGTACTAGTTCCTACATTCTTTAGGTAAATTTTCAAATTCAAAATTCAAAATATTTTATTTAAAGATTTCTTGGTCCAAAGTGTTAGTAACAAAATATAAGGGCTTAAAAGCTACGGTTAGTACTTATCCTAATTACATTTACAAAAAATATTCAAAATTTCAGCGAGTCACTCAATGCGTCATGTACTTGCGAGGCATTTCGGGCGGAAACATTGTGCGCATGAAATGCTTCAGTACAGGCGCATTGAGGTCTTCTGACACAACTTTCAGGATGGTATTGCTGCTTCCCCGCACTCGCCTAATCAGTGAGGCCACTTTTTTTCTAATGAAAGCCGTCAGTGTGGTTTTGTGCAAACATTGCGGAGGCACTGCAGAAGCGGGGAAGCCTCAACATCATCTTGAAAACATTATTATACTGTATGCGTAGGGTGCTCAGCGACTTTTGAGTACAGCGAGCCCACAGACCACCCGTGTACAGACCTCGACAAAACGCTTTGAATAGGGTTATTTTAACCTGGTCCGTACATCGAGCAAATCTACGGGCCAGCATATTCCCGCGAACCGCCAAAGCCCTACGCTCCCTTTCAACATCGGCGTCATCTTTTAGGTCGTCGGCAAGAATATGTCCCAGATACTTAAACTGAAATACCCGGTTCAGTTTTGTACCATTCAGGGTTATATCTGGTGTGACATGCAGACTCTTTCCGGCGACCCCAAAGATCATATATTCGCTTTTTTTGACGTTATATAACAGTCCGTGTGAGGCGGCATAGCTCTCACAGACTCTCAACATTTTCTTAATAAATTTTGAAATTATATTTTTTATTGACCACTCCTTCAGGTGACGTATTTGTCTGAATATAGATTACAGTCTTAACGAAAACACAGATAGCTTACGGACATTTTCTAGAAAAAAAATGACTCATGCAATGTGGATTTGCAAAGTCTTGCTATCAGTTATCGGTTTCCGATATATTTGCGAAAGAATTTCCTTTAACAAGTGTTTGTTTGCTGTTTTACTTTTATATTTTGTGAAATTCGTTACGAACTAAATTTTCGCTTAATAAATTTATTTATTTTTTATACAAGATAGATCTATGATTGACCAACTCGCCTGATGTTAGCGACGGTGTGGCCGAGGATGGAACTCGTCGATCTAGAAGATATCTATTCACTCCAGCCTTGAAAAGTCCAAGATTGTAGGTCTCAGGAAACAGAGATGACAAACAGAGATGATCCGCAACAGGAATGTAGATCGATATCGCTGAGTACGGTTTTTTGGCATTTCAACGAGAAATGGGTGGTAATTCGCCGACTTTCTGCTAGTCCTGTAGTGAAATGGGGAAATAAATATTGGTACACATTTTCATACAACACCATCTAAGCTAACTTATACATGGTGCCGATCTGAACTTAATGTCTTGTGAATGTTGTGCTGAATGTCTTTGACTATCAGCAATAATGGCAAGATGGGCTTTCGACATAATTAATGATTTTAGGTTTTGTCATTTTTTTTGTTTCGTGCCTGCTTCTCTTCTGTACTTTATTGGTTATTTGATGACGGACAATTGTTTTTCTTTGTATCTTTCTATTCTTTCTTCCAGGTCTCTTCCATTATGCTTTCTCAACGATGATTAGGTTTTGGATCAAAAAGCATAAGGGCTTTGTGGCCAAACAACCCAAATATTCTTCGAAGACGTGTGCAGTGACTTGGTTATTTGTTATGTTTGGGATCACGGAGCATTGGTTGGTTGATTGGTTCTACGTACAGTCGTACAGTCTATGGGATGCGTTACATTTTCCAGCACCATATTTTAAGGCAATATATGCGGTGTACGTTTCTGAAAGTGGAGAAAACAGGAGTTAGAGACGAGGTATTATTTTTGTCTGTATTATTATTATATTATATTCAAAGGGAAAAGGTTACTCTAAAACATGTAGTCTGAGTCCACATGTATCCTGGTTGACAAGTGGCACAAGTTCGGAATAACATTCATTTCTAGTTGAACAGCCAAAAATCCGTATTCAGCGATATCGATCCACATTCCTGTTGCGTACTGCAGAAGAATGGAATTCGTTGCCGCCATCTCTGTTTCCTGAGACCTACAATCTTGGAATTTTCAAGGCTAGAGTGAATCTCATAGATCGACCATCTCATAGATAGATCGATGGGTGTAGAGTGATCTTATAGATCGACGAGCTCCATCCTCGGCCACACCGTCGCTTACCATCAGGCGAGTTGGTGGTCAATCGTAGATCTATAATATATATAAAAAAAACATATTGGGCTCCACAATTAATTTCCAAGCAGATTTAAAATTGTTATTACAGTTCTTATGCATATAGCTAATTGTTTGATAAAATTCAAAAACATTGCACAAAATGCACCAATATTTATTTATTAGATATATTTATTCGTTAACAGCCATTTCTATATTCAGACTTGGACGAAACGTATGACTAATGAAATATTTGGAATTTGAAAATCTATCGCTGACTCGTCTTTATCAGATTAGGAATGAACGATAGAGCTCTATATAGAAGTCTTGTGGAACACTTGTTGTTAGTATCATTCAGACGATAAATATTGAAAGACATTCACATTTTGAGCAAATTTCTCGAGTTTTAGGGAAACTTTATTAGAGTTGCCTTTGTTAAGATATCAATAACTGAAATGGATTCCGAAGATATCAAGAATACTGAAGTGAACAGCTCGAAAGTGGAAGAAGAAAAAGATAACAGTGATAATGCAGAAGAAACACAAAAAGAAGCGCAAGATGATGAACAAGAAGAAGCGCAAGAAGAAACACAAGAAGAAGCACAAGAAGAAGCACAAGTAGAAGCAAAAGTAGAAGCACAAGAAGAAGCACAGGAAGAAGTGCAAGGAGATGAACAAGAAGAGGCGGAAGAAGAAACACAAGAAGAAGAAGTACAAGACGAAGCACAAGAAAATGAACAAGAAGAATCGCAAGAAGAAACAAATGAAAAGTCACAAGATGATGTTCAAGAAGAAGCGCAAGAAGATGTAGAAGAAGAGATACAAAAAGAAACGGAAGAAGAAACCCAAGATGATATACAAGAAGAAGCGCAAGAAGAATCTCAAGAGGAGATACAAGAAAAAACACAGGATGAAGACCAAGAAAATTCACAAGAAGAGATAGAAGAAGAAGCGCTAGAAGAACCACAAGCAGACAAACAAGAAGATACTCAAGAAGAGACACATGAAGAGACAGAAGAAGAAGTGCAAGAAGAACCACAAGAAGAAGTGCAAGGAGAAGATCAAGAAAATAAACAAAATGAAGTAGAAGAAGATATACAAGATGAAGCACAAGAGGAAGCGCAAGAGGAGATACAAGAAGATATAAGTGAAGAAGTGCAAGAAACACAAGAAGAAGCCGGAGAAGAAGGACCCGAACTTGGTGCAGAAGCTGAATCCAATGATACCGAAGAAACAGTTAATGAAATAAATGATGGAACTACTGAAAATGAAGACGGTAATGTAGATAGTGACGATGTGGACGAGAAATCTACAACAAACAATGATGAAAATATAGAAAAAGATGACGATGTCCAGGAATCTCAAAACAAAGATGATAACAGTACATAACGATATTTGACTTCGAAAATAAATTAGATATTCGAATTAATGTTTATACATAACATCAACATTTATTTATTTATTTCAGTCTTGAAAGTTGTAGTACCTACCTAAGAAAAGAGTAAAAGTGTGCGTGATAGTGTGCCTGTGAAACTCGTTAGGTTAAAACTAATAATTTAATCTAATTGATGTATTGTTTTTTTTTTAGAATAAATTGGAGAAAATATACACTCATAATGTAAGACATTAAATGTATTAATTCGTGTAAGCGGAAAGAGTATAAACCACACTTAGAATGAATATTATCTACTAAAATATCCGACTGCATTATAGTGATTTTCGTAGTGTAACTTGCGCTTGCGTTTGTGCTTGGTATGATGTTGAATGTACGTTTCAGCGAGATGTATGAGCAAAGCCGCAGTAAAATGTATTTAAATTACCATTTTTGGGGTAATTCTCGTTTAGTCAAATCTTTGTTACGAAAAAGTGCATTTCTGAATTTTTTCAACAGTTGTGTTATTTTTATTTAAAAAATACATTAACTTTTCTATTCTACTTCTATATTTACGAATACGAAACGTGGGTTTGAACACCCAAAACCCCACCTCTGCCTACGGCCTTGTGTGTGGCCCGCATCGACTAGGCCCCCGTGGGCCCCTAGTCGGTGCGGGGCCCCTAGGCAGTTGCCTAATCCCCCTAATGGATAATCCGGCCCTGGTTGTGTCTTATAGTTATACATGTCTATCTTATTGTTTGATAGAAACTGCAGTAAGTTATATGAATTCGAAATTGAAATAGAGAATTGTGAACAACGCATTGGTCTATGCAGCCGGCCATGTGATTGCTAGTCAAAGTCAAAGACAAAATCTACAGAGTTTAGGTTTTACCTAGGTAATACCAATTATGTACATAAATATATACTTATGAGTATACGAGTATAATGGCACCTCTTACATTAAAACTGGTTAAGCTGTTTAGGGTACAAAAGTTTTAGGGTACAAAACAAGTTTGTATGTTCTATATTAGAACATACAAACTTGTACACTGGAAAAAACTTTACCCTTTTTGCAGTCGGGTAAAAACAATAACTAACTTTATAAACTTCGGTCGCGTCGTCGAAGCCGGACCAAAGTTATATCGAGCAAATATTGAGTTTCATTACTAAAGTTTCGCTTCCCTAATTTCAATTTTTGAACACGCGATTTCCTGCTACAATTTCTTTAAGTTAATTTTAAAGTAAAATGGCATACCTAGACTATACGATGGTATGATATTGACATTTTTACCTCACAAGTTTCGAAAGCCTGCTTTCCACCGCAGAAAATTTCGTGGAAAACCTGTTTTCGTTCTCGATCCAGAGGAAGGAGGATAATTTTAGAATTCGAATCTAACGGAGTTATTCAGTTCTAAAACTTCCCATTAGCAATATGCGGATTAGCTAGGTGACGAAGAGACCATGCACCAGCAATCGCAGCGAAGGAAGACCAAACACAAGATGTACAGAAGACCTCATACAAGTGGCAGGAAAAGACTGATGCAAGCCGCTTTCAACAGCTCGTTTTGGAGATCCATGAGAAGGTCTCATGTCCAGCAGTGCTCGTGCTGAGATGACGTCATCGTATAGTACAATACTCTTTGACGTCATCAGACGAAATAAATTGAACGTCATACACGTGCCTCAAACTGATAACACGAAATTATGTAAACTTTGCTACGACAATAAAACAAATCAACTATTACCTACCATTACTTAGATAATGTACTGGGACCACACGCGCGCATGCCAAACGCATACATAAACGTAAAATCGTAGAATTCACGATTACCAACACTAATTAAAAACACATTTTGCTTATCCACGTGTAAAATATACCTATAAACATTTTATATAGCAATCATTATGGGCAATTGCTACCTACGTCATGGATATATTTAAACAGCAGTTTTCTTTTCGTTATTTTTAACAATTGTGGTATAATCTGACATTAATAGTAATCAGCGTATCAGGAACCGACATTTACTTTATTGGACTCCGCATATTAATAAAACTCTCGCCTAATAAATTATTATGGGACAACACCGGAAATTTCATTTAAAAAGAATTAATACAAAAAAATCAAATTTCAGTTTTTTTTGTCATTATAGTTAGTATTATTTAAGTGATTAGAAAAGATTGCCGACGTCGGCAAGGTGACATTTCCGAAGTTCAATAGCACTAATGCCTTGTATGTATTTTCAGGCCAAATCAAGACATATCCTTAGAATTATTTAGTAGGGATTCTTTATCATAAGAACCCTCCATCCAAAACTTAAGGTTACTACCATTTCTGATAGAACCTGTGTATCTGTGTTCTCAGAGTGTATCTGAGATTATTTGTCTGTCTGTGTACGGTTTTGCGAAACTTACACTCATATCCGTAATAAAGCGAGCGTGTCGCTTGCGTGTTTTAACGGCGTATACCTACCGCCATCTAGCGTAAATGACACAAGTGTACGGGCATAGTAATAAACTGGTGTTTCCGGATTCTTCATGACATCACCTACAGATGGCTCTCAATCTTTAAGGCTGGGGGTTCTTGAATTGCAGTGTATCTCTGAATTTATTTATTTGTTACTTAAAAAAAAAAAAACTAAACTAAACCTAAAGAATTAAAAGTGAAAGTTCTCTGTTTAGTTTTTGTTCCTTTTTCAGTTTTTATAGCCCTAAGCATAGCCACAAACTACTCGATTCTATGACACAGTATAATATATACTTGTGTCATGTCTAGTGTAAATGTAACACAACTTTTAACGCAAGCGTATGAAGACCAGCCACAAGTTGGAAAGAAGGTCTCATGCATGTAGCAGGAAGACGCTGGATGCAAGCCTCGGGACTTCTTGTAGCTGAGAAGGAAAGAGACAAAATTTGGAACAATCTAAGATTATTTATTGTATTTATTTTTTATAATTATCACGTCAATTTAACTATCACTAAAGCGCGTTGTTGTGCGTTGCTTATATATTTCGAGAAGTTGCTTGAATTAATAAAACTAGGTTAAGAGAATTGTTGTCACGCAATCTGGCATACAAATAGTAGAAAACTGTTTTCTACCCCTAAAAATTAACCTTTTTTTTTATCTGATTAAAATAGTAAATACCTATGCTTCTACGGTCTGTTTTTTCAAATTTCGTTGTTTACGAAGTTAAAAAATTAAAACGGGTAAATTTTGAAAAAAGTAGTACAAAAGCCTTTAGTGGTTCCAACCATGTAAAAAATAGCCAAGTGCGTGTCGTGCCACGCGCAATGTAGGGTTCCATAGTTACATATCATAATTTATGTAACCTTAAAATAACCTATTTTGTTTGATACTACGAAGATATGAGTTAACCGTAAATTTTAAATGAAATATTCATTTTTGACTTGTGTATGTAAATATTTTAAGTTGATCGACTATTATAACTCGACAACTTCTAAAGCCTACTTAGCCGTGATAGTTTCCCTTTAAATTTCATCATTATTCTACTAGCATATTTTTTTTCATATCTCCAAAGTTAAGGTCGAGATTAAAGCGCGCAGTTATCTCTCTCGCGCATCACAACATTTTAACATTTTTAACCATATAAAATCATTGAGTAGGGTTATTAGAAAAGTTAGGGCTAAATTTGTTTAATAAGAGAGGAGAAATATAAAAAAAAAAGTTTTAATCAGTTAACATAATTATAGACTAGCGACGGAATTAGAAAAAAACATACATTTTCATATTCCTCAGCCAATTTAAATGATATCGAAGAAAAACTTATTTTTAAATATTTCTCCTGTCTAAATAAACAAATTTAGCTCTCACTTTTCTAATATCACTATTCAATGATTTTATATGTTTAAAAAGGTTGTGATGCGCGAGAAAGATAGCTGCGCGCGTTGAGCGAATCCTTAACCGTTTAGCCGGTAGAGCCCCCTCTACCTAATTTTTGATAGAGTCACGTGTCCCCTCCGGACACGTGACTAGCAAAAATTATTATCACTTCAAAGCTTAATATTTCGCAAACGGATACCTAAATTGAAAAATAGTTTTCGCACACCCCCAATGTTTTACGTAATAATTCATCCCCACTACGTGTAGTGGAGGTACTTACCCCAAAAAAATATTTTTTCTTCAAATTTTTTAAATTTTTCTACAACTTCAAAAAAAAAAACAGAAATTATTTGATAATTCATCCTCACTACGTGTAGTGGAAATACCCCAAAAAACTTTTTTTTTGAAAATTTTTCAACGTTTTTTTTTTTTTTTTTTACTCATATGTAAATATGACGGTACTTGCGCCAATTAACCGATAACGTATTGAGATGGAATTTATTTTCCTTATTTCATTCTTTGTAAAGTCCATGTGGCAGGTCTACGTCCAGCAGTGGACTTCTTTTGGCTGAAATGATGATCATATTACGTCTGAAATAATGTTTAGTATTCATTTAAATAAATACTAAATCTTTACTACGCAGCTACTAACTGTTATATAAAATAAACAACATAGCAAGGCTACAAAAGTTTATTTTAAACATCTTTAATGATCACTAAACTTCTTAAATAAAATTCTATCGCTCGTTAACCGTAACAACTGAATAGTTTTGAATGTGAATTTAATGATAATACAAGTATCTACATTAAAAGAAAAACAAAATGCCCAACTGCACAAAAGCAGTTTTTGCAGTCTAACTTATGATTTCGTTACAATCGATACGCTGTTGAGTGTAATGTACGTTTTTAGGGTTCCGTACCCAAATGGTAAAAACGGGATCCTGTTAATGAGACTCCGCTGTCCGTCCGTCCGTCCGTCTGTCACCAGGCTGTATCTCATGAAGCGTGATAGTTAGACAGTTGAAATTTTCACAGATAATGTATTTCTGTTGCCGTTATTACAACAAATACAAAAAAATATAATATAATAAATATTTAAGGGGGCTCCCATACAACAAACGTGATTTTTTGCCGTTTTTATAGATAATGGTACGGACCCTTCGTCCGTGAGACCGACTCGCACTTGGCCGGTTTTATTTTAACCAATTTCTGTGTTTATTAATAACTATGAAGAGAAAATTCCCGAGGTGGTCTCTCTAATTATTTTCACAACTTTGCTTTATTATCTTTTGAATAATCTCTATAAATGTGAATATTTAAATTTAATCCAGTGAATCATAGAATCGCAGAGTGCCACTGGCACGTTTTTCTTTACAAAAGTGACAAGTGAGGATTATCGTGTTAACATCTGTACATTTTCTAATCATCGAAGACGAAGCATTAGACAATCGGTGACAAATTTTATTTTTGACATACGGAAAAGCGAGCGCGGATGTCAGTCGATATTTACCCGACTGCGAAATGATGATGATGATGCGTAAAATCGCTCTAAATTGCACGTAAGACTCGTTAGCTCAATAGGTTAGAGTACCGACATAAATTTCAATTTGTCAATCGAAGGGCGGAGGTTCAAATCGTTCACGAGTCACGTCTGTTTGCTATTTATTATTTTAGTTTTCACTTCTGCCGGCACTCCGAAATATGAAATACCCGACTGCAGAAAAGCGGTTTTTGCAGTTTAATGAGATGAGATTTTATCTAACAACAAATTCATCTCACACTATTCTTATGTTCCTACTCAATGATTTTATACTTGTTTATTAAGAAAAAGTTCGATGAAGGTTATGAAAAACGCATTTTTTTATTTTTGCGAGAAATGTATTATTATTATTACAAAATAATATAGCCAATGACACTATGGAAGTGAAGACGAATCTAACGACACCTCGCACATCAAAATCGGTTAAGCCATGTAGGCTGTAGGCAACGACCATATAGAAACATAATACAAGCATACATACACTCGAAAAACATAACCCTCCTTCTTACGCAGTCGGGTAAAAATCTGATGCGCGAGAGAGATAGCTGAGAGCTTTCAGCGAATTGTTAAAACAGTATTAAATAATATTGTCGGAAATTGTAGATTTAGTTTGAAAGAGACATACACATGTAGTCGTGTATTGAGTAGATTAAATTAATATTTGGATAGTTTTCTTTTATTTAGATCTTTACAGACGTAATAGGCCCGGCGAGTACCACGCGTGGGCGTGAGCGGAACGGAAACGGATGTGGGTTTTTGATAAAATATTTATTTTCTTCGTGATAGGTTGCTGGAGATTATTATCTTGATTCATGAAAATTCTTTGAATTGATAACCGATTACACGCATTTGCGATTCCGCGTGTAATATTTAAAATGCTATGCTGTAAACATTAAAGAGTTTTATCTATTCAGTACATTATTAGGCACGAACGAAAAATCAGACCTTATTAAACTAAGTAAGTTTTTTACTTTTAGACCTTATTAAAAATAGAATATTTGCCATAATTTTTCGGCTTAGCCGGGCACACTGCAAGCGCATGTGTCTAAAGTTATTGCAAGTCATGAGTGCGTGCGGGCTTACTTACGCGCGCGCGTGAGTGTGTATACATATCTAACCCCGGGTACACTCGCGTTGCTCATCGCGTCGCAATCGCATGTCTATGTCTGTCTATGTCTATAACTCTGCGCGGCAGCGCGGTTTTCGACATTGCATTTATGTACCTTTGTTTTTATGAAAAATAAAACAAGGTACCTAGGGTTAGGAGTTTTACGATTGAACTACAGTGTAGGTACCCTGGATACGTGTTGTACCCAGGGTACAACAAACCTACGCTGTCTTTCCGCACGGTAAAGCATAGCGAATTGAATGATGTACGTAGATAGGTTATCCCCGGGTCTGCGTGGCAAGTCTCAAGTAGGTAAGGTATCGTCCGCGCCATTGTCGTCGAACCGCGCGTTCGAGCAGCTCGCGTATCTCAAGCGTTTCTTTAAGCAGTCTTATTTCAATATTACTTTGACTTTTGTCTTGCTCATACTACAGTTAAGAGAGCAAGACAAAGGTCAAAGTAATATTGAAATACGATTGTGGTAACCCCCCATATTTCTCTCGACGTGTACTTACATATAATCTCATTGTCCACGCTTGCATTTTCCATCGTCTCGCACACCGTCTGCGCCCGCGTGGACCAATGTGAGAATCCTTAGCTCAATGTCCATTCTACACGAATATTATGTAGATGTAAAGGTTCGTCGATGCGTCCCACCAACACACACTCACGACGCAATAAACATGTACAGTGTGCATTGTACATTAACTCGACATAAAACATTTACAGGTAAAATCTCACGCCTCTCGTGAATTGCAATAACTATTCCATTTTCAACTTTGGAAGTAAATATTATTGTAAACTCAATACATCGTTGTTCAACAGTTGTTTAAATATTTGGTACAACTTGCGTAGGTATTACGTAGTTCTGGTATCATAGACTAAATAAAATATAATTAACTAATGATAGCTAATCCGAATGAACAGAAAGCACGTTTTATTGGATCAAGTGATTTGTGGCAACACCTACAGGTGTTTTTTAAATATTACGATGTGCACATCGTAATATTTAACAAGATATAGATTGAAATATTAAAATTTCACTTCATTGCTACGCTCTACATCTTTTCTAAAAATATAATTAAATTTACGTAATTTTATTAAAAAAAAAAAAAAATATTACAATGGAATACTCTCATGAGATCATAATTTAACATGTCCATTGAGCTTTTTTTACGATTAAATATGTGAAATACAAACAATAAATCTATTAAAAGTTGCATAATACCAATTAACTCATAACCCTGAAAAGGAAACCATTGGAAATCATACCTTACCCAAGGAAAAGGAAAGCGGATTGCTTCCTCAATATTTTCTCATTTCCCTTGGTCTCGCATGACCTCCCTCTATTTTCAGCCTGTAATCAACTAAAAACGTTTACGCAACAGAAACCGATCGTTTTATTTTAATGTTAGTCATAATCAGAGACCACCCGTGAGTTTAGGGTTGCTTTCATACTGTGTAGGCTTTTCTAGTAGATATAATTTGGCTGATGTAGACATGATCCCACTTTTGCGCTATAAGGGATCGGGGCAAAGGTTTCATCCTTACTTTATAAACTTTAAAATAGCCCTAAGCCCGCACAAAGACTTATTATTTACCATTAAGGGAGTATTTTTATCCGACTGCGTAAGGAGGAGAGTTATGTTTTTGAGAGTATGAATAATAATAGGTAATACAACTCTCGTAAAAATAAAAATGCGCTTTTTCATAGCTTCCAACTTATTTGTAACAAATAATTTTAATAGATTTGTTTTAAAGAATGTGCATTTTCATATATCCTTTTACACTGATTTTACGCGTACTTCTTATAAAAAAGCGTGCACTCAACGGATATGAAGAGATCCGTAGACGTATGAAAGTTGTCGACATAGCACAGCGGATTGGCAAGTTAAAGTGGGAGTGAGCAGGGCACATAACACATAGAAAGGCCGACGGGGCCGTAAAGTTCTCGAGCGGAGACCACGCACCAGCAAGTGTAGCGCAGGAAGACCAGCCAGGAGATTAGATGTTAGTGCACGAGATAGACAAATGATATCATACAAGTAGCAAGAAAACGCTGGATGCAAGCCGCTTTCATTCGGTCTTTTTGGAAATCCATTGGGGAGGCCTATGTTCAGCTGTGGACTTCTTATGGCTGAGATGATGATGATGATTTTATTTTCATATGATTTATCTACACCTGAAAATATTAATAGTCACATAATTAATCTTAAAATAAAAAAGCTTTTTGCCTTAAAAGAGAGGTTCCGATGAAGCAGTATGCCTGAAATGCGAAATTGACTGAGAAGCAGTTTGCCTAAAGTGAATCCTTATTGAATACGACGTATGGTCGCATACATTTTAAGGGAATTTAATTAAACGCTATAACACAAGCCTTTTCCGCAAAACAATATCAACTCAGATCCCAAATAAGATTCCAGATCTTATTACGGACAAGGCAGCCCTACAAATACGAGTAAGTAAGTAAGTATATTCTATTCTCAGAGTTTTTTTTTTTTTTTTTTTTTTTTTATTAACAAATTTATTCTCCACAGACTCCAGGGTCCGTGCCTTTTATGAACTAATATATGCATTTATAACTACTTACATTTTTTTTTTTTAAGTTATGCAAGAAGAAGACAAAATTTTAATTTACACTTAACTAACATGCGTGCGTGTATACGCCGAGCAGTCCAGCTCCCGCAAGCAGCACCCGTTCACGAGTTGACGCATGTGCCAGCCATCGCTCTCCTCAACCATGTTTGAGGGAAGAGGGCGACCCGCCACACGACGCCGCCGCAAGAAGAAGCTTTTTAGTGAGCGTGAGTGCTCTGAGTATACACGCTTTCTTATTATTATTAAAATAACACAACGGGGACAAATAATACATACAAGAATTTACAAAATTAGGGACAGACAACTAAAGAATAAAAATAACCTAACACCTAACACTTTTTTTTTTTTTTTTATAACAAACAGCGAAACTTTCCATTCAGGGCCTCCACTACCGCCGTGTTGCGATCTTTGATAGCCATTTTGAGGTTGTAGTCTAAAATGGTCCTTGGTGTAGCTGCCATTGCCCGCCGCACAAAACGGCTGATGGCATCTCCTTCATCATCGGTGTAGTAAGTGAAGGTTTCGGTGTGCCTCGAGACTGCCACGACTGCATGCGAGACGCTGTCATGTAGCTGCAGTTTGCCTTTGGTCTTAATGACGATGACCGACTCGTACGTCAAACCTTGAGCTTCATGGATGGTGAGGATTCGTGACCCTGTACCTCCCTCCCTCTCAGAGATTTAGGTACCTACTTAGTAAGTAAGTATATTCTATTCCCAGAGATTTAGTAGGTACTTGTGCCATGAACCGAATTCATCTCGCGAAAATAAATAGCTGTATTACGATATCGTTTCATGAGGAAGTATGTTTGTATATATGTGAGATTTTGGTAGATTTCGGAATTTAATGTTAATCCTATCATAACATAATCCAGTTGGCCTAGCATAGACAGTAGATAAATCATAACATAATCCAGCTGGCCTAGCATAGACGGTAGATAAATAGTTTCTATTCACGTTGTTATTACATATTTTATTTTATTTCCTCTGAAATAGTGGATAAAGCTGCGGCAAGACTATTTGTCTACGTTCCATGCTAACCCTGCAGCAGTTGGTCGGGACTGTTACCTCGGGCAAAGTTAGACGCGTGTTGTGACTTGTGAACAGTGACAATGCCATCCTGTGTGCTTAGATAGCGCTTAGATAGAAGATATATAAGGCCAAGATACTAAAAGGCTTTAAGGATGTGGTCTTATCCTCGAAAGTGCTGAGAACTGAGATATGCCATGAATTTACTTCATATTCAATCAGTATAACCTCTCTATAGATTAAATCTAATTGCAAGTAGACTTATCAGTCACAGAGTTAGGAAGTGAAATTGTGCCAATTTTTTACCGACTTCCAAAAAGAAGGAGGTTATCAATTCGGTCTTTTTGTATGTTTATAAACCGATTACTTCGCAGATTATTGAATCGCAGAGTTCCACCGACACGTTTTTCTTTGTAAAAGTGTCAAATGTTAAGGATTATCGTATAAACATCTGCACATTTTCTAATCTTCAAAGACGAAGCATTTGACATTTAATGACAAATCTCATTCTTGACAACAAAAATAAACGAGCGGGTGAAGAGAGTTTTCTTTAAAAAAATTACTACCGTGAAGGATTTAGTAAAAGTAAAACCTTCTTACTCCTCATCCAATCTGTATAATTATATAAGGTGGGAGTTTTTTGGCGGGAACGTCTTAGTAACATGTTGTTGCTTTGTTTTATTTTCCTAAACTTGTGTTATGTTGAACATTAATGCTATAAAAATGGTGTTGTTTTATTCATTAAGTGTTCTATAAAGTGTGTGATTGTGGGCAAGTGAAATAAAGCAGTAAAACTTGTGATTTTACGTTGTCGGCAAAACTCCATAGAAGCTTTTAGTAAAGTCGCCACCACTTTACTGAAGCAGGACTCGACTTACAAATTGACTGTATACGTGACTTAGATTGTGACTAGAACATTTACATCTTGTTTTATTCAAGAAACTTGAAAAAATCCTAATACTTGAAACTGGCAAATGCTTTAATGCGGGTCCAATACAAAAAAGAAGAAGAATATAAGGTGAAAATAGGAGTTTTGGCGGGAACGTCTTAGTAACGTGTTGTTGCTTTGTTTTATTTTCCTAAACTTGTGTTATTTTGAACATTAATGCTATAAAAATGGTGGTATTTTATTCATTAAGTGTTCGATAAAGTGCGTTAGTGTGGGCAAGTGAAATAAAGCAGTAAAAAGTGTGATTTTTCGTTGGCGGAAAAACTCCATAGAAGCTTCTAGTAAAGTCGCCACCACTTTACTGAAGCAGGACTCGACGTATAAATTGACTGTATACTTACGTGATTTAGATTGTGACTAGAACATTTACAACTTGTTTTATTCAAGAAACTTGAAAAAATCCTAATACTTGTGTTAGCAAAATTCTTAAATCGATAGGGCAAATAAGACTTTTGTACTGGGAACACTAAAAAAAACCCGATTTATAGAACGGCCCGCTCGAGTGGCGAGAGTCAGTTTTTTCCACGGTTGAAAAAGGGTAGTCGACATTCGGTACCGCGAAGTCGCAGTTGTTGGTTGTGGAGTTTTAATTTAAATTGAAGTTTAATGTAAAATTTAATTGTGAAATGTGTGATATAAGTTCGTATTTTAAAGTAATGCCAATCGTCTACAATGTATATTTTGGGAAATATCCATCACGTGTATAAATTTATTGAGCTACCTACATAATCGTTTTGCGGATTATTTGAATTATAGTTACGAAACCTGATCATAAAGTTAATTTCTACCACAGAACCCATTGTCTAATACTTGACACTGGCAAATGCTTTAATGCGGGTCCAATACAAAAAAGATGAAGAAGGAGTTACTTTGACGATTGAGTGTTTTGTTTAATTATTACCCGACAGAGCATGAATATATGAACTTTATGTATCCTAATCCTTTCTAATATTAACGAAGTATCGGTTGTTACAGTTTTTTATACTATAAAATTATTATTGTTTATCTGTCGTGTGTAGCGACGGGCAGAAGGCAACTTTGCTTCACTTGACTCGCATTGTAAGCTTATTTCATCTATCGATGTTTATTCCAAAAACTCGAACGAAACGTTTTAGCTCCACATTTTTTGTACGTACCCTCAAATTTGAAATACGCTTTCGAATGGGTCTTACTGAATGAGAATAATTAAACGAATTTGGTCCTACTTCGGAAGCAAATTTAAAGACGTATTCACGTCACAAATAAATAGTGGTATCTACCGCTCCGTCTACACCAGCTTGTAGGCAGATTTGTTGTTGGTACAAATGAGCCGTAGTGCGTACGTGCGCATGAGCACAGTTTTCAATGCGGTGATCAATCTTCCAGAGGTCGCCGCCACTTCACCGTCAAAAAGCTTCGCGTGTTTATTTTTGCGGCTTTTAGTTTTGATGCGCATTATCTTTGGAAGTTGTTCGAAGTAATATTCAATGTTTGCTTTACAAATTGTATTTGCGTCTAGTTGCTATGTTTTTGGTGCGTGTTCTTTTGATTTTAGGTCGGAGAGAATGAGACAGGAGACGAGTATTAAAGGCCTGTACTCTATCGAGAATGTAGAAGCATCTCGCATAATTTTTCTCTCTTATAGTTTCTTATCCGTCGGTCGATCTATCCGTCCACGGCTTTGCTCAAAAATGATTTATACTAGAAAGCTGTAATTTGGTACATATATAAAGACGAAGTGGTATAATAATACCTTAAAAAGGTATTTTTAGGTATTGGGGACGATTTTTTTTCTCGTATACCTACTACTTAGTTTAGAGTTTGAAGTGTCGTTGGATATGTCATTAAAAATACAGTGGGTTTGCGAAAACCTATTTTGTATTTTAACGTTTCCAAAATTTAAAGCTTAGTAAGTTTAGTGCACTAGGAGTTGCATATAATTATAATGAACAAACTAAAACTAAAAAATTAAAAGGAAAACTATCGAAGGCAAGAACCCTTTACGAGAAAACGAGTTAGTTCAAATTTCACAAAATGTTCTTCCTGCAATTCGATATTATTTTGTGTTTTACACGCCTAAGTATCTACAAATCGACAGCTCAAAAATTCCACACATCCTACGGGTGTTACGGGTGGCGCCACCAACGCTTGATTAGTTTAAGCAAAAAAGACTTCGAAAGTTTCGACCATCCCACGTGACACTTCCGTGGACAAATGGTTAAGGCTCCCAAATACAGATATGCGGGTTCAAGTCCCATCATGTGTGGA
Organism: Lycia hirtaria; assembly: GCA_947563715.1. Taxonomy (NCBI): domain Eukaryota; kingdom Metazoa; phylum Arthropoda; class Insecta; order Lepidoptera; family Geometridae; genus Lycia; species Lycia hirtaria. The sequence goes on from OX387376.1 coordinate 25,435,127, forward strand.
ATTTTTGAGCTGATATAAATTTGAAGAAGCCTGACTATAAATCTACATATTGTGATGTGTAATTACTAAGGCGCTGGACACAAGCTGGAGTCGAGGCGGCGTCGAGGCACGGGCCCACAAGCGGCGCGCCGCTTCTACGTTTCCTTCAGGTTCAAATGGCAGTGCGCCTACTCACTAGAGTCGCGTCGCAGGCGACGTGGAGTCGAGGCGCGGTCGCGGCGGCGTCGTGGCACCCCGGGGTGCAGTGCGCGACCGCGCCGCGACTCCACCGCCATTTTGTTATTTTGTTTCGTGCGTAGACGTGTTTACACTGTAGTGTGTGAAGGAAGCATAGCCGCCCGCACCTCGACTCTAACAAAAACGCCACGCCTCAACTGTGCCGCGACTCCGCCGCGACCGCGCCTCGACTTACCAGTGAGCGACGCGCCTAACTAGTAGTTACACATGCGTAGTTACTAACTACGGAACCTTACATCTCTGTTACTGGGAATTTTCTAACCTTATTAGTTGAGATTTGGTAGCTCAATAAACTACGTAAGACAAAATTTCCTTTTCGTTTTGAAGACATTTTAACAGGTTTGGGCATGTCACGATCAGGAAGGAAGAAAGATCCGGGAGGAAGAGAAAGCTCAAGAATTTCTCTTACCGGGACCTCTATAAAATAAGTAAGACAATGTCATTTCAAACATACCTATTAGGGATACTAGGTCAATGAAAAGCCGTGACAAAAAATTTTAGGTCCCTCTAGATCCCAGTATACCCAGGTTTCACTGTATTATTTCATAGCAATAAAAATTGCGGATTAGCAAGTTGAAGTGACAATGGGCAGGGCACATACTCGTAGTACATAGTGAGTGGTCTCGAGTGGATATCACGCACCGGCAAGCGCAACGTAGGAAGAGCAGCCACAAGGTGGACAGAACTCATACAAGTGGCAGGAAGACGCTGGATGCAGGCCGCTTTCTACCGGTCTTTTTGGAAATCCATAGGGGAGGCCTAAGTTCAGCAGTGGAGTTCTTGTGTCTGAGATAATAATAAATAAGCTACGAATCAATTACTTCAAAAGCTGTTCGTCCAATTAGCGTACTAAAAACATGCAAACTTACAAGTTCTTCTATGCCGCCATCTCTGTTTCTTGAGACCTACAATCTTGGAATTTTCAAGCCTAGAGTGAATAGATATCTTCTAGATCGACGAGCTCCATCCTCGGCCACACCGTCGCTTAACATCAGGCGAGTTGGTGGTCAATCGTAGATCTATAATAATGTATAAAAAAATAAAATTGCATGTTTTTAGTACGCTAATAATCATACGTATGCAGTCGATAATAAATAGCACGAAACAGTTTGAAGAAGTAATAAATCACATTTTTGATACTTTGCATCCGTCGGGTCGTGATAAGACGACGAGAGTAATTTATTTTGCACCTCCATTTTGTTGGATTGGTTTACGTCATATATGATAAACGATTGGAAATTAGCTTAATCATTGTTTTGTTTGGCTGGAAAGCTTTAGAAATAACGATGTTAGCAACGTAGGTAGATGGTAGGGTTATACTTATAGTTTGGCTTGATGTATAGAGACCTCGCAGGGATTGAAAAGGAAACGAAATTATGTGTAGAGTCCCTACGGCAATTTTCGAATTTTCTATCTAAATAATGAGGTTGAAGATGAAAACTAATTTCGCGCGAAAAACATCCGTCGCGAACACAATACTTCATCAAGTGTGTTCTGTCTGCACATGATTGGCCTCTTGTTTCGCAGAGTTTGTTTAGGTATCTCATCATCATCATCTCAGGCACAAAAAGTCCTTTGTTGTTGTTGCAAATCAGTTGGAAGCGGTTTGCATGCCGCGTCTGTTTGCCACTTGTATGAGGTCATCTCTCCATCTCGTGGCTGGTCTTCCTACGCTGCGCTTGCCGGTACGTGGTCTCCACTCGAGAACTTTTCAGCTCCATCGGCCATCAGCCAGTTCTACGTGCTATAAGTCCTTGCCATTGCCACTTCAACTCGCTAATCCGCTGTGCTATGGCTGTGATTGTCGTATGTATACAGATCTCTTAATTTCTGATTCGATCTCGCAAAGAGACTCCGAGAATAGTCCTCTCTATAACTCGTTGCGTGACTTTGTGCTTCCTTTTAGTCAATCAAAGCTTTTAGCTTCAGGTTAGCTTTTACGGTTACGTTTAGGTATCTACTGATACTAAGTTACTAGAAACGAAGTATTTTTATTATCTATATATAGATAGATAGCATCCAAGTACCGATATTAATCAGCCAGTTACGGCGAAACTAAAATGACGTCAACTTTTCAGTTCGCCTCAAAATGATGTCATTCATGAATTTCATGGAATAAGCGAAGTGAGCGCGCCGAGTGACCAGCGCAGTGGAGTGGCGGTTACAGAAGCAAACATATTTTAAAATTCACACATACGAAATAATATAATTAATGTTAATTCCACTTGTGGGTTTTTCACGAAAGATATAATATGGGTGTCTTTCAATCGAAAACAATAATAAAATAAAACGCGAATAAAAACTAGAAACGAGTGTTCTGATGCGCATGTACAGGAATGGAACTCCTTGCCGTCTTCCATGTGTGTGTAGAGCTACAATGATGGAATTTGTAAGACTAGAGTGAAGAGATGTCTTCTAACCACGAGATATCGGTCCACGTTCTGGATGCGTACTGCACAGGAATGGAATACTTTGCCGCTATCCCTGCTTCCTGAAAACTACAATCCTGGTTATCTATTCAATAACAAGATTGTTATTGAATACATATCTTCTCGATCGATGAGCTCCATCCTCGGCCACACCGTCGGCTACATCATGTCAGTTGGTGGTTAATCGTAGATCTATCTAACATTAAAAACGAGCTCCGAGCTCCATCCTCGGCCACACCGTGGTTTATCATCAGTCGAGTTGGTGAATATTTAATAAAAACTGGATATAACCCAATCAGCCGGATTCTAGTTTGATCCAATCGACCAATTAAGCTCTGCATGTCACTGGTTGATAGTAGAGGATCCGCTCTCAGTCGGCGCGATCCGGCCGCATCTGACACGTGGCGCGCGGCGCGGAGTTAGGGACTCGGTAATTGGGTACCTACATTAGTTTGAATCGGTGACATTCTGGAGACAATGGCTGACTAATGCCCGTTTTCACCAACGGTCCCTAAATTTACGGGGGCCCTTACGACGACTTAGGTGTTCATTTCATTTTCACCACCATTTAGGGGACTCTTAAGTTTCTAAGGTGACTCTTAACTTTACGGGCCCAAAATTTGGCTACTTAACGTTAAGTGACAGTTTATTCTGCAGTAGACTGTTTGTAGAACGTGTTTATTTTCTACAAAATTATACTTGACTTGCACAAAATGGAAGATTTTATTGAAAGTTTAGAAGCCATTGACACAATGGAACTAGTAACAAATCCAAGTTTGTTTAGACGGCCGCATATTTATCGTGAAAGACCGGACTTTTTCTCTAAATATGATGAACACGACTTCTACTATGTAAGATTTTGGTTATCCAAAGACAGTGTGTTGTTTCTGTTGGAAAAAATAGTACAATTCTTGGAATATCGAGATGACAGGTAGGTATGTATGCGTGATGATATTTTAAAATGAATTAGCTTTCATTGTTCCTACTACACTACATAGTATTTTATGTTATCCACTACATATTATTTTACGTGTCCCATTGTTGTCTATATTAAAAAATCATAATTTTTTTGCTAAAATTTTTTTTTTTGCTATAATTTAAAAAAAAAAGTTGGAAAAATAGTACAATTCTTGGAATATCGAGATGACAGGTAGGTATGTATGCGTGATGATATTTTAAAATGAATTAGCTTTCATTGTTCCTACTACACTACATAGTATTTTATGTTATCCACTACCAAAGACTTACAAGACTCCTAATGCGATACAAAATATTGTTCCAAAAACTTAACACCAAAATCAGGTGTTTGCTAATGACAGGTCATAAACGTCATTTAATCTTAAACGTCATCTCATCGCAATCACTTCTCAATTCTTACGGTGCCAAGATGGTGAACTGTGTTATACAATCTTATAAAAATTACAAACTTCTTTAAAAAACTATGGAAAACATTATCACCTTCCATCTCTGAGTAACAAAAATATATTTCTAACAGTATAAAAAGCGAAATGAAACAATTTTTTACGTATTTGTAGCGTATGTTCGTGTCTCACATATGACCACGGATGCTCCAGTGTTTGAAAAATCGGGTCTTAAATTATGTGAAATATACGCGATGAAATTGTTGAAATTTATTTCATTTCAGTAAATAACATTCGCGAATATTAGTATAAAAAGCATATATGCATTTCATTTCATAAATTGATTTTATTATATAAACAAATTACTGCAAATAATTAGAGATGGGTCGATGTAATATAAGTTATCGATAACAATTATTATTTTTACGGACTTCAAAAACGAGATTATCAGTTAGCTTATATTTTTCTTATATGTTACCCGCATGATTTCGTCATTTAAATTGATTTAAAATTCCTTTCAAATCTCAAAATCGGTCAGTAGTTTGGTTTTTAAAACAAAATTGCGAGTTTTGAAGTCGGTTATTCTAGTTTTGTAAACTATAATAATTATGATATGTGAATCATCATCATCATCATCTCAGTCATAAGAAGTCCACTGCTGGACATAGGCTTCCCCCATGGATTTCTATAAAAGCCGATTGGAAGCGGCTTGCATCCAGCATCTTCCTGCCACTTGTATAAGTTCATCTGTCCATTTCGTGGCTGGTCTGCCTACGCTACGCTTGCCGGGGCGTGGTGTCCACTCGAGAACTTTTCAGCCCCATTGGCCATCTGTTCTACGTTCACTGCCACTTCAACTTGCTAATCAGCTGTGCTATGTCGGTGACTTTTGTACGTGAAACATGGTATTTGATTTTACGATAAATGTTTTTTTTTTTATTCTCAAACTAACACAGCACCATGCTAACTATTCTGTTTAGATTTTCTAGTTGATGCTGTACAAGCAGAACATTGGGCAGATATAGTAAGGCGAAGTCAAAATGATCCTTGGTGGACAACTTTTTAACTTTAGCGAGCTATATCTCGCACATATCACATCTGAGACACGATAGGGTGGGGGGTTAAAAAAATTATCCAGTCTTTATTGTATATATGAAAAACCCAATCTCTATTTTTATTTTTTTTGCAAATTTTACTACGGCATTTTGTAGCGGCTCACAAAACACAATTATGTATAAAAAATTGTTTTTATAGGGTTAATAGTCTCCGAGTAAAATGACTGTGACATACGGACAGACAGACAGACGGACATGACGGAATTATAAGGGTTCCCCGTAGTTACTACGGAACCCTAATAAAACGATGTTTCTATAAATATTACAAAAAAAAATCAAAAGAAAAAATTGGTACCTATAATTATTTATCGATATCGATACTTTAATATCTCTTGGTCTATCTCTGGTTGGTCTGTCATTAGGTTTTTTTTATTTATTTCAGTATTGCCAGTATATGTTTTCTCAATTTCCCTGTATCATTTGTATTTACCTATACTATATTGTTTGTAAATAGGTGTGAAAATTTATTTATTCAGTAGAATTTAAACAAATTAATTTGGTCCATTACTGGTGCTACGAATTAACCATTGACATACTTATCTAAGTATTGTGATAAATCCAGTAGATTTCGAGAGGCAGTAATGTGTTAATGAATACGGAGGACAAAAAATAGTGCTACGTTAACCACAATGTAGGAACTCTGCTATAATAAAATAAACATTTGCTGTTTTATCCTATTTTCAAAAATGAAGTTCCGAATGAAATAGCTGGGCGTGGACCGTTGCACTCCAACAAAAAAAAAACGTAATATTTGTTTACCTGGCTGTCAACTGATGCGAAAGCAAAAAGAACCTTCGTGATCTTAACCTACATTATGTACACATTTATCACACACACACACACACACACACACACACACGTATGTTTCGCCGTAGCATAAAAATATAGTCTTTCCAGTCACAATTACTTTGACTCTTATTCTTCTCAACAGATCGTGCAACTCAAAGTCCGTGTTAAGGCCGGCTTAAAGTTTACTAAAATAAAATATGACATATCAGAGTCAAATTGAAATGAAATGAAGTTTATTGGAAAAAATAACTGCGAATGACTTCTACTGAGCTACTGAGTTATTTTTTTATGAATGAGGTATTAGTCGATTCATTGCCGTTGTGACATCAGTTATATGACGTCACAATTTGTAAATTACATGTATAAACTTATTTAATAAAATTAAATACTATCATCATGAACTGTATTTTTTATTTACAAAATAAAAATACATTAGATTCTTTTATAAAGTGATGAAAGTGGCGCCGCTGCCTGTTTCGCTCGCACGCGGCACCCATAGATATAAAATTATTTAAATTACTGATTTCATTTTTGATTTCAGATTTTCTTTCACAGTCATAAGAACACTGTATTAATTACAATGTATTAACAGTAGCTGTTATTTTATATGTGATATTTTGACCGTGATAAACGTGTAACCGACAAAATTTTCACGTTTATATCTAAATTTCGGTCAAAATAACAAATATAATAATTTTATAGTTTAAAAAACTGAAACAACAGACTTCAAAGTTACTATTATTTCAGTTATATGATTGTATGAATCTCTCATGGACCATTCTGACTTTAATCATTATTACCCGATCAAATCGGGAGATATCCTTTTCAAAGGCAACTTTGTAGATAAATTTGGCAAATGGACGTGTATCTACAGTTAATAAATAAATTTATAAAAAAATGAAGTGTCAAATTGAAAAAATAAAATTGGCCCAAATTTAAAAGGCGGTTTGTATGGAGATTATCCTTCTGGGTCCTATGTAATAGGGCGAATTCTGTGTCCACTACATATTATTTTACGTGTCCCATTGTTGTCTATATTAAAAAATCATAATTTTTTTGCTAAAATTTTTTTTTTTGCTATAATTTAAAAAAAAACAGAAGTTTTTTTTTAATATTGACGTAATTTAATTTTAATGACTTATTATTAATATTAATGATTTATTATTAACTGTATTGATTTTGTTTTTGTAAATATCATTAGTGTAATTCGCGACAACGCGGTACTAATTTGATTTAATAAATAAATAAATTACATATTATTTTATGTTAATATACATTAATACTCGTGTATTTACAATTAAATACAAAATAGTCAATTTTATCGGTAAATGTACGATTTTCGGAAACTTTACGTCATAAAAAATCTGCCCCCGTATGAACATATTCGGTTTCGGAATCGATTCGATTTGTATATCTCCGTCTCTGTCATTCTCTATGGATATGACAGAGACGGAGATATACAAATCGAATCGATTCCGAAACCGAATGGGTTCAGAATACGGGGCCTGGTACCTAAGTAAGTGACCCTTAAATAAGTATCCCATATCTTGGTGAAAAAGAACTTAGGTAAGGGGCAGATTTAGGGAGTTCCTTACGTTATGGGATACTTAGTAACGGGGTGCTTGAGGATTCGTTGGTGAAAACGGGCATAAGTCATACAATAATTAGTGCCAGTAGTTCTACGTACAGTAGACCTTGCGAGCACAGATTTGATTTAAAAATATTTGTTGTAGATAAGTACCTATAAGTTTAGAAAACTCAAAAACCACCGACAAAGAAAAACGGCTTAACCGATTTTGATGAAACATAGCTAGGAACACTTCGATGAAATTCTGTTTCAAACAAAACAAAATATCAAAATCGGTTCATCTGTTAGAGAGCTAGGATGCCTCAGACAGACATAGATACATTTACACAGATATACAGATACTCATACACAATTACACACACGTGAAACTTTTAACATCTCTCTTTTTGGTTCGGGGGTTAAAAAGTCTGTCTCGTATTAATTATTATTGTATTGTATTACATTAGTATTAGTGTAGTAACCCACGTCTAGACTTCTATTCTTAGCTCAAATTCGAATTTCTTGTTCAGAATTGAGTACCTATCCAAATAATAAAAGCGGACAAATGCGTGGCGTGCCACGCGCAAAGTATGTTTCCGTAGTTGCTCATCTTAATAATTTGAATTGAAAAAATATTTTACATGTACGTGAGGCCCCCAAAAAAAAATTTTTTTACGACTTTCTCGGTATTTCTAATATGTATATTCATGCCAAATTTTAGCTTTCTAGTACTAATAGCCTTTGAGCAAAGCCTCGGACGGACAGACAGACAGACAGACGGACCTAACGAAACTATAATGCGAAACAACATTAACTATAATAGTTTACATACGGAAACCTAAAAAATATTACACACGACCCGATTTGAATTCGATTTGTTTTGTAACACTATTAAAGCCTTCTGTGGTTTCTGGTCAAAATGAGACGTTTTGTAATAACATTTTTTGGATAGTTTTTCTTTTCTTTTTAATACAAACTACACTAAAACTATTTTTCCATTTCTTTGAAGACACAGCCTTCCTTATGACGCCGGTGACGACATCTGTGCCTGTGACTGTGGGAATGTGACTAATTCATTATATACTCGTATCACCACCATCAGTATACGCTGGGCCCCTAATAAATGCACTCCTAGAATTGATGATGTCGTTCTTTTGAATTCTATTTAATTAATTCGAGTTAAAATCCTGTATGAGTCAAACAGAATTGGAGAAATCTGGATTGAATTATTGGAGGGATACGTGATGTCATCATCGCTGGGATGATGACTTACTTATATCAACAAAATTATCAAGAAATGCGTGCTGTACACAGCGGTTTCGGTCCGCATTTTTGATGCGTATTGCGCAGGAGCGGAAGTCACTGCCGGCGTGCTTGTTTCTTGAGGATTACTACGATTTTACATGTAATAACGATCAACATAATTTCACGACTACACCCTTTCTGGCGCGTCGAAGTACGATGCACGTGTAGTTAAAAAGCTTGTTGTTTCATCGAATGCTATATTTGGAAAAAAGCTCTGCAACAAGTATATATATTAAAAGAAAAACCAAATACCCGACTGCAGAAAAGCAGTTTTTGCAGTATAACTAACGATTTTGTTACGGTTGATACGCCGTTGAAGGTACATTTTTTGTCAGAAAGTATGCGTAAAATCACTGTAAAAAGTTCGTTGGAGGTTACAAAAATATCTCATTTATTTATTTTTAAGAGAGATGTATTATTATTATTACAAAAATATAACATATCACACTCAGGAAGTAAATACGAATCAAACGACACCTTGCACATCAAAATCGGTCAACCCGTTTAGGCTGTAAGCGATCATATAGAAACATACATACATATACTCGAAAAACATAACCCTCCTTCTTACGCAGTCGCTTAAGAATAATGTCTTTCGATCTGTTACAGGCTTATGAGATGTATAGATAAAGATAGAATGTTTAGAAATAATAGATGTATGTAAAGAGAGATTTTACTATCACAGACTGCAACTCATGACAAGGCTCAACACGTTGCCGGCACGTGAACTCGACGTGCCTTATTATGCGAAACAAACATTACATGCCATGTGATGTTTGTTTCACATAGTAAGGCACGAGCACGTCTACCGGCCGTGCCGAGTGTCGACGTCACACCTGCAGCACGTGAGAGTTGCCTGACTGCCTACACCTGCTGTGACGTCACTACGTTTATTCACTTTCCTTATCACTGCAAAGCTGATACCATGATTGATAACGTTATAAACACTTGTGTTTCTTTTTAACCACCGATCCAAAAAAGAGGGGTGTTCTAAGTTTGACTTGTATCTGTGTCTGTCTGTGGCATCGTGGCTCTCAAACGGATGGTGCGGAGCGATTTTGATCTATTTTGTTTTTAAAAGAAAATTTCATCGAGTGTTCTTAACTATGTTTAATCGAAATCGGCTCAGCCGTTTTTTGTCGGTGTTTCTGAGTTTTCTAAACGTTATCACTTGACTGCGCATGGGTTGGTTTAATTTCCATCCATGACAAAGCAAACTGGGGCCCAATTCAGTTATTTAAGACCGCTCCATAGCCGAACCATATGTGGAGCGTTTACCGTCGGCCGCTATAGTTTTTTTGATTTAGTCACTTTTATGTCATACAATTGACACATTTGATGAAACGTAACACGTACTTCGCTCGTTACTAAATCAAAAAAAGATAGCAGCCGGCAGGAAATGCTTCACACAAGGTTCAGTTACGGATCGGTTTTGAATAACTGAATTGCCCCCCAGAATAAAGAAACAAGCAGCATAAAGCATACACGGGGTGAGTGTGGATGTTTGTGTATGGTCTGTGTGCGTTTTTTTTACTTTGTACAGATCTGTGATTGATCACCAACTCATCAACATAGTTCTTGCAAAGGCAGGTAGATTGTCTGACATGCGATCCGCAGGTCCTGGGTTCCAACCCCACAGCACGCACCTCAGTCTTTTCTGAATTTGCCACCAAATTCATCAGCAAACCTGGGGCCGTACCACAAGTGTTCTAGCAGTCTTATCAATGTTACTTTGAAACCTGGGGCCGTACCACAAGTGTTCTAGCAGTCTTATCAATGTTACTTTGAAACCTGGGGCCGTACCACAAGTGTTCTAGCAGTCTTATCAATGTCACTTTGAAACCTGGGGCCGTACCACAAGTGTTCTAGCAGTCTTATCAATGTTACTTTGAAACCTGGGGCCGTACCACAAGTGTTCTAGCAGTCTTATCAATGTTACTTTGACATTAGTCTCTTTTTACAGTTGTGAGAGCAAGACAAAGGTCAAAATAATATTGAAATAAGACCATTGTGGTTACAAACTGGTTTGAATTGACCTAATTATTTAAATAACAAGTAAGTACATATATGAGTAATACAATTGGTAAATCGTTACACAAACAGGGCTGATTTGACCTAAATATTCTAATAAAGTACACAATAGAATAGTATTCGATTGGTAACTAGGTGAAATGCCCTTTACACTATGTAATTATGAATTCAAACTTGACACACTGAGCCACTTTAAATAGTTAATGGCAATTAACTTATGTACATTGAAGTCTCCGGCAATTGAGAAGAATGGGGATTTTACCCATATATGATCATTTTGTCATCCGTCTGTCTATCTATCCCTCTGACTTTCAGTCTGAACATTTTTTCTCAACCTTTGGAGCCCTCGGTGTACCTACGAAAAAATTGTACTTGGCCGGATTTAATTTAAGTCTTGCGTCATTGACTAGTGGTCACTCAACGTGTTATGAACCCGAGAGCATTAACAAATCGACAGAGGTCGCCGTACACGTTTCATACTAACTACAGCATAATCTGTGGCTTGCTTTTGAAACTCAAACAACGGCCCCTGAAGCCCGACAAACTAAGGGGAACTCTGAACTTAGTTTCACGACCAGGGAACACCTACAAGGCGCCTTTCTGTTAAAAACGTGATCTTCTAGTTAAACAACCTAATGTTATGAAATTACGCAGAAATGTTGCTAATAAAGAGAATCCATACAAGTAGTGCCACTAACAGCAGACCACGCGAGCACAAATGTTACAAGTAAGCTTAGATAACTAAAAACCCCCGACATACAAAACGGCTTAACCGATTTTGACGAAACATAGCTAAGAACACTCCCGATCAAATCCTCTATAAACATAAATAATTATAGTTTAAAAAAACTTAAAAAAAAACAACTTCAAAATACGCAATTCATTTGAAGACATATTTTCCAGTTATTTAGTTATAAAATCTAAAGTACTAAACTGATTTTAATAAGTAAAATTTATATGGGACCACCCCTGAAGTCGACCTACCAAACAAAAAAATAAAATAAAATCAATTCATAACTGGCGAAGTAATCACTGAACAAACATACAAAAAAACATACATAGAGTCGAATTGAGAACCTCCTCCTCCTCCTTTCGCAATAATAATAACACATCACTCGCAAAAATTTAAAAAAATGCGTTTTTTAAACTATCACGGTCATTCATTAAAGCACTATTATTAGTAACGGGATATTTACCGTGAAAAATTAACCCGAACCACGGTAAATATCCCGTTAGTAATAATAGTGCTTTAAAAAATGCGGTTTTTGTAACCTCCAACGAAGTTTTTCGTAATAAACAATTGATTTACTATAATTATTCTACAGAATGCGCATTTATAATCTTTTACAACTGTTTTACGCATACTTTCCCACAAAAACCGTACACTCAATAGTGTATCAAGCGAACGAAATTGTAAGTTAGACCGCAGACAGCTTAAGTTAAGTTAGACAGCTTTTCTGCAGTCGGGTATTTTATTTTTCTTTTAATATAGATAAGTACTTATTTTAGTTTGTTAGCCACTTGAACCGCTTCGTTGCCAATTCACCTGTTCTGTGACCAGACGGTTACGGGTTAATACTCACTATATACTATTAAAGATTACTCAATATTTAATATAAGGCGAGTTGTCGGTAAAACTCAAGGTTTTGTTTAAAAAAAATCCAGTCGGTTTGGATTTCAGAGCGAAAACATAAATTGAAAAGTTAAGTATCTCTGGAATCGGGACAGGGCCGCAATCAGGGCGAGATGGAAAGGACAACCAAATAATTGTGTCGCTGGGTTCACTCACTCGCTCACTTAACTCACTCGCTCGAATTTACGATGTGAGATAAAGATAAAGATAAAGATAATTTATTTGCATACAACACGAGAATTTTATACAACAAGTGCATAAAAGATGTTACACTAAATTTAGTCGCTTAAAATCATGTTGTGCCGATTAGGCGTACAAATGTCAGGTAGACAGCATCATACACATGCGAAAAATTATAAAATAATAATAATTATTATTTGTAGATTAATACACAAACCAAAAATATCTATAATATGACAAAGCAGAAGCAATAAAACATACACATAATGTCAAATAAAATTAAAATTTGTCATTTAAAAAATCATTGATAGAATAATAACACTTCTGCAATAACAATGCCTTCAACTTTTTCCTAAATAAATTACTATTCTGGTCTCTTATTGACTTAGGAATCTTATTGTAGATTTTAGGACCCATACATACGATGCTATTTTGCATCAGTGCTGTCTTTCCTTCATGTACGCGCCGCTTGTCTTGGTCGCGCCTATTTCTTACAGTAGTATCAGATAGTGTGGGGAATCGCTCCCGGTTTGTTTTTACAAAAAGGGCCGTTTCTAAAATGTATAAACACGGAAGTGTAAGAATTTTATACTTTAAAAAATAGGGCTTACAACTATCTCTTTTTTTGAGTTTAAACATTGAACGAATACAGCGTTTCTGCCTTTTAAAAATAATAATTTTATTTGTTGAATTTCCCCAAAAAATAATCCCGTACCTCAAAATTGATTCAACTAACCCATAGTAGGCTTTAAGTAAAGATTCTATATTTAGAGTACGAGCTAGTTTGGCGATGGCGTATGTTTGGCTACTTATTCTTTTCGAAAGGTGCTCTATTTGTGATTTCCAATTCAATTTTCGGTCAATATATAATCCAAGAAATTTTGAGCTTTCTACTTCATTTATAATGTTATTGTCGTATGCTACATTAATATTACCTTTGTTTGTTTCTCTTTGTCTAAAATGCATTATATTTGTTTTATTTAGGTTATTTTTTAAGTTGAAGTTTTAAGTGAGTTGTCCAATATTTCAGTCACGGATAACCAACTTTAATATTGTGTGATATACACGATGTTAAAGTTTGTTAACGTGAATTTTGTAAAGAAATGTCGTTTCAATTAAATGAAAAATTTGTCCTGCTGTTTTACCCTTTTTACCCAACTGCGCAGGGAGGGTTATGTCTTTCGAGTGAATGTTTATATGTATGTATGTAGGTATGATTATTTTTGTCAAGGTTTTTATGCGTACTGTACAGGAATGGAGCTCTCTGTCACCTCTATTTCCTGAGAAACCATGGAATTATTAAGGCTAGAGTAAATAGATATCTTCTAGATCTACGTGCTCCATCCTCAGCCACCCCGTCGCTTACCAACAGGTGAATTGACGGTCAAGCGCGAACCAATCAATGATTAATAATAATAAAATGAAGTGGGTCAATAACAGCCCCGTTAGGGTGCGCATCTGGAGCGCAAGGTACTCGTCCCACCGCTGGCAAGGAAACGACTAGGTTCCGGCTATTTTTCGCTCTAGAAATCTACATTTGATGTAGATTCACAGGTCAATTCATATTAGTTGATTGCTGATTATTCTCTCTGCCAGCGAGACCCAGCCCCGATATTTCCGAAGGTCAAGAAGTCAGGGCACCACTCTCAAGATTCTACCCCGATTCTTGACAGTGGTGCCCCTCCTCCTGTTTGGTGTTGGTGTTTGAGATAATATTTAGGATTCAGTCCAAGGGGGTAGAAAACTTGTTTGATTATCTTGTTCCTAGCTTCTCGCTTCTCTCAGCACGCCGTAGGTGGGACAAGAGGCTCGAACTCGCGCTGTGTATCGATCGTCCCACATTCCTAGGTTAGGGTAACTAGTGCCATAATTGTGGCGCACAATTATTGTTTCACTGAAGGCTGCACGGCATATTGATTAGCCCGGTAACGCGCACACAGTATTATACGATACCATTATATATGTAGGTACTACTCATATCACGCAATATATGAAATACTAGCTGCGCCTCGCGGCTTCACCCGCGTGGTGATCGGGTATGTTGTTACTGTTTAGTGTTTCCCACAGAAACTCTCAAATTTTTCGGGATAAAAAGTATGCCAGATCCTTTTATAAGTAGTAATTCTGCCAAATTTCGTCCAAATCCGTCAAGCAGTTTCGGCGTCCATCCGACACATCGTACAGACAGACAGACAAGAAAGTAATGCATCCTCCAATCAAAATTTATCAAAAATATTTAATGTACAGATTTGTGTAGAAGAGTATGTAAGTAGAAATACAAGATATACAGAATTAATACGAAAGTCATCGACATGCAACAGCATTAGCGAAATATAAGCTTTAAAGTGATAGTCGAGTGTCGTCGTCCCTCCCCCCTTCCTCCCTCTACATTTTAGGGGTCCATTAGCGATGGACATCTTGTGGTTGAGATGATGATGATGATGTCAGAGTAGTTGCTCGCTCGTATTGATTTATTTAATTCGCTATCGCAAAACGAGTGGTTTCAATTTGAATGTTGATTGTATCAATAAATTTTTTTTTTTTATTGATATTGTTTGGAAAGCAATCAAATTCACTTATACCTTTCACTCGTACTTTGTATTTTATTTAAAAAAATAGAACAGTCTCAATTATTAAGAAATTCTGTACAGGTGCTCAATTCTAGTCAGCGTATTCCTGCCACTTGTACGAAGTTATCTGTCCATCTCGTGACTGGTCTTCCTACGCTACGCTTGTCGGTGAACTTTTCGGACCCATCGGCCATCAAATATGTGTGCTATATGCCCTGCCCACTGCCACTTCAACTTGCTAATTCGTTGTGCTATAGGTATGGGTGACCTTCGTACTACGGATCTCTTTATTTTTGATTCGTAATCATCATCATCATCTAAGCCATAAGAAGTCCACTGCTAGACATAGGCCTCACCCATGGATTTCCAAAAATACCCATTGGAAGCGGCTTGGACCAGCGTCTTCCCGCCACTTGGGTTGGATTTCGGATAGTAATTTAATTTGTATATTAAGAAAAGAAAAAACCTAAGGAAATCATCATAGCCTTTACTATTTCATTACTCTAGTGTAATTTCAAAACGAAACCTGATATTAATTGTGTTGTATTATTACAGCCATATAATACTTTATCAAAGCAAATAATATGTCATTTTTGCGAAAACTTTTCTCTGAACTCTTTCTTGCTTCATATTTTTCCGTTGGTCGAAGTTTATTGACGTAAGTAAGTTAAGTGACGTAACACGAATTCTAAGAAAGCGAAAATATTTAATAGAAACACAGATCCATCTTGGAAGCTATACATACTGGAAGTGTCTATAAAACGTATGTAATTAGAGCTATATAGTTAGAAAGTAATTAAAGTATATGCGGAAATTAGTGTTAAATTTTGGAGCAGATCAAGGAATGCTCCTAAATATCTGACCTACTTACCGTATGAAATAATTTTATAACTCGATTGTTATGTCTGTTATGGCTGGAGGGTTATGTTTTTCGCGTGTATGTATGTATGTTTCTATATGATCACCCTAAACGGCTTGACCGATTTTGATGTGCGAGGTGTCATTACATGATTCGTCTTCACTTCCAGAACATACATCTCTTGCAAAAATAAAAATAAATGCGTTTTTCGTAACCTCCAACGAACTTTTCCTAATAAATAAGTGGTTTTACTAGATTTATTCTAAAGAATGCACTTATAATAAGACTATTTACTTACTTGATTTAAGTTTCTAAGGTATGTACAATAAAGAGTTTATCTAACTATCTATCTATTTATAATCTTTTACAGCGATTTTACACATACTTTCTCACAAGAAACGTACACTCAACAGAGTATCAAGCCTAACGAAACCGGAATTTAGACCGCAAAAATCGTTCTTCAGCAATCGGGTATTTTGTTTTTCTTTAAATATTCTTTAGATACTTGTTTTAAATCTTACAGTTGTATTTTACTCCAGTTATCTCCAAATGATTGAGCTGAAAATTTGGATTTTAGATTGGATGACAATGCATGGTTATCTACCAAGTGAGACGTCACTTGGTAGCTAACCAATATGACTAAATTTTAAATCCAATATGACGGACAACGATTGACGCAGTTACGTTTATTAACTGACACTTACTGTCCAATTGTTTGTTTTCCAAATTTCCACTAAAAAGCAAACATCGTAAATGATGCTAGGTCTGGATTCGAATCGGTTTAAAAAGCAATGGTTTTCCCAGTGAGCCATTCGGCTATTATAGGTTCAGTGACGAAATTCTTCTATACATTGTTCCAATTATTTGAAAGTGACAAATAAACGTAAGCGACTACGTTACCACTGCACCTTTACACTATTTTTATACACCCTCAAGATAACGATAAGGTATGCATCAAATGAAAGGCTTTGATAAGGTTAACACAAAAAGCTTGTTTATTAACGCTAAAAATAATTGTATTTCGTACAAGTTGTAAGATTTATTATTGACTAAACATGATCGTGTTGCTTTATGACGTCACAGCCCGCTCCAGATCTCAGGCGAATGACCTGTCAGTTGTACAAGGATGCTGGATGAGTATTTCTGTAACGGGCCCTACTCTAAGCTCATGCAATGTTTTGTTTTATTTATTATTATTATATTTTTCTGATTACTTTATTTGTTTGATTTTATTATTACTTTGCTGAAGAACTACAGACCCATCTCGCTTCTGAGCCATGTCTATAAGCTGTTTTCAAGGCTCATCACGAATCGTCTTGAACGCAGGTTTGATGACTTCCAGCCTCCCGAACAAGCCGGTTTTCGAAAAGGCTATAGTACCATAGACCACATCCATACGCTGCGGCAAGTGATACAGAAAACCGAAGAGTATAACTTGCCCCTTTGCTTAGCGTTTGTGGACTATGAGAAAACCTTTGATTCGATGGAGACCTGGGCGGTGCTTGAGGCTCTCCAGCGATGCCGTATTGACTATCGGTATGTCGAAGTGCTGAAGTGTTTGTACAACAACGCCACCATGTCAGTCCGAGTACAAGACCAGAACTCAGAGGCAATTTCATTGAAAAGAGGCGTGAGGCAGGGAGACGTTGTCTCTCCGAAACTGTTTACCGCCGGTTTGGAAGATGCCTATAAGCTTCTGGAATGGAAAGGGCTCGGCATTAATATTAACGGCGAGTACATCACTCACCTTCAGTTTGCCGACGATATAGTAGTCATGGCAAAGTCGATGGAAGAGCTCAGTACGATGCTCGAAGACCTCAATAGAGTTTCCCAACGGGTGGGCCTCAAAATGAACATGGACAAAACGAAGGTTATGTTGAACGCCCATGTAGTGCCCACCCCAATATCTGTGGGGAACTTCACTCTTGAAGTTGTTGAAGAATACTAGGACATACGGTCCGATTAGGCAGGTCCAACTTTACGAGGGAGGTCAATCGTCGTATCCAACTCGGCTGGGCAGCGTTCGGGAAACTTAAAAGCGTCTTCTTGTCCAATATTCCCCAGTCCCTCAAGTCGAAAGTTTACAACCAGTGTGTGTTACCAGTGATGACATACGGCACTGAAACGTGGTCCCTAACTATGGGCCTTATAAGGAAGCTCAAGGTCACGCAACGAGCTATGGAGAGGGCTATGCTCGGAGTCTCTCTACGAGATCGAATCAGAAATGAAGAGATACGTAGACGTACAAAAGTCACCGATATAGCACAGCGGATTAGCAAGTTGAAGTGGCAGTGGGCGGGGCACATAGTACGTAGAACTGATGGCCGATGGGGCCGAAAGGTTCTCGAGTGGAGACCACGTACCGGCAAGCGCAGCGTAGGAAGACCAGCCACGAGATGGACAGATGACCTCATACAAGTGGCAGGAAGACGCTGGATGCCGCTTCCAGTCGGTCTTTTTGGAAATCCATGGGGGAGGCCTATGTCCAACAGCGGACTTCTTGTGGCTGAGATGATTATAATTATATGTATAGATTTACAACTGATTTCCATGGGCTTACCCGCGTTCTGACTATGTAGGTACTCACAGATATCAATATAAGAGAAATTACGCTTAGGTCTTAGTTAAGTCTTTTGAAAGGCTTAGGTAGTAGGGGCTACAGAGAGAGGAACCTCCTGACAATACGTGCCGTGTCCAGGATGACTGCCTTCTGTATCTGACCCTTGACCCAACCATCGAGCGAGAGCCTCTTGAGATGTTGGTCGAGGCTCTTCGCTATAACACCGTTCACCGAAACGACTATCGGGACAATGATCGTCGAGTCAACATCCCACATGGCGGTTATCTCGTGAGCCAAGTCAAGGTACTTGCTGAGCTTGTCCTTCTCGGCCTTCACGAGATTCTCATCATGTGGGATGGTGATGTCGACGAGCACTGCCCGACGCTGAGACCGATCTACGATCACGATATCAGGTTTATTGGCAACAATAGTCCTGTCCGTGAATAGTACCTTTATTTATAAAACAAAGGTACTATTCTAAGCCGAGAGCATTCGAAACGACAGCATGGAGTTGACCACAGCTGCACGTCTGGAGGGTTAGACAAGTGGCATTCTATTTCGCGCACGCCAGTAGAATAGAAAAGTATACGTATGGGTTTGATATTAGCTAACTAAATGTCACGTGACGGCACGTCACAGTTTCTTATACCTATAGTATTTCGAAGCGTAAGATATTGATATTGCTTATTCACATAATACTTATCTATTATTATAACAAGTATAATATTGAAAATATTTATGCACTGTCAATTTACAATTATTTTTATTTTATTTTTTTATTTTAAAAAATTCGAGCACTACAGACTCCAGGGTCCATGCCTTTTATAAACTAATACATTTTTTTTTAGCTAACTTTAATTTTTTTTTAAACTAGAGTACAAGAGGAAGACGTTAATACTTAACTAATAACTGTTAATACTTAAGTAACATGCACATGCATGCGTGTGTACGCCGAGCAGTCCAGCTCCCGCAAGCAGCACCCGTTCACGAGTTGACGCATGTGCCAGCCATCGCTCTCCTCAACCATATTTGAGGGAAGAGGGCGACCCGCCACACAACGCCGCCGCAAGAAGAAGCCTTTAAGCGAGCGTGAGTGCTCTGGGTACACACGCTTTCCTACTACTATTTAAGGGACAACATAAGAACAATTTTTTTTTTTACTACGTACACCGAAACTTTGCATTCAGGGTCTCCACTACTGTCGCGTTTCGATCTTTGATAGCCATTTTGAGATTGTAATCTAAAATGGTCTTTGGTGTGGCTGCCGTCGCCCGCCGCACAAAACGGCTGATGGCATCTCCTTAATTTACAATTTGAACGGTTGTAGTAATAGAAACATTTGCCACTTAACTAAGCCTACTAGCATATTGTACTTGTATTGTACATATGTATTTCTATGAAAGGACATCAGAGCGCCGCGGCAGCGACTGTACGCAAGCAATAAATCTTTGCGTTGATAAAATATTATGATAAAATGCAGTCGCTGCATATGCTGTCGATAGAGTTGGCTGCTAGATTGAAACTTGCGAACTTCTCTTACGGGATAGACAGAGTATTAAAGATCATGAAGGAGATTCACGTCATATTATACGGATGTTGAAAGGCTACTAGAAATACAATCTTGGTTGTAGAATAAAAACTAACTAAAGTATATCCTCTAGGTAAAACGCTTTTCTCATTTGGTTCCCTGCAGTGGACCATACGCTTTTCAGGCTAGAAAACTCGCGTTTAGGTGTTTTAACGGCTTTAAGGTCTCTGTAAGATCTGGTAGTTGGGTCTTCTTCAGGAAAACCTTAGCATTTATGAACTAAAAAACTTTTCTAATACATTCGATCTATCAAATATTTACGATCTAACCAAATTAGATCTAGCGGAGAACCAATAGTAGGAGCTGTTCAAAGCCAAAACCATCGAAATATCGATGTTCCAAACACATAATTCGTGTAACAGCTCTTCCCTCTTACGTCAGCGCGATTCTCATAATCCTGGTAACCCAGTT
This sequence comes from Lycia hirtaria, assembly GCA_947563715.1. Taxonomy (NCBI): domain Eukaryota; kingdom Metazoa; phylum Arthropoda; class Insecta; order Lepidoptera; family Geometridae; genus Lycia; species Lycia hirtaria. The sequence goes on from OX387376.1 coordinate 25,455,762, forward strand.
TCAACGCGAATGAGGTTAGAGTCGTGTTTTCACCTCTTTAGCTGTAAATTGTTTATGTGTACAGTGGCAGCCCCGTTGTTTAAGATATATCCAAAGTTCTGATTTACTTTTCATTGTCGATAGTTGGAGAGGTTGATCTGACTAGAGTTTGACGTTTGAAGTGACTGTATTAATGATAGTAGCGCTTCTAACAGACGCTCAGGTTGAAGTTGTTGAAGTATACCGCCACAGAATTCGCCCTATTGATACCGTTTTATATGTATAGATTTTTCACCTCCGACGCAAAACGAGGCGCGAAAAGTTAGCGATACACGTGTTACCTACTTGATTTTTTTGTTGGCGGAAAACAAATTCATCTGGCTTCTCCAACTCGATGCTTTAGTCAAAGAGAAGCAACCGAACCTTACTTACCTTACTTTTTAGCTCCATTGAAGCTACTTTTCGACTGAAAATATTATGATGATTTCCGTGTATTTAACGTGGCTTATTTTAAGAACTCAAAAGCCCATATTTTGAGTTAATGCTCTTTCTTATTAAAGATGCGATATACTTCTGCTATGATAAAAAAATATCCAACCATTAATAAGTATAGGTATTTTAAATCACAAAATAACAGAAAATATCCCAAATCTAGATAGTTGTTCTGTTCAGATAGTTGTGTTTGCCGATTGAAGGTAGATAGGTATATCTACATATTTCTATATTACATCTACAATCTAAACGGCTTGACCGATTTTGATGTGTGAGGCGTCGTTAGATTCGTCTTTACTTACCAAGTGTCACGTGGTACTTTATTTTGGAATATTAGTAATAAAAATCTCCTTTTTTTCCTAACAAATAAGTGATTTTACTGATTCTAAAGAATATAATCCACTCATAAAAAGGAAATGAAAAAATGTTTTATTACAAATTACTTATATATATATATATATATTTCTATTACAAAATATTACATTTTTAGCTCGCCATTGCACGACATGCTAGTCTTATATTGCACTTTTATCGGATTTACATAAAAATGCAAAATTTCAACTCGTAGTACTTAGGTCGAATTTGACTTGGAAAAACTGTTGCAAATTAAATTTGACCCACTTCGAGTATACTAGTTGTACTTCGAGGATACTAATATATACGAGCTTTTATTTAGTTTCAACTGTCCCGGTGTCTGTAATCAACTAATTACAAACATTGGGACAGTTGAAACTATATAAAAGCTAGTAGTACAATAATTTTATTATCGAAACCGTATATTCATTTTTAGGGCATGTACGGGTAGAAAACAGATTTCGTCTTTTTACATGGAAGATATCCCGAAGTTTTTGTGGAGTGTGAAGTTTACCAACCCGCACTTGGTCAGCATGGTAGGCTATGGGCCTTATCCTTCTCATAATGTGAAGATGGTTCAAACCTAGTACTGAGGATAGGCTTGTACTAACTCTGGGTGTTACAGTGCATTGACTAAAATTGACTGGTAAATTCGAACAAATTTCAATACTAATTACACTGACACACGCGCTTATCACGCGAGTCCAATACAATGAAAATAAGAAGATGAAAATAAGATATTACGAGGACGTTTACCGCATCTAGATCTACAATAGTATTGTAGAGTTTTCTCGTCCGATGATCGTTTTTACAAAATGTCTGCCGGGTGTAAGATGGAGATAAATTCTACACCCACTGCTCGCTATGTGAGATTTTTTTGTTTACATTATTATGCAAAGCTTAGAATAAAATTGTACATCTCCCTCTTTTCCCGTGGATGTCGTAAAAACCGGCTAAGGGAAAAATCCCCAAAGGTGAGAGGCCCCACATTCTGCGTAAAACGTCATCTACTGCGCTCGTGAACCCATTTGCCAAGCATAGCGAGTTTATCTAAGCAAAATTCCCCAATGATTGCAAACAAAAACAAGTAAGACCGTGTCGAGTGGTTGTGTTATTATTTATTTTACGTCTCGGAACAGCGTATTTTTTTCTTCTGCGTTTTAGGGCTGGACAGCAGTATTGTGTTGTTGCAGGGCATGTGTGGGTGGTGCATGCAGGGAGCAGGGTGTATGAGCGTCAGTTCGCGTATGTGCTGGCTGGCCGCATTGGTGTTCTGGGGCTTGCTGACCACGCTAGCGTTGGCTGCACCTACGCTGCCTCCTATACAATTGAACCCGGCGCGTGAACCACTCGCGTATCCGGCGCGTCTTTTGCTGCAGTCGGAGGCGACGACCAATTTCCCCACCAGTCCCGAGACCACACACCCCGTATCTACCTTCAACACGCACGTGCTGACCGAGGACGAGCTGCGTGGGATTGTCGAGAAGCGGCTGCCCTCACTGCCGTTCGTCTACTGGCACAAGCATAAAGACGATAAGAAGAAGTATTACAAAAAGGCAAATTGTGCACCCCTACCCTCAATCTACGAGCTCGAGTTTCACAACACGTACTGGCAGACGCTGCAAGTCAGCACGGGCGTGTTTCACCTATACGGAGCGTACATGGACCGGCGTAACATGTCGCCTATCGGACCCGCAGTACGACTGCTCCTCATGCATGACCGAATCAAGCCGACACTGAAGACGTACTGCCAGCTATGGTTCGAAGAACAGAGCGCGCCCGTTACCGTCGCTACCCTCGAGTACCAGAGCATGTGGAGCAACGACGGGGGGGATATATCCGACCACGTGCTGCAGCCATACTTAGTGGCGTGCGGCCTGCCGAAGGAGGTGCGCCACCTGGCTCCTGTCTCGGTGTCGCTAGTGGAGCACACCTGCGACCGCGTTACCAACCACCTGCGCGTACACTACGACCCGCTCCCGGAAGACGAGCCGAAGCGGCAGTTTGCTCTCTGCGTTAAAGGACTGGACTTTATACACAAGGACGTCTCCATACGACTCATCGAGTGGATCGAGATGATCAAACTGCTCGGCGCCAACAAGATATTCTTCTACGAGTTACAATTGCACCCAAACATAACGAGAGTGCTGCAATACTACCAAGCGCGCGGCGACGTAACCGTCACGCCCATCACACTATCCGGGGGAGGCCTAACATACCCGGACTTCAACACATGTATTTAAACAGGAAGACATCACAGAAGCGTAAGATGGAACTGATCCCGTACAACGACTGTTTATATCGACACATGTACCGATATCGGTGGCTGGTGTTACTCGACATCGACGAAGTGATCGTGCCACTCGAGGATCCAGACTGGAGATGGCTGATGTCACGAGAGTTGCCGTTATCCGTACCTACCGTGGGAAAGCCACGTCGCTCCTCCTACTACGCCACAAATTTTTACTTTCTGGACTCGATGTGGGACGAACTCAACCTGGAAGAAGGTTACAACACGTGAATCGCACGCGCAACTTCACAAAGCCGGGGGAATATGTGAAAGCGTTCCATGAGACGGAGCGCGTGTGGATTCTTCATAACCACTTACCATTGTCCTGCTTAGAGGCAGCGTGTTCGCCGTATGCCCTGGAGACGAGGCACGCGTTGTTGCATCACTACCGCGCCGACTGCGTCGCCGAGCTATCCAAGAGCTGTGCGAGGTTGCGGGCGGACCCCGTCCGTGACACGACGATATGGCGCTGGCGAGAACCTCTCGTGGCCCGCCCGAACAGAGCTCTTCACGATCTGGGCTTCTTGCCACCCGCAAAGCCGCACCAGTGATCACCGCCATTCCATTCTAGTCTTTTATATTACTCGTAGGCCGTAACATAAAATATATTTAAGTTCACTTTTGTCGTTTCCTTCGACTGGAAATATCTTTGATAAGAATCCTTTTTACCCAACTGCGTAAGAAGGAGGGTTATGTTTTGTCGAGAGTGTGTTTGTATGTATTTATGTAGGTATGTATGTATGTATGTGTATTTTTATATGATCGCCTACAGCCTAAACGGCTAGACCGATTTTGATGTGCGAGGTGTCGTTGGATTCGTCTTCACTCCTTGAGTGTAGACGAATCCAACAAATAATAATAATATATTAAAAATAAAATATTTTCACAAAAATAAATAAAAATGTGGTTTTCGTAACCTGACGAACTTTTACATAATAAACGAATTAAGATATAAGATTGCGCATTTATAATCTTTTACAGCGATTTTACGAAATAACGTACACTCAACAGCGTATTAAGCGTTACGAAATCGGAAGTTAGATTGCAAAAACTGCTGTTTTCTGCTGTCGGGTATTTTTTTTTCTTTTAATATAGATTCTTTTTAACCGAGATTTCTAAACCTTTTGTTTGACAACTACTTGACTGATTTTGCTCATATTAAAATTTTTGGTTTAACTTTTTGAGTATCAAACATTTCTAGCAAATGTTATCAAAATCAGTTATCTCTTTTTAAGGGAATTACCCCTCTAATCGATAACACGTTCTCGTGCAGTCGGGTAAGAGCACAAGCAAGTATTCGACACGTGCAATCTATTTCAGTGCTTCACGTGACCACGTAACGCAGCCCGTTGCGTGACATCACTGTTTATGCTATTTTGTCGAAGGCAAATTTATTATTTATTATTATTTAGGAGGCGCCACAAGGAACATCATTTTAAAATATTTTTTGATGTGACACTCTATTGGCGCGCCTTGAAAGTAAAACCAATTCGTATTTTTCTTTTGTATTTTAACTTAACTATTATTTGTTTTGATATTATATTATTTTGCGTTTAACTGAATTCATAAAGATGATTGATATATTTTCTAATTATTAATAATGAATTACTGTACTTTGACATGTATTTTTTTACTTAAGAACATATAAAAACTACTATGAACTATTCCGATTCCCTTCCCACCCATACAATTTTACGTGCAAATCAGTTCTATTCTGAGAAATAGAATCTTAAAATCGTCAAGACTTGCTTAATTGTCGATAAGAATGGGTGTAACAAAGGATGGCCGTAGTTGAGTTAGCCGTCATTCGGGGATAGTAATTATTATTGGTAGCCCAATTCATGTAAAATACTCAAAATAGTCTGTCAACCATAGATTTATAAAATCTAAGCTGTCAACGTCTTGCTAGTAGGGAATCACAATCGCCGAAAAAAGTCCATATCTTGTAAAGTACTGAACTGATTTTGATAAAACTTGCTCTGGGCCCTATGTTAGACTATACCTAATCCAACAGATTTTTTTGCGATCCGACTTATACTTTTTGAGATATCCGTGGACAAATAAGTATACAAACATCATATACACATACATAATATACAAACTTACATAAAGTTATATGAATTTACTAACATACTAACATATGTGAAAATTATGCAATTCTAACAATATTACATAAATACACATCAAATTGATAATCTCCTTTTTTAACCGACTTCCGAAAAGAAGGAGGTTATTAATACGGTCTGTATGTTTTTTTTAAGTCGATTAAAAAGACATAAATTGGGACGAGTTTAAGACATTATTTCAAATAAAATTTTAATAAAACAAACCATCCATCCATCTCCACTTTGTTACTCCTTTATTTACATGTATAGTATAAGCGGCAAGTAAGCTTGCTATTCACGTCGGTTGCGCTTGTTGTCTCTCTTCAGTTTATTTATAGGACCTGTATTTATAGACTGGCATAAACAGAGACAACCAATTTACGCAGAGTTTGTAAAGGTTACTTCCCACGGGACGTTTAACCAGATAATTAAGTTTCACGAGGAACGCCTCAGCCATGGTCTTCCTCTACGTAGTGGCGATGAAATGTAGCTTATGTCAGTCTTCAGGTTTCTTAGTTATTTCTGTACAAAATTTCATAACGATCCATTTAGGCAAGAGAAATATTATATACTAGCTGCCCGCCGCAACTTCGTACGCGTAAGAAAATCGTTCATGTCACGCTCCTACCCGCGCTCACTGCACCCCAGCCAAGCCACAGTACCACATCTGCCCTGCTCGTGTTTCGCTCCTAGCTCAATTTCGCCGCACTGGCGTCCTGCTTCAACCAAACTTCTGACCCAATCTATTAATGTCGAGAAGTGGTCAAACGTAGATTTATGTATTTGAATAAAACTAACTCCCATCCCTTTCTCGCCCCGCTCCTACCTAATGGCTATTTTTTTTACACCTTGGTTTACATATTGAAATTTTAGTAGGGATCCCTAATTGTTTCTAATACATAGGTACTAAATATAACCTATGTTACTCAACAATAATGTGAAATGGTGAAATGATTAAATGGTGATATGAAATGGTGTGTCTAATGGTGAAAGAATTTTTGAAATCGGCCCAGTAGTTTTTGAGTTATAAATCTTTCCTCTTTATATTAGTGTAGATGAACGGCTAGTTGAAGTTGAAGAACTGATGTTTTGACTGTTTTTTTTTATTGATGAATATCATATTTTTAATACTTTTTATCCTATTCCGGACGAAGACAAATTCAAAAATACAATAATAATAAAAATGGTTCAGCCGTTCTTGAGTTATAAATGGTGTATCTAACTAACACGACTTTCTTTTATATATATATATAGATATAATAATATTAGAAATATTGTTTATATTGTCTATTGTAATATTATAGTTAAAAAATACTGGACACAAATATCACCGACATAGCGCATTGGATTAGCAAGTTGAAGTGGCCGTGGGCAGGGCACATAGCACCAAGAACTGATGGCCGATGGGGCCGAAAGGTTCTCGAGGAGAGACCACGCACCGGCAAGCGGAGCGTAGGAAAACCAGCCACGAGATGGACATACTGGACAAACGACCTCATACAAAAGCCAGTGAGACGCTGGATGCAGGCCGCTTCAAAACAGCCTTTTTCGAAATCCAAGGAGGAGGCGCATGGACTTATTATGGATGAGATGGTGATGATGATGAAGCTAATTTTTGTGCCTACAAAACCGAACGAACTTGCAAAATGGGTGCAGAATATTAAATACATTGTCGACACTCGACACTCTACAGTTTTATTATGGACTTCCTAAAACATCTTCGTGAGTATGATTCATTCAGAACCCATAAAATGATATTGTGTTCGCTTGTTGTGTTTTGCTTGTAAGCGAAAAGATAGAAGCGATTAAATGACAGGATTGAATTGTCTAAGCGAACAAAGGTCTCTCCATCAAGTACGTTTTTACAGGGGAAGATCGGTAAAGAGTAACGTCGCTGTCTTGCTCGCACGCGACAATTTTTATTGGCTATAAAATGATTGAAATTACTTTTGATAAGTAATGGTTTTGTAGCTTCATGAGAACACTATATAAATGTGCTCGTGAGTTTGTAGAACGTCTAGTATTATAACTAATACTAACGTACTACAAATACTACATTTGTGTACAGGCACAATACGCTGGGATGTACTCGTACCTACACGACGGAACCAGAGACGGGCTGACACACACTCACTTATAAATTTTAATAGACAAATTCGGTGATTTTGGCTAGAAACCATTTCGAATTTAACGTAGTCTTTTACTTTTCAAAAGCTAATAGTCTTAGTCAAAAAGACTGCAAAATCGGTCAACAATAGAATGCGAAATCATGAACTTACATAAAAAATACAGTTCACAAGTACAAACTTTTTGTTGCCGAGATAATGATAATGACATAAAAAACCAGCAAAACATAGAACCTTCTTATCCTGATCCTTCTTATTTTGAAAAAGTTCAAAAAAAAATATATCCCAACAACCAAATCGCTACTGCTGTGCCTTACACCATACCATACGCACCTTACTTATAATTCGTCACACATTTTGTCAAAGAGGAAATGTGACTAATTCAGCGCTAAGTGGCGACGTGTGTCGTATATCGTGTATACATGGACGAGGCGGCTGGCTCCTGTCTACTTAACACGGAACTCTGAAGGAAGTAAGGTGGCTCGACGGCTTAGTGTTAAAACTGAATAAGTATCTAAATTAAAATTAGTACCTACCTAGTTAGGCAACTTAAAAAGAAAAATCTTGTCTTCCCGTAACAATGTATTTAACAATAGTTTTTTCATCCCCCCATCTCGGAAAGAGTATTTTTGCTCTTCGATATCTGAGTGCAAAAGCCGTTTTTATCCGCGTTATAGAGTTCGTGTGCACTAAGTTTGTGATTTCAAAACATCATTAAACCATTTAAACCCTTTTACTTCTACCTCCATGATGCCGAATTTATCATAAGTACAACCTTTTTTAATTTGTTAAAAACTCAGACTCGGAACCTTCTTGGTGCGCTTTTTTTTTATTTGCTTTGCGCACGCCATTTTATTTTCACGATATATTGTTAAAACCTTAGTTAAAACCATAAGTTAAAAACAAGAAATTTGAAAACAAGTCATTCAATTTTTCTTAATTATACCTAAGTATTATTTGTTATAATTTAAAGATTATTCTGTAATACTTACCTATCATAATGTAGTAGTTAATACCTAAACTAAAATAAAAGTATCTTGTGATTGTAAATGTTTTTTTTTTTTGCATTTAGTCCTCGCTGAGGTGGGATGAAAGTTACGTGTTGCACGCGAGTGCAAAGATTTTTCACCTCGTGCTCTTTTGATTCCCTCGCTGACGCTCAGGATTCTATTTTTTTTAAATCCTTCGCTTGCTCGGTCATCAAAATTGAGCACGCGGTTAAAAAGCAACTTTGCACCCTTGTATAACAAATAACTATTAAATTTGACAAAGATCACGGACCCCGGTGTCTGAGAAGCTAAAAATAAAAAAATAAAAATAAAGTTAGTAGTAATTCTACGAACGTCTACTGTTCGTAGAATTACTAGTAATTTTAATATTTTTTTCGCGAGCGCGACGAAGGAGGGTTATGTTTTACCCTCCATAAGTATAAACATACTTAAATTAAAATCAAATAATATTAAATACCAAAATAAAACAATACAAACTAATATATACAATACAGAGGTCACACACACACCAGTGCAAAGTGGTCTAAGCAAATAATACTCGCCAAGTGGTTTACTTTTAGATTACAGTATTAGCTACGGAACCCTAACATATGCGTATCTCGACATGATCTTAGCCAGTTATTTGTTAAGTTGGTTGTTGTGTGACAACTTTGAGTGCCTTCCCAGTTCGTCAGTTTCCATAATTTGAAACTGATGAGTATAACCCGACCTATTTCATTTATAATTAAAAATGATGCACTAGACCCAATATAGGACTTATCTCAGAAATTACGAGTTCTCATTGGACCTTCAGTTGAAAGTTCATCATCATCCCTTAGCCATATGAAGTGTATGATGTCTCTTCCGCCCAGCTCCCAAACCACTCTCGCTTCTCTTCCTTCGTGCTCCCGACTCGCAGAGAGTTACACTGCTTCAATACGCACAACAGTTGGACCCCTAGAAGAAAAATGCTGACGTAGATAATTTTCTTAGATTCCTTGATTAAAATCAACTCGGCGGGTGTACGCAAGAGCTTCACGACCTTATTCCACGTTCCCCATTCCACAACAGGACAAGTAGGCACATTATCATCAATTTATCAATGAAATGGCATTAATCCGTACACATAGATTTGGAAGACATTTTGATGCGTACTGGATAGGAGAGAAATTACCTGCCATCTTGTCGAACTACATGGCAATTTCCAAGGCTAAAGTGAATAGATAGCTAGCTCCATCGTCGGCTACTCCGTCGCTTACCATCAATCGAGTTGGTGGTCAAACGTTTCGCTGCCATAACTTTCTAATCTACTTGGTCAAATTATACCTCCTGTATATTAGAGCTCCATTAACACCGTCCTTCGTTCAAACAATTACTAATTGTAATGAACAAGGTCGTAGTCGCCGTAATTCGCAAGTTTTCCCAGAAACTGGTGGAAATGGGCCGCGTATATGTCGCTGGATTTTGTTAGAATTAAGTTTTTACCAGATACCAAGTTTTAGGTACGTTCATATTTTCATTGTATTTTATTTATATTAATTAAAGTTAAAAAACAACTGACTATAATTCGTTGCAATTTCGTTTACTTGGATGTCATATTTTTCTAATTATTTTGTTAAACACCAAAGTCTTTTTTGCTTAAACCAATCAAGCGTTGGTGGCGCCTCCCGTAACACGCTTTAAGCGTGCAATTACTCAGCCAGACCCTTCAGGTTCCATAGACTGACGAGAGATGTCGCACTACTGTAAATAACATGTATATAACCAATCATGTATTAGTTGTATTACAAATATGTACTTGTAGATAGGGTTTACCCGGCTCTGTGTGACAAGCCTCAAGTAAAGTTATTGCCCGACTCTATCTGTCGCGACACATCGGGCAACTGTTAGACGTTAAGTGTCGTGACTTGTGAACAGTGGCAATGCCATTGGTTCAGTACTTTAGTTTTTAAAACAAAATCGAGTATTTTGCAGTCGGATATTACAGTTATTTAAGCTATAATAATTATCCTTATACGCGATTTGGTCAAGATTATCTGGGGGCACGGCCGTGCCCCCGCCATGTGAGCCAGCGGGCACGCTAGGTAATGTTTTACTAAATTCCAGCTTTTGATTTAAAAAATACTGGGATTTTGGTTATAAATCAGATTTGATTAAATTCCTGTAACATGAACACTCCCATCGGTTCTACGAATGAATGAATTATATGAATGGAGCCCACACCTACGAGGTCGTAGTGACGCGACTGCATATACTAGTCTAGACGTTATTGTCATTCAACTTTTACCTAGGCATAGAAGACATTAATAGTTTTACATACTGAGCGACCTTTCGATTAATTCAGATTATATTCGAAAATAACCCTTTTTGAATAGATATCATTGGGGTGTTTTTGAATCGGGAGTGGATAGGTTCCTTCTTGGTAAAATGCCTGTTTCAGTGGGTAGTGTAATAGGCATTTTACCAAGAAGGAACCTATGCACTCACACGTGCCCTGGCGACAGGGCAGGATAAATCGGGTGATTTATCGTACCCTGTCGCCAGAGTCGTAATATGCATGTATGTATTATGAGAAAGGGTCCTACTACGGATACCTCACTCGCTCCCTTAGTCGACTCGAACCGACTTTATCTGAATGAGTGTTACATGGCCGAGCGTGACGGTTCAATACAATTCAATACCCACAAAACAAAGTTCTCAGCGCGCCGAAAGAAGATTTTACTTTAAAAAACCGGTCAAGAGCGATTCAGACTCGCCCACCGAGGGTTCCGTACAAACTAGTAGATAAAAGGGGTACTTACATTATATATTTAAAAAAAAAAATATGCATAGTAAAAATATTTAAAAATCGGTTTTAGCTTATGCTAATTAAGTTCTTTCATATGATGAGGTATCATGATACACAAAAAAAATGAATGATGTTAAAGCATTTTAAAATTTGGACCCTCCTTCCTTACTTAAAGACCCTATTTCTGTGTGATTAAATTAAAAATGTCCAGTTTCCGTTTTTTTCTATATGTGTACTATAACACAATGCTTTCTGCCAAATTTCATAGTTCTAGATCAACGGGAAGTACCCCATAGGTTTATATTCCCTTGTGAGTGTCGACATATTCGGCTGTAACTTTTTTTTTACGAAAACTGAGAAATTGGATTTTTATTTCTGCAACAAGAAACTATGGATCTGCGTATATGGTTTTAATTTCGACACGATACCTTCACACGTTCCCGAAATACAGGTCTTGACACCCGGACAGACGGACATAAGGGTTCCGTTCTTTCCTTTTGAGGTAAGGAACCCTAAAAAATCCACCCAAAAAAACAAACGTTACGTTTAAGATTTTCACCCTCTTTGGTGAGTCGGGTGAAAAAAGTAAACAAACTTCTGAAACGCAAGCCTTGAAGAAAAATAGTAATACTTATATAAATGTAAATATAGCCTGAAACAGGGGCAAATGTTACCTACACTGCAGACGTGTCTAAGTGATAACCTTGATCCACATAGATAAAGGCAAAAAAAAGATGTCGCGTAAAAAATGTGTATCTACGCATTATTTATAGGAAAAATTGGTAGATATTACAAACTAGCAACTGTCCGCGACTTCGTACATGTAGAAAAAATTCAGCCGTCGCGGGAAACCTAAGAGGTGTGATATGTCAAACCTATTTTCTAGATAAAATATGCAGATCATCACATCTTTCTCATTATTTTGTAGAACACTATCTCTGTCTTAACAATCATGTTGGCAATTAAACCTTAGGATCACGTTGTTGTCCGTCTGTCGAGACTTTCTATCTCTGGAACGTGTGGAGGTATCAAGTTGAAATCAAAACCATATACGCAGACGCAGATCTGTAGTCACTTGCATCACAAAAATCAAGTAAATAAAAATTGTCGTAAGTAAGTTACAGTAATAAATATCAAAACCTATAGGGTACTTTCCGTTTACCTAGAACTTCGAAATTTGGCAAGAAGCATTGTATTGCACACATAAAGGAAAAAAAACCGAAAACTGTTCATTTTTAGGGTTCCGTACCCAAAGGGTAAAACGGGACCCTATTACTAAGACTCCGCTGTCTGTCTGTCTGTCTGTCACCAGGCTGTATCACATGAACCGTGATAGTTTGACAGAGACAGTTGAAATTTTCACAGATGATGTATTCTGTTGCCGCTATAACAACAAATACTAAAAAACAGAATAAAATTTATATTTAAGGGGGTCCCATATAACAAACGTGATTTTTTGCCGTTTTTACAGATAATGGTACGGATCCATTCGTGCGCGAGTCTGTTTTTAATTTAATCACAAAAAATAGAGCCTTTATGCAAGGAATGAGGGTCCAAATTTTAACCGTAACCTAAAAAAGCTACATTAGCTCAAGCTAAAACAGATTTTTAATTATTTTTACGAAGTGTAATTTTCGGTTTATGACAAAAAATTTAAAAAAAATATATATAATTTGCCGCTGCCAACCGGTCTTTTTGGAAATCCATGGGGGAGGCCTATGTCCAGCAGTGGACTTCTTGTGGCTGAGATGATGATCGATGACTAGCTAAGTAAGGTTTTAACAACTTAGTTCCCGAGTTCGTGGAATTTACGGAACACTCGGTGGGCGAGTGTGGACTTAGTTCCAGAGTTCGTGGAATTTACGGAACACTCGGTGGGCGAGTGTGGCTCGCACTTGTCCGGTTTTTTAACCATGGATATGTTCCCACTCCCATGACTTTGAAAATAGTTCGGTATCCACAAATTTGTCTGAAATTCTCCCAATCTGACATCAGTGAGCTCCAGATTAAACTGGACAGACATTCTTACGATATAATCCTTTATGGTTTATAGGTATATAGGTTATAGGTAGATACTGTGGTAGATACAAATTTGATACTCGTATCACGATAGGGCATTTAGGAAGCGGAAAATATAGGATAAGATTATTGAGACTCAACAAAAATAAATGAAATAAAAATTAAATGTAGAATGTAATAATAAGGAAGAAGTTATAAATGTTTGTTTTTGTTACAAAATATTTTATCTTGCAAAAACAAAGGACCTTGGTTTTGAATTAGACGCAATTGACCGAATGGCCTGCCACCGTATCGACTCATTTCTATTTGGCCTATTTGTCCGTTTCAGTGCGTAATTTGCTCAGTTTATAGGTTTTACCCGATTGCCGAAGGAAGTTTTTGTTTTTCGAGTGTATACGTATGTATGTTTGTATGTTATCTCCTATAACGGAAACGGCTTGACCGCTTATGATGTGCGAGGTGTCGTTAGATAAGTCTTCACTCCCTGAGTGTCATACTCATATGCTGTTTCTTGTGTAATAATAACAAGACTCTCGCAAATGTAACCTCCAACGAACTTTGTACTAATAAATAAATGATTTTACTAGAATTATTATAAAGATCGTACACTTATAACTTTACAGCGATTTCACCTCATACTTTTTCACAAAAAACGTACACTCAACAGCGTATCAAGCGTAACGAAATCGTAAGTTAACAATGCATAAACCGCTTTTCTGCAGTTGGGTATTTTGTTTTTCTGTTAATATAGATACTTTTTCATATGTACTTATATATCTAAGTCTTTGGCAACCTACAGCCTATACTATATATGTATTACTACAATTATACTACTATTTTATATTTTCTGGAGAAAACGTACACTCGGCAACATATCAAGCGTAACGTAAATGTATAATATATAAGTGACCCTTCGGAAAACGCTATTATGCAGTTGGGTATTTAAATATTTTACTTACAGGTAACAACTGTTAATTATTAATAATACACTAATTTAGTTACAGTTATTATTTATTTAAGTAAATTAATTAATCAGTCAATTATGTGCAGTCGAATTGATAATTTTCAAGTTATCAACTACACATACATATGAAGACAGATCTGTGTTCAACTGTATATCTATTACCGCATAACTCTATTATTTATAAATATATTAAAAAAAAAGTTTGTGTGTTTGTTTTAATTGTTAGAAAGTTGGTCCCATAGAAATTTCATCAAAATCGGTTCAGAGATTAGGCTTGCGCGTTTTGATGGCGGTTATTTCAGTTTTTTAAACTATAGTTATACTATACAGCATTTGATACCTAAACCTAACATATGCGTCTTGGGCACTTATTTACAACTAATACTACTAACTAACTACTAACTACTACTAATAGTTCTTCAAAATAAAACTCTCAGATAGATAGATAGATAGATAGCTCTTTATTAAAAGATAAGATAAGACCTTATGAGCCTCCAAAAGTTTTTATTATCTTTATTGACAGACTTCGTATTTTTATGGAGTCTTACGAACAATAAATCCTTACCTACTTACGTAATCTGAAGTTATATTCAGCCTTCACAAGTATAACCGAGAATAGCTTATTTTTTGTTCCAGTATTGTTTAGGTTTCTTTGAAGAGAACTGCGTTCTAGGAAAATGGTTTTTGTACTTAGAGACGTCACTGTAATACGGAAGTTTCTGAGACGTCTTTTATCTTTTTTTGATGTTTAACTTCTATTGGCCCACCTTGGAATTAAAACAACTCGTTTGCCGTGACGTAAAGTGGCATAACGCTCTTTCATGCCGTCACGCCCCAGACAGGGCGCCCTACGTTACTGCTCTCGGCTCCTTTATGTGTATGTGCGTCCGTGTATATTCAGGATCAGACACTTCAATAAGTTTGGGCAAACAAACAGCGAAGCACGATATAATTATTAATAGTAGGTCTACAATGTTATACAGAAAGGGTACACTAAAATGGAAGGGATGTATTGGTAACTATAAAATTTTTGAAACGCATTGGCTTGAGTCAGAATAAAACTACACTAATGCGATACGAGTATTCCGCCCAATCAAGTCAAGTAAATCGCTTTGTCCGAACCGAAATTCTATCATCGACTGGTTTCACTCTTGCTGCTACCGAAAAAGTAGATTTAAATCTCTACTTTTTCTTCATTTTTACCCGACCGCGTAAGAAGGATTTTATGATCAGATAATGCGGCCACTTCCTTTTGACAATTTTTTTATGATTTGACATTAGTAAGGTTGTGTTTACCATTGAAAGTTTAAGGATGGAAAACGGAGATGTCACATCTTTCTAAAAACAGTGAGAGATGTATAAAAAAATCTAGTCAGTTCCAATTTCTACTTTTTACGCTGATTAACTTTGAAATCACAGACACGTCAGTTATTCCATGTATGTAAATGAAATTTTTCTATAAACTATCCCACCGCTGCACGTGGGCCTCCTTTCTTAATGAGAAATGCACCTTTATGGTTCACCGACCTGATGAAGTACGAACAAAAAAACTTCACCCATCTTTCAGAACTTTAATAACAATTACATAAAATTGCTGTAAATATTTTAAGAGAAGAATTCTTTTTCTATGAATTTCCGCTTTTTGTCTAAAAATTGTTCATAATTTGATGAGCTCCTATCGACTTAATATCTTTTCTGTATAACCCTGTATAATAATACTACAGCAGTACAGATTCAACAATAGTTACCATGTAACTACGGCGTAGTAGCCGTATTTCGCCGGAACTATATACCTACATAGCTATATAAACTGTGTTTGCATAAATTTTCAGTCACCTTCAGAGTAAATCGTCTGGAACCAGACGAAAACCATTTCTATGTTTATATAGTAACTGTTATGTAATCTGTGATTAATGTTGGCGCCGCGCCAAGGCGGTGCCGAATCGGGTATTGACATCTCACTCTATATCTGGGTTGACGATAAGGTTAAAAGATTAATTGTTATTTTCATTTTGCTTTCGTAGTGTCAATCTGCGACCTAATTGTGTTTTGTAATATTTACTTCAATATAAGCTACCTACTTATCCTAACGATAGCTACCTACATGATTGTGCGATTTTAAACTTGTTTCTCGTCTCAATTTCATCTTAATTAAGTATATAGGTAAGCTACATGTATTATTCATCTACTTTTATGTTAAGTTAAATATGTAAATACCTACACTGTTTAATACCATGCTGTGCGCTCTAAGAGTGGATTACAGGATCGATCACATCATTAAGACGTTATTAAACGCATTATTTCCGTGTAACCTGTAATGACAGCTAAATAAATAAATACTTACCGTAGTTATCTAGAAAAACGCTCGTCCAATATTGCTCAGAAATTAGTTTAATCTAACTTCTAATTATTCTTATAGAAGTGAAAATAGGTAAGCCTGTCTGTCATATTCCACATTTTATACATGTCTGCAAATATAATGATTTATTATTATCAAGTTTTATCACTACATTAATACCGTACACTACATTGGACCGTGTGGTCCAGTAAACAGGTAAATATACAAAGGATCTGTGTATTTTTCCCTTTTAAATTTATTTGTGGTACCGTTACTTTTTTTGCTGTTTAGTTATACAGACACAGTTTAGCATATTCAGCCTTGTTTTACTTTCAAAATTCACGTCCCAGCCGATTGCATTAAAGTGTCTTAAGACGCAATAGTTTTTTTCTTAAGACATCTGAGATGTAGGTGAAACTTCGGTCTTGTTGTGTTTTAAAACTGAAAACGCTGACGTCAATTCGAAGGCGGAACCAGAATACTAGAAGCACGGAAGCACTTTATTTTTAATCTCATCTAAATGAGATTATCTAGATTTTACTTTTCACAAAAAAAAAATGTGCATCATGATGCAATATCAATATTTTATCTTTAGGAAATAAGATATATTTTCTATCGATATTGGATAAATAAAATCAACTAATTCTCAACTCATGAAATCATATAATTTCTCCATCGATGTAGACACATTTTTAGCTTTTATTCTTTGCCGTAAGAAGTGCTACTCGTATACATACCTACATAGGCCTCCTTCGTGGATTTCTTATCACGCCCGGTTGTCGTGCATCCTGCATCGACCCTGGTGTTTACCAACTGACTATAATTATGAGGTCAAGCTTATCTTTTTAAACTGCCTGTGCTAATGCAGGCTCACCCGGCTAAAATTTGTAGTTTTTTTAATGATTCATCATATTAGTTAAATCGCGCTTCTTGTCAAAAAAGTAATTTTAAATTATTTTAAAGTGTTTTTCTGTTAGTAGATAAAACCAAAATCAGAATAGCTCAATTATACACGTCTAAACATCAATCTGCTTAATTCATCATTCGGCATTTGTTCATTGTTACGATTATATACATCTAAACATCAATCTGCTTAATTCATCATTCGGCATTTGTTCATTGTTACGATTATATACATCTAAACATCAATCTGCTTAATTCATCATTCGGCAATTGTTCATTGTTACGATTATATACATCTAAACATCAATCTGATTAATTCATATTCGTCACATTCATTTTTACGATTTTGACGATTTCAATTGATTTCAAATATCATTTTAATAATCGATTACTTTCAATGAGGAACTGCAGTTGTACTGTAGACTACGTATAAATTACCATTGTCGACTATGTCTTCACTTAAATCTTAGTATGAACTGTGGCCAAAAGCCTCTTAAATGTTTAAAAAACCGAAGACTGCACTAGTCACGTGCGATTCTGCGCGAGTGTGTATTGAGAAGACTTTGGAATGTAGTCATCAAATAAAATTAAAAATTCAGATGACAGCGATGGGTAAAAAGTCTTCAAACCATATGCATAGTTTATTTTTAGCTGAACTAACGAAAAAAATCAATCAAAAAAAAATCTTATTAAACTCGCTTCCTTCCATAAGATAGAGGGAAAGTGTAAGGATATATGCCACATATTATGATTAATCAGATATGTCCTTATATCTAGTCAAATCCCGTAATTATATAAACCATTACCAACAATATAAATTTACATATCATTTTGCGCAAGAAATATCTAGTAAAATAGAGGAAAAAATAATTTGAATATTACAGTCGTTGGTTAACTGACCGACCCGTCTAAATTTTGAGTTCACGAAGGCATTTGACACGGTAATACGACTATCTGACCATTCTATGTCTATAAATAGATTTTTCTTGAAGTGTTATAAGTAGAAATATTTATAAAGATTGGCACAATTGTCAGCAATCAAGAATTCGACGTGACTTGGCCGTTTACTACGTCCGGCTACTTACTATCAAGGGTGTGTCACCGGCCCGCCATTGTTCCTGATATTTGGCACGCTGCGCTCGCTCGTCACGTGGCCAGTGTTATGCGGAGACAAAACATTAGATAATGTAGTAAGTAGAGAATTGTTTGTTCATTTAGACACTTTAGTATTTTTATATTCCGTTTCACGCCCGTCCACGTGATGCCCGATATTTACTACTTTCTATTTCCTGATACTTTTCTCTACGTTTATCTGTAACCTACATATGACTTAACCGACCCAAACAATGTAAGCTTAGGAAATTTAAAGACCCATAGATATAAGTAGATATATAAGGGCTATTTTTACCTAGCTGCGCAAGAATGAGGACTATGTTTTTCGATTGTATGTATGTGTGTGTATGTATGTTACTATATTATCTACCGCCTACAGCCTAAACGGCTTGACAGATTTTGATGTGTGCGGTGTCGTTAAATTTGTTTTTACTCCCTGAGTGTCATTGGCTACATTTTTTTTTGTAATAAAACTGTAGTTAAAATAAAATATAAAAACGCTTTCTCATAACCTCCAACGACCTTTTTCGTAATAAATAAAGTGATTGTTCCAGAATTATTCTAAAGAATGCGCATTTATATCAAATAAATAAATGTTTGATCTTGACTTGTAAATACGTAAATAATAATGTAGAAAGTAATGAAATAACATTTAATAAATCTATCATTTATATTTTATTATATAATTGCTTGGCATCTAAAACACTTTGCAGTGTACATGGTCACAGGCACAGTTAATAGACATCCTAGTTTAGGATTGTTCACAGGCAAGACTAGATGACAGGAGTCTCCGTTTTTGATTTCATTTACCTGCCGCATTCCCAGTTTTCTGAGATATTCCATATTAAATAATTGGAATTTTCAAGGTTAGAGTGAATAGATTTCTTCTAGATCGTCGAGCTCCACACCGTCGCTTAGCAACGCTTAGCAAGTTGGTGGTCAAACGTAGATCAAATTTATGTAAAAAAATATTAATTAACATCTGTTTTATTACTTATAGCCTATTATATTAATCAAAACGTAATCTATGCCCACTATTTAATTCCTTTTCCCGCAAGTTCCTACTTCGAATGTAGGAAAATGATAGTAATCAATAATAGAGCGTTGTTTTTTTTCATAAACCTTTCTATATTCCCATTTAGCTGGAAACAACAAAATTCTACTCCAAGCCAAATATTTACGCGTTCGAACACATTTTACGCGAAATGCTAAATTTTCTCACGTCGCCGCGTCTCGCTCGTTTACGATCCTTCACGGAATACGTGTAAACGAAGACACGACTCATTATAAACTTGGTCACAAGTAGAAATACGCATATATAATAAATATATGGACGTCGAAATTTAAAAAATATCGATACATTTACTATAATTATAGTTAAAAAAACTGAAAAAACCGACTTCAAAATACGCAATACAATACATACCTACGCGACTCGTTCACTTTTCTATAGGCACTTGGATCATACTTTACCAGTGATTTTGTTATAAAAACCAAAGTACTGCATCGATTTAGATAAAATTTATATGGGACCACCTCTAAAGTATGATCTACCAAATACAAAAAGAGTCATCAAAAAATGCACAATTGGCTGAGTAATCGGTGAACAAACTTAAAAAAAACCATACATACCGACACAGAATTCGTGGCCCTATTTACATAGACATACCGAATTGATAACCTCCTTCATTTTGGAAGTCGCTTATAAAAATATCGATATATCGATTTTTTTAACAAACCTAAGTAATACTACAGAGAAAAACAAATCAATATGAATTATTTTCAACGCTCTGTGATAATAACTTTTTGAAATAGAGTGATACATAATTATATAAATCAAAATCATTCAAGTCGTTTAGCTTGAAGGACATAATATAGAAACACACATACCTAAACTCGAAAAACAAACCCCTGCAAAGTCGGGTAAAATACGAAAGATCCAACATCCATTATAACCCGTGTCCCACTGTTTTCGGTTTTCCTTGTTTACCAACATGCATTGTTTGGCCTTCATGACCGTTCGCGCCGAATTTAAATTAATATAGGGTAGTTATAAATAGAATGGGCAAAACCGTTGATAATGTTGGTGTTTCTTAGTAAGTAGTATAGGCGGAACTTAGCACGTGCAAGTGAATGTGGTTCCCGGATCTCGAAATATTGTTAGACTAAATTTAATACTGGAGCCCTGTGTACCTACTTAGCAGTTTCAGATAATATACAATGTCTTATGATTATAGTTTAAGAAACTGAAACAACCGTCTTCAATATCCGCAATTTCGTTTACTTGGATGACATTTTCCAGTTATATTAACCATATTTTAAAAACAAAGTACTGAATCAATTTTGATAAAATTTATATTAGTCCACTTTTGACACCTACCAAACAAAATTAATTATTTGTGTTGAAGTTGGTTAAAATTCGCGAAATCGCGTCTTGGTTGTTTTAGAGTTCACTAGTAACCACGAGGAACGGAACCTTTATTGATTCGTCATGTCCATCTGTCTGTCCGCATATACACTGCCATTTTATTCATATTCATATTCATATTCATATTCATTTATTGCGTAAAACTAATTTACATGTCAGGTGTTACAAAATTTATAAATAGAAATACTTATTAGCTATAGTCACGGTAGGGTGAGCTCAAACAATAATCAATGTCAAAATAATTACATAAAAATAATAAATAAGTCAACTGTAAAATTCAACATACAAATTTGTAAAATTCGTCAACGCTATAGAATGCTTGCTCAACAAGCCAACGATGTAGGTGACCTTTGAAGCTCGGCAGAGTAGGAGCTGCGGTGACGTGTTCTGGTAAGTGGTTGTACACGTCGGGGCCCATAACATGCGTTAATTTGGCGGACTTGGTCAGCGTGCGTGCTATGTTTGACAGCTTGTTCGCTGTTCTTGTGGGGTATCGGTGATGGTTACCACGCGTCTCGTAAGAGCTTAGATTTTGTCTTACGTACATTGCCACCTGTAGTATGACTAATGAAGGCAATGTAAGTATTCCCAAGCTCTTAAAATAGGGTTTAGTGTGGGTGTCCTGGTCCACGCCCACTATAACTCGTACGGCGCGTTTTTGGAGTCTGAAGATCTTCTCCCAGTCTGCACATCTTCCCCACAGCTCCGCGCCGTACTGTATGAGCGAATGCACTGTGGCGAAGTAGCAGGCGCGGGCCACGTCCACCGACACGACACGAGCTACGCGCCGCAACGCGAAGCATGCGCTTCCGATTTTACCGCGTAGCCTGTCGACGTGATTCTCCCATGTTAGACCGGCGTCGACTTCGAAACCGAGAAATGTGGTCGTGTAAACTTGGCGCAACGTCGTCGTTCCAACCAGAACAGTAAGAGGCCCGGTCTTGTGCCCTGACAAGTTTATATGCAGGTATTGTGTCTTTCCGAGATTGAGTGCCAGTCCATTAGAACTGAACCACTCGGAAAGTTGTACCGCAGTAGCGTTTAGCTTTTGTTCTAGAGACACCACGGATGGTGCATTGACTATCGCCACCACATCATCTGCATACATTAGAACTTCAGCTGTCGTCACGGCATCGGGTAGGTCGTTTAGGAGCAACGAGAACAGCAGGTTCGATACCGATGATCCCTGAGCCACGCCTATGGCTGAACCCATTGGATCAGACCGTTGGTTGCCCGAGTCACCGACCACAACCTGCGTCCTGTTTTGTAGAAGGCTGGTTAATAAAGAGTGAGAAGTACCTCTCATCCCATAGTGTCTTAGTTTGACAGACAGTACGGCGTGGTCAGCGACGTCAAAGGCTTTCGAGAGGTCACAGCATAATATAGCGACTTGTAGCTTAGGCCTCCCATCTCTGGCAGCCACTATCTTCCTGATAAGTTCACGTGTTAACGTCGTCGTCGAATGGCCTGCCCTGTATGCGTGTTGCCTATCGGAGAGGGCGTTTGTTGAGGTTAAAAAGCTTACAAGTCGACTGCTCAGTCCATTCTCGAAAACCTTAGCTACCGCTGGGATTATCGACACAGGTCGATAACTATCTATATCGCTTCTCTTTCCCTTGCCTTTAAATATGGGAACCACCTTACTGATTTTCAGTGCAGTAGGATAGGTGCCCTCATTCATGCATCGATTGAATAATTCCGCCATTACATGAGACAGGGGATATGAGGCAACCCTCAACAATTTCATGCTTAAACCGTAAACGTCTTTCGAAGCTTTTGGTGGAATGCAAGACGTGATCAATCGAAACACTTCTTCGGCACTGAAAGGCTGTAGTCTCAGAGAGCTACTGGCTTCCGGTCTAGCCGCGCGAAGCATTGTTAGCGCGCGAGAGACGTCGGCACTGGGAGCCCCACATGCCGCCGCCGCCCCGAGAAACCTTGCATTCATGGCCTCAAGAAGATGTTTCTTTGTTGGGAACTTTAAGCCGTTTGAGTCTAAGACGACATCTGTTATGTCAATCGTTAGTGAATTGTTTTTCCCTCTTTCTTGGTTCACCACTTTCCACATAGCTCTGGACCGATTATTATTATATATTATACTATTTTTATAAAAGCTCGATTTCTTATTTCTAATCATAATGTCATATTTCTTTTGCATGTCAAAAATAATAGTATCCATTAATTCAAAGTCAGGGTTACGGTTACCGAATTCTATAATGTCGAATAATAAGGATTTATATAATTTTACATCCTGGGTAATCCAGGATGAGTCACATTTATTATTAAGCGTTGTTTTCTTAAAAGGAAAACAACACTCAAATTTATTAATAATAATATTAATAATTGAAGACGCTAGCTCGCCTGATGTCGGATATTTTGCGAAAATCTCACCCCAGTCAACGCTACATATAGATGTAGTAAAATTAAGACAATTTAATTCACTGAATATTCTAACGTAATTAACGGTAGATTTCTGCGTCTGTCTCCTACATAAGATATTTGCCTTAATAGCACGGTGATCACTTAAATTTGTTATGAGCGGATAAACTTTGACCGTTTCCTCCAGTAAATTCGTATATACGTGGTCAATACACGTAGATGTGGTGTCGGTGACGCGGGTCGGAAAATCAACCATATTCACCATGCCATGGACCGCTAGCAGCTCAGCTAGATTTTTTGACTGTGCGTCACTACCAAATACATTAATATTTGCATCACATACGATCAGGCAACGCAAATTCAACTCATCGATTTTATTGAGCAAGCATTCTAAGGCTACTAGAAACTCATTTACACTAACTAGATTTGTGCGATACAAACATATTAATGAAATATTAAAATCTATTAAATCTATTGCGGAAATTTCACAAACTCTTTCGGTAGACATTTGCACTAATTCTAAATTTTCAACGCAACCTACGTCACGTCTGACAAATATACATGATCCACCATGTTGTATATTCGTTCGGCAGTAGCTGGAAGCTAACGTATAGCCATCTATACCAATACACACAAGTTTCGACTGTGACATCCAGTGTTCCGAAAGGGCTAAGATATGACACTTCATTTCACTCTGCAGCAGTACCTCCATGCGCGCAGGTTTATCTCCGCCGAGTGAAGCTATATTTTGGTAGCATACGGTGATGGTTTGCTGGTTGTTCGGTGCCGTCGGTGGCGGCGCCGAGTCGTGCAAAGCTGGGTCACTGGACATGCGCGCGCTGCGCTGCGTCGGAGTGACTGGCCGCGTCGGCTGTTGTGCTCGCCCCGCGCGCACGGGGCTGCCGCGGAAACCACCAGTCTGCCACCTTTACACGCGGCGGCCAAACCGCTGCATCGCTGAACTTGTTATAAAGACTTTCAGGGAAGCCTATTATAAATGATGCATGCTTATCAGTTTTAATGTCCCTTTTATCAACAGTATATTCTTCACATTTTGCAATCTTGTTAAGATATTTCATGACACTATCCGTCGTTGTGTCAGGCTTAAATGACCATGCTTGTATGTGCCGACGTCGTTCTACTGTTTGTAGTTCATCGTCAGCTTCTCCTGAACCGGTTAGTATACGACGTGTTTTACCAGTTCGTTTGCGAGCGACGATATTCCAGTCATCTTTCTTGTTATTTATTGCAGAGAGGGTAGTATTACCTGTATCCTTAGTTGATTTTGTAGTCATCTGATTTGTAGCGTTAGTAACGCTGGTGTGTAGCTGCGCCTTAGGGATCGCTACATTATGTTCGCCACGACTCACGTCGGGCGTGGTCGGAGTAGTCTCGGTGGGTTTCGTCGAACGAGTTTTAGTAGCGATTGAAGCGCTTACTTTTTTTGTCGCCGCTGAGTATCCAGTAGCAGGAACAATCGAGTGAGGTGCTGCGTTTAACCGCGCTTGTCGGATCGGACGCTGGAGCGCTGCCGGAGTTATTGCACTCACCTTCGGGTCAGACTTCTGTGTCACCGTTTCTTGCAAACTACCCTCAACTAAGGATTTTAGTTGCTTAATAATGTCAACTTGGTTTGAGATTATCTCGCCTTGTTTCGTTATTTTCACATTCTGGTCACTTATCTCAGCTTTCAACGATCCCATTTCTTGTAACATCTGGTCCATTGTCCTCTGGAGATTGCACACAGCAGCTTGCAAGTCTTTTATAGTCATGTTTCAATTTTTAAATCAAAAAATACACAGTAGCGTATGTTACTTCGGGGCCTACCCCCCGCGTTTTACTCAGAGACCTCAGAGACAATAATATACAGAAAATTTGGCAGTTAGATGTTTTCCTTGAAACTACAAAATGCCGAAGTAAAATTTGAAAAAAGTGAAATGTAGGGGTGGCACGTGCACTTCATACATTGAAGAAGGGTTTTTTTCAATTTCACCCCTGCGTATGGGGTATCTTAAAGTAATACGGAGGTTTCTTTAGAATATATATTAAAAACTTCAACGACCTTTTCGAGAAAATAGAAACCATAATAATAATCAAGAAATATTATAAGGTATTTTGTCTGTAGAGTAGTAGATTTCAATAAAACTGATTCATTGGTCGATATGTGATATCTATTACCTACCATTTGAAGCAATGCCATCTTCTTGTTGCATCATCTTCATAGGACATATACCTAAACACAATTATCAAAGCCTAAATACTAATATCCGACTACTGAAAAATCACGCTCTGAAAAGTATGAAACAAAAAAATGTTATAAATATTTTATTATATGTATTTCATACATATTCATAGGGTTTTCAGAGGATTTGGTCGTTTACCACCTACTGTAAAAAACCGGACAAGTGCGAGTCAAATTCGCCCACCGAGGGTTCCGTACAAACTAGTAGATGAAAGGGATAATTAAATATTTTTTTTATATTTTCCTTCATTAATCGAAAAATATACATCGTACATACTATTTAAAAACCTGTTTTAGCTTGTGCTAATTAAGCTCTTTCATAAAATACCCCACATGATACTTTAAAATTTGGACCCTCCTTCCTTGCTTATTAAATTAAATTAAAAATGTACACTTTTTGTAATTTTTACTTTATGTGTACTATATGACAATGCTTCTTGCCAAATTTCAAAGTTATAGATCAACGGGAAGTACCTCATAGGTTTTGATTCCCTTGCGAGTGTCGAAATATGCGTTTTATACGACATATTCGGCTGATTTTATGTGATTCAATTAAAAATGTACGGTTTTCGGAATTTTCGCTTTATGTGTACTATATGAGAATGCTTCTTGCCAAATTTCAAAGCTATAGGTCAACGGGAAGTGCCCAACAAAGTGATCCTATAAGGGTTCCGTTTTTTCCTTTTGAGGTACGGAACCCTAAAAACAATACATTCAATAAACAATACATTGTGTTACAGTTTATAGTATTTATTTTTAATTATTATATTTTATCCGCTAACCGTGGGTGATGTCACCGTCGGTTCCAGCGGAAGACCAGCGCCGGCTGTTCACAGCCAGCAGTATGCTGAGCTGGAACCGGTTTGTGGTGGACACAGTTTTTTTAAATCATTTTTGTTACATTTTTTGTATTTTAGCTGTTGTGTCTTCCAATAAATCTATGTATATTGACTTCGAATAAATTTATGTCTATTATGTCTGTCATTCTGCAAAATAGTATACTATTACATTTTCTTGTTTCATACTTTTTAGTGTGATTTTTCAATAGTCGGGTTTTAGTTTTTGAACTTATTTTTTATCTAGCTTCTAAGTTTTGACCCAAACAGACTAACACGGCAATGTTAATAATGAAGCTGGCACATACATATACACATTTTTAACCCCGACGCAAAACTTGGGGTGTTGTTATAAATTTGACGTGTCTATCAGATCAAAAAACCATGAGGTTTTTCGTTCAACTATGAGTTTGAACCTCTTGAACTGTTTTGCCCAGATCGAGCATACGATCTCGCCTTACGGCATTCATCCGGCAGATCCGCCGTAATCGAATTGCAGCTTTACGCCGCCCTCATAATATCCACAATAGCGTATTTAGAGCTCAAATAGCATCATTGCTTCAACGAAATGTACCTATATGTGCTGAACTCGGTCGTTTCAGTTGTTACTAGTTGAATGTAGGGAGTTTTTAACTTTTCTAAACTTGTAAGCTACTTGATTATATTAGTAGTGTGAAGAGTAAGGAAACTATGTAGAGCCGCATGACGTAAGTGCTGAAACGAATTCTCTATCTAGACGATGGAATGGATAAATATCCCGCTAATGAATGCCAATTGTCATGCATAATGTATAATTGTGGACATCCGGCGATGGTGTTTCTATATCGCAGAGTAGAATCATTTTCAGAGATTCTAGGATCACATTTTGAGCATTGACAGTATCGAATCATTATCGTGTTCAGAACGATAAAGCTACATTTCTAAAAATAAGTACATTTTTTTTTTATTGGTACACATTTCACACAACCGTACTATCTATAAACTAATTATAACTATCTATATACACATTTTGCGGGTACTTCGGCGTTTCGCACCGCAAGTGGTTCGAACCGCGGTGCGAATCACCCAAGAGCTCTTTTTGAATAGGTCATTTCGCACCGCGGTGCGAATCGAACAATATCATTTTGGAATAGGTCGATTCGGACCGCAGTGAGGAATAAAACAGTTCTCTTTTTGGGTGATTAGGTTCGAGCAGAGAAGATTATGTAGCTTGATTACATACGTAATACCTTACAGTACAACCAGGCACAAAATAACAGGAAAAACATTATAATTAAAATTATTGTTTTTACATAAGTTTTAAATTGTAAATAAAATGTATAATGTATTAAGGAAACATGATTATTACGTATAATATAGAATTTTTTTTCACTAACCACTTTGCCACTCATCTATACAAATAAATAATTGAAATCCTTAAGTTTTTGATATGAGTTCAAATCGGACCTACGAAAAGAGCATCGGGGCGTTTCTTTATGGTCCGAATCGACCTATTCCAAAATATGTCTTGGGCCATTCGCACCGCACCAACCACTGCGGTGCGAATCGGCCCATTCAGAAACAGTACATGGGCGATTCGCACCGCGGTTCGAATCACATGCGGTGCGAAACGCCGAAGTACCCCATTTTGCGAGGGAAAAAGACGGGCGACATAAAATTTGAACATAAGGCGCCAATTTTCTTTTTAAATATGATACAGATTCTACGAAAAGTCAGCACTAGTCATCCTGCTAATTTTGAAAAGAAAAGAAATATAGGCATTCATTGAAATTTAAGACTTTTAATCGAAAGTGCACTTTCATCCTATCCTTTATTATGTCTTCTTAAAGCCACACTTCTTTATAGGAGTATGGCTTTTTAGGAACAAATGACATTACTTAATGATCGACATTACTTTTCGGTGGAATAAACTATGATGCATACATGTTTATATTGAACAGATCAAGCTGTTTCTTTATTGATGTTCTAATCAGTAGCTTCAGTACCCTTGAGGGTTTTACCATTAATAGGCAGTTGGGTGAAGTAATCATTCGCCATTGTGTCGATTTAGGAATGCTGACACGAGCTGATGTTACTGTAGGGAAAATATTTACATGTATTGTTTATGAACCGTTTGTTCAGCTTCACTCCATATATCGTAGGTACCTACGCGGCTGCGCGACGAAAAGGAATGTAATGTGTTTATAATCCACATACATAAGAGGAACATACATACAAACATACATAGACATGTATGTTTGTATGTATGTTTCTCTTGCTCTTGCACGCTCTAGAGACCCAAGCACTTAGGCCGATTTTGATGAATAATCATCATCCATAATAAGTCGTTAGATTTGTCTTTTTAGACAAATCTAACGACTTATTATAATACTTAGACTTTAGACTTTTTTAAATTAGATTGTGCAAGCGTTAATGGTAAAACAAAGAAGTCGCATTTTTGCCGCCAAAATATACATATTGGCGGCAAAAATGCGACATCTTTGTTTTTCAAAATATTTTTCTCCAAAATCTATTGAATGTGAAACCAAAATGGAGGGTTTTTAAAGATGATCACAAAAATATATATCTACCTACATCTTATATGTTAAAATGTAATTTGGATGGAGTTTTTTTCTTTTGTATGTTTGTTATACGATTACTTTTTTTTTTTATTGTTACTCCGCCAATTATGAGTTGATTTTGACAATTCATTTTTGGTTGGTAGGTAATAAATACTTCAGAGGTGATCCGATATTCATTTATCAAAATCAGTTCAGTGCTTTAGTTTTTAAAACGAAATAACTGCAAAAAACATGTCGTCCAAGTAACCAAATCGCTTATTTTGAAGTCGGTTGTTTCAGTTTCTCTTCCGAAAACGAAAACTTGTTATGAGCCTCGTAATTTATCTAAGTACCTAATCTCGTAATTTGTGTAAGTTTTCCTACAAATGAAAAAAAAAATTATATTTATTTACAATTTGAGCTTACTGTCGATCGACTAACATGAACGACAATGAAAACACCTCTTCTAATGACACTGCGCGAAAAACGAAATTATAATAAGGAAGTACAAGGCCATCCCAGATTCCGAGAGCTACACAAAGGTCAAAGCTCTTCACACCAGAAACCTCATCACGCCTCGCCTCGTGACTCGCGTTCAGTCTGAAAATATCTCGTGAAAGTGAGCAGGTTCATTAGATGCGACGCTCCACGCTTTTGATCTCATCTGGAACTCCTCAACTCACTGCGAAAAATACGTAAGTGTTAAGATTACTGATCTGGCCAGAGAGACAACTTCGACAATGTTATAGGAAGTACCATTTTTATTCGATATTGTTATTCTTTGCCAAGTGTTAGGGAAGTGGGGCACAATAAGGGGGTTTGGGGCTCCCAAGTAGTACTGATTGAGATATGCGAGTTCAAATCCCGTCGAATGTGACAATTGATTAACTCTATACACATTTGTAAGTATTTAAATGTGGTAAAAACATTTCAAAACTATCAAATATCATCCCAACATTAAATTATTAACGGTTTAGTTTAGAATGAAGGAAATAATGTATCAGCTGCTTCTCTTCCCGGGCAAACTGTAAAAGTCAGTTAAGAGACATGAGGGAAATTGGCGTTTATGTAGGCGATGGGCTGACCCTGTCATTGTTAGCCATTATTTTGCACATATTACCATCTAATACCGTCTAATCCACTCCCATCCATCTACCCCTCTAACCACGGTCAAATATGACATCAAACGGTCTCATAGTAAACTAGGCTGCTCTGCCTACCCCGTAACGGAAAATAGGTGGAATTCTATATATGTATGTTTGTAGTAACAATCTGAATTGTAAACATAAATATTAATACACACACTTGACTTTGTATTCGGAACCCCAGTATAAGTGTGTTTCGAATCTCGATACGTTTTTGACCACTTATTCATTAGCTAGAAAGAACTCTGAGTGGAAAAATGGAAAGATAAAACTGATAATATCTCTCTGTCCCTTTCCGTAATCTGTGCTCAAGTATATAAGTGCGAAAAACTGAAAATAACGAGTATTAGTTCATAAATAATGTTTAATTGTGGGACGAAACTGCTTCCTGGACAGTTTTGGCGTAGTGATTACAGCTCGTAAACATTTGTGTAGAATGCAGTCGGTACTAAATTAAGGTGTAACTTCACACACACGGGAAAATTCAAATACTTTTTTCCCTTGTAACTTTGCTAGCTGACTATTTTTAACCTAATTCAAAAAGACAAAAACGGAGGAGGTTCGCTTCGGTTCGGAGGAAAAAAATCGGTTGTAGTTTTTCTTTTCTGTTTATTCAAATCAAACTCGGTTCATCCGTTTGAGAGCTACGATGCCACAGACAGATACACAGATACACACGTCAAACTTACAGCACCCCTCTTTTTGGGTGGGGGGTTGAGAGGACTACGTCCAGCAGTGGAATTTGGTAGGCTGATGACGATGATGATGGTGATGATAGATTAGCACAAAGAGATCACAAATAGTCAAGAGATCAAATGTCTCAAATGATCAATATTACGCTTATGATTTACACTGTATACATAAGCTATAGAAAACATAATATTTAATATCGTTTCGGATCAAAAGTTTTAACAAAGTTGGCAACGAATAAAACGATTCTTGTGACATATATTTTTGAAATCTCTTTTACCAAGAATTCCGACTTTTACGCCAGAGTTCTGTTGTAAGATTTTCTCGGAATCGGAAATCTCTGTCGAGGCTCATTGCATGAAAACAAAAGTAAAAACGTCAAATTAGCCCTTGTAACACTTCACATTCATCTAAAAACCCGAAACTAGTAAACAATATTTCTGTTCTTCTTTGTGTAAAGTAAGTCACTAAAGACGGCCTTCAATACACATGTACATTAAAAAAAAAGCATAAACCAGCCAGTGACAAAATATAAGGCAAAATGGTGGTTCTTACCTTCACGCGTTTCCTAGAAAAGGGGTATATTGACAGATAGACGGACAACAAAATTATTTGAAACCAATATTTCAGAACCTTAAATAAATTTCTTGTGCGATCGAGACGAAGAAAATGAAAAAGTAAGCCGTAGAATTCAACCAGGTCAAAGTAAATCGGACCACCATCAGCGTTGATTTATATATGTGACGAACACAGCGTGGACTGGACGCGGATATATATAAATATAAATTGTACAATACGTACGCTTTGCCCTGACGATATCGTATGCTCTTTTTGTTATAATCTGGGTCACATAAGAATCGTTATTAGTATAGTAAATATATGATATAGGAGATGCTTCATGTATAATTTCAATTATTAGTTCACCAGTCTAAATCTAAAATTAAATGAGCATATTCCAAAAGTAAACACTACTAAAATATACATAACTTTACTAGAAAAAACCTTTTATGATTAGGTGACCTGACGTAATGGAAAAGCGTTTTTTATTTACTTATATCTCACACAATAAAATCCATAGACATAGATTTTATTGTGACAAAAAACATATAAAAGAAAAAACATAAACCATAAAATTTGTAGTGTGACCCCCTTTTCAGGCATAAATTGTGTCCTACTTAAAAATTACTTTTTTTGTCGGTAAAAAATATAAATTGTTATTTAGGTATTTTATCGACCATCTCAGTCTATATGAGCGGCTGAATAGTACACATATCAACAGCCAATAAAACTACTTAGGTATTTTATCTCCTGCCTACATTGTGACAGATTTGAATTTGCGTCACGGCGGAGCATTCTAAAAAAAAACATAAAGGTCGTCTGGCCGCCGCGCTGTCTCCGCCGAGACGAGGGAACGAACATGTCCGCGTGTTTTCCATCGAAACCACATCGAAACTGGTTTTTTATACCACCTACGTATTAGCCGAGTTGACAATTTCAAGGAACTTATGTTGTACAGTTTGCTTTCGGTATATTTATTTTAAACCTGCTAACTCTAGCAGACGTTAAGCTGCTAATTTGCCTATTTGCCATAGAAATACTGTTACAAACTTGCTATCTTGACTTTGTTATATGTTTATCTATATTCTACAGGATTCATTTCGGGGAGTGTGCACAAGAGCTTCACGACCTAATTCCACCCTCCCCATTTCACTACAGGACTAGCAGAAATTGTAATCCAATCACTCTAGCCATTAATATTCCAAGATTTCAGGAAACAGTGATGACGACAAAGTATTCCGCATCAAGAACGTGGACCGAAACCGTTCAATGCGGATTTTTGGTATTTCAATGAGAAATGAGTAGTAATGTGCCGACTTTCTGTTAGTCTCTAGTGGAATGGGGAGGGTGTTCTCTCACCTTTTTTTTTATCATCCCTGTTTGTACAAACTGTCCCACTGCTGGGAACGGGCCATCTTCTCATTGTGAGAAGGGTTAGGCCATAGTCTGTCACGCTGGCCAAGTGCGGGTTGGCAGACTTCACACATTCTTCAAGATCATTGAGAACTCTCAGACATGTAGGTTTCCTCACAATGTTTTCCTTCACCGTTTGAAGTTGGCGGCAATCAACAATACGCACATAACTTCGAAAAGACGGAGGTGTGTGCCGTGGGATTCGAACCTAGGACCTACGGATCGCAAGTCAGACGGTCTCACCACTAGGCTGCCGGAAACTCACCGAAATGGATCCTATAGATTATAGATATGCTACTTTACGTCGGTGCTCAAGACTTAGCAACTTCTTGACAATAAGTTTATAGTCACGCCAATCAACTAAATACATATTTAGTTGATCGGCGTGACGATATACATATATTATATGTATATACATATAGTATATGTTATTATTTCGATCCGCTTCAGTTTTACCCGCGTGTTACCCGAGTGTTGACAATTTCCTGATACGAACAGGATCTTCTACTTTCAACCAAACTGCGTCGTAATGAAGGAATACATTATTCTAATTCAGATAATGAGTTTTTTTATCCATTGAAAGGCGTATGCTAGCCCACTTATTCAAGTTAACGACATATCAAGATCATTGGAATTAAACAGGATATTGCGTGGTCGGTAACAAAATCCTAGACCCGATACAGTTCTACTGAACCTGTACGCGACTATCTTTTACATAAAACACCAATATGATTGAAGGTTTGTATGTTTGTCCACGTATTACGCAGAAACTAGAAGTTGTATTGCAAAACTTCTTTATTTTTATTGAATAAAGTATCTCTCAACTTAAGAGTCGCCGTAAGTTTTATCAAAATCAGTTCAGTAGTTTTCAAGATATGGGCTTTTTTTAATTTTAAAACTTGAGTGTTGCAACGAAACTATACCTAACTTTTAAATATACACGTACATACAATAACGCCTATTCTCCCTTACGGGGTAGGCAGAGCATCAATATCATGACGCCGTTTGACGTAACCTTTGACCGTGGTTAGAGAGAGAGATAGGATGATGATTAGAGGGTATTAGAGGGTAAGATGTAATGTTGGCGTGCTGGATCATTCCATGATCATTCTAAGTTTTTCTTTTACGGGAGGAAAAAGTTTTTCAGTGGACTTTTAAATACTAAAAATACTTTTATATACCAAAACGTGGTTACTCAATATGGATATAATAAGGAAGCTCAAAATCACGCAATGAGCTATGGTGAGGGCTATGCTAGGAGTATCTTTGGAAATCGAATCGAAACTGTATTTTACTATTGAAATGCGATACAAAATGATTAGACAGAATATTTTTAACATCTCTGAAGCACTCATCGGAAACGCCTCCGTAGAATTTCTTGGCACCAGATTAATTTGCTGAATTATAAACTTTATTATAAAACATATATAAACTAGTTGCGCTCCGCGGGACCACCCGTGTATTGATGAATAAATGGCCAAATGCGTGTCGTGCCACGCACAATCTAGGGTTCCGTAGTTGTATATCATTATTTATGTGAACTTAAAACAGGGTCTTCTATTTGATACTATAAACATACGAGTTAACTTATGTTAGTTTAAAAGAAATTTGTACGTAATTTTCATTTCTTACTCCTCTAAGTACATTTTTTAAATTGATCGACTATTACTGATCTATTACAGATTTTATTCTAATACAGATTTTATACTCTATTACCGCTTTCTCAGCGTGATTATAATGTATATCCATGCCAAATGAGAGATTTCTAGTACTAAGAATCTTTGAGCTAACCCGCGGACAGACATACAATCGGACGTGGTGAAACTATAAGGGCTCCTTGTTGACTACGGAACCCTAAATGTCTGTTTCAAATAAAGTTGTACTACAGTTATCCTCTTGTTTACACAAGAAATGATGTCAAATGACGAGATCCCATTTCCCCGAATATGTAAGATACAAATGTGTTTTAAGGTCGGAGTGTCACCGTTCGGGAGATGTCTTGTTTTCGGGGAAATTGGCGACATTGTCTCGCTTCCCAGAAACAAATCTCAAGTGAAAATCTAGTTCCTTTATTTACCTTTCATATACTGGCAAAATAGAAGTGATAAACATTTCATTCGTAGAATAGCTCGTCTATACTAAGAAAGAAATGTATATCACTTACTTCATTGCTTAGTTTTATTAAAAGACTAGCTGTGTCCCACGGTTTCACCCGCTACCCTTTAGGAAAATAGAACCTCTAGAAAGTAGCCTATATGTTACTCCGGAGTATAAGCTCAAATACCAAATTTCATATAAATCGGTCCAGCCGTTCTTGAGTTATAAATGTTGTAACTAACCCGACCTTGTTTTATAAGCGAATATATTTATAGATATTTATAAAAGATTAGCTGGAGACATGACTTCATTTGCGCATTGCTAGTTAACTGAACCAAAAAATCTTAATCACCAAACTTCTTTTTTAGGGTTCCGTACCTCAAAAGGAAAAAAACGGAACCCTTATAGGATCACTTTGTTGTCCGTCTGTCCGTCTGTCCGTCTGTCCGGGTGTCAAGACCTTTATCTCGGGAATGAGTGAAGGTATCGAGTTGAAATTAAAACCATATACGCAAATCTACAGTATCTTGCTGCAGAAAGAAAAATAAAATTTCTCAGTTTTCGTAAAAAAAAGTTATAGCCGAATATGTCGTAAAAACGCACATTTCGACACTCACAAGGGAATCAAAACCTATGGGGTACTTCCCGTTGACCTAGAACTATGAAATTTGGCAAGAAGCATTGTGTTAGAGTACACATATAGGAAAAAATCCGAAAACTGGTTTTTTTTTATTGATTCACAAAAAATAGAGAGACATCTATGCAAGGAATGAGGGCCCAAATTTTAAAGTGAATTAACCGTATCATGTGGGGTATCATAAGAAAGAGCTTCGTTAGCATAAGCTAAAACAGGTTTTTAAGTATTTTTATGATGTATATTTTTCGGTTTATGCAGGAAAATATAAAAAAAAACATATGATTTCCCCCTTTTATTTAGTTTGTACGGAACCCTCGGTGGGCGAGTCTGACTCGCACTTGTCCGGTTTTATTTTTCTTCTCTTCGCTAGGTTCCTTTGATTTTCGAGTAAAATTCACTAATATTTTCAATTTTCGGGATAAAAACATCCTTCTATGAAGTTATTATATGTTCTGTGACGAAGTGTAACTAATAATCTTGTGAAATTATGACCAAATCCATCCAGTAATTTCGGCGTCCGTACAGACAGACAGACTGGCAAACATTGTAATAATCATAGCTTAAATAGCTGAATAAACCAAATGATACGTTATCAAAGGAAAAAGCTGACAAATTACGCAATTCGTTTATTTATATGGCACATTTTTCCAGAAATTTTGTAATAAAAACCATAATACTGGTTTTTATTACAAAATTACTGGAAAAATGTCAAACACTCGATTTTGTTAAAATTTATATGGGACTACCTACCAAACAAAAAATAAAATCGCTGAACAAACATACAAAAAAATATACAGTCGAATTGAGAACCTCCTCATTTTTGGAAGTCGGTAAAATATTGCTGTTTTGGCTTCTGTATCAATAGCAAGGCATCCAAACAAAATTTTCCAAAAATTTCACAACCTGTAAAAATTACAGGTAATAATTAGAGGCAGATAATTCGCCCTATTGTAAGTCTTTGATTAGAGGTATCATAATATTCTGTCTATAGATCTATCTTCTATACATAAGATTTATAGACAGAATAGATGTTTGACAGGCCTCATGGCTCAGTGGTAATACGATTGCCTCGTGAGCTGTTGGTCGTGGGTTCGATCCCCACCCAGGGCAAACATTTGTGTGATGAGCATGGTTGTTTGTTCTTTGTCTGGTTGGTTATATGTATCTTATGTATGTATTTAAAAAAAAAGGATATATGTATTATATCAGCCATCTGGATCCCATAGTACAAGTTTTGCTTAGTTTGGGATAGATGGTATTATGTGAAATGTCCACTAATATTTATTTATTTATTCTTACCTACGAAGTCGTGGGCAACAGCTAGAATAACATCCATTGAAGATGATGATGATGATCTAAGTAGGTACTCTGTAGGATGACGTCATCAGAGATAAGACACATTCAATGTTTGCCTCTAGCGGTAGCTGAGGATAAAGAGGTGGTCGCCGTATAAACATGTTTTTCTCAAATGCAACGTTGACGCACTAACCTTTTTAAATTAAAGATTTTTGTTACAGGACTCCTGAATATAGGACGACCCCTCCGCATCAACAATGTAAAGTAAACACGAATATGTACGTTTGTTTCACCTGGTTGCCCAATGAAACTAATGATTTTAATTGTATGTTTTGTTTGTTAGTATATTGGTAGTTTTGCCTCGCGAGCATGAAATGTCCTTTAGCCAATAGCCGCGTACTGACTGAGCGAGCGGCCTCGCGAGGCAGTCGCGCGAGGCAAATCCTCGGTCGGTGGGCTCGGGTGAGCCACGTCCTGACCTACCGAGGATTTGCCTCGCGCGACTGCCTCGCGAGGCTGCTCGCTCAGTCAGTACGCGGCTGAAAACTGTTAATTTTTAATCAACTTCCAAAAAAGTGGAGGTTCTCAATTGGACTGTATGTTTTAGGGTTCCGTAGTAAACAAGGAACTCTAATAGTTTCGTCATGTCCGTCTGTCTGTCCATTCGCGGCTTTGCTCAAAACTGTAATAATACAACTCTCGCAAAAAAATACGCTTTGTCGTACCTCCAACGAACATTTTCGTAATAAAATAAGTGATTTCACAAAAACTATTATAAGGAATGTTCATACAAATAAATTATACGGTAGCTTTGCGCATACTTTCTCACAAAAACGTACTCTCAATAGCATATGAAGCGTACAATACGAAAATCGCTCTTATTGCAGTGGGGTATTTCACGGTTTTCGGTTTCTTTTACATATTTACTTGTTTATTAGACGAGTAGAAAATAACGCTAAATCTAAAAACTTACAAACTTAAAAACGAAACCCCACGTCTCAACTAGTTCAGAACGGACGGCTCTCCGAAAACAATCGAATTCACGAGTTACCCATACATATTACATGAGAGCCTCGAAAAATAAATAAAAGATCGCCCCCGTTTCTGTCTGGAGCGGTATCACCACCGTTACACGCGGGTACCACTGTTACACGCGGGTACCACTGAATTACATTCAAATGTCACATGTTTTTACACGCTCTGTATCTATTTACCCGACTGCGCAAAGAGAGTTATGTTTTTTAAATCGATGAACGCCGGTTGCACGCACGAAAAAGTGTCACGTCCCGCCTGCTGAGCCGAGCGTGGAAGCGAGAACACGGAACAGTATAGTAGAACCAGCCCCGGATCTAGGGGGGAGGGGGGGGGGGGGGCAACCCGGGTCACCTGCCCCGGGCGGCATTTTCAGGGGGCGCAAAAATCATAATTAATATGATTAAAAATAAAATAACTTGCTCCACAAAGCGCCTAGAATACGAAAGCTTGGTTGACTCACCGTTAACTTTTAAGAAAAAGGCGCCAAATAGATAATTAAATTAAGTTTTATAATTAAGTTATTTTAAGGTTTTTAAGTAAGTTAGTAAGTTTCTGCCCCGGTTCGAAAAAATCGTAGTTCCGGGGCTGAGTATACATATACCAGTATACATATAACATGAGACTTAGTAGGTAATCTCTATTATTATTATTAGTTCCGACATGCTTACCTTTAACAGGCGTCTACATCATTCTGTAACTAAAACTATATTAATTTAAAACTTAAACCTATAAGATAATATAACAGTGATAATATAATCTATTGCGTTCAGTAAAAAAAATTAATAACTTAAACTTGAATGCGTTAAATTTGTCGTGAAATATATCGAGATTGTTTATCAAAACATTAATTTCATTGTATGTACGACATAGTCTTGGTAGAGGAGAATTTGATAAGTTAGTTTTAGAGTATTTAACATGGAGAATCTTTGAGATTCTGTGACGCGGATAGTGACATGGTACTGATAGGGAAAACTGCATCAAAATTGAGGGACAGTCAATAAGGCTGTGAACAACTTTGTAAAGAAAAGAAAGGTCACGGATTTTCCTCCTATTACGCAGATTATTTATTTCAAAAAAAGACAATCGATTGGAATACGGATTTCTGTGTATATTTGTAAGTATGTATGTTTTTGTATTCCCTCCTTCAGCCTACCGGCTTGACCGATTTTAATGTGCATGTTGTCGTTAGAATCTACTTCACTTCCTGATAGTTTTTTTTTGTATGAACAATAATACAACTTTCGGAAAAATTAAAATGTACATTTTCGTAAAAAAAATTAAATTGTAGTTTTTTTAATATTAGCAAAATCAACAAAGAAACAAAGCAAACACGAGGTCGTATCTCGGCCGATTTTGATAATATTTGACGTAAACATTCGATACTCAACTCTAACCAGAGGGTTAGACAAGTGTTATACTTATGATCGCCTTATAGAATAGAAAAGTGAATGTATGGAATTGACATTTAGCTAACGAAATGTCACGTGACGGTACGTCACAGTCTGTAAGCATTTGGAAGCGTGAGCGTTTGTTGAAACTAGAAATAGAAACGTTTGCCTCTATTCTAAATCTACTGGAATTTCAAATATAAGCAGAGTAGAGGTCTACTGCTTATTTTTTTTTATACATTATAGATCTACGATTGACCATCAACTCGCCTGATGTTAAGCGACGGTGTGGACGAGGATGGAGCTCGTCGATCTAGAAGATATCTATTCACTCTAGCCTTGAAAATTCCAAGATTGTAGGTCTCAGGAAACAGAGATGGCGGCAACGAATTATAGCCATATTTTTTGCAAATACCTATTTTTGCAAAAATAATTATGTTCGGAAGATCTAGTTTTCGTAAAACTACTTACCCGTTTGGATAGAGTAGATACTTTTCTTCTTAGGCTTTCATACCCAAAGGGTATGCTTCGGCTGCTAGTCTGTCTGTTTGTTCTTTATTCTATGTTCCAGTTCCATTAAACAGATGTCTTTTAAATATTATTTTGGTATTCCTATTATTGGTAAATCCAAAATATTTTTATGTACACATTTTGCGTTATATTTAATTACGTTAAGGGAAACCCGTTATTATTTTTAGATAGTAGTGCGTACTGTCCTTATATGTGTTTTCCCTGTACAGTAGATAAGCGTATATTTAATTAATATCGAAAACCAACTGATATGGAGTTGAGTCGTTTCCGCAATAAGGTATATAATATATACGCAAGGCTGTAAAATGTATTAACAAGTAGAAAACTCAAAAACCCCCGACAAAAAATCGGCTTAACCGATTTTGATGAAACATGGCTAAGAATAGAAGAAATATTCTTTCAACAGCAAAAAATTGATCAAAATCGGTCCATCTGTTTGAGAGTCACAAACAGACACACAGATATACAGATAAACACGTCAAATATATCACCCATATAAGCTCTCTCGCGAGGTCTACTGTTCGTAGAACTACTAGTTTTTATTTTTGTGTTTGTTCAGGATCATCATCATAATCTCAGCCATAAGAAGTCCACTGCTGGACATAGGCCTCCCCATGGATTTCATCCAGCGTCTTCGCGTCACTTGTATGAGGTCATCTGTCCATCTCTTGGCTGGTCTTCCTACGCTGCGCTTGCCGGTTTCAGCAACGCTATGGTTGCTCAGAATAATTAGGCTAAATATTAACCACCTATTTTGTTTGATTATTTGGAATGAGAATCGAGTACTGGACACCCTGTATCAATATTGCTCATCATAATCATGGCTCAGTCGGTAGTAGGTATGTCTGCATGCTAAGCTTATAGGTCGTGGGTTCGGTCCTCACTCAGGACAAACATTTGTGTGATGAGCATGGATGTTTGGTCTGTGTTTGGGTGTATCTATGTATCATAAGTATGTA
Source organism: Lycia hirtaria (assembly GCA_947563715.1). NCBI lineage: Eukaryota > Metazoa > Arthropoda > Insecta > Lepidoptera > Geometridae > Lycia > Lycia hirtaria. The sequence continues at coordinate 25,496,396 of OX387376.1, forward strand.
TTTACAAAAAGAAAAGTTGTATTCTATCAGCCATTTAGTTCCCATAGTACAAGCTTTGCTTAGTTTGGCTAGAGAGTGTTATGTTAAATGTCCACCAATATCTATTTATTTATTCATACATACAACATGCACACACCCGATAAACTAACAAATTAAATTTATGTGCGTCTCGACACGTTCTTGGCAATTTATTTAATAGGTAATTATTTGCACATTAATTTATTTGATTACGTTTCACTGGAACACATCCCAAATAATTTAAATTACATACAAACAACTGTCACTAGAAACGAAATGTTTTAATTAATAGAGAATTATAAAAAACAGTTTTAAATTAAGTAATAACATGGCTGAGAGCCAAATGATAATTAATCAAAGATTTACCCAACGAAGTAAACAAACAAGTCAATTAATTTGTTAAAACTAAGCGGGTTAAATTACGCGCTATTTCATTTTCGACAGGTGATTCAGGGACGGTTCCTAAGGCTGGAGTAACACCGCACGAGGGAAATAAAATGGGGTTCGGCTTAGAAACATTTTAATGTGTGAGGTGTCGTCGTTTTTATCTGTTGATTTGATCGTATCATATGTGGATTTTTACAAGCCTTATATTAATTTACCTTGTTACTGTTGATCAAATCTTGTGATTATTAAAAACCAGGTATCTCATCAGGTCTAGCAGAATTGTTTCATATCTGCTGGACCTCCTATTTGCATAACGATGAACTTTGTTCTCTTGATTATGAATTGTTTTAATACATAGCTCGTTTTACATTAACATTTTTTCCTTCATTATTTGTTGCACTAAAAACGTATTGTGTCAGTCTGTTGACCTTACCATCTCTGGTGTAACCCTCGCCTAAAAAATATTTAATGTGTTCGAGGTAAATATTTTGTTAACGTTAGCAAAGTAAGGTGCACTTAATGCGCTGACATTTGATAATTAAAGCAACCTCGTGGAATATATACACGTGTTTTAATTACTTGCAGCACCTACTTACTTACTGTGTCAATGGCCGATATTTTAACTAAAGTAAGTAAGTGCCTGTATTTACTGCAACAAAACAATATACACATATTTAACTACCTAAACTACTACACAATAAGTGGCCAAGACCGTGTCTAGACATGAGTACAGGAGGGTTCCGTAGTTAATGTTGTAATTTAAAAGAAAACTACTTAGCGTTTATTTTTTGAGACCGCAGTACTATAATGATTTAAGTGTTTTATATATTTATCGCTATATGTGGGTCTAGGTCCAATAGTTTAGAAATGCGTCCATCTTTTTCACCTTTGGTGGGCCATATCTCGCACACATCGCATCTGAGAAAAAAATAATTAATGAAATCTTAGTAGTTTTATTTTAAGAAACCCATTCAACGATACCCCACACGATAGGGTGGGTTGAAAAAAATTTATTCCCGTCTTTATATGTATGGAGTTACCCCTATTTTTTTATTTCACTACGGTATTTTGTACCGGCTTACAGAACACATCTACATGCCAAATTTCGTTTATGTAGGGCTGGTAGTCTCTGAGTATAATAACTGTGACATACGGACAGACAGACGGACATGGCAAAATTATAAGGGTTTCTCGTAGTTACTACGGAACCCTAAAAAGGTAAGATTATCCCAGACCGATGAAGGTCTAAAGATATATAGTTCTATAATTTCGCCATCGGACTTCAGTCGTGGCGCGGACTCTATATAGAGATGTACGTGTGCCGCGATCTGAAAAAGTTTGGCAGCCCCTTATTTATGTTAATGATTATCAATCGAGTTTGCATGTATAATGCATGTTTGTATGTTGTCGTATTGACCTTCAAGCGCACCGTGAAGAAAGGTCCGGGAAAGGTTAGCGCTTACATAATGCCTCTTATAACATTTAGATGTTTGTTTTGCGAAGAACATTCAAGCAAGTTAATTGATTTTTTCACCTTGCTCACCCTTGGCAAGAAACCTGATGAGCGCGACTTGTGTAATTACTTGTTCGGTTATTCTTATATAATTATTTGTACCTGGGCGAGCGAGCTCTACTCGGATTTTTTTTGACTGAAAATACGAGCAAACCCGTGTTCACTAAAAATAAAACTTATCAAGATCGATTTATCGTCCCCTAATCTACCTACAAACCAAATTTCATTAAAATCGTTGGAGCCGTTTCCGAGATTCAGATTATATATTATATAAATATTACATGCCTCATGGCTTGGTGGTAGTACGACTGCTTCCTGAGCAGTAGGTCGTGGGTTCGTATCCCCACCTAGGGCAAACATTTGTGTGATGCACATGGATGTTTGTTCTGTGTCTGGGTGTTTCTATGTATCATAAGTATGTATTTACGAAAAAAAAGTATATGTATATGTATTCTATCAACCATCTAGTTCCATAGTACAAGCTTTGCTTAGTTTGGGCTAGATGGTGTTGTGTGAAATGTGTGTGTCAATATTTATTTATTTATATATAGAAGAATTGCTCGTTTAAAGGTTTTAGATTAATTCTTGGAAAAACAGATTTGAACAAATCCTAACTAATATTATAAAGCGACAGCAACCTTTTCATGGCCGAACCAATCGTGATGAAACTTGCCACAGAGATATTTTAGGAAGTGGAGAAGGACATAGGCTATATTTTATCATCATCGTCACCAGCGTTTTTCATCACTACGCAAGTGATACCGCTCCAAGTGTCATTAATCTAAGTTCTTAGAGAATTCACCGTTAAATTTACCTACGTTTATAGGCAATGACTTTCCATCCCGTGGACGTAAAGTCTAAAACAAAATTCACGAATATAGTGTCCTGGGTTAAAAATTTTGATATAAAGACTCTATGTCGCTGCGCTAAAGCCTAATTTAAATTAAGAAGTCTAGAAGCGTCTATTTTGCCGCTTCGAATTATTTTTAAAATCGGAATTATTTTAATCGTTTAAGGGGTCTAATTAGATCTCATTGAGCTCGGAAGTTATTGAGGACTGACGCTATAACCCATTGATACATTACCCACGTTTATAGGCCAATAAGCATATTGTATTTATCAATTTGTGTGCAAGCTGCTTCTAACGAGTCTTTTTAGAAATATGGGGTCGCGTATGTCCAGCAGTGGACTTCTGCTGTACTTCCGTTCTTGTTGTTTTTTTTTTTTGAAGAGGTAGTTTTTTTTCGAAACTTCGTAGGACAAGTGTTTCAACTAGTTTCAAGTAATATAAAGAATTCATTTTGATGAATTTAAAGTGTTAAATACATTTTCAGCAGGTTTGAGCATAGTTTGTCATGAAAACGTACACTCAACATCATATTATGTAGGGTAACTGTATAAATAGATAGTCATTTTAGTCATAGACTCAGCTATTTTGGCATGTAGATGTGTCCTATGTTCTACAAAATGCCGTAGTCACATAAACATACATATAAAGAACGGATGAATTTTCTACCCCGTCATGTGGGATGTATATCGTTGAATAGGTAAATGAAAATGCTTTAATCTTTTTTTTTCTTAGATGTGATATGTGCGAGATATAACCCCCACCAAAGGTGAAACAATTGTGTGTGTGTGTGTGTGTGTGTCCGCATTTCGTAGCTCTTGGTCCTTGAAATTATTGCTTAACTATAAAATATTAAACACTTTAAATGAAAATGGTTTTGAACACTCTGTGATTCCAAGTTTTCTGGATAAAGCGATAAAAATATAAAACACTTAAAGTCATTATAGCACTGAGGTTATTGACCTTTATACTCGCCAAGTAGTCTAGATATAATCTAGGTGTATTCAAATCGCGAGTGAATAGGTTTCTTCTAGGCAAGCACGCTCCATTGTAGACCGTAACTGTCGGTTAACACCAGGTGAGTTGACGGTCAAGCACAAGCCTATTGTCGAATAAAAAAAAAGTCTTCTTTGAAGTTACAACATTAACTACGGATCCTTATTGTCCGTGTGTCTCGACACGGTCATGGCTACTTATTTCTTCCAATACAGATACTTGTTTACAGCATGCAATATACCCTGAAGGCACTTGTAACCATACTCGATCATTTGTGACGTAAGTAGGGTCAATGACCTGTACAAAACAGCTCCGAGCCCAGCTGAGGTCGCGGCGAGCTTTCAACTCAGGGACGGAGCCAGGGCAAGGTCTCAGGTTCCCGAACTCAGGGACGGAGCCAGAGCAAGGTCACAGGTTCCCGAACTCTTACTTCGAGATACGCCTGGCTTTCGGAAATTTTCCGTTACTTTACTTAATAATTTGTTGTTTCATCTAGATTGAGACGGGAATGAGTTGTAAACAAGATATACAAGTATCAGCGATTTTACGCATACTTTCTCACAAAAACATCAAAACTGGTCGTCTACCTAAGTAGGTACGTACGTACCCCAACTATATTTTTGAGTACCGTGTCTGTCTAGGACTTAATTGATGTTAGTTTAGGGCTTGGCACCGAACTTTAAAAAATAGTTGGAGTACGTTCCTACTTAAGTAAAGTAGCATGTCTGTCTATTTTCTACAGGATTCATTTCGGGGAATGTGCGCAAGAGCTTCACGACCTAATTCTGCCCTCCCCATTTCACTACAGGACTAGCAGAAAGTCGGCGAATTACCACCCATTTCTCGTTGAAATGCCAAAAATCCGTACTCAGCGATATCGATCCACATTCCTGTTGCGTACTGCACAAGAATGGAATTCGTTGCCGCCATCTCTGTTTCCTGAGACCTACAATCTTGGAATTTTAAAGGCTAGAGTGAATAGATATCTCCTAGATCGACGAGCACCATCTTCGGCCACACCGTCGCTTAACATCAGGCGAGTTTGTGGTCAATCGTAGATCTATCTTCTATATAAAAAAAAAAAAGTAGATGCCTTGTTAATAGAAACATAATACTCCTTCTTACGCAGTCGAGTAAAAAATTATTGCTTTATTAGCCATCTGCACAGATAAGTTTGTCGTTTGAATAGAAGGTGTTATGTCACAGCTGATGGGATTGTTTTGATTGTTTACGTTATCTTATTGATCATATCTGATGTGAATGTAACTTATGCAATAACTGATAAGTGAAACACGTGATCTGCAGACATCGCGTTATTAAACCGGTCAAGTGAGCGTCAGGCCAGTTACAGTATTAGGTTCTCTAGTTAATCGTCAGAACATACGAATTTAGAAACGGACATTTTTGTTTATGAATTAACATACTAAGTAATGCCCAAGGCATCGCCGCGTATATATGTAATCATCTTTAGAAATAATATTATTTTACTTCTATAAGTTTTAACAATTTTTTTTAATGTTTTAAATAAAGATATGAGTGTTATACAAATATTATGAATAAAAAGTTGTTTATCTGTTCGTTTGTTATATTTTTAACAAAGTTATCAAAATCACTGGATTTTAACCAAATTGTTTCAGTAACAATAGTATATCTATTTTGATTTTCCACAAATTAATTCGTATTAATTCGTTTTACAATATAATTTACCTAATATTTAAAAGTAACTGCCAAAGTAAAAAAATATATATGAATTATAAATTTTGGAAACAATACAAAATAATAATAATACAAAAAAAAAACACGGATTGTTGTAACAAACAACATAATAATTATCGAGAATAATATTTTTAATGGTAAGATTAAGAAAGAGGTAATTAAAAATTACAGTTGTCAAATTACTCAATTAAGGCTTAAAATAGATCCGATTTCAAAATTGTTTTTAAGGAGTTTATTCTTCTGAACCCTATAAAATAGATCCTCGACTTCTGAGAATGACTTTTATAATTTAAATACATTCTTCCATATTTACTACTCGTAAACTCTTAAAATACACCGGCGAATTTATCACGCTACGGAATAAAAAACCGAAAAACATGTTACCGTTATCAATATTGAAAAAAATCACGTTTGTTGTTGGAGCCCCTTAAATATTAATTTTATTTTGTTTTAGTAATAGGGTCTTAGTTAGCGGAGTCTTAGTAATAGGGTCCCGTTTTAGCCTTTGGGTACGGAACCCTAAAAATACTTATCTCAATCAACAATCATAAAGTGCGTACATTGTCAATGATAATGTCAGTGTCAGTGTCAGCGAGCGGTCACTCCCGGTCTACCGCCACATCCTTCCGGTCACAACTGTCGGACACAGGATATGGCACACATGTCGGATATGAGATTCGCACACGATATCCAATAGAGTATCAACTTTAAAAAAACGATGTTTCAAGATAATCAACTTTACAAATTTGTAGACAAATCAAACTTATTTATAGAACTTATTGCTTAAATAAACCTTATTTGGTTTTCACAAAAAAAAAAAAAAAAAAAAAGTGGTGGAGTTGTTATTTATATTAAAGATATTTGGTCAGCTTCTTTAGAGGAGCCAGCCTGTGAAGACGCAAACTGTCTAATTGTAACTGTTGCTAATCAATTGAAAATCATTGAAATATATAGATCTCCTGCGGTGAAAGACTTAAATAGGTTTAATAACTCTCTCGAAAATATATTACACTCTACTAAAGATCATGCAAACGTTTTGGTCACCGGTGACATTATTATAAACCTACTAGATCCTCGGCCAAGCAGTGATAATGATGAATATCAGGCAATCATGGCAGAACAGAAATTCCTTCCAGCCATTAGCGATGTAACTCGAAGACACTCAATGACATGTCTTGATCATGCTTTCATAAAAACTAAAAATAAAGCTATAGGTGTCATATGCAAGTCTTCGATAACAGACCACGATATGATTATCGTAGGACTAGCAGGAGACATGAAAAAAAGAGAGTCGTGACTAAAACTATGTATCATGATGTCTCCGCTGAAATTAAAAATGTTTATTGGCAACATGTTTTAAGCAAGGACAATGTTAACGATGCAACCCTTGTTCTCAGCGAAACAATATCAGAATGTATACGTAAACATACAAAACAATATAAAATCAGCCGAACTAAACTCAACCTTAAACCATGGATCACTCCTGGGCTGATAAGGTGTATGCGTCACCGTGATAATTTACATCTAAAACATAGGCGTGACCCACTAAACGAAGCTCTTAAAACAACGTATAACCGTTACAAAAAATTTTTCAACAATTTGCTGCGTAAATTAAAAGCCGAATACGACAACGAACAACTATCGAAACACAAGGGCGATCCAAAAAAACTTTGGAAGACCATTAAAAATGTTTGTGATATTCCGTGTAATAAGAACTGTGCTCAAGAGCTTTTGAATGGATAAGGATCCTGATAAAGTTTTAAATGACTGTAACAAACATTTTGCCAGTGTGGAAGCTAACTTGGCCTCACATATCCTACTTAAGTCAAACACAACGCAAGACGCTCTGTGCCAACAGGTCATTTCAAGTAACTGTTGCACAAACTCCTTATTCTTAGTTCCTACGAATGAGTATGAAATAAGCAGTATTATCCAAGACCTCAAACCTGATAGTGCACCAGGGAATGACTCTATTACACCTCTAATACTGAAATATGCTAGGTCTGCGCTTCTTGTACCATTAACATTTACATTACAGTACATTTCTTCTCGCGTACTTTTAATAATTTTAATTCCAAATTTTCAGAGTCAATTGACCTATTTACCACGAGGCATAATGTGTTTATAAATTTGATTAACAGTCGGTTCTTTGGTCCTAAACTTAAATAAAAAAGCATTATAACACGTAGTATATATTCAAACGAGCAATACACGTATAAATAAATAAGTAGGTATGTAGTATTTTACAGTAATGGTTCTAATATCGTTGTTCTCACAAAAAATGTGTTACAATTTTATTTTATTATATACATTCATATTGTGCGGATTTGATCTATTTGGTAGGTAGGTATGTGATTCTACTATATATGTATTATGTATGTTTTACTCTAATCTCAAGACACATTTCTGTTGCTGCACATTAGCAGTGTAACATCAGTCTCAGGAATTACTAGTGATAACCTAAATTTGGCTTAATTGTGCCTAGTAATTTTTTTTTCCATGATATTGTGTAAAAAGCTGTTTGGTTGTCCAAATAAATAAAAATAAAAATAAAATAAAATAAATTAACCTATATATGTAACCTTAGCATGTCTTCCGGAGTGTTCCCAGATTGTTGGAAGACTGCTGTTATTATTCCTGTATACAAAAGTGGAGACAAATCGTGTCCAGAAAACTATAGACCTATCTCATTGCTTAGCATAGTTTCTAAAATCTTGGAAAAGCTGGTCAATAAAAGACTCGTGGACTTTCTTGAAAAATATGACCTTCTCGACGGGGGGCAATTCGGTTTCAGGCGAGGTATGTCGACAGAACATGCCGTACAAATGTTAACAGAGACTGTGGCGTCTCATTTGGACAACGGGCGAAAATGCATAGGTGTTTTCCTCGACCTTGCCAAGGCGTTCGATACTGTTTCTACACCCATCCTGCTGAGGAAGCTCGAACGCCTTGGTATCAGAGGAATTGCGCTTAGCTGGCTTACTAGCTATCTATCCAACCGAAGGCAATGCACCAAAATAGGAGATCAAAAAAGCTATGAATTGCACATTGCCTTCGGTATGCCACAAGGAAGTATCCTAGCGCCTACCTTATTCGTTGTCTACATGGACGCCATATTAAGACTCGACATACCGAAAGCTGAGCTGATTTGTTACGCCGATGACACCGTGGCGATTTTCCATGGGAAGGATTGGAGATCAACAGTTAACGAAGCAGAAAATGGGATGACAGCTTTGTCCCGGTGGCTTGATGCGAATATCCTAACTTTAAATATTAATAAAACTAATTTCATTGCATTCAACATTACACAGGCCACCGGTACAGATCTGGCCAAATTGCAAATCCATGATGTTAATTGCGAGATGTCTAGTAGATCACATGGAGTCATTGCCTACTGCTCATGTAAATCGATTGCCCGAGTTGCATGCACAAAATATTTAGGTGTTATGGTCGACCAACACTTGTCATTTAAAGATCACATAATATATGTATCAAAGAAAGCCCACAAATTGATCTACATAATGAAAATCGTCAGAGCAGCCGCTAACAATGAAGTGAAAATGTTGGTATACAAAGCACTGTGCCAGTCTCTTTTTCAGTATTGTGTAGGAATTTGGGGAGGTTCAACTAAATCACATATGCTGCAGGTCGAACGCGCTCAAAGGGCAGTTCTTAAGGTTTTAATGGGCAAACCGCGACGGTACCCCACAGAGAACCTTTATAAAGACACGTTTGTGTTAACTGTCCGACAGCTCTTTATTTTACGTGCCTTCGAAAAAAGTCACCACCTATCAGCTCAATACGATCAACCTAGACGCAAACGCCCAGCTGGAACCAGCTGCTTCCCAAAATTAAAACTATATTTGCCTCACGGCTTCCGAAGTATGTTCATACATTTACATATAATTCAGTTTGCAGGCATGTTGACATTGCAAATAACTCCTTTTTCGAAGCAAAGCATAAAGTAAGAAAATAGCTTCTATCACTTACATATGCTCAATCAGAAAAGTTGGTTACATTCAGTGAGATGAGAGTCAAAGACGTTTTTCCGACAAGTTAACTATCCAAGCTTGGCCAGCCACAACACACAGACCCACCCCATCCCCCTATATACACATATACCCTCACACCCACACATACATATTCACACCCACTCATACATATTGACACCAACACATACACACTGCTTGCAGCTATGCCATGGAGGAAAAGATAAACATTATTATTTCGTCATTTTTTTTTATTTTTTTTAAATAATTATTTATCTACTTGGTTTTGTGTTTATTGTTATTATTACTTTTATTACTTGAATTTGAATATGGCATAATTTTTGATTGATATTACTAATCCCTGTCTACTAATAATTTTGAAATACTATGAAGTTAAACATAACTATAATTGTGATAATTGATAAAAAATTACTGTAGAAAATGTGTACAAATGTCAGCGCTCTAATAATAAATATAGGAAAACTCAAGGGATGCCCAAGATACAGGCATTGCCTAGTTTGGGGTCCGTAGGAACCTCTACTATATGCTGATCTGAATTTAAATAATAAGGTTACTGTAAATTTTGGATATGTGAATAATATTTAGAAATAAATGAAATGAATTATTATTATTATTTTGGCAATATTTTTTGTAAATTGAAACTTTAAAAATAAACATTTAATTATTTTGTTCATTGTCTACATCTTTGTAAATCCTCTAACTGTGGTAAAACCCTTTAAAAATATCGAATCAGGTTTTCAGTTTTTGAAAACAAGTATTTCAATCACTGCACCCAACATAAGTATTTCAATATGACCCAATTGTAGGCTTGAAGTGAAACTACATTTTCTAAGCTATTATAATAATATTCCTCCAAAAATATTTAAAATTTGACAAAAGTTCGTCATGACTACAAATGTAATGAATATTTGACAAGAAAATCTGAATTCCTTCACAACTCAAAAGTGCAAAATTTTGAACTACTACACTATTGAAGATGACGTGCGACATGTCCCACATGAGATATATCTGCACATCTACTGACGGGGCGTCAACGGGGCGTTCCTGTTGCGTACTGCACAAGAATGGAATTCTTTGCCGCCATCTCTGTTTCCTGAGACCTACAATCTTGGAATTTTCAAGGCTAGAGTGAATAGATATATTCTATATCGACGAGATCCATCCTCAGCCACACCGTCGCTTAACATCAGGCGAGTCGGTGGTCAATCGTAGATCTATCTTGTATAAAAAAAAATACTTACTTTGTAAGAAATTGTGACCTAATTAGTTATCTAACAACTTTTGTAGTAATCAGAGTTAGTAATCGTATCCATAATTAGACATCTTTATTTCTTTAACAAATCGCTTATAGCCAATGATGTATTTTACACATATAGGTTTTCCCCGGCTCTGTGTAGCAAGCCTCAAGTAAGGTAATCGCCCGACTTGTCTTCAGTCGGGACACGTCGGGCAACGCTGTTAAACGCGTGTTATGACTTGTGAACAATTACAATGCCAACCTATGTGTTTAGAAAGTGCAACACCAAGATATACATACATATTATAGTATAATCTACGACATTTGCTCAATCAACATCGCAAACATCGCACCTGGGCCTAATTCCGTATGACCATCGGCCAAGTAACGTGAATGTGACGTGGATACGTTAACCATGAAAATTAGACCTTAGTTTCATAAACTTAAAGTCTAATTTTCATTGTAAATACATCCATTCAAGTAACGTAGCCGATGGCCATACGGAATCAGGGGCCTCGGCCATATTATTTACTATTTAGTCACACATCACATGTTCTTTATCAGTAAACAATGTGTATTAAATACTGCGTGCTTGCAACAAAAACAAACCTAAATTAAAGGTGTAAACATCTCGTCGTAAATCGCAAATTGCAATTTGTCAGAACGCTTGCCAAGAGCTGTCACAACAATGTCGCCTTGGGCTGACGGCTTCAGGAACTTACAGATGAATATTGTTTTGACCCTACACGGGTGTGTTGGAAAGGGATTCCAATATTTAAATTCCAACTTCCAACTTCTATAGATACCCCAAGTGTATGTACCTAGCGTGTCAAAACGAGCGTGTCAAGTACGATACAAAGTCGCAGTTGACGACCAAGATTTATTTAATTTCAGGTGATATATACTTCCGATTCGATATTTTGTCAACTAGTTACTAGCGTACAAGCGCGCGGGTGCATTGGGTTGAATAGATTTCACGCGGATAGAATATTCCATCACAAAATCGTTAATGTGACTTATTCACAGTCGTAGTCGGTACCAAAAATGTGGCACGCAAGGTTTTCATATCAATGAAGTCGCATGCTCCGTCTACTATGTCTGTGACAACAATGTTAGGTATAGGTGAATACCGAACATGCCACCGTCGCGTAAACAATTAAATGGTCGACTGCTCAGTTTCTATGCAGTTAACAACTTTATACAGTTTGAATATGTAAATCTTGGCAGTCAAGCGCAAACCAGTATAAAGAGTATAAAGAGAGAGCCTGCATTCTCGCTTATATTCTCTCTACTTTCATGAAAACTGTGAAAATGGAAAAGGTCAGTAGGTCAGTGACCCGGCGGCGCCGCGCTTACGTCTGACACTTCAGCTGGTTGAACAAGTGCTTTATACCTATAATGGTAATATTACTTACATCATGCTATTTTACCATTTACACAACTATATAGATAAATATTACTATATGAATATGAATATATTATTTCCATGGAACCAATAAAATAGTACGGTACAAGTACAGTAAGTTCATTTTTAACAGAAGTCGGGGGCTTACCATCGTCACGTAATTCGTTTACTTGGATGCAAGTAATGACATATTTTTCCAGTTATTTCGTTGTACAGAACCGATTTTGATAAAAAATTTAGGGGACCATCTCTGAAATATGACTACCAAACAAAAAATAATCATCTAAATCATTTCATAATTGGCGAAGTAATCTCTGAAAAAATATACAAAAAAATACAGTCGAATTGAGAACCTCCTCCTTTTTGGAACTTGGTTAAAAAAGTTATACTCACAATAAATGAAAAACTGAATCCCTGATCTTTTTATGAACTTTTAATAGAAATAAAAGATTAATTTTTAAAATCAATGCTTAACCTATGCAGTACCTATTCAAGCAACTGTAGGTGTATCGGTCTCACTGATGCCCATCATATTTTTTAAAATTTATTATTTTAAAGGTGTAGCAAAAAGGCGGACAGCTCGCCTGATGGTAAGCGATAACCGTCGCCTATAGACAAATGCAACATTGCAACATCAATGACATTACTATTGGTTTGCTAACCCAGAAAGGTGCTTTGATTAATTTATGAATTTAAATAAATAATTTGTATAGAACAATTGCCAATCAAAATATAAATAAAAAGTCCAAAGTTATTTTTAAATCGTGACAATGCAGCGCGATGTTATCGTACGTTTATTATTACGTAGGTACAATAAATATGCTGTCGTCAAGAAACATTCTACATCTAGAACATTCGTCGCGACACTTTGAACTGTTTATTTTTTTTCACTTTATAAGGTTTGTCATGAAAAAAAATATTTTTAGGGTACCGTCACTGACAAGAAAAAAAACGGAACTCTTATATGAGCAGTTCGTTGTCCGTCTGTCCGTCCGTCATTTTGTCTGACAAGCTCGACTTTTCTCTGAAACGCGTGGTGGTATAAAGTTGAAATCATCAATATAAATAAATCCGACCCAGTACATGTCAGGCAATGTATGGTTCCATACTTAGAGAAGTAAAAATCAACAATTTGTGCAAACATTTAAACTGTTAAAATGTATGTTATTGTTAGTATCAAAGCAGAAGTTCTGTTTTAAGTACATGAACTACAGATACAGATATAAATATATATATGTGTACAGATATAAATATGCAACTACGGAACCCTACATTGTGCGTGGCCCGGCACGCACTTGGCTGTTTTATTAAACATAAATTAAATTTTAGCTTAATATCAGGCGAGTTTATGGTCAGTCGTAGACCTATGTAATATTTAAAAAAAACAGCTGTCTCACTGTAGAGTCTAATGACGATCCGAGACGAAAAAAGTGGCCAAGTGCGAGTCGGACTCGCCCATGAAGGGTTCCGTAGCAGCAAGTAACATAATAGAAAAGTTCTTGTAGTTCGTTGTAACTTTGATCGATGTTTTAATAGTGTAGGTATTTTTTTAAAATTAAGTTATTGATAAGTAAACATTATAATTAGGTACCTAAATGATGGGATTTAGATCTAACTATATGCGAGCCCATATAGGCTTGTTATACCTAAACAAGCTAATATATATTCCAGTTTGACAAGAAATATTTCCAAAAATATTATCAATTTATGTGCCTCCTCGCGTAGTTGGACAAGGTGGTAATAACGTCCTGTATCCTGTAACGTTCTGCATGAATGACAGTATACAATTGTCTTCTAAAAAATCTTCGATGAAGTCTCCAAAAAGTAATGTTGGCATATTGTTGTTGCAAAAAACATAAACGTGTCTGTCCGCTCGGGTAAGCGCAGTCGGGAACCTGCCCCCCCGCGCGCTCCGCACCCGCTGCCGATCAAGCCACGCCCCGCGCGAATTATAATTATTATTTACTTAGGCACTTATTACAGATTTATTATTAGAAAATAATGGTTCACGGCTTATGCAGAAGGTTTATGTTTATGAAATTAAATGTTTTTTTAAAATTATTTTTTTATATTTGAGTTGATTGAATGAAAGGTAAATTGCGGTTTACGATTTATGACGTATTAAAAAAAACTACTTACTAGATCTCGTTCAAACCAATTTTCGGTGGAAGTGTTTGCATGGTAATGTACATCATATATTTTTTTTAGTTTTATCACTCTCTTATTTTAGAAGTTACAAGGGGGGGGGGGGGGGGGGGACACACATTTTACCAATTTGGAAGTGTCTCTCGCGCAAACTATTCAGTTTAGAAAAAAATATATATTAGAAACCTCAATATAATTTTTGAAGACCTATCCATAGATACCCCACACTTATGGGTTTGATGAAGAAAAAAAAATGAGTTTCAGATCTAAGTATGGGGAACCCCCAAAACTTATTGTTTTTTTACTTTTTACTTTTTTTTACTTTAACTTATTGTATCTTAATGCGGTTCACAGAATACATCTACTTATCAAGTTCCAACAGTATAGTTCTTATAGTTTCGGAAAAAAGTGGTTGTGACATACGGACGGACAGACAGACAGACATGACGAATCCATACGGGTTCCGTTTTTGCCATTTGGCAACGGAACCCTAAAAACCACTACCTTTTCTCGAGGAGTTTCGTCGTCTGAATATTATTAGAGATACTTCCTACCTAATTACGTGAACTAGCTGTAATGTTGTCGTACATTCTACAATTGTGGAATACTCGGCACAATGATTCAGAAAACAAATTCACAGTCATTCATTCAAAACGGTATGAAATATGTATGTGATTCACTTTACGTAAACGAAAACCGCATCAAAACTTCAAAAGGACTGACTGAGTCACCGCTCAGAGCTGATCTTACTGACACATTCATAGAGGCACATTTACAATATACACAACGCTGGCGGCTATTAACGCAAGTACGTAATAATAGTAGTAATTACCGCAATATTATCGCGTATGTTTTAAAATAATCTATGTAATATATAAATAATCTAATAATAATCTAATAAAAATAATAATCTAATAAATAATATATAAATAATCTAATAATATAAAATGCAAAGAGTTTGTTTCCAGATTATTTAAGTGTTGTGTTAATATAAATCTGCGTTAATCGCAAAGCGTACTTAACCGTGTATACATTTTGGGCAGCAAATTTCATATTTTAGTCATGTTGCCTAAATTTTGTTATCGTTTGCTCTATCCATGTTTTTAATTGTTATAAATATTTCAGACAATCTCCAATAAATTTAAATTAAATTAATTCAGCTAAAGATATAAGTTAAACTTTACAACCGCTTGATTGGGTATAAATAGCAATGTTTATTCAGGAACCACTATTCAACACACAGTTATTGTTAGTATATATTATTTAATAGTACAATGTGAAAGCTGTTTCCTATAGATGCGTAATAATTTAAATTATAGTCCTCCTCATCGATTTCGATGACAGCGACCCCGGACTATGGTTTCCTAGCATGAGCCCTGATGTGGCTCGTTAGGCCAAACTTGGTCTTAAAGACTCTATCGCAAGTGCTGCAATACAGTTGACCCGCAGAATTAAAACATAATTTAAATTACATAGTATTCGAAATATAAAATGCGAGCTGTTTTCCATAAATGCGGAGTAATCTTGTGTAGAATGGAAATACGCTTCGTCGAGCATAGGACGATTCCAGTAGGTTACTAAAATAACCTGGGAATAGTCATGTCATGTAGGTACATACTGGGTTACATTACGTTGCGCGAGAATCATATTTGTATTTAGTGTTTTTTTTCTTTTTTTAACCGACTTCAAAAAAGGAAGAGGTTCTTAAATCGACTGTATTTTTTTTATGTTTGTTACCTCATAACTTTCGACTGGGTGAACCGATTTTGATGATTATTTTTTTATTTGAAAGCTGGTGCTTCCTGTGTGGTCCAGTTCTGACAATGTCATCCATGAGAAGTCAGTTGCTTCAGTTTTTTTAAACTATAATTATTACCTAACTGTTGAAAGACGAAAATATCATTCAAGTGTAAGTTTTAATGTTATATAATTATCCATTGTCGACGATCTTTTTAGGATTTCGTATTAACTACGAGGAACTTTTATAATTTCGTAGTGTCCGTCTGTCTGTCCATACGTCACAGTCATTTTACTCAGAGATTATCAGCAAAACTAGACGAAACTTGCCGAATACGGGAGTGTGCAGAGAGTATGCGTCTTTATTCGTGTTGTCTCGTGTATGTTCGCCTTCTATCCATTCCGTGTCAGCACATAAAGGGTTCTCGGGTAATTTCGTCAAGTTTTGTGTTTATGCGAAACTATCTCTCCACATTCCCGCTACAGGACTAGCAGAAAGTCGGCGAATTACCACCTTTTTCTCATTGAAATGCCAAAAATCCGTACTCAGTGATATCGATCCACGTTCTTGATGCGTACTGCACAGGAATGGAATTCTTTGCCGCCATCTCTGTTTTCTGAGTGCTATAATCTTGGAATTTTCAAGGCTAAAGTGTATAGATCTTCTAGATCAACCAGCTTCATTCTCGGCCACACCGTCGCTTAACATCAGGTGAGTTGGTGGTCAATCGTAGATCTATCTTGCGTAAAAAAACATTGGTTCTGTCACTAATTGCAATAAGTTTTTATTCCTATTTACCTAATATGAATTATATTCATTGTTATGGTTGCCTTGCCATCAACCTATCTAATGTTACGCGACGTTCCGGTCCACGAAAATGCATGCTTAATGTCGTATGTCTTCAAATGATTTCTTTACCTAAAGAAACCATTTGAAGACAAATCAATCGGGGAAAACCCAGAATATTAGATTTTTTTTACATCGGGAGGCAAACTATAATCATGGCAAAGCTGAAGTCCAGCACACGTGTTCTCACTTCCTTGGTCCCCCAGTCCCGTGTAATGGTGCCACAGACCTTGGCTCAGCGGGTCAATGTCGGGACCAAAATACACCAGCGCTGGGATGCGGGACATCCTGGCCCGCTGATACTGGGGCAGGGTTACCGACTGATAAACAAGGAAAACAACAAATACAAGCTATAAGGAAAATAAAGAGGATAATTTGGATGGAAAAGAGTAATCGAAGGTGTGAGATTTTATGTGTATATCAAATTCGTGGAATTTGACCCACGGGTTTTTGTTGAGATTTAGTCTCTTGGACAATGTTGGATAAAAGATTTGGTAAACATATTTCAGTTTATAGTTTACACAATTACTATAAACTGGTATACCTAACGATTGTAAATGCAATCTAAGACTACAACTATAACCCGAGTGCAACGAACCCTTTTCGGGCGGTTGGGTAAAAAATATTGTCATTTTTCTGATAGCTTCTGATTCTGTTCAATGCGGGAATTAAATACTATTAGTAATATAATTAATTAATTAAGTAAATATAATTAATAGACAATATATTAAGTATAATATAATTAATAGACAATATATATGAGATGTAAGTAATGTGCTTCTCTGATATGTCAGCTACCTCTCTCAACAATTACTTTCGCTTTTATATTATTTATTATACTACTAGCCGCCAAGGGCGTCGCCAGCTTTGGTTGGCTATATTTTTAAAATCTCTAGGGGGGGGGGGGGGGGGCAGCTGCCCCCCATGCCCACCCTTGGCGACGCCCTTGCTACCCGCGTAGTTTTGAAAATCGGTGATGATGATGACGATGAAAAGCCTATATCCGTCTCCGAGTTTCAGCTATTTCTGTGCCAAATTTAGCTTGCAACCCTGACTTTGCAGCAGCTGACATCGCGAAATATATTTTTGTTCTATGATGACAGCCATCCTTTGGCTATTTTTAGAACAATTGAATGATGGTGTTAACCGTCATTGTAGGAGTCACCTGCTACGGTTTTCCGGTAGGACACAACATTTAATATCGTATTACTAGTGCGTACGAGACTTAGAGAGCACAAAGAGCATACTCCATATTCAAATAATTAAGTTTCTCGTCTCGTTGCCTAGGTGCAAAAAGAAGTATCCATATTAAAAGTAAAACGAAATTCCCGACTGCAGAAAAAAGATTTTTGCAGTTTTCTAAAAACGTAGGTACACTCAACAGCATAAATTGCGTAACAAAATCGTAAGTTAAACTGTAAAAACCGCTTTTCTTCATTTTGGGTATTTTGTGTTAATTTTAATAAGTATATATACTTGTTTATATCTTAAAAAATGTTGCGATATGCGGTATGCGCGAGCGAGACGGACGATTCCCTCATCACCTTTATCATAGTCAGTAGGTACATAAGTCCTTTAAAAAAAATATTTGATGGCAAAAAAGGCAGCTAAAGTTCGCTTAGGAGCTGAAATATTATTTTAGTCAATTGAAAGTAAGGTCGCTCAAAGACGATATTAATCGCATTCCAAAGACAGTCGTAAAATTAGCATCAATTTTGAGACATTATTAAAATTATAGACTTCTTAAATACTAAAAATAGTATGGTTATAAAAATATGGTAAAGGTTATTAATGAATTCTTTCGAGTATTCGTAGTAAAATTATACTTATTGTTTTACGAAAAAATTCGTTGGAGGTTACGAAAAAGCGCATTTTGTTAATTTTGCGACAGATTTATAATTATTATTACAAAAAAATATAGCTGACACTCAGGGAGTGAAGACAAATCTAACGACACCAAAATTTCGCATTTCCAAATCGGACAAGCCGTTTAGGCTGTTGGCAATATAGAAACATACATACATACATATACTCGGAAAACATAACCCTCCTTCTTGTGGGGTCGGGTAAAAAACGTACGTAATTTCGGTTTCTTCGATGGCATTTTCTCTATTTAAAAAAGAACTACAAAACTGATTTTGAAGAAATTTCTATATTATTATTATTATTCTTTATTATTATTTTTATCCAAATAAAACAACAATTTTTCGAATCGGTTTATAAATTATTGAGTATGCTGTAGGAAGACCAGCCACGAGATGGACAGATGACCTCATACAAGTGGCGGGAAAACGCTGGATGCAAGCCGCACGCAATCGGTCTTTTTGGAAATCCATGGGGGAGGCCTATGTCCAGCAGTGGACTTCTTATGGCTGAGATGATGATGATGAGTATGCTGTAACAAGAAAAAAACACAACCGAATTGAGAAGTCGCTTCTTTGAAGTCAGTTAAAAATTAAAAATATCTACAATTTGTTGGTCGCCATCCGTGCTGTGACGTCAAAAGGTGGGTTTAAACCAAATTTAATATAATCTTACTGCGCAAGAGAATTGTTATTTGGATATTACAATAAAGGGATACTACGTCAGAGATGGCGTTGTTCAATTGTCTTAAAGGATCACAGAGAGGTTATATTTAGATGGAACGGTCGCGGACAGTCAGTGGATTGTCGAGGAGAAGTACCGTGACATCAGCAGCTCTTGAAAGAAGGTCAACGGGGCATCGCAAGGAAAAGGAGAGGTTCTAACCTCTAATTTATCTCCTTTTCACCCG
Organism: Lycia hirtaria; assembly: GCA_947563715.1. NCBI lineage: Eukaryota > Metazoa > Arthropoda > Insecta > Lepidoptera > Geometridae > Lycia > Lycia hirtaria. The sequence goes on from OX387376.1 coordinate 25,516,027, forward strand.
ACTACGCAAGAAGGAGGGTTAAGTTTTTCGAGTGTATGTATAACATACATACATACATGTATGTAGCTACCTACAGCCTAAACTATACATATATATACTTACTTTTTTTCGTAAATACATACTTATGATACATAGAAACACCTAGGCACAGAACAAACATCCATGCTCATCACACAAATGTTTGCCCTGGGTGGGGATCGAACCCACGACCTATAGCTCAGGAAGCAGTCGTACTAACACTGAGCCATGAGGCCTGTCAAAAAAATAAATATTAATAAATGTTTTTACTACTAATAATAATAAATAATGTTCATTTAAATACATTTGACAGTGGGATAGCGCATATTTTCTCAACAAATATAGTATAGCAAAACGTTTGCTTCCCTGTGGCATGTGGGGCATTGTTCAATAGGTATTTCAAAATAATTATAGTTCAAAAACTGAAACAACCGACTTCAAAACACGCAATTCACTTACATAGATGACATGTTTTTCCAGTTATTTCGTTTGAAAAACCCTACTATTGATACTTGCAAGTTGCAACGCAGAATTGCATCTGTGGTATATTTTCTCGCCAGCAAAACGTAGCACTCACTTCACTAGTAAGCTACTGAGTGCGGTGCGGCGCTCTCGCCGCAGTTGATCTAACAAAGTAGCTATGAGTGGTGTCTGCTCGTACGTAAGTACGTACATACACCTCAATGGTCAGACGTGGCCAGGCTCTCACCTATGTATGTACCAAATTTCATAATAATCGGTTCAGCAGTTTGATCGTGAGAAGGTAACAAGCAGACAGAGAGACAAAGTTACATTCGCATTTATAATATTAGTAAAGATTAAGCCGAAGTAACTTGACGCCCTCAGTTTGTTCCCTAAGTTGAGAACCTTATCCAAGCAAACATTAGGCCAGTAAGTGGTCCGTCTAGTGCCACTAAAATATTGTGTTACCTAGCAAACAGGCACAAAATGTCGGTATAAGTACATAAGTAAATATACTCCGCTGCAAAATTATTAACCGCTTTGACCGTAGTTACATTACATATAACATTGGTAGTTGTTACTGGTTCTCGGAATACTCTCTTGGGACTAGGGACTCTTTCACAGAAGCCTGCTTGAAGATGCAGGACTGTTGATCCAGTCGTCATGATTATTTGCAGGCAAAACTTAAATTCTAAAATGAAAAACCAGCCAAGTGCGTATCGGGCCCGATAAAATTGTGTTTTGCAACTACGGAACCCTTTCCGTAGTTGCAAAACACAATTTAAGAACTTAAAATAGGGTATCTTGTTTGATATTATTTTTCTATTTTCTCTAACGAGGTAGGCAGAGCGTCAAGTACCATAAGGTCGTTTGACGCCACATTTAACCGTGGTTAGAGGGTTGGATGGAAGGGAGAGGGTATTAGAGGGTTGGATGGAAGGGAAAGGGTAGTAGTGGATTAGAAAGGATTAGAGGGTAAGATGTAATATATGATGATGAGTGAACTTTGTTAGTGTATAGGAAATTTGTAAGAAATTTATGTTACTACTTCTCTAAGTACATTTTTTAAGTTGATCGACTATTACTCGTAACTTGAGAGCTTACTTCACCGTGATAGTTTTCCTTTTAAATTTATTATATTATGCTACTAGTGTAAATTTTTTCACATCTCCAAATTCTACCGTTTCGCCTGGAGGGGGTGGGGGGACATTAGACTCTAACAAAAATTATGATTTAGCTGTTTATTAGTTCGCAAATGGAGCCCTAAATTAAAAAAAAAACTGTTTTGCACACCCCCGATATTTTTAGGTTACTTATCCAACGATATCCCACAGATGATGAAAAAAAATCATCCCCCCTTTACGTGTATGGGAGGTGCTTACCCCACAAAAATTGTTTTCAAGATTTTATTCTACGACTTTGTCGGCATAATCTAATATGCATATCCATGCCAAATTACAGTTCTCTACTACTAATAGTCTTTGAATCAAAGCCATGGACAGAGACAAACGGACATGGTGAAACTATAAGGGTTCCTTGTTTACTACGTAACCCTAAAAAACCATTAAGGTGTTGTGAAGGTAAAATGGTTCAACATGGACAACTCTAGGTACTTGCTTACAGCAGAAGTTCTAGAATTCTCTCAGAATTCAAGTTTAGAAAAAAATACCTATATACGTGAATGTGTGCTGCGCAGAACTCTGAAAACGCTTCTTTTGACTGCTGTGTCTAAAATACATGCCATAAAGTTTGGCACGAGTCCTGTATTAATCTGTAATTTATTCTGTGGCCCAACACGAAGTTTCAGGTTCCTACGTCACTCACGTAGTCTCTATGCAAACACAGACGCCGGCGTGCCGGCGGCCGGTGACGTCACTGGGTGTCAATTTGTGTCACGGTGAGGACGCGATGTTATCTTTTATACTTATTTTCTAACATTACGCTATTGTTAGGAAATATCGGAAGTAATATGCACTATAGATACAGACAGAGCTCGAAGAGTCAAAAAGTGCTGAAGGTGCCTCGTAAAGAGGTAGAAAGTACCTCGTGAAGAGGTAAAACACGTGTCGACAAGAGTACGAGCTTGATGACATGGAAGCCGTCAAGAGTACTAGCTAGAAGACACCGAAGCAGAAGAGTACCAGTTTGAAAACTTTGAAGTAGGCAAGAATACCAACTTGAATACCTCAAAGTGGATACACACTAGATATACATATAAGTTAGATTTGTATTTAAACACGAATTTCCGCAAAGTAACGCATGATTCAATAAATTTTATAATACATAAGTGATTCTCCAAGAAATATTATAAATAATGTTCATTTAAATAAATTATACAGTAGCGTAGTGCAAACTTTCGCACAATAACGTTCACTCAACACCATATCATGTACAACGCAAGCCTACGTTACACTATATAAATGGCTATTATGCAGTCGGGTATTTTGTTTTTTTTTTAAACATAGATAAAAAAATACTCTTGAAAATTTTTCACCCCCGACCCAAAAAGAGGGGTAATACAAGTATGGTGTGTGTATCTGTGTATCTGTCTGTGGCATCGTAGCTCTCAAACGGATGGATTGATTTTATCTAGATATTGTTTGTTTGAAAGAGGATTTCATCGAGTGTTCTTAGCTTGTTTCATCAAAATCGGTTTAGCTGATTCCGCCGCCTTGTTCACATAGCACTATGTAGACAGATACTTGTATTATATTGCGTCACGGCGCCCACCACATGGTGTTAGTGATCTGTTACCGCCTTATCAGTTATCATTGCCGCTGCCGCTGATAAGATTGTAGAACAATTGTTATCACTGGCATGTCAATAAGTTGATTGAATACTCGCCTATTAATAGTAAAGTATATAGGTAAGTGACACTTGAACAACTGAATTATATTGATGTTAAGAGGAGGTTGTACATATTCGGCTTTACCGAAAACGTTACTCAACATTGATCAACGTCTCAAATTCTCTGTCTTCTTTCCGCAAGCGTCATTACGTATTAGCGAGAAGTTGACAAAATACGTTGAGCGTTGCTCGAGTAAAATTTATCGGTAAGGACCAATATCTAACGACATACCTACTTTAAATAACTTACGGCAAAAAAATCATGTCTGTTGCATGGGAGCCCCCCTTAAATATCAATTTTATTTTAATTTAATTACTTATTTTTAAATTGAATAATATAACTCAATATTCTGTCTATATTTCAAGCGTCTGCCTGTTGCCGTTATCAATGTCGAGCAAAAATGAGCAAAAAAGTCACGTTTGTTGTATGGGAGCCCCCTTAAATATTTATTTTTTAGTATTTGTTGTTATAGCGGCAACAGATATACATCGTCTGTCAAAATTTCAACTCTCTAACTATCACGGTTCATGAGACAGCCTGGTGACAGACGGACGGACGGACAGACAGACAGCGAAGTCTCAGTAATAGGGTCCCGTTTTATCCTTTGGGTACGGAACCTTAAAAACTACAGGTCACTCACGTATGTTTTGAGTCGAAAAATCCGACTATAGTTTCAACCGCATTTGGCGGTCTTTTTCAAAAGAGCAGCGCAAACATCACATTTGGCAGTGCGAGGCGCGTCACCGACTGAGAGTGATGTTTGTACTGCTCCTTTGAAAAAGACCGCCGAATGCGGTTGAAACTATAGTCGGATTTTACAACTCAAAACAGACGTGAGTGACCCGTAGTTTTTATTTTAAATGTGTGAAAACCACATTAGTTTCCATAGTAAAAGAGCTGTTTTCTTAATTAAATTTTCTTAATTTTTTTACTTGCGCTTGAGTTACATTTGATAATATGTTGAGTGTGCGTTTTGTGTTTCAATCGTAACACAATCTAAGTTGAGCTGTTTTATGCACTCGGGTATTTTGTTTTTCTTTTAATATATATACCTAGGTACTTGTTAACCGCTTGGTCATGAGAACATAAGTAGTACGTCAAATAACACAACGGAATTATTACAGGTTTATCACCATTTAACACACTTAATATAACTCTGCCATTGACATAGGATACGAAACACTTTCAAGTACCAGGCGTCTTTGAGCTAAGCTGCGTACAGACAAACAGACGAACAGACTGACGTAATCAACTATTTATATTAAAAGATAAACAAAATACCCGACTGCAGAAAAGCGTTTTTTCAATCTGACTTACCATTTCGTTACGCTTATACACTGTTGAGTGAGTATGTATGTATGACAATCACTGTAAACGAGCAATGTAAATGTTCATTCTGTAGAATAATTCTAGTAAAATCGTTTGTTCACAGCTGCAAGGGATTGCAGATTTGTGTATAAGGTTTTAATTTCAACTTGATGCCTCTACGCGTTCCCGAGATAGGTCTTCACAGATGGACAAAATAGTGATCCTATAAGGGTTCCGTTATTCATTTTGAAGTACGGAACACTAAAAAACAAAATTATTCGATATTTTTAAAGTGTTTTTCCACACTTATTATCTGCAAATTTATGGACACTTCAAAAATTCCGCACCCACCGGGACTTGAACCCGCATATCTCAATTGGTACTTGAAAGGCTTCACAGGTGCGTCTAGAATTGTTGAATTGTCTACAACATTGTACAAATCAAAATTTTATAAATATGTAGACAATTCAAATAATTTCAACATGAAACTGCAACATTATGCACCTGGGAACCTCTACCTATTCTGCTACAGGGTTGTCATGTGGGATGTGGTTTTCTTAACAGTTTACTTAACCCAAACCGAGTCCAAGCAAAGGGTTCGAGTCCCGTTACATTTTTAATTTTAACTGTCTATAAACCTACATGTAAATATAACATTTTGGATATATCAAAATTTTAATTCCAAAAAGTAAAGACGGTGTCAGAGAATTTCACATGTGTGAGTACGCATCAAGAATGTGGATCTTAATCGTTGTGTGCGTATTCTCCTGATCCTAACATATAAATCAATGAACTACATCTGAGTCAGTTAGGTACTTACCATGTATGGTAATGTCTGGTGGGCCGACCTCGTGTTGCAGACAGACTGGGCCCGCATTTGGCCGTATTTTTACCATATCTGGCTACTATCCAAATAAGGCTGTTTATGTTGGATCCAATTGCAGATTGGATCATTAGATTGGATCATCATTGGATGATTAGATAAAACTCGCTATTTCAACTAATTAATAATATTGGACAAACATTAAAACAACAGGCAGCCTTATCGCTAAAAGGAAAGCTAATACTGTGATTAGGTATTTATTTTGTAACTGTTACGTAATGAACGACATTTTTATCCCCCGTCCAAAAAAAGAGGGATGTTATAAGTTAGACGTGTGACATCGTAGCTATCAAATAGATGGACCTATTTTGATCTTCTTTTTTGTTTGAAAGTGGATTTCATTGAGTGTTAGCTCTGTTTCATCAAAATCGGTTCAGCCGTTTTTTTTATATATATTTTTTTATAGAAGAAAGATCTACGATTGACCACCGACTCGCCTGATGTTAAGCGACGGTGTGGCCGAGGATGGAGCTCGTCGATCTAGAAGATATCTATTCACTCTAGCCTAGAAAATTCCAAGATTGTAGGTCTCAGGAAACAGAGATGGTGGCAAAGAATTCCATTCTTGTGCACTACGCAACAATAATGTGGATCGATATCGCATATAAATGGGTGGTAATTCGCCGACTTTCTGCTAGTCCTGCAGTGAATGTGGTTTTGTCGGTGTTTTTGAGTTTTCTAAACTTATACTTGTTGTTTTTGGTGCTCGAGTGCTATTTTTAACCTACGACGCAACACGAGGGGCGAGTATTATAAGTTTGACGTACATATGTGTCTGTCATTGTAGATTACAAATCATAGACCAACTTTTTTCCATAAATGGACGATCCAATTTCAGTGTAGTTTTTTTTTGTCTGAAAGAGGCTTTGATCGAGATTATTCTTAGCTATATATATATATATAACTTAGCTATGTTTCAACAGAAATTTTTCAGCAGTTGTATTTATGTCGGGGGTTTTTAAGTTTAGTTTTCTTTAGTAGTTCTGCCACTTGTGTGAGATAGTCTATCCACCTTGTGGTCTTCTTGCTATTTATACATATAAGTGGCAAGAAGACCACAAGGTGGTCGTCTGTCCACCTCGTGGTCTTCCTGGCACTTGTATGAGGTCGTCTGTCCACATCGTGGTCTTCCTACGCGCTAATTATGAATCCCTGGCATTATCAGTGCAATAACCTAAAATTTTTCAGTAATATTTTTCTTCAAATACTTAATTGTAGTTATTGGAAATCCGTCTGAATCACGCGTTTATCTGCCAGCAGCACGTGTACGGCGCGAGTAGATAGAGCATCAATAAATGTATATGGCTGTTGGGTGTGAACCATTGTTCGCAGCGGTACGGTAATCCGTACATTACATGCATCACGGCGCCAGGGAGTGATCGTCACATGACACACCACTACTTATATATGCTAACTTATTATAAAACGAAAGTAACTGTCTGTCTTCTGTCTGTTTGTCACCAAACCAAACGGCTGGACCGATTGTTACGAAATTTGGTACAGAGATAGCTGAGAACCTGGAGACGGACATGGGTTATATTGTATCATCATCACCGTCTCCAAAAGCATAGTTTTTCATCAATACGCGGGTGAAGCCGCGGCGCACAATTAATTAATACTACATAAGAGAAAGTAACTCTGTCTGTGTGTATTCTTTTCACGACCAAACGGCTGAACTAATTGTTATTAAATTTGGTAAGATACTGCTGAGAACCTGGAAACGGATATAAGCTGCTTTTCGTCATCATTATCGTTTTTCTTCTTTACGTGAGTGAAATGACAGGGTACAGCTAGTACTTTTATAGAAACTAGGTGTATACTGGGCCTGACAGATTTACTGCCAGTTTAGCTACTGGCCAGTTCGGACTCCGGGACATGCTAAAGATCAAACCACGTGAAAAAAAAATTCCCTCAGTTCAGTTTTTTTCTTGTGACGATTGAATGAATTGTCATTCCGTAATCCGCAGGCTTAGACAAGTTGCAAACTTAGTCTAGTAAAAATAAATCCGTTTGTATGGAGCAGATCACAGTATTTGCAACTGGGGGATTCTTTGAAATTATGATAGGAAAATAACTAAAAATCATAAATCAACAATAATCCCCGAGTAGCTGCGTTCCGCGGTTTCACTCGCGTAGTTATGAAAAACGGCGATGATTATGATGATGATAAGTAGCTTATGTCCGTCTCTAGGTCCAAAACTATCTCTATACTAATTTTTATAACGATCGGTTCAGCCGTTTGAGCGTGTAAAGGTAACATAATTAGCTTTTATAATATAATTATGAAATTGTGTCAAATGTATTACAAAACACCAGTACATTCATTCAAATAACAATATACTTAGTTGTCTTATATGTTGTCACAAATCTTATTTTTACTAGACTAACTTTTCTATGTCAACAAACGCTTAAGCTTCGAAATGCTAAGAAACAGTGACGTGCCGTCACGTAAAATTTTGTTACCAATGTCAACCCCAAACATTTACTTTCTGTTCAGCTAGCGTTCATGTAATTAGAATGCCACTTGTCTAACTCCCCAGGTTTGAGTCAAAGGTTTTCTGAGTTAGTTTTGAATACGTGGAAAATGATTCAATGACTAATGATTAAGTTAATTTCGATAGATAGGATGACATGTACGGGAAATTACAAACGGCGCGTCACCACGCAACCCACGGGTGAAGTCAAGAGAAATCACATGAGATAAAATTTTCTTTCTTGCGCAGCCGGTTATATTTTTTTTATTGAAATCTAAGAAGTAATGCTAAAAACATACATCCGGTGACGAAAACCCTTATAAAAGTTGCATGAACGTACAAACAGACAGACAATATAACGTTTATTGTGAATAAACAGCTGACATGTTTTATTCAGTTCACGTGGGACCGTCGCACACCTGGACGCTCAAAAAATGTAGGCGGGGAGCTGCTGCCAGATTTTCTTACATCTGCATATTTAATGATCTCCCGATATTGAGGATGTTGAAGGAGGCTTCAAGAGTTCGTACCAACCATAACTATATACATATGTGTGTTATATACACATATATCAACTTGCATATGTTACACTGAATAGTGCATGTAGTGTTGACATGTGGTATCAGTGTGGTCAAGATGACCTAGCTTGAAATGAAGTGAGTCTCAAATAATTTTGCCGGAATGTGCCAGTTTCAGATCATAATTATCATTTACCAGGTACATGCTGCAATTATGCTTGTGTGCGTTAGCAAAATGTAATTTTAATACGTTAGTGATTTTGTATGTATGTAGGTAATAAATGTGAGCAATGTTTATTTATCTCGCCCTTGACGAAAATTTGTAATATGTTTTGCATGGGCCGTTTTCTTGTAGGTGAATAAATTTAGTAAATCAAATGAATAACGTTTTGACAAAATATGTCAAATTGAGATTTCATTGTTTTCCAAGATAAACTTTTCAGTACATATTATGTCAAAAAGTGTAAAGTAATAGTGACGCAATTATCTGCATAAATAAGTAACTTCTAGTAATTTGATACAATTATTACAGATTATATCACTATCTTGTAAGCTTTTCGGAAATATATTTTTAAGAAAACGCCACATTATCTTGTTGGCGGTATGTTTATCATCGTCACATTTCATTCATGAAAATTATTAGTAATATTATTTACCAGCGTCTCTCATCCTACATCGGCACATCCATGGGAACAGTTTTTGTGCGTGCAAAAAATAAAAGCTACGGACAACAATACCTATTTTGGAGTGTGAGGCCGTAGCGTCCCCCAGAAGAATGTGCTTCTCACAATATAACGGTTCTTGGAAGACACGTGGACTGTCTATTGTTCTCGAGTTAGTACAGTTTTGGGTAAAAGCCTTGGTACAGATACATTTAACGCTATTGTTGGCTTTCAACTCAATAAAGATACAACAAGTATCCGAAATCTGACTAAGTCCAAAAAGCCAATTTCTGAACTTTTTTTTATTTTTTATTCGACGATAGGCTTGCGCTTGACCGTCAACTCACCTGGCAACTATGACAATGAATCGATACATACATATACATAATCCTGTGCAGAGATCAATGTGTCATCATTTCATTATAGTTCATTGTTCATCATTAAATTAATATAAACAATTTTTACTTTGGACAACAAAAAATTCCGAAAAACTATCTGTTCCATAGAAATAAATCATTAATTCCCAACAATATATACATATTTGTTTTATCGAAAATACACTTACGCTTGACCACTAGTTCGCTTGATGTTGCGTCTATTGCAGTCTATGGTGGAGCACGCTCGCCTGGAAGGAACCTATTCACTCACAATTTAAAGACACCCAGATTTATAATGGAACAGCCGTTTTTTAGGGTTCCTTACCCAAAAGGGTAAAAACGGGACACTAATACTGAGACTCCGCTGTCTGTTCGTCCGTCGGTCCGTCTGTCACCAGCCTGTATCTGATGAACCGTGATAGTTAGAGAGTTAAAATTTTCACAGATGATGTATTTTTGTTGCCGCTATAACAACAAATACAAAAAAAAACAGAATAAAATTAATATTTAAGGGGGCTATTAATAACGGCAACAGGTAGACGCTTGAAATATTCACTGAATATTGAGTTATATTATTCAGTTTAAAAATAAATAATTAAATTAAAATAAAATTAATATTTGAGGGGGGCCCCATACAACAATTTAGCCGTTTTTATAGATAATGGTACGGAACCCTTCGTGCGCGAGTCCGACTCGCACTTGGCCGGTTTTTTTTTGAGTTGCATCTTCGAAAAGACGTTCATAATACGAATACAATGACTTCACGGTTTAGTACTTCTTATGTTCTGAACCATTAGCGTGTCTCAAGTCTCTACTCTTGGCCAGTTTTATCTCAATTCTGTCTCAGAATATATAAGGATTATATTTCATCATTCGTTATCAATCAAGCTGTAACAACGTCTGATTATTTCAATCACATCTCTATGTACAAATAAGAAATTCGTCGTATTCTTTCATCAGATTGGAACAGCGTGACTGTCCAATTGGCTACATCACATGACACGGTGTATCAATGACCTAACAGACAATCAGACAGTCATGAGGAATCAATAGTAATGTAGTTGTATTTAAATGGAAGACATTGAATTTATTGAGCACGAGGTTTTATTGAATGATGATCGTCATCATCATCTGAGCCACAGGAAGTAAGTTCAGCCGGTCCAGTGCTAGACGTAGGCCTCCCACATGGATTTCCAAAAAGACTTGTTGGAAGCGGCCTGTATCCAGCGTCTTCCTGTCACTTGTATGTGGTCTTCTGCCCACCTTGGCAACTTTATTTTTTCTTTTAATACGAAATAGGTCTACGTCTAATCTACGTTTGACACAATGAAATCGCTTGATGATAAGCGACGGTGTGGCCGAGGATGAAGCAAATTGATGTAGAAGATAACTGTTCAATATTCAAAATTTGAAGATTCTAAGGAAACAGAGGAGAGGTGGAGGTTGTACTCTTTGCAATCTTGCAATTTTGAAGGTTGTTAGAGCGAATATAGATATTTTCTAAATCGACGAGCTCCATCCTCGGCCACGCCATCGCTTAACATCTGGCGAGTTGTCAATCGTATCAAATCTAACATAAATAAAGATTATGAATAAAAAATGGGGACCGAAAAATAAATAAGTTAGGGATGTTAGGTTTGTGGTTCCCATTTTTATATGGAATTCAAAGATTGGATCGCCAGTTCGCGTAAAAGTAAGCAACCGTATGGCCGAGGATGGAGTTTGTCGATCTAGATGATAACCGTTCACTCTAGCCTTCTATGATTATTATTCTCAGGAACTCAGAAGACGACTGTTATTTAATCATACAACTTGGCACAAAGTCTGGAAAGGAACTGAACATCGGAAAAAATATCTAAAACAACAATATATAATATGGGTTCAGCCTTTGATAAAGTATCAACGGGATGTAGCGTCAGTCCTCAAAAACGTCCGAGCTCAATGAGGCCTAATTAGACCGCTTACACGATTAAAATAATTCCGATTTTCAAAATAAGCGGTAAAATTGACGTCCTTAGACTTCTCAACCTAAACAAGTATAAGTTTCTTTGTTCGTATTTTTTATATATCCACCATAAAACGTTATCGGTTTAATCCAACTGCACAAGAAGATGAGAAAAGTTTTCCGTGAATGTAATGATGAAATAATGTACAATTCTACATTTCGTTATCAAATTTTAACTACGAGAGTGAAGCCGTATGACGAAGTTAGTGAGCTTGGACTGATTATACTCTCTCACTTACTCCACACTTATCAAAATTTGTAAAAGTTCACTTAACCAAGCTTTCTTCCATTGTATAAGTATAATTTTCTAAAGAATAATTGCGTTTGAGGCAGGTAGACATTACGCTGAGCAATGACTTTCAAGTACATTCAATTGTTTCGCTTTATATCGCAAACGGCATGTGAATGACATTCGCAAAACGACCGTTTTTTGTTCTCATGACCTTAATATTAAGGACTGGTCACATGATGCGTGGTGGTTTAATTGTGGCGCAGCAGCGACCCGCTATTCCCATGCGCCAGCGCGTGATCATAAAGATGTGCTGAACTTGGCTGAACTCTACTTATAGGATTTACCGCAAAACGATACTCAAATTTGAGCAATGCTCAACATATTTTGTCAACATCTCGCTGACACCTATGGCCTTACCGAAAAACGTTACTTAATTTTGATCAACGTCTCAAATTCTCTGTCTTCTTTCCGCATGTGATATTACGTGTCAGCGAGAAGTTGACAAAATATTATGTTGAGTATTGCTCAAATTTAAGTAACGATTTTTGGTAAAACCCATAATGACACCTGTGTATTGTGTAAAGAAGACAGATCATTTGAAACGTTGTTAAAAGTTAAGTAATGTTTTTCGGTATGGCCGTAGGTGTTTGTGAGATGTTGACAAAATATTATGTTGACCATTACTCAAATTTGAGTAACGTTTTTCAGTAATATCGTATGTGTTAGTAGCCGTGTGGGGGAATCGTGTGAGGGTGCCGTGCAGAACGAGCGGTGGCGCCTTTCCTTCCCAGTATTTCCTCTTGAACCTATAATTTTCAGAATCAGAATCAGAATATATTTTACTGCTCATTTCAAAAGATTGCCGCCTGTATATTGATTTTCATGCAAGCAACAGCGTCACCTGTCTCGCTCTCTGCAATCACATCGCCGTCGGCAATCGCAACGCATCATGTAACTGAGCCTTTACAGCCTGCAAAACCATTGACGATATAAGTAGATATATAAAACGTCCTTACCTGTTACATTCGAGACGCAATACATCGTCATCTGTCTTATTCCTCTGCTAAATAAAATAAACTGATAGAACTAAAGGTTAATAAAGGTGGGTATACAAGTTACTGATAGAACTAAAGGTGTCATAAAGGTGGGTATACAAGTTTTAGTCAATCCAATCCTGACTTCATAACTAATATTATAAATTAAATTTCAATTAAAAATGATAAAATAAATTTAATGTACATTATTAAAAATTATCTATTAATTTGTTTGTAATGTCCTAACGTCTGTAATTTAATTTCATTGAGCGAAACTGTTTGTTTGTTATGTTTATCATGCGCAGATGCAGACGGCTACCTGAACCGATCATTATGAAATTTGGTACAGAACTACAGACTTAGCTGATACCTTGTATACGGAGAATAGGCTATATTTCATCATCATCATCACCTTTTTTCATCACTGAATGGGTGAAACCGCGGGGCACAACTAGATTTATAACGTCCGACCAAAAAAAATTCTTATTTCTTATAATATTGTATTTTTTTTCTTTTAATAATTAAATTCATAGCGGGGGGGGGGGGGTCCCAAACAAACATAGGTAATTATATGCGCGAGTGAAGCGAGCGCAAAAATTTAAATAGGCTTCCCGTTTAGGTTTGCCTCCTTACGCAGTCAGGTAAAAATAAGTAGTGTTTGTAGTGTGTAGTGTTTTTATAGTAATATACTTTATTTCTCGTATTAGTGAGACCATAGTATCTCCATGGCAAAATATTTAGTACAAATGCGCGAGCGAAGCAAGCGCAAAAATTGAGAAGGTTTTTAAAATTAAATCTTGAAAGTGATTTGATTCATTGATCTTGTTAGCGTGTCCTAGGTTTTTGCGGCCCAGAAGAACCAAACAATTATCTGTGTTAAGAGAAAAATGAAATATCCAACAGGATAAGAACGACTTTTACGTTATCAAAAATTATAAATACAACCATTTGAATGCATTGATTGCAAATTTATTATTCCTAATTAAATTTAAACATATGACTTTATAGAATTATAGAAAATTACAAACATACATTTCTATGAGAAAGTATGCACAAAACCGCTGTAAAAGACTATAGATGCGCATCATTTAATTTTAGAATAATTCTAGTGAAATCTCTTATTTATTACGAAAAAGCGCATTGGAGTACTAAAAAATCTAATGACAGCTCGCACATCAAAATTGGTCAAGCCGTCTAGGCTTGAGGCAATCATATTGAAACATATACTCGAAAAACATAACCCAATATATACGCAGTCGAAAATTTTTGAAACTTTTTATCAAATTTTAGGTATTCATATGCTAATTTGCTGTTAATGTTGTCACAGTACTGACAAGGCTCAAAAATACAATAGACCCAGCCCAGGAGGGGGGGGGGGGGGGTTATGACCCCCATGACCCCCTCCCCCTGGATCCGCCCTTGCTCAGAAGGTAGACGTACTACCACTGAGCCATGAAGCCTATCAAATTGTTATCCGATTTGCGACACGCATGCGAAATTTCAGCTCTATCTAAAACCGGGAAGTGGATCAAATTGAACTTGCAAGATTTGATCAGACTAAATATATAGACTCCGGGACAGGTGAAACTAAATAAAAGCTGTAAATGCGATGTCTAGGAGAGAACAACATACAAACAGAGGAAAACAACATCGGCCAGGTCATAATGTTGCAATCACATTATTTACCAAAAATATATATATTTACGTGATTTTGGGTGTAGTCATCACACATTGAGAAAGGATACCGGCACCATGCTGAGCTGGAGCCGGCTTATGGCAAAAACTTAGTTTAGGTACATACTTAAATTTAAATCATGTTAATATTTAAAAGTTTTTGTCACAATAAAAACCTTGTCTATTGATTCTAATTACCTAGGGAGAGTTTATCCATGTTAAAAGTATTTGTTTCCGACTGTTTCCGACTGGCGTGACGAAAATCTCGTCAAATTCTTATACCTTTTCTCCGTTCTCCGCCAAAAGAGTCAGTTCCTATTTAACATATCACTGGTTCCCATCGTCTCCTACTTTTCGGAATGTATCTGTGTGAGGTACTAACAGGCCGTCTTGTTTCAGGTTTAGGTCTCACGTTAACCTCAACATTGAACTCCAGGTCTACATCGTCTCTAAAGCTAAACTCAGCTTCCTCAATAAGGTTAAGCGTTACTTCTCACCTGCACAGTTGGTTTATCTATATCGAGCGCAGGTTCGATCGTTTGTGGAGTACTGCTGCCATCTTTTTGACGGATCAGCCAAATACCAGCTAGAAGCTTCAGATTTAGTTGACTGGTGACGATAAATTACCAATAAGCTTCTTTAGTTTCGAACATTGCCATAAAGTAGAGCATGTCTTATACAACAGATATATTTATAACTATATTTATAACCGACTTCCAAAAAGGAGGAAGTTCTTAATTCAACTGTATAGTTTTTAACGTATGATATACGATTACTTCGCCAGTTATTAATTGATTTTGATTATTATTTTTCTTTTTGACAGGTACTTACCACCTACTTCAGAATTAGTCCTTCTCATTGAAAAGCCAAAAATCCGTACCCAACGATTTCGGTCCACATTCTTGATGCGTACTGCACAATTAATTCTTTACCGCATCAATAGATAAGAATAAGTACTTACTTAAAAAGTTTTTTTTAAGTAAGTACTTATTCTTAATCTTTTCTTACTTATTCTTAATGAAATATTTTAAAATGTATTACTAAAGGTGTATACCAAATTTCAGATCGATCCGTCAACAGCAAGGGGGTAAAATTTTAATTACTTTTGACCCAAACAAACAAATAAATAGGCCAAGCTAAATAAAACGTTTAAAAACAGTACAATTCTGTTGTCAATATCACAGGAAGTTTATCATGAAGATAGCGTTACTTTCGACGTTGTATACATAGGAAGTTGGCATTAGTTTAAGAATAATGACTCAGTAATAATGTGTAATGAAGGGAATGATTTTACAATAGTTTGTGTAAATGGTGTTTGTTTGTTGACAAATAAGGAAGCTCATCTTCGAGGCGAGCCGCCGCCGCCGCCGCCGTCCCCGCCCCCGCCGCCGCCGCCGCCCCGCCGCCGCCGCCAGGTGCTCAATGAATCAAGGTTTTTAGGAAAATAACGCAATTATATTCAATTCGTACCAGTAAACATGAATAGAATACTAGCGGCACGAATAAGTACCTACAACAATAAATATCGTTTAAAAAAACTGAAGCAACCGACTTTAAAATAAGCAATATCGTTTACTTTTTTTTTTTTACTTTGATCATAATATACCTTTCTAGTCATTTTGTTATAAAAACCAAAGTACTGAACCAATTTTGATAAAAAAATTATGGAACCACCTATAAAAAAAAACATCAAAATCAAGACATAATTGGCGGAATAATCGCGTAGTAAACATACAAAAAAAACAGACAAGGCAAGTCAGACTCGCCCACCGAGGGTTCCGTACAAACTAGTAGATAAAAGGGGGAAATTATATTTTTTTTATATTTCCTTCATAAATCGAATAATGTACATCGTAAAAATATTTAAAAACTTGTTTTAGCTTGTGCTAATTAAGCTCATTCGTTGCGTAAAGACACTATTTTTTACAATTGTGATTAAATTTAAAATGTCAAGTTTTCGGTTTTTTTCCTATATACCCTAACACAATGCTTCTTGCTAAATTTCATAGTTCTAGGTCAACGGGAAGTACCCCATAGGTTTTGATTCCCTTGTTAGTGTCGAAATGTGCATTTTTTACGACATATTCGGCTGTAACTTTTTTTTACGAAAACAGAAATTTTATTTTTCTTTCTGCAGCATGATACTATGGATTTGCGTACCTATATGGTTTTAATTTCAACTCGATACCTTCACGCGTTCCCGATATAAAAGTCTTGACACCCGGACAGACGGACAGACAGACGGACAACAAAGTGATCCTATAAGGGTTCCGTTTTTTTCTTTTGAGGTACGGTACCCTAAAAAGATAGCAGCCGACAGGAAATGCTTCGCACAAGGTTCAGTTACGGATCGGTTTTGAATAACTGAATTGTCCCCCAGTTCTCTTAAAATCATCGCCACCATAACCGCCACTACGGTAGTTTTATTATAGATAAGCTCTATAAACACGCTAATAATACTAGATACCTATTTTAGTGTGTTGTTTTTAACCCACTTGTAGTTGTATAAAAATAAACCCGTTTGCATGGAAATAAACAATAAGGAACCGATAATAACTTCATAACACGTTATCGGATATTAAACGAGTCCCAACAAGCCGTCCCGGCGAGTTCGGTGAACCAACCCAATCTTTTCAGATATTCTACCTTGTTTGAATGGTATAGGCAATGAGATTTTATCTATAGAGAGATTATACTCATTGAATGTGATGTAAAAGCATAGCAAGCCTCAGGGGGAAATTCAGTTATTCAAAACCGATCCGTTACTGAACCTTGTGCGAAGCATTTCCTGTCGGCTGCTATCTTTTTTTGATTTAGTAACGAGCGAAGGATGTGTTACGTTTCATCAAATGTTTCACATGTATGACATAAAAGTGACTGAATCAAAAATACTATGGCGGCCGCCGGGAAACGCTCCACGGTACATATGGTTCGGTTATGGAGCTGTATTGAATAACTGAATTGGGCCCCATTCTTTGCACTTTCTACGATAAGACTACATCCTTTTAGTATCTTGGCCTTATATATCTTGGTGTTGCACTTTCTAAACACACAGGATCGCACTGTTACTGTTCACAAGTCACGACTAACAGCGTTGTCCGACGTGTCGCGACTGAAGACGAGTCGGGCGAATACCTTACATGAAACTTGCCGCGCATTGCTGGGGAAAACCTATCTACGTATATAATCAGGTATCTAGTGCTAAGCTGCCCAGTTCAACCCTATATGGATATATGATATATACCTATTATTATCTACTAAATACAGTTATCTGATATATCTAAATTCAGTCTTAAATTATTTATTTTGATATTTTCTATTAAAAAGAATTTCTTAAATTCTTAAAAAAAATATGCACAACGCTTACAGTATTCTTGTTACCTGACTATCAAAGAAGAGTACTAATTTTGAGTATGTATAATTCTGTGCCTCCTGTGCAAAATGGTACAAGTCGAAAATCACAACTTTTTCAGAAGAGCGAAAATAAACTTCAAAAAAGAGCCATTTAACAATGTAATTCATTGTTTTTTTTTTATTTAATCTATATACTTTGTGAAATATGATTTTTGAAGTTTGTTTTTGCTCTCCTGAAAAGTTGTGATTTTCGACTTGTGCCGCTTTGCACAGTGGAGGCACAGAATTATCTGGCACTTTTAATATTATTGTTGTCAATTCAACAACAAGTACACGCTTCACGTTTCGGAACAACAGAAGGAAGTGGAGAACAAAAAACAATACACCACGATAAATATTAATGTAGTGCTATTATTAGGTTTCCGATACTCAAAATAACTGGCGGTACTTACATCACCTGCTTCCTCATTCATACTCGGTCCGACCTGTCCGAGTACATACTCGGTACGACCTGAGATATGTAAATAGGGATGCCGCCAACATTATTGTGAATAAACGAACTTGAATGGATTTATGAGTACTAAGAAATAATCAAGATATTCATCATCGCCATTATCATCATATTAGCCACAAGAAGTCCACTGCTGGACATAGGCCAGGGCCCTTATTCCGTATGACTATCGGCCGCGATACGTGAAATTGACGTGGCTGTGTGACAATAAAAATTTGAGTTTAGAGTTTTAAACTTGAAGTGTAATTTTTCATTGTCAACGCATCCACGTCAATTTCACGTAACGCTGCCGATGGTCATACGGAATCAGGGCCCAGCGTGGATCCAAAAAGACCGGTAGGAATCGGCTTGCATCCAACGCCTTCTTGCCGTTTGTACCTATGAGGTCGTTCGTCCATCTGGTGGCTGATTGCCCTACGCTGCACTTGCCGCTGCTTGGTCTCCACTCGAGAACTTTTCGGCCCCATCGACCATCAGTTCTACGTGCTATACTGCCATTTCAGTGAAATAGAACCAAAACCAACAGTTACAAATAATCTTAGTTTTCTTTTAAAAAAATTAAGAGAAAAAATAAAATCCGGTAATAAATTAACGTACTTTTCATCTATGGAATTTTTATATTATGAACTAAATCTCAGGTATGCGACAGAGCATTGATTACATAAATAATCAAAGCTGAAGACCATTCTGACGGGCAAATTAAACTGGCAGATAACGTCTACTAAGTTCATTCAGCTAAAAATAAAGGTACAATGAAAAAACAACAATATCCTTATAAAAGGTCCATAAAATCCGTTAACGAGCGTTACTGGATTGTTCGTTAATACGTAACCTTCGCGGCGAGTTTGGAAGTTTCCTCGGCAAACGTGCAAGTTACGACACCAGCCGTCATATCACTTGGCCGCCTCATGCCTGCGGCAAATACTTGCGTCAATGACGTCTTCCGTACCAGTTAAGTTATGCATTTCTAATTAAGTTTTAATTCTAGAGAGACCTATGTCTATCAGTGGACTTCTTTTGGCTGAGATGATGTTGATAATGATAAACTTCGTCATTGAGGCTTCCATACCCCATATGGGCTAAAAACTCTGGAGCTCACTACACCATAATTTATAGATTTTTTAAGAATAACCAAAATTTGGTCCAACCGACCGACTTTGTTTTTGTTTTATGACTCGTAGGATGTTTCACAACTCCGTCAGTAAAAACGATAATTTTGTCGTACTCTAAAGAATAATTACGTAAGTGTTTGACGAGAACGTGAGAAACATGGAATTCAAGGCACTATATTTGGTGAGAAAGAAATGTCACAGATCTATTTTATTTACCTAAACATGTATTATTTCGAATAATGGTAATGGTGTGTAAATGGCGGTGTTTTTATTTGATTAGTGTTTTTTTACATGTACGACGAATACAAGTGAAGTGAAGTGGTGAAAAGTGTATGTTGTCGACAAACTTCATTGAAAGTTGCACTATAGTAACCAGCTACCATTTTGTTGAGGCATGATTAAAACTTGATTTAACTCAGACTGTGACTAGAGCTTGTAGAGAGACTATGTATGACTTGTATTATTTATGCAACTTGAACAAATCTCAATATGGTACGAGTCCGGTATAAAATAAAAGAAAGAAAATGAAATTCTGACAGGTGACAGGCTATAGTGTTATGGTTATAAATATGGGACCAACTTGGGAGCTTTCTTTATACGCCAATTCACGAAACACAAAAATTGGTTCACGAATGACGGAGAAATTCGTGTGCATACATAAAAAAAAATACGCTATGAATTGATAGCCTCCTCCTTTTTTGAAGTCGGTTAATAAAATAAATAACAATAACCTTCATAATGGTTAATAGTTTAATACGTCATTTCATATAATATGTAAATCTAATAATACGAAAGCTAGCATTGCCAGTGTTCTGGGAACCCTACCGCACGGTGGAATACTGGACGGCGGCGCGGCGGCGTATTTGTTTTATATATTTTAGTTAATATTAATTATTATAGAAAACTTGTTAGTTTTCATATATATATATATATATTATTTTGGGTTTGGTTTTTATTTGTAAGTAAGTATATAATATTTTCGTTCTTTTTAGTTTTAAGTTTTTTTAGTTTTATGTAAATAATTAGTTGTAAATTAAAAAAAAAATGAGATTGATAGCAATAAATAAATGTGAAACGGTTACTCAAAACTTGAGTATTACTTATTAATAACGAGTTACACAAAAAACAAAACTCTAAAAATTAAATTATAACTTTAGAAATAATTTATTTTTCATAGGTATTTGATAACTCATTGTGTTTGTAATGCATTGCTCATTAAATTATTTATTTCGATAGAGGACAAACAACAATATTATTCCTCACAACGTTTGTAATAGAGATGCTACAAATAAGTACTGATTTGGCCGAATACCGAATATTCAGGGATTAAATATTTGGCAAAAGATGTATGAGTTTTTATGTGAGTAACAAGTCACTTAACGATACGTAGGTAGATGATGGCGTTTGTAAACACTTTGTAAGTATAATCTGAGATAATAATTATTACCATTGTTATATGCCTATACGAATACAGTCACGATCTAGCATTTCCATATGTTTTAACATACATATTGCCTGAATGTAATGTTATATTAAAGGGCAAATGTAACGGCAAAAAATTAAAACAATATACGATCTACATATTCTTAACTACCTAAAATACTACACAAAGAAGCAAACAGATTTCGACATAATTATACATTTGCAACAATCTTTTTGTAAGGGACCATTATAATTAAAGTATTGCAAATATTTCATTTGACAAGAATTCATATTTCCGAAATTGTCATTTTACTGAACACGAAATCGCACAATTTGATATTCGATATTAGCATATAAAGTACACAAAATACCTTATTAGTATCAGTTCAAATAGTACACAGTCATCATTGTCTTGCCCTTTCCCCACTAAGTGGGGTAGGCATAGCACATTTCCTTTCGCTACTTCACTCTATCAGATGTCATTTCTACACTCACACTTTTTCAAATAGTACACAGTATTCGGGCGAATATCTACAAAATATTAAAGAGTAGTCGAGCCCTAATACCGAATATTTGTGCCAGCTCTAGTTTGTAAATTAAATACAATAAAGGTTTATAATACAACATGAGTTTTTAAATAATATGAGTATATTAATGGCTGACCATAATAATAAAGGACAATCGACTGTCTGATGCATACACATTAAACTCATGTGGGCTCATAACCTGTTTTAAATTGCAAATAGAAACAAATAAGAATTTTTACCTACTTCATGGCTTGTCTGACCGCAACCAAACTTTTATTTAATAACCAAACCGACTAGAATCGATTTTATTTAATCAACTGAACAAGGTAAGTAATATTTTTGTAGCGTGTGTTTGTATATCTATTTCTGATTGTTTATTTATACTTATTAGGCACAGATTATCAAGTTCTAGTAGCAAATGTAGGAGAAAAGTTATCGAGTGGGGAGCACGCATCAGCAACTGCTACGTAGGAAGGTGAACCACAAGATGGGGCCAATGGGAAGTCACCTTCCCAATAATTCCTGTTGCGTACTGCACAAGAATGGAATTGCCGCCATCTCTGTTTTCTGAGATCTACAATCTTGGAATTTTCAAGGCTAGAGTGAATAGATATCTTCTAGATCGACGAGCTCCATCCTCGGCCACACCGTCGCCGTCGCTTTATATAATAAAATTATGTAAAATGTACGCTTTATACATTTTACATAATTTTATCATACATTGGGCAGACAAGCAGAAGCATCAGGACTCGGATGAAGGAACTTCATTCACCCGAGTCCTGATGCTTCTCTTGGAACATATTACGGATAATCGATGAACAATACAAAAAATATATATACAGATCGAATTGATAACTTCCATCTTTTTGGAAGTCGATTAAAAATAAAATTACTTAAAAAAAAAAACTAAAAAAAAAGCTCAAAAAAAAAAAGAAAGTGCTTTATAAATTCAACCCGAAAAAAAGAGAATTTACGTCAAAAAATTCGCCATATTGACATAGCGGTGATATCATGTAACTATAACGTGAGGCGTGAAGTCAGACATGTCAATTGACACTTCATTTGAGATAAGTTCAAAATCAGGTTCAGCATCAGAATCAGAATGTTAGTACTTAGTTTACAAGGAAGGAAACTCACGGACTTTTGTACAACGTACAGAAACTGTTAAATCCACAACTAAGTATTCTTACTGTACTCGGGTAATAAATAGCGCTCTATTTAGTTCCGGAACATTGGTTTTAACCTTAAAAATCCCCCATCATGAAAAAAACAATACAAAAAGCGTGACTCAGTAGACAAAAGTATATAATATATTGTATACTACAGACTCTACCAATGGTTCTAAACTGCTGGTTCTCAAACAAAAAAACCGGACAAGTGAGCGTCAGACTCGCCCGCCGAGGGTTCCGTACAAACTAAAAGGTTTTTTTTTTTTTTATATTTTCCTTCTTGTACCGTAAAAATATTTAAAAACCTGTTTTAACTTAAGCTAATTAAGCTCTTTAATATGATACCACATGATACGGTTAAAGAACTTTAACCTTTAACTTTTACTTTTACCCTCCTTCCTGGTGTAAAGACCCTATTTTTTGTGATTAAATAAAAAATGACCAGTTTTCGGATTTTTTCCTATATGTGTACTCTAACACAATGCTTATTGCCAAATTTCATAGTTCTAGGTCAACGGGAAGTACCCCATAGGTTTCGATTCCCTTGTGCGTGTCGAAATGTGCGTTTTTACGACATATTCGGCTGTAACTTTTTTTTACGAAAACTGAGAAATTTGATTTTTCTTTCTGCAGCAAGAGACTATGAATCTACATGGTTTTAATTTCAACATGATACCTTCACGCGTTCCCGAGATAAAGGTCTTGCCACCCCGACGGACAGCCAGACGGACAACAAAGTGATCCTATAAGGGTTCCGTTTTTTTCTTTTGAGGTACAGAACCCTAAAAACTAGATCAAAATCAGTCCATCCGTTTGAGAGCTACGATGCAATGCCACAGACAGTCACACGTCAAAGCTGGAAGCATTTGAAATGTGGTGCTCAAAAAAACAGAAAGAAAACTAACCAGGAAGTTAGACATCGTGAAGGAAAAACGAAGGATTATGGAATGCATAGAGACCAGAAAAGGTAACATGAATATGCATTTCCACAAATTAACGTCCGATTCAATATATTTTTTAAGAGACCAAATGTTTTGGCCACCTTTTACTAAATGACCGATTCAAAAAATCGTAATAGAGAGAAAGATTGAGGAAAAGAAGTGACGATGAAGACCGAGGTATACATTCGTGGAACAAATAAAAGAGAAGATCAATATCATGTCGAACGGAGAGGTGAAAACGCTGGCGGAAAATATAGGAACATACAAATACAAGTCAATAAACTTCTGAGATTTAAAGTTTTACATTTAAAGTTCTCTCGCGAAACAACAGTTTGTATTGAATTTCTATCGCGTTAGAAGACGTCGTACCTGGTAGTCCTAGTATGACGTCGTGTGTTTTCTGTCTAACTTGAAATCAAAAAACTTTCTTATTTTTGAACAAAGGTAATAGGGCGAATTCTGTGTTTTTGAAGATATCTTAATTTAGTTTTTGTGGTTTGGATCTATTTGTGGTTAGCCTTTTTATGACCAAATAAAAATAAATCAGACGTTATTTCTATTTCGTTTAAAAAAATGCAACGGGAAGTGGATAAATTTAACTTGCAATATTTTAATACAGATAACGGGACAGTTAAAAGCAATAAAAAGTTTAAGAACCATAGCGAGTATAATTATGTTTGATACTATTGCGCATCTCTATCCGTCCTGAAGGCGAACAACTAAAGTACCTACGTAGTTATCTACTGAGTAGTACTAGTCTGTTGCAAACGAGAAACGGCTTCGTAAGGAGGTTAATGCAATCTATAGCGGTGTACTCGAAAAGGTTAAGCTAGCTTGCAGGAGGACATGATAAAAAAGTTTCTAATATTGATAATGGTACCTCTTTAAAAACTTTTCAGACAGATTTATTTATTGATGCAATACTGTCAATGTGGGTAACTTTGACTTTGCGTTAAACTTTGTACATAGCCTGGTTTAAAGATTCTTGATTTTTTACCACAAGATGAGTAATTAAATTGATTGATGAATGCGTGAGTTGTAGTCGCCAAATATTATAAATGTTAATTTATGCATAAAGTTGACAAATGTGATGGAAGTTTTAAAAGTTTTCCACCATTTTCTGAACACAAGAATTTGTGACTGAAATATGTATGTCCAAGATTTCGGATTTAATTGTACAAAACTTGTTTAAATCCCATGAGTTTTATTTCCTAACGATAAAAAAGTGATTGATCTATCTTACCGTTTTAAACAATATTTCTTGGTCTTATTTAATTTTGCTACGTAAAAATATTGTAAACAAAAAAGTCAACGTATTTTCTTTAATTGTGGGTAACATTGACAATGGAGTTTCAGTTAATTATACACCTAATAATGCATTAATAATGTGAATTATTTCACTTGTATGTCTGACAGAGATGTTTTAAGCAATAGAATGTGGTCGATGATGGTAAGCATACAAAACACGGAATAAGAACTGGCTCTCAAGTAGGTGGTTGATAGTCATGGCATCGTTAGGTGTTTGACGATAGCTTTTCCACTTGAAACTATAACTCTCAAGTGGAAAAGCTATCGTCAAACACTTGGCTGCAAAACTAATACTCAAACACCATAATTCAGTTTCCTAATGATATTTTTTTTTTGCTTTGAGTTGTTCCATTATAATACTGAAAAAGACACTTTTTTTTTCTGTTATCAACAGCTTTAACAATCATCTACATTATACACTATTGCCTATAGAAATTAGAAATAACAGAAAAGATAACAAATAATAATTATATTAATTTCAGTATCAAAATGTATGAGAAAAGTCCCTATCGTTAAGTGCCCTTTCCGTGTAACCCGATTATACTATTTGTGTAGTTGGAGATAACGGTTCGTCAAACCGTTGTTATTGTAAGGACAGTGAATGAATTTATCAGAATTAAGTATTATGTAGATAAGTACAAACGCTTAGCTCGCCTTGAGCTTACCTACATTAGAGGAAGGTCTTTGGAATTGTTAGTCAACGAAAATTTAAATGTATACGAAAACAAAAGCTACACGAATACCTGATGGTACCCTATCTGAACAAAAAAATCTGACTCACTTTTTTAATATCCCCATTCAGTGATTTTACCTGTATGTTTAAAAAAGTTGTGATGCGCAAGAGAACAGCTGCGCGTTTTGAGCCCCACCTTAAGACAGGATAGACAGACAGACGAAGAAGCAGACGCATGGACATCATATGCTCAGTTATTCCACAAGTTTAAGAGTCCGGAAATAAATTTCAAAAGCAATCAAAGGTCGAAGTAAATAATAATGCAAGTAAACAAACTATGATAACGCAAGCCATTTTTATGGTCGCACAAGGAAAACCTGAGGCCTTTGGTAAACCCGCACAAACAATCGCTGATGTAAACTAGCCACCATGACGACATACACCTCACAGGTTTGGAGGTGTAGGTGTGATTCAATCACTCATATAATTAATACAAAGTCGTGGGTTTGTATGTTTACTGAGTATCTTACTCGTATGTGCTAGTTATTCACGGAGAGGTTAAAGGTTGAAGGCAACGATATATTGACAAGGATCTCAAGTCAGTGCTCAAAAACGTCTGAGCTCAATAAGCTCTCAAACTGCAACGATTAAAATGATTTCGATGTACATAATAATTCAAAGCGGCTAAATAGATGTCTTTAATTTTTTTTATTTAGATTAGAGTTTAATGTGGTGACATCAGGGCCGGATTTAAG
Organism: Lycia hirtaria; assembly: GCA_947563715.1. Lineage (NCBI taxonomy): Eukaryota > Metazoa > Arthropoda > Insecta > Lepidoptera > Geometridae > Lycia > Lycia hirtaria. Next base: position 25,542,294 of record OX387376.1, read on the forward strand.
GCAGGGCAGGCGGGGCTTCTGCCCTGGTGCCTCTACAAGAGAGGGGCCCCCCACTCAATAAAGATAAAAAATCAAAATTTCAACGGTACAGCAACTTTTACGTTTTTTTTTACAACCTAATAATGACATTTTTGTTCGGAAAATAATTAGGGACCTCCACACCTCCAAATCCGGCCCTGGGTGACATAGAATATTTAAATCAAAATCTAAAGTCTCTTTAAGTCTAAAGTCTATTTAAGTTCGTAATTGTTGATATATGAGTAGGTACCGGTCTACTGGTCAACTTAGGACACTCTTTTCGTGAATTTTCGTTTTAGGCTTTGCGTCCCTGGTTGTAAAGCTAGTTATACTCATACTTTGACTATGTAAATACTACAACTGAAATCTGTGTACTCATAGTACCTCACATAGAAAAATAAAATCTATTTATATCATCGCCATCATAAAAGGAGATTATCATATTGATAATTATGTATGTATGTACACAGAGCCTTTTTAGTTTATCAGAGTGTATGTAATATTGTTAGAATCGCACAATTTTCGCATATGTCAGTACATGTGGGCTTCTAAGCACGTGTGCCAAATTTCATGAGTGTGCGATATTTCCATTGTGACATCCCCTGTTTCTTACAGCACCTCTCCAAGTCCAATGCTGATCAAATACTTAGTCGGCACAGATACATGCACCTGTTCACGAGCAACTGAATAATGCGGATAGACAGCAGGCATATCAATCTACCCTCTTTCTCTGTATTTTACTGCGAAGAGCGTTATCACTGGCACTCGAACTCAATTGATAGTCCTGACAAAACACATTCACAATATCACTGCTGCATATTTTCTTTTGGACACGTTTTAGACGCGTATCTTTATTTCTAAAACTATTTAATACCATTCCATGCATTTGTAAGTTGCCTCGTTGCACTTACGTATATATATATTAATCAATTGGGCCTGGCCTAATAGCGTTAATAAGTGTGGGGTTCCTAACTGCTCTGTGGTCACTAGCACTGGCGCCAAAGGATAGCAACTGTCGTATCTCTAATATACTTTTCTCTAGCACTCAAAATCCGCTGACATGCATTCATTTACACTTACATATGCCCCTACACATTCCATGGTTTCCATGCACTAGCTAGTTGAAAACCATTACTTCATTTGAAATTATGCTTGGTGCAAGTAACTGTGCCGAAATATCGGGAGCTCAAAATTAATGCGAACCACGCTAAATATCCCGTTAAAAATGACCGTTATAGTTTGTGTGAAAAAGTGTTCCATAAGTGTATGTATGTTTGTCCAAGCATTACGCGGAAACTAGAAATCGTATTGCAAAAATCTTTTTTTATTGAATAAACTATCTTCCAGATTCGGGAACCATGTAATTTTTATCAAAATCGTTTCTGTGCTTTTAATCAAAAAAATGTATGAGACACTTTACGTATAGGAATGACTAAAATAACAAGAATATTTTCTTTCTATAATCATTTCTCAAAATTTTAAGTTTCTTAGTTAATTAGGTAAGTATTATAACTCTTGCTATGCTTCCCTGTTATCTTCATCAACCTTGCAACTAAGTCAAAGCGCATGAGCAAGATATTGTTGTCGTAAAATATTCCTTTTGTAATTTTGCAACTTTGAAATTAATGTACGGGAAAGTTAAAGCTTCCATCGCTTTTGAATTCCTATTAATAATATACACAGACAAATTAAAACCTGCTCCTTTTTTGAAGGATAAACGCGATCTTAGAGGACAAATAATAAAAAGCACGCGACGTACACGCGACAATAGCGTGCTAAACCTATCCACATAAATTATACTGCGAACCATTCACTACAACATTAAATGCATCTACCTACCCACACCTACAACCACTCGGCGGAGGGCCGACATTGATCGGTTTCCCGCCGCCATCCCACAGAATACCCACCAGCATCCGTCTCCGTCCCTCCCCACAGATGAAACAATAGTCACCCTCTAACCCCTATTTACGAGGGGTAGAAATAGGGGAATGACTCGCATGGGATCCGTACGACGGAATGGAAAATGCAAAATGTTGGCAGCGTTTTATCCTCATTTTAACAGACTCCCTAAAGAAGGTAATGTTTTTCGAGCGTATGTATGTGCGTACTTATGTGTGAGCGTATGTGTGTATATGTGTCTATTCATTGAACACTCTACAGCCAAAACCCTTGAATGATTTCGGTGTGTATATTTTATAGGTTTTATTGTTTTTTTGAAATATTGTAAAAACTTAGATTTTAATTGTATAAATAAATATGTGAATATAAATGTAACTAGCTAATCATACTAGCTAGCATCGCTCCACGAGTGTTTCATACGTTTTGGTTTTCTTACACACAGCACAGTTGAGGTTTTAGGTTATCGAAATTGTATAAATTATAGGAATTTTTAATCTATGGCTATTAGCTATTCATGCATATGGAGGTAGGGTCAGCTTTTTGGTTTTATTTCTTCACTTCGCTCGACCTTCGCCGTAGTCGTTGTTTAACTCGCATTCTATCATGTCTTTTAGGACTACAACTTTCCAAGTAGTTTCGGGCCTGCCTCTGGGCCTTTGACCAGGGTTGGAAAGTGCCAGTTCCGACCAATGGCAAATAAAAACATATACCTATCATAAAATTACGCATATCAAAATACACTGGGATTCTTTAGTAAAAAAAAAAACGCAGACCTTCAATAACACCAATATCGAATAAAATTTGATTTGATTGTTTGGTGGAAAAAATATGTACAATCATTGTCTGTCCGAAAAAACTTCGTGTTTATGTGTTCTCTCTAATTTGTATCTCTGTATTTGTATTTATCTTGCTTCTGATCTGAGACCTCAGTTCAACGCTCGCATCTTGTTATATTGGCCTGGGAATTGATTTTATATTCAATACTCATATTGATTTTTTTTTATTTCTATTTATATATATCTCTATATCTCTCGATATGTCTTTATAGAATAAAATAGCGGCTCATTTGCAACGATTCCGTTGTTCAGGCTAAGCTCCAGAATCTGGAGCATCGTCGCAAAGTTGCTTGGTTATCGGTTATTTATCGAATACATTTGGGTGAGTGTGCAATCTGATTTGCATAATATTATTCTTCCTGCTCTTTTTTCTTTTGGACTAAGAAACTTGAAAAAGTGATATCGTTTCATAAAACAAATACCCACCTTATAACATATTCCAAATGAACGAAACGACTCCACTTGTATTATATCCTACTGCGGCGACTTGAATGACAGCAAAATCATTTATTTCTTTGTAAGAACTTAAACTTATAATTTGCAATGTATAATTTGGACAACATCTAAAAAGCTTATCATTTGTAATTACATATTTATTTGTATCAAAATAAATAAATTTATTATTATTGTGCGTACCATCAAAATGTAGAATACGCTTCCGGAATAGCAATTAATAACAATTGTAATACAAGTAACAACTTCAACAAAAACATTAATAATTTTACAGTTACTGCAAACCAGTTCTATTTAAACATGTTGATAAATTAACCACGTGCCAGTTTCCGATATACATAAATAATTACGTGGTTTCAGTCATTTTGTTATCTACGTTGAAAAAAAAATCCACAGATAAAAACTTCATATCGTCACGACGGCATCACTGGGAAAATCCCATTCACTTACATATCAAAACGTATGTCATGTGGGTTGTTTGATATATCGTTCACGACATTGTTATCATCGCATGGTATTGGACACTCGGACAGTGTATAAACACAAGTCTTGTCTTTTGTAAACATTGTCAAGTTTCTCAACTGTTGATTCACTCCGTCGTGAATGTCTCAATCGAGTGAAAATGTTTTGAAAAGTGTTGTAATCGTAGTTTACATTTTCTATATTATCTTATGCAAAGTCTACTGGCGTTTTAAAATCTTTAGTTTTGTCCTCATCGTATCTTCTAATTATTACCATATTATTTGTAGTTAATTCAATTACTTTAACTATTATTTGATATAACAACTAATTGTTTTCCGAAAATGCTATCCTTAAAATTCTCAGCTTCATGCATTACATTTGTGAGTTCCTCAACCTATTTGTAGTTAATTCAATTACTTTAACTATTATTTGAAATATTAACTAATTGTTTTCGGAAAATGCTATCCTTAAAATTCTCAACTTCATACATTACATTTGTGAGTTCCTCAACCTATTTGTGTTAATATAATATATAGGGGTAAAAATGTACGTACCAAATTATAACAACAAAGTAGAATTTATATCACAATTTATTTCTTAAACAATTCTTACATTAACCTTAACACCTATTTGGTAGCGCTTTGGCTTGTTTTGTATTTCACATCACAATTGTTCCGACACTTTATGTTTGTTTTGTTGTATTGTTTTCACTGTGTCCGGCGCGACGACGAGGTCAGGGTTGCCCCGGGCGGTTGAGCTTCACTGTTCCACTTCCAGAGACCTTCATGTTTCTCGGAAGATGAAGCGAACTGCCGGCCGCTTCGTAGCTTCACTCCTATGAGATGGAAGATGATGTTTCAAGGCTCCTCGTCTTCGGAAAGCGAGGGCAGCGCAAGCTGACGTCGAATCCTCTCGCGCCGCTGCGGGGAGATCGACTTCTGTCTGCGGAGCCCTTCAGTATGCAGTAGGTTGGACCTCTTCTCCGTCTCGAACACTTCTTCCGTTTCATCTTCGACGAGAGCCGGCAGGGCCAGCGCTGTGCGTCGGTTCTTCTGACGCCTCGAGCACTCCACGCCAGCGTCCATCTCGCGACGGTTCTTGATCGTCGGATAAACATCCGCGTACAAAGTGGCGACTGTCTCTAGTTTGACAACCATGTTGATTTTTGTGTTGATATTGGTAACGTATTTTCACTGCGAATTCTGCGAGCAGAGTGCGGGGAGACAGCACCGCCTGCCGTATTTATAGTTTCGCGTCTGTGTTAATTCTGTTTTATGCGCATGTGTGCGGGTGGCGTCACGACTTCGTCTGTGTGTAGAGCCTGCGCTCACAGCCGTGGAAATACGTTTTCCCTGTGAGATTCTCGGTAGATAATAAAATAGCTTTTCCGTGATAACTCCTAGTAATTGGGTGGGAAACACGCGCCGTAGGGAGCGTTCTCCTGGATTTATATTATTATCTACCTTATTTAGAAGGTGAGTATTTTATCTATCTTCATATTACGAAAAAAAAATGCTACTTACATAAAACAAAATGAAGCTGACATATTGCTTCCAGGAATCTAAATTAAGTATTTCAAAAGGTTTTGAAGTAAATAACTGGACACAGGGTGTGTCCAGTTATTTACTCTGCCTACCTACTGTATAATGCCCTCTCACTTCCTGCCCGGGCTATAAATAATTAATAAGTAAATAAACTCAAGCATATAAATTTTTTTTCAGTGCAAAATATATGAAAATTTTGTTGATAATCTTCTATCACAAGGATGTTTAATTATTGTACTATCCATACCCAAGTGTGCTATTGTAGACTTTACTTATGAATGAAAATGTACCTAATTCAATTTGCGCCAGTATTTTTTAGCCGACTACAAAAAATGGTTATAATTATTTTTTTATGCACAAATAGGTTCGCTTAACCGCCAACTTTCATGTTAAGCGACGTTGCGGTCTACGATGGAGCGTGCTTACCTAAAAGAAACCAATTTTGTCGGTTTATGAAGGTAAATTATTATGTTTGTACTAACTGTGCCACGCGATTTCACCCGCAAAGTGATGAAAAACGACGGTGACGGTGAACGGTGACGATGATGATAAAATGTAGCCCATGTTCATTTCCTGGTTCTCAGGTATCTCTGTACCGAAATAAATATACTGTAAGTGTACATTTTGTACATATATTTATATCTGGTTATGTTATGTTATGTGATAAATTCGGAATCATTCCACCTACTCATAGCACCCATGTGTGCCCTCTGTCGTATCGCCCATTATTCCATACGACAACGAAAGAGTCACGGTCATGCTGCTATCACCAGCGAAAGCCCGTTTTCCACCGACAAAGAGGAATGAACTAGGTATGTCTAGCGGAGGCGGTCTGCGCTTACATAAAATAGGATTGCTTTTCCACCGAGAAAGAGTTCGGGAGTTTGATTTCCACCGCCAAAGAGGAATGAGCGAAAGAAAAGAGCTGAGCGAGATAAACTGAAAATGAGAAATGAAAAATAAATTTTGACTTCCACAGCGTACGAGCTCACTTGAAGATTGCGGACACATTTTTACTCTTTCGTCATATTCGCTCACCTCTTTCTCGGTGGAAACACTTTTCGATTGCGTGTTGAAAGGATTCATTAATGAGTTCGCTCCGTTCTGTAGAAATGAGCGAACTCATTTTTACTCTTTTTGCCCTCTTTGTCATTTTCGCTCGACTCTTTGTTGGTGGAAACAGCTGATTATTGCATTTTTGTATTGCGAGGTAAACTGAGTCATTAATGGGCTCGCTCCGCTCGCGGTGGAAAACGGGCTGAAAGACCGACGCTGGGAGAGCATTCCACCGATTTTCTCACTAAGAAAGAGTAACAAAACACTTACCGTCTTAATTATAAATGCTGAATAAGCGCATTATAGTTAAACAGTGTTTTGTTCCGTTTTCGCGCGTGACAGTTCCCGTCTGACAGAAAGTGTAGTGAAATTTTGGTTAGTGTGTCGAAATGACATTCTCACAATTATTGTTTCTTGTTAAGTGTTCAGATGAAGGTCAAGTGCAGAACAGAGATAACATAATTTCTTAAAGTAAGTACTACTGTATTCCAGTTATAGTCAAAATCATCTCAGCCACAAAAAAATCACTGCTTGACATAGACCTTCCCTATGGATCTCCAAGCGCGATCGCTTATCGCCGCCACATGTATGAGGTCATCTGTCCATCTCGTGGCTGGTCTTCCTACGCTGCACTTGCCGGTGCGTGCTCTCCACTCAACAACTTTTCGACGCCATCGGCCACCAAACATACGTGCTATGAAACCCTGCCTACTGAAACTTCAAATGCTGATTTGCTAGTTGTATTTGTTTATTTTTTTTTCTATTAATAATACACTCGTTATTGCTCTGTACAGTAAGATATTCGTTTGTGGACACACTGTGTTGTCAGCCGTAACAAAAGTGTTGACGCGATGAAATCTACTGTTCACGGTCTTGACCACTTGCTTTCTTGTCGATTTGTAAATATAGCTGCGAAATGGATGCTTTGCTACGCTACTATTTATATTAGCTTTGTTTTGTCCATTTTTTTTAAATGTTTCTACAGTTATGGATTTGCAAATGTGTAGAGAGTTCAGAAATGTCGCACATTCGCCGGGACGCGAACCCACAATATCCCAAGCAGTGTTTGAGAGCCTCTACCAATTCGGAGGTTAATCATGTATCGAAAATCTCTGAATCTCTGAATACTTTTTGCTTAAACCAACCTAGCGTTAGTGGCGCCACCTATAACATATGCTTGAAGTATTTATTTATTTATTGAGTTTATTGCTGATCTATCCGTCAGACAGACAGACTATGTTTATACCTTTTCTATGTAGTACCTATAGTAACCCCGTCAATGTCTTATACTCGTAGGTTTGTTATTATACAACTAAAGTTCTTTAATTAAAAAGTAGGTATAATAAAAAATATTTTAAATAAAAACTACGGGTCACTCACGTCTGTTTTGAGTCGAAAAATCGGACTGTAGTTTCAAACGCATTCGGCAGTTTTTGTCAAAGGAGTAGCAAAAAATAAATATTTACTTGTGTAAAATAAAAATTTACTATATTCTTGGTGACATTTCTTAGAATGAATTTGATTGAATGTTTTTTTTATTAATTCGATTTTATTTATTTGTAATAACAATATCATATTTAAATCGACATTATTTCTGTGTGAAAATATTTATATTTTTTTTGACTTGTAAATTGACATTTTATGAATAAATTACTTATGACTTATGTGTGAAAAACACGTTAGTTTCCATAGTAAAAATATTTTAAATATAATTTGATAAATGCATCGTATAATAACATTAGACGAAACCAAATTTTAATATTGATATCCTTATTATTTATCTACTTAATATTTATCACTACACGAAAATATAGTAGACATAGACATAATTTTATTGTAACAAAAACACACAGAAAATAAAAAATCATACACACAAAATAGGTCACAAAATTATGTTTTTGTCACAATCCGGCCCCAGCTCAGCATAATAGTGTAGTGTAGTGTAGTAGCATAGTATGTGGACATACAATATTTTCGCGGGGTGCAATGGGCGAATCTGATGAGAGTCCGGTTTTATTCTAAGGCTAAACTAGACACAGTTTGTTTTTTTTTTATTTGATTTGAATTTTTATATTTTTTATTTAATTCTGTAAAAAATACATTGTTTAGATGATAAGTACCAAGAGAACTTAAACGCAACGAAGTGCGCTTGACCCTCGCTAAGCGGATTGAAGCTTGACAAGTGCGAATATATATGCTAGTATAAATAGTACTGCACCTTACCGGCCTTCCATGCAACTCAGGTACATTTTAATTATATAAGTGCATTACTGTGAAGTATGACGCAACAGGGTTGTCAGATCACAATACCTACCTACTTATTTATAACCGTGGCGCCAAAAACAATAAATAATGTTGGGCGGAAGTATATGTAATAATGTACATTCTACGTGTAATTTATGTAAGTACCCAAGTTAAATAGAATAACAAAATATTATTTTTAAAAAAATTGGACTATTACATTAATCATTAATTTTTTAACCGACTTAAAAGGAGGAGATTCTAAATTAGACTGTTTTTTTGTATGTGTTACGCGCAATTATGAATGTATATTGATGTTTTTTTTTTGTTAGGTAATATAATACCATATAACATAATACGTGTATGGTACTTGAGAGATGGTGCCATATAAATTTTATCAAAAAATCAGTAATTTAGTTTTTAAAACAAAATAACTTGAAAATATATCTCATCCAAGTAAACGAAGTTGCGTATTTTGGAACCTGTCGTTTCAGATTTTTAAACTATTATTATTATAATAGTGAGAGACACGACAGAAGTGAAAACTTCATCAAGGCGACGCTAATAATACGAAATAACAGTATAGTGACGCGTCTACAATATCTCTCGTGCTGCCTCCTGAACGAGCGTTACACAGCCGAGCGTGATGGCTCAGTCCATTGACTTCTATATATACTATGCCGGAGGCTGGAGGGTTGGTGTTAATGAGACACATGCTGGTATCGGTCTCATTTATTGTAACAAATAACTAAGCTTATATACTAAGTACTACGTGCTAGAGGCCTCCTATCTATATCAGTCATACTCTTATTATCTACATATAATCACGCATCACGAACACTAAACTATGTGGCTACATATACCTCAAGTGTATGTACCTAGCTTGTCAAAACGAGCGTGTCAAGTACGATACAAAATCGCAGTTGACGACCAAGATTTATTTAATTTCAGGTGATATATACTTCCGATTCGATATTTTGTCAACTAGTTACTAGCGTACAAGCGCGCGGATGCATTGGGTTGTCTAGATTTCGCGCGGATGGAACATTCCATCACAAAATCGTTTATGTGACGTCACAGTCGGTACTAAAAATGTGGCACGCAAAGTTTTCATATAAATGAAGTCGCATGCTCCGTCTGTCTGTGGCTAAGTCTCATTCAATACCTACCCACAAAATAATTCTCAGCTCGCTTAAAAAGATTTTTCTTCGAAAAACAATACTTAGTTAAGTAAAAACTACGGGTCACTCACGTCGGCTTTGAGCCGAAATATCCGACTATAGTTTCAACCGCCATAGTAGCAGGGCTATAGTCGGATATTTCGGCTCAAAACACACGTGAGTGATCCGTAGTTTTTATTTAAAAATGTGTGAAAACCACGTTAATTTCCATAGTAAAATACTTAGTTAGTAGGTAGAATCTGTAACGATTTGACATGCGGCTGAGCTGACCTTCAGTGTTACTTCTGATGTAAATATCAGACCTTATGCAGAAGCATCGTTTATGTATGCGACCTATAAAGGTGTAGTACAAGAGCAGACGGCTTTATTGAAATTGAGATCACGGCTGCTTTGTAAACATGATTTGATGGTGTTTACAACAAGTATCCATATTAAAAGAAAAACAAAATACCCGACTGGAGAGAAAAAAATAACACTCCACTGAACAAACGAGATCAATCATTCTCACTAGTTCAGTCAACTGAACTACTTAATGGGAACTGAACTAATGTGGTAACTTACTATTTCATTACGCATGATACGCCGTTCAGTGTACGTTTTTTGTGAGAAAGTATGCGCAAAGTCGCTGTAATAGGCATACACATTCATGCGTATTTTTACTTTTACGAGAGTTTTACTACTATTATTGCAAAAAAAATAACCTGTGATAGGAAGTGAGGACGAATCTAATGACTCATCGCACATCAAAATCTGTCAAGCCGGTTTTGGCTGTAAGTGGTATTATAGAATTATCATACATAAACTCGAAAAACTACCCTACTTCTTACGCGGTCGGGTAAAAAGTCATGATGTTGAATGTTGATATGTGTATGAAAGTCATGATGTTGAATGTTGGTATAAATAACATTGTGATTCAGGGACAAATGTTTGTTTAGGGTTCTTTAATAAACTACGAACCCGAAATTTACAGTAACACCATGTCCGTCCGTCTGTCCGCGACTAAGATCGAAGACTATTAGAACTAAGTAAGTTCGTATAGACTGAGTGGCCAGCCCTAGTGTCAGAGTTATTAAACTGCCGAAAGGCCTCTAACCTGGCTTGACGATTGCTGTTTTTTTTAAAGAACAAACTACCGGGACCTACAATTTAACGTGTCATCCGACCCACGGTAGCGCTCACTATTAGAACTAAAAAGTGAAGAAAATTGTAATTCATTATGATTAGGTAAATGGTAGAATAAAATCTTGATATCGTCGCAAGAAAGGCAGAATTAATGAAGCGCCAAAATAGGCATATTGAGTTATATAGTTATTCGGAATCAGCGTTTTTTTCTGCGTCGATCAGTCTGGGTCCCATAGCGATACGAGCACTATTTTGGCGTTTCAGTAAATGGAAAAAAAGGGGATTTTTCATCAGCCAGAGTCCTTAAACGACACTTTTTTGGCATTTTATTCGTGTCTGTCACCTAAGTAATTTTGTTTTCCTGCAATAAATTACAAGTAAATTTTAAGTAAATTTGGCATCCGGCAATTTAAAAGCTAATATTTTATAAGCATTTTTGGACTACTCGAAACAAACATAAAGGTTGGTATAAGTAATTTTGAATTGAAGTATTTATAATAAGTAAGGCTTGTAAGAATATTAGTCTTTCCATTTTTATGCAGGAAGTGGCGTATAAGTAATTTTGCCTTACTGTTATTGAGCAAGTTTTTGACTTTGAGTATCTTTATTATGAAGTAATATTTTAGCAAAAGTTATAGAAGTAAAAATAGAAAGCTGGTCAATACGTCATTTACGTCGCTAAAGTAAAAAATATGGAATACTGCAATACTGAAAAACCTATAACCCGCGCGTACGCCGCGTATCAGTCAGTCTGCTCGACAGAGCCACTGAGAGTACAAATGATGTATTTCCGTTGCCGCTATAACAACAAATACTAAAATTTAAATAAAATAAAATATTAAGGGGGGTCCCCATACAATAAACGTGTTTTTTTCGTATTTTTTTGCTCAATATTAAAAACGGTAACAGGTAGACGCTTCAAATTTTCACAGAATATTTACTTGTATATTACCTTTCAAAATAAATAATTAAATAACAACAAAGTAAATATTAAAAGGGGGCTCCCATTCTATTCTATTCTATTCTATTCGAGGTAGGGTGGGAAGCCATGAGCCTCTCCGTCACTGCGACCCTTGCGGATCCATTGTAACTTCCCTCCTAAAAAAGGTTACAGCACCTCTCCCAGTCCCAAATGTGAGATAAATCTCACCAGGGACTTTGGGGCGGAGGCCCTCACGTCCTCAGGGTAGAGCACGGGTCCTCCCAGGAGCTGGCTCCTCTGGTGGTGGAGCGCCACACATTCGCAGAGGACATGGATGGGCGTTTCGTCCTCTTCGAGGCAGAACCTGCACTCTGGGCTCTCACCCAATCCCATTCTGTGCAGGTGTTTGTTCATTTTGCAATGTCCAGTTAAGGTGCGAACAAGAACCTTAAGTTGGCCCTTGTTTAGAAGAAGCGCCTCTCTAGAGAACTTCTTACAGAATCCTGTGAGAAGCGCTTTGGAGTGTACCATTCCTGGGCTTTGGCTAAGCACTGTTTCATCCCCCAAGACTTGATGCTACCCCTTATTGTGGAGTCAGAGATGCCACAGGCGGGCTCTGGTCCCATCAGGGCACCTCCAGATCCACATCTTGCTAATTCATCTGCGGCTTCATTGCCCCGGATGCCACAGTGCCCAGGTACCCAGCCTAGTGTAACCTTGTTGGTCTCACAAAGGCAGTTTAGCGCCTGCACACACTCCTGAACTAACTTGGAGTTAACTTCATCCGCAACTAGAGCCTTAAGGGCTGCCTGGCTGTCGGAGAATATATATATGTTTTTCTTCGAGTAGGCTCTTTCTATGCTTTTATAAGCACAGCCTAAGATGGCAAAGACCTCTGCCTGGAATACAGTGACATGGCAACCCAAGTGGGCATATGCTCCCATCTTGGGGGCGCCACCACAGAACCCGGCCCCAGCCTGTCCAACTTTTTTGGATCCGTCAGTAAACCAAACAATATCCCCAGGAAGTACCATGTCGGGACCTCCACTTTCCCACACACTTCTTTGGGGTACTGCTACCTGGAACCTCTTAAAGAGGTTGTACGCCTTTAGCATACTATCGCTCGGCATTGCCGTTACTGTTTCACTCACGAAGCCATTGTGCAGGTTCCTCATGAGTGCAGACTTCCATTTAGCACGTTCACCCACTCTAGCTCTATGTATAGCCATTCTGACCTCCATCTGCACCTGCACATGTAGCGGAGGTATGTTAAGAATGGCTTCCAGAGCAAGTGTGGGCGTCGACGAAAGACCGCCTGTAATTGAAAGGCACGCTAGCCTCTGAAGACTATTGAGGGCATTTATGCAGGTTGACTGTTCGACTTTTTTCTGCCAAATGGCACACCCATACATCAATATTGGACGTACAACTGTCTCATAAAGCCACTTGACAGTCTTGGGCTTAGGACCCCAATTCAAGCCAACCATCCTCCTGCAAGCCCCCATGGCTATTTTAGCCTTCCTGATGGCATTTCCAATGTGCTTGTTCCAAAGGAGCTTACTATCTAAAGTTACTCCTAAGTATTTCACCTCATTGGAAAAGATCACCGTTTTATTCATTAAGGTTGGAGGCCTCAAAGAGTTTAGCCTCCGCTTCCTAGTAAACGGTACTATTACAGTTTTACCAGCATTAACTGACAGTTGATGTTTGTCACACCAACCCTCTACTCTCTGGGGGCTCCCATACAACAAACGTAATTATCACGGAGCGAGCCATAACCGCGCGTATTCGCGCGAGCGTCGTCATGCTGCCCGGATGTGTATCGAAAACCTACCTATAAGTTTGCAATTTACTACTTGGAATTTCGTTGCTTTCTCGTTATTTTATAAACAGAACTAAACTTTGTAGTATTATAGATTATAGTACGGAACCCTTCGTGCGCGAGTCCGACTCGCACTTGGCCGATTATTTTTTAAATACAATCGAAAAAGTTTATTAGTTAATGAAGATTGTTTTGATTAGAAATTTATTTTTAAATGTCAAAGATTGAAAGAAACGTTGATTCTCATTTTTTTTATTTCAGTAGTTGATAATTTTTTGTAATAGGTAGGTACTTAGATACCAATCTCTAAGATTCTAAATATTTTTAACTTAATTTTTGATTGCCAAAGAAGTTAAAGGCTCTGTTACTCAATGTAAGTTTATTATTTTTGCCGAAGAGGTAAACGGCTTTTTGTTTAAAAGGAGTAAAATTATAAAGTTAATTACTTAATAATAAGAATAAGGGTAATAATCGGCCAAGTGCGAGTCGGACTCGCGCACGAAGGGTTCCGTACTATCATCTATAATACTACAAAGTTTAGTTCTGTTAATAAAATAACGAGAAATCAACGAAATTCCATCTAGTAAATTGCAAACTTATAGGTAGGTTTTCGATACACATCCGGGCAGCATGACGACGCTCGCGCGAATACGCGCGGCTATGGTTTGCTCCGTCATGTTACCTCCCCCGCTACCCGCTAACGCGGCGCGGCGCTCGCACCGCGTTTAGATGCACGGATTATTTTAATTTTGTGAATTTTTATGTATTAGATTAGGTATTTATTTTTATAGTTAATATATTTCTAAATATTTACTTACAAATATTCAAGTTTCTACCTGTTAATTAAGATCGAGTAAAAATTGCTTAAAAATTACGTTTGTTGTATGGGAGCCCCCCTTTAATATTTACTTTATTGTTATTTAATTATTTATTTTGAAAGGTAATATACAAGTAAATATTCTGTGAAAATTTGAAGCGTCTACCTGTTACCGTTTTTAATATTGAGCAAAAAAATACGAAAAAAACACGTTTATTGTATGGGGACCCCCCTTAATATTTTTTTTTTTTAATTTTTAGTATTTGTTGTTATAGCGGCAACGGAAATACATCATTTGTGAAAATTTCAGCTTTCTAGCTATTACGGTTTATGAGATACAGCCTGGAGACAGACAGACAGACAGACAGACAGACAGACAGACAGACAGACAGACAGACAGACAGACAGACAGACAGACAGACAGACAGACAGACAGCGAAGTCTTAGTAATAGGGTCCCGTTTTTACCCTTTGGGTACGGAACCCTAAAAACCAAACAATTCACAGATTTAAAAAAATACGAATTAACAGCTGTATTTTAATTTATTTCTCGAAACTATTTCCCTCTTAACTCAAATAGGAGGCCTTTGCCCAGCTATCTATCCAATTTAAGAGCTGAGCTCTTATCAGAGGAGGCAGCCCAGCTCAAGCCCATCTCATTGCCCTACTAATTTACGTAAGATTATTAAAAAAAGATAGGAATTTTCATAATCATAAGCAATTAAGACTTTACTCTTACACATTAGTAATGGAGTATACGTTATCATTTATGGTTCAAGTAACTTTAATTTTGGCACTACAGTATTTAAGTAGCTCTTATTATGTATTAACTGAAGTTATAAGTAGTTTTAAAGGTGTGATTAGACAAATGTAATTATCTCTTACGTCTTTTTACTCCAAAAAACTAAAACAATAACCTACCTTTTAGGATTTTTAGTGATTCAACATAATGAGCCGATCACTTTTTAAGTTATTTTAACATGATGAAACCAGACTTGTAAAAGTCCTTTCAGTAATTTAAGATTACGAACATTAAATTATTGTTATAGTTCCAGAAAATATGTCGTTTTCCAATTTATATACGTAAGAGTTATAAGTAATTTTGATTGCTATAAATATTTGAATCAAATGGCGGTTAAAAAATTTTGCTTTACTGTAAATTGAAGTCATTTTTACTTAAGCGCCACTATATCACAAACCAGCAGTCCAATTATTATGTTTTGTACTTCTGGACATAGAAAATGACAAATTAATAAAAGTTTACCTTGACGTCATCAAAATTCGTGTGCCGGGAAAAATGTTATGAATTAAAAACGAAAAAAAATAAATTAAAACGGCTTTTTCTCGAAATGGTCATTTGGAGCTTCAGTAAATTTGCCTTTCCTGCGACGATATATTTCCAAAAACACCTGATGGAAGCAGCTTGCATCCTACGTCTTCACTTGTATGAGGTCTTCTGTCCTGGTGGCTGATCTTCCTACGCTGCGCTTGCTAGTGTAAGTAAATACACAAATTCAAATTCATTTATTTCGAATAATTCAAATTCATAGCATGTTTTTATAGAATAGTCACATTAAATTGCATTACATTAAAACGATAAAAATTACATATCAATTAGAAATTTTAAATTTTACGTGGCAATGCGGGCAGCATGCTGGGTACGCTGCCAACTGGTAGTGGGTTTGAGCATTTGGATTATCTTTAGACCTTTATCGGTCTGGGTTGATCGATGTGCTTTTTGTGTAGTAGTTTAGTTAGTTGAGTCTGTATATTGTTGTGTTGTAGTTAAAAAAGGCGCTTGCCATAAAAAAAAAATAGAAATGATAAAATGATAACACACTTGCCACAAATATTTAGGCAGTGCAGGTGCGGCATAGAGATTATTATTTAATTACGACTTAAGATAATCCCGCGCTACGTAATGACTAATTATTCTGATCGATTAATCAAATCGAAAGTAAATTACAAAAGATTAGATAATGGCAAGACTTAAACATAACAAATACTTTGTTATGGTAACAGCCGATTATAATTACGCTATTGTGAAATTAATATAAATGAATAACACAATACCATAGAACAATTTTTGTGTTTGCATCTCTTTCATAGTTATTGTGTTTCAATACGTTGTACCTGGGCGACCTAGCTCCACTCGGTTTTATTATGACTGAAAATACGAGCAAACCCGGATTCACTAAAAATAAACCTAGCAAGATCGATTTATCGTACCCTACCCTACTTATAAACCAAATTTCATTAAAATCGTTGGAGCCGTTTCCGAGATTCAGATTATATATTATACGTAATACAAGAATTGCTCCTTAGAATTTTAATATTTCTTGTATGAGCCTCTTTCTTCCTTTCTTATTGTATTTTTGCCGTGACAAAAAGTGCCTATTAGATACCTATTAGATTAGTACCTATTAGATAAAAGACGCTGATCAGACACTTTTTGTCACGGCAAAAATACAATAAGAAAGGAAGAAAGAGGCTCATACAAGAAATATTAAAATTCTAAGTATAAAGTTGTGTAAACAGGTAGAAGATATCTATTCACTCTAGCCTTGAAAATGCTAAGATTATACTGCCTTATATACCGAAAAACATTACTTAACTTTAAGTAATGCTTAACATATTTTGTCAACTTCTGGCTGACACGTACAGACACTTGCGGAAAGAAGACAAAGAACTTAAGACGTTGGTTAAAGTTAAGTAACGTTTTTCGGTAAGGCCCATAGTTCTCAGGAAATAGAAAAAATTGCTGGTAACATAGAAACAAATACATACATACATTCAAATCTACGTACACCCGAAAACATAGCCCTCCTTCTTGTGCAATCGGGTAAAAAGTAAAAGCATCGCATCCTAAATATTTTATCTGAAAAGCTTTTGTATTCCACGAACTACACTAAGTACCAATTTATCAATTTTATCAAAAAAACACTGAGTATCATTTTCCGATATCACACCAATCCATCACGGAAAATATACGTGCCACAATCACAAAATAAGGTTTGCAGGTCTTGTTTGTGAACTCAAATGTCTGACTCACTTCACAAGTACCTACTCACAATAACATTGTGCCGATGTGATAACAGCAAATACCGTGTGACCGCAACACGCCAGCCGAATTGGGAATAGCCAGTTATGTCTTAAGCATAATTTTAATCAGAAAGTTAAAAGTCTTGCCGTGTGTGAACATTTGTCTTGTAAGGTTACTTTACAAGACAAAATGTTCACACACGGCAAGACTCATATTGCTTAGTTTAACATTTAGACATAGACATGTATTTTATTGTATTTAATTTATATTTGCAATGTTTTAGAGTTTATTAATAAAATAGTATGGACTAGCAGAAAGTCGGCATATAAATTTTTCATTGAAATGACAAAAAATCGGACACATCGATTCCGGCCCACATTGGCGCGTTTTTCGCAGTAACGAAACTTCTTGCCGTCTTTCCTGTATTTCTGTGTTTCTAATCTTGGAATTGCCAAGGCTGGAATATCTTCTAGATTAACTTGCTCCATCTTTAAGAGAAAAAAAAACAATGGCGAAAATAAGTCCATCAATCATTCTCTTTATTAGCTAGTTTTTAACACCGCTAAGTACATCTAGGTCATGCAGTCACATCAACTTCTTACATAGACCCGTAAAATCAGTTATAATGTTCTATTTAAGACTTATACGGAGTATGTGTGTCATTGTATGTTTACTAAAGCATAATGCGATACAAGGACCTTTCAAAGGCTGCGTATCAACGGAGTCTCGTATTTCACATGTGGATGGCACAATTGTACATCTCATTTTCGCTACAAAAGGCTCCTTTTTACAAAAGGTTAATTATGTTACATTAGCTTTGCATATTGTATTTGTGTGTCTAAACAATACATAGACAATGTGTATGTAATGGAAAGTTTTTACTCTGCCAAAAAAGTTTTTTTACCCGACTGCACAAGAAGGAGGGTTATGTTTTTGGAGTGTATGTATGCTTGTATATTTCTATAAAAGCGCCTACAGCGTAAATGGCTTGACTGATTTTTAACCGACGAAAAAACGGAGGAGGTTTACAATTCGACGAGTATATTTTTTTTGCTATGTATGATCCGAGTAGTCCGATATTGATAATATTTTTTTATTGGAGTAGGTATACGCCGAGGGAGGTTCCATATAAATTTAGAAAAAAAAAACAACTCTAAGGGTAGGAAAACAGGGGATGATTGATTGTTCACTCACTGATTGTAATGTATAACCACGCATAACTTTTTTACAGACCAGTCCGATTTTGATAATTCTTTTTTTTAGATACCTGGAAATAGGTCTCATGTAAATTTGAAAAAAAACCTACACAAAAAAATAGGAAAATAGGGAAAATAGGGATGATTTATTGATCACTCGCAGATTTGTTTGCACAATGCTGAGATGTGTATTATAAGGTAGATACTATTTATTTTAATAGTAATTAAAAATTAAGCATGTAGTAATTAGTAGATTAAAGATACAAAATAGTATAAAATAAGAACTTTTTACAAAAAAATTAAATCTCCGAAAAAACTTAGAAGCAAAAAATACTTAATAAGCCTTTTTCATTTAAGTAACTTTAATAACTAAGTTCTTAAAGTTATAAATAAATAAATATTTTTGGACATTTCACACAACACTTTCTAGCCCAAACTAAGTAAAACTTGTACTATGGAACTAGATGGCAGAATGACAGTATGTATGTGTGGATGTAAGTAGGTATACCTAAGTAATTTTGAGTCGGCGCCAAAAATTTCCTTAAATTTATAGAAATAGCCAAATCAAATAATCAATGCACCGTGAATTATAGTTTTACAAGAAAAGCATGCGGCAAATATTTTATTGGATGCTAATCCACTCCTAGTTATGTGGAAATCATAAATGCATGAGTATTGATAGCTCCATAAAATTTCCATTAGGAAGTAGATAACGTACTAGCAATATAAATGTTTACTTTTAACTGTTAACTCTGTTAACTCTTTACAATTAACTGAAGATGGCATTTGGGCAAAGGGAAGGGGAAATGTAGAAAATGGGACGAACTGATAGACCTTCAGCACGTTGGTAGGCTGACGTTGGCAACAGGAAACATTGTGTGAGACTGGGACAAGGTCTTGAAGTCACGTCTGTAGTGTATTGATGCTGTATCAGAGTCCGTCCGTGCCATAGAGTCATGGTGGTCGAATATTCGAAGGTATTTAAAAAAACCGGACAAGTGCGAGTCAGACTCGCCCACCGAGGGTTCCGTACAAACTAGTAGATAAAAGAGGGAAATCATATATCTCTATATATATATATATATATAAATTAATTGCTGTTCGTTTGTCTCGCTAAAACTCGAGAACGGCTGGGCCGATTTAGCTGATTTTGGTTTTGAAATGTTTGTCGTAGTCCAGGGAAGGTTTAAACGTTGAGAAAATATCGGGTCCACTCATTGATAGGTGATACGAAGTACCATCTAGTTTTTTATATATTCCTTCATAAACCGAAAAATGTACATCGTAAAAATATTTAAAAACTTGTTTTAGCTTATGCTACTGAAGCTCTTTCATATGATACCCCACATGACACTACACTATTTATTTGTGATTAAATTATAAATGTCCAGTTTTCGGTTTTTTTCCTATATGTGTACTCTAACACAATGCTTCTTGCCAAATTTCATTGTTCTAGGTCAACGGGAAGTACGGGTTTTGATTCCATTGTGAGTGTCGAAATGTGCGTTTTTTACGATATATTCGGCTGTAACTTTTTTTTAAGAAAACTGAACGTGAACCTCGGGAACGCGTGAAGGTATCGAGTTCAACTCGATACCTTCACGCGTTCCCGAGGTAAAGGTCTTGACACCCGACGGACGGACAGACGGACAACAAAGGGATCTATAAGGGTTCCGTTTTTTCCTATTGAGGTACAAAACCCTAAAAACATTTCTCTTTGACATATCATGAAAAAGGACTTCTGAGATTTGGTGAAAGACTATTTATGAGTATGAATTATGAATGTATATGCGCTATAGATTAGGATGGGCAAGATAGAAATGTAGATTAGATTACGCTTTAGTGAGATTTGCAGGTCGATTTCATAATGGACCAATAGTTTTTCCAAGCATTTTCTATAGAACGGCCGATCTCTTTATCTTTGGCTTTAGTACCTATATGTACTTATACATATTTTTCGTCCGTCTACCTCGACCCTAGGCTTCGTGCAGTTCGTCATAAGTTGTGTTTTGGACCAGTTCCCTCGGAGTTCCACCTCAAGACTTGCTTTACTCAGATCTTATAGTATGAGCGCTAGTTCAGACGCTGTATAGGCAAAAACACAATATCACCCACAAACCTGAGATTTGTAAACCGCCTACCATCGATATTTATGCCTTTTGTTTTCCAAGGTACTGACAATATATCAAACACTTCTTTGAGAGTGCAGTTGAATTATTTGGGACAGAGCGGGTTACCCTGCTTAACGTCTTTAGGTATATGAAATAGCTCGATATGTGTAATTTTGTATTAGCTATGACTGTAAATAAAAAAGTTATATATACAAAAGAACACGACAACAAAAACATCGAGGTAATAAAAATGATGTCACTTTTACAGCGAACTCCGACGCAAAATTAATATTGATAACAGTAACCGGACGCCATTAATACGTTTCTTATCAACAGAAACATTCTAGATTAATATAAAAGTCACCAATGGAAAATTACACACAATCTCTTTCGATATAACGACACAATCTGTCTAATTATAATAGATAATAATTCGAGCGTTTGTTTTGATACATTAATAAATAATAATTAACTACTTTGAAAGGAGTCTTGCAAGTTATTCTTTAATAATATCAAGTGCTTAATGCAATTCTTATATAACAAGTTTATTTCTCAGTTTTTTTTCTTTTTTAATGGACCGGCACGTTTCCGCATGTGTCATTTTCAAAGTCAAAGTCAAAGTAAATTTATTTGTATCAAACATGAGGAGCATGCACTTGGTGTTATTTGTTTCATAGACCTTTGTTATGCGTGATGAGAATAATATAATAATAATAAAGTTCAAGGTCTCATAACACGTAGAACTGATGCTCAATGGGGCTGAAATGTGATCGAGTAAAGACCACGCACCGGCAAATGCAGCGAAGGACGATCAGTCACAAGGGGAAGGACTATGTCCAGTAGGACTTCTTATGGTTGAGATGTTGATGGTGACACACAGGGTTGTTATGATGATTAGTACTAAATTGAAAGAAAGGAGGTCAAAATTATCGATTAAATTTCGATTATCGAAGTAAACAGCTCTTCATACATTTCATCGGTGTTCTTACGAATTATTTCTACAACAGCTAATGTTTTAGTTGTTAAATCTAAAGGAAACACAAGCCACTGCAAGTCTCGTAATTTGAATAATAAATGATTGAATTGTATATTTTATTTATAATTACTTAATAAAACAGACAAAAGTTTGTTATCAGCAAGCGCCAGTGGCCACTATCCTTATCTGTAGCATACCTACTGTGCTTAAACCATAGATAAGTAGTATGTTGACGGTTTTGCTAAATATTCAATCTAAAAACAGCACTATGTGGAAATTTTCAGATTACCTCTACAGAAGGTAATTCTAATCAAACAATAACCAGACAAGAGCGTGTCGTGGCAAGCATATGCTAAGATTCTGTAGTCAAATATAAAATAACTCAGCGAGTCTTGTTTCGAAAAGCTATTTGCAAAAATGTCAAAATAATTTTGAATATTTTACACATCCGGTAAAAAGGCTGGTTACTTACGATTTGCTTGCATCCACCATCTTCTTGGCACTTGTATGAAGTCATCTGTCCACCTTGTGGCTAGGCGGTTACCCCAATCGAGCGAGACAACCAAGGAGCGAGACAAAAGTCAAAGTAATATTAAAATAATACAAGTGGTAAAATAAGTGGTACAGGCCCTCGTCGTCGTCCTGCGCTGTGCTTACCGGCACGTGGTCTCCACTCTAGTACTTGTCGCCCCCATCGACTATCGTTCCTGCGTGATATATGACCTACCCACTGCCACTTCAACTTGCTAATCCGGTAAACTAAAAAAATACTCCCACTTACAAAAACAAAACTCTAATACAAAATGATTTATCGCTTGGTAAAATGGTTCACTCATCACTATGAAACAGTACATCATCATCATCATCTCAGCCACATAGCCCGGTTGCCGCCCAGCTTGTATCCGAATTGTTTCTGCCTTATATTTACTGTTATGAAATCGTCAGTCCTCCTTGTGGCTGGTCTCCGTACGCTGCGCTTGCTGGTGCGTGATCCCCACTCGAGAATGTTTCGGCCTCATCGGAAATCAAACATATTTTACTATTAGACCAATCCTGAAGAAAATTGCTGTTCAATATAAAAAGTATTGGATTTCTTTTAGATTTCGAATTTGACGTTGAGTACAATGACCCCTTAGAGCAAGTTCTCCGTTCATTGTTACATCTCGTATAATTTTAAGATGTAATAAAATAAGTACTTAATGTGTGAAGTAAGTAGTGTTCTTGGTAAATATCCAATTATTCCAAGTGTTACTTTGTTGCAGTTAATAATTGTATTATTAAAAACTGACTATCAGTTTATGCCTGTAACTGTAAATATTATTGTTTACTGTATTTATTATTTTACAATTATTAGTAGTGAAATGGGAAAGGTGGAAAAGGTCGTGAAGCTCTTGCGCACACTCACCTTAATGGACCCGATAGAATATTGACAGGCATGCTACTTTGCAGCGATGATCGAGACTAAGTAGCTTCTTAGATACTAGCTTGTCACTACCAATTAACCTTGTGGCTCGATGATCTACCAACTGCAAATCTTCCCGCTAGTATTTAGTTGATCCGTCAAAAAGGTGTTTGTGTTGCTCAGACGCAAATAAGTATATAGTTATGTTAAAAGAAAAACAAAATATCCGACTGCAGAAAAGCAGTTTTACAGTCTAACTTACGATTTCGTTACGCTTGATATGTTAAGTGTACGTTTTTGTGAGAAAATATGCGTAAAATCGCTGTAAATTATAAATTCGCATTCTTTAGAATAATTCTAGTTAAACCACTTGTTTATTACGAAAAAGTTCGTTAGAGTTTACGAAAATACGCATTTGTTTTATTTTTGCGAGAGTTGTATTATTATTGTTATAAAAAATATAGCCTATGACACTCTGGAAGACGAATCTAACGACACCTCGTACATCAAAATCGGTCAAGCCATTTAGGCTGTAGTCGATCATATAGAAACATACATACATACCCACATAAATAAATATAAACACTCGAAAAACATAACCCTCCTTCTTACGCATTCGGGTAAAAAATGTGTTGCATTTTCCATTCATCTATTATTGTAAATTTGGGTCACATAGGAGCACATCGATGCTTTTAGTTAGGGTCCTATTACATTATAACTTAGAGTTCTCCACTAACTTTGAATTCTGAAACTGTTAGGCACGCAACAAAAACATTAACCAGTCCAAGTAGTAAAGCAACGATTATTTTTTATACCAGAGAAGGTTCCAGAGAAGAATCCAAGGATTTTAGAAGGCACCAGAAAACAAAACTTTGCATCTGAACGGAACACATTTCTCGGAACCTTGAGGTCGGATATTCCAATCTTGATGAATAGAACATCCGAACTTTTTACCTTACCTTAGAGAAGAAAATATATAAGTATACCTATTCACGATTATTTTGGTTGTAGACTTGGCTTAACAAACAAAATACTGAGCTATCTGTATATAAATCGATACAAAGAAACGACTTGTAAGCAGGGAAAACCCCAGTTTTTTACAGTCTGTTCAAAGAAATAAGATTAATCTCGCCAGAAAAGATTTGCGTGCCAATAAACGAGCAGTAAATACCTACTTGCGCATGTAATTCTTATTATACTTGGAAAAGCGGGATTTCAATGAAAACATTCAGTTCAACGAAAAGGCGAGGCGTCACTCTGAAGCTTCAAATTCCCAGTTTTCTTTCCCATTTTTTCTTGATTGCTTTTCGAAAAGGTCAACAACGGATCTCTGTTTTATTTTTCTAGTTACCTAGTACTTGTGATTTATTTTCTAATTTAGGCAAATGTCAGACAACTTTTTTCATTCCCAAGTTTACCGAAAATACCTGAAAATACGAGATAAAAGCGAAACTTTTCTACGTGAAGTATTATTTACAATGAAAATCAGGAAATCTGTACGTCGATCTTACCTAGACTAATGAACGTAGTTTTTCTTGTTTTTAGGGTCCATACCTCAAAAGGAAAAGACCCGGAAAAGATATAGGATCACTTTGTTGTCCGTCTGTCTGTTTATGCAAGAAAGGAGGGTCCAAATTTTAAAGTGCTTTAACCGTATCATGTATGTATGAGCGGGGTATCATATTAAAGAGCTTCATTAGCACAATCTAAAACAGATTTTTAAATATTTTTACGATGTATATTTTTTTGTTTTATGAAGGAATATACAAAAAAATATATAATTTCCCTCTATTATTTACTAGTTTGTACAGAACCCTCGGTGGGTGAGTCTAACTGGCACTTGTCCGATTTTTAGATTAGATTGGACTTATTTATGTACCTCTTAAAAATCATAGACCCCGTGCCATAGTCATTCACCTTTTGATATTTTTGTAATATTACTTGTTTCCAGTATTTCTTAGTAGTGGTGCAGCTATGCTGGCAACCTGCCAACCGACACCTGCGCCGGCGGCACGAGCCGTGCAACTCCATAGCGTAACGTTTATTTTACACCAATCATAATAAAGGAAATTGATTGCCCAGTGAGAGAGATTTATAAGGCGGTGACGGGATGTCTGCACTTGTATGGATG
The DNA here is from genome assembly GCA_947563715.1 of Lycia hirtaria. Classification (NCBI taxonomy): domain Eukaryota; kingdom Metazoa; phylum Arthropoda; class Insecta; order Lepidoptera; family Geometridae; genus Lycia; species Lycia hirtaria. The sequence goes on from OX387376.1 coordinate 25,567,528, forward strand.
ATGCAATTCACCTCTGCGTGTGAGCATTTACATGGAGTATTTGTGAATTCCGATGATGATGATGATTGTTTCCACCAAATATTTAATCATCATTTTCCTTTAACACGGAGTAGGGATGGCGTTGTGGCTAATTCGGCGGAGCAGCACAAGCAGTGCAAATGTGTTAATCTCGGTAGAGGTTACATACTTGAGCCGTTTGGTGTCGAGACTTCGAGTCCATGGGGGCTGGGAGCTCATCCCTTTGTAACTTATCTCCCTCTCCCCCATACAAATCACAGACCATAAATTGTAAGAAATTATGGGACCCGTATATTATATGACCTGTACATAATTACTAACTTCCAAACGAGCAACCGAACAGATGAAAGAAAATTTTGCCAGTTGATGCAGAGACCTTAGCTCGCCCGGTCAGTTAGTGAGCGGCAAGAGAAGTGAAGAATGACACTTATACATACATATCCATGCCATGACACAACAAGGAAAAGTCACAGGCAATTATAACTTGCAAGTACTATAACTGCTGTCGCGAACTGCGACAGTTACATGGCTGAAAATAACAGGCTTGTTCATGTAACTTTCACATTTCTTCCTATATCTTTCTCTATCATTCGTTATAGTACGGCAGGAACATCTTCAAAACTAAGAGAGGGAAAAATATATTGCAACCTCCCTCTTTTGTCACATAGTGGTATATTCCTGATATTCCATCGTGTATTAGTAATTTTAAACCTATTAATAATAATATGATAAAAGTGTTAGAGTATGCGACTTCGCCGTGGATTTCCAAAAAATATCTCATGGGGGCGGCCAATATCCAGCGTCTTTCTGTCACTTCTATAAGGTCGTCTGTCCATTTTGTGGCTGGTGGACACCAACGTATAAACCAACACATATATTACCTTCATATTTCGTCACCGTTTTCTCTAGACCCATATTCGTTCGTTTCTCTATAACCATAATCGATATTAAATTTCATTTTGCGTGTTATCTATGCCTCAATATTACAGTTGGTCATTACCGACCACTTCCCCTAAAGTATTGTCGAAAGCATTAACGCTAATTAGTCTATTTCTCGATCGTAACCAAATGCTAGTCTCCTCACGTAGCCTCATCTCACATGTGGCTTGTCACGGACGCTGTTCTTAACTTAAACTATATCTGATCACCATCTTACCTGGTGATAAGCAACGATGTGGGTGGAATGAGGCACAGAGATTTAGGGGACTTAGAGATATTGACATAAACGATCATTTTAGATTGTTAAAATCAACATAGTGACCAAAATTAATCACTGATTCCACTATACTGCAGTCCAAAAACCTTTTACAGCGCATTTATAATCTTTTACGGCGATTTACGTATACTTTCTCACAAAAAACGTACACTCAACAGCGTATCAAGCGTAACGAAATCATAAGTTAGACTGCAAACCCCTCTTTTCTGCAATCGGACATTTTGTTTTTCTTTTAATATAGGTACTTGTTTATTGGATGTTTTTCTTTCAGTGTTTTTTTTTTGCTCTGGCAAATAATATACACACTTAGTAGCAAACAGCTATTTTATGGAATATTTTTTCTATACTTTTACCTGCTTTATCCCGGATGCTATCCGGCTAGCAGCTTAGGAGCTGAGGTAAGTTACCATATCATAGCTTCAAACATCACTATAACACACACAGAATGTGGTCATTTATTTTGCTATTAAACTATAACAAAGGCATGACACAAGCCTTCACAAACAAGGTTAAATATTTAACATTGCAGGCCATTAGCTTCAAGTTCATCTCTAATAACAACCTATTAAAATGTGCTTAAACTTAGTGTAGAAAACATTTTATTTTAGACTAAGTACTCATCATTATCAGACCTCAATGCTCCGCAATGTTGCTTAGCTTTATTAGATCTACTTAAACTACATGTTGACAATTTGACATCAAGTAACTTAACGTGGTAATCCGGACAGCATGCTGGGTACGCTGCCAACTGGTAGTGGGCTTAAGCATTTGGATTGTCATTAGACCTATATCGGTCTGTGGTAATCGATTTGCTTTTTGTGTAGTAGTTTACTTTGTTAAGTATTTGTAGTTTATTTATTGTTTTGTTGTAAGTAATAAAGACAATATTGTATATGTATATAAAGGTTTATGTACATATAATGTTTTTTATTACAAGGATACGCTAGTTTAATAATAATATATTAATCCATGATTTTTAAATTCTATCAATAATTCCCAAAAAATGCGACATTTTTTTTTTTTTTTTTTTTAATCAGCCCTGTTTGTACAAACTGTCCCACTGCTGGGAACGGGCCATATTCTCATTGTGAGAAGGGTTAGGCCATAGTCTGCCACGCTGGCAAAGTGCGGGTTGGCAGACTTCACACATCTTCAAGATCATTGAGAACTCTCAGACATGTAGGTTTCCTCACGATGTTTTCCTTCACCGTTTGAAGTTGACGGCAATCAACAATACGCACATAACTTCGAAAAGACAGAGGTGCGTGCCGTGGGATTTGACCCCAGGACCTGCGAATCGCAAGTCAGACGGTCTCCCGACTAGGCTGCCGGAAACTTATCCGGATTAAACTTATGCCGGATAACTTAATGCGACATAAACAAGTGCAATTAATTAAATTTTTCATATTTTTTTAAAATTAATTAAAAAACTAAAAACCTAATTGCTGTAGGACCAAGATGTATTGATGTTTTCAAATTTTGTGTAAAAATCTCGACGTTCAAGTCTCGATCAAGACGTTTAAGTTACTTAATATACAATATCTCGACGTTCAAGTCTCGATCAAGACGTTTAAGTTACTTAATATACAATATCTCGACGTTCAAGTCTCGATCAAGACGTTTAAGTTACTTAATATATGATATAAAAAAGAATAGAAAGATAAATATATAGAAATTTACGCTACTATTTTTTTCGCGATCGCGAGATATTTTTAAGCGACGGTGTAGCCGAGGATGGAACACTCGATCTACAACTAGAACTATTTCACTCTAAATAATCTTGAATATCCCAAAATTGTAGGTTTCATTTAAACAAAAAAGGCGGCAAGGAGTGCCATTTCTGTGCAGTGCGCATCAGAAACGTAGACTGTTATCGCTAAATACGTATTTAAATACCTTACTTCGGCAGTCGAATAAAATACTATCAATTACATATTAGGTACTTTATGCTTATCGTCATAAAATTCGTAACGATAATAAATATTAAAACATCACCCGATCCTGAAACGTCACAATAACTAGATAGATAAGAAAATGCCTAATCTAATCGGACAAGTTTCAATGTCACCCGATAGATATTTTAATGAAAACGCCACTTGATAAGGCATTAATTAGGCAAAAAGGTTTTTGCTCGAGATTTTTTCTACATTCACACATAGCCATGTAGAGAAAAGTAGTAAGAATACTTTTGAAATCTAATCAAATCTTCTAACAAACAAAAAAAAATAGGTGAAAATCGGTTCACCCATTTGGAAGCTACTATGCTACAGAGTTACAGACTGATACAGACGTCAAACTTAATTTTTGGATCGGGAGTAAAAAATGTTCAGATCCCTTTAACATGTAACACTTCCAGTGACGAATCCGCATAACCACATAGAGCTATTATGAACTGTTAAATTCCAAATTGTTAGATGACAATTAGATTGTTTGCACAAACTTGAAATTTTCTCCTCTCATCACCAAGTTGCAAAAGCCTACAGTCATCGTCATGACAGATTACGAAGCATTATCGTTTTGTTATGCTCCTAATGTTTTTATCTTTGTTTGAGTTAGCTTCATTTTTCACGTTTGAAATTTGTTAACAGGGTTTTTTTTCATATTTTACACAAAAATGTTCTCGAGTGGAGACCAGCCACAAGGTGGACAGACCTCCTACAGGTGGTAGGTAGACGTTGGTTGTAGAACTTGCTGACCGCGCGACTACCAATTACATTTTTGACAATCAGAAGTAACATAACAAGTAACAACCTTAAACCATGTTACTCGTACAGTCATCAAAAGAAAGTGGTTAATTATACTTGAGTGTTAGATTATTTTATTTTTTGAGAAAGTAATTCAAATAATTTGAAATACAAACTGACTAAAGACATTACCGATTCACGATAATTGTCGAAGTGCGGCTAAACGTGTGTTCCGCTGAATGCAAGGGACTCAGTATGGCGAGTCCGACTTTGATATTGCGTCACGTGTTTTCTTCTGTTTGAAACTGCCATTGGCTACAACCGAGGTTTTTTTTAAATCTAAGGAGGCCTATGTCCAGCAATGGACTTTTTATGGCTGATATGATGACGATAATGGCCAGACTAACTAATCTAACTTCTTTCTGTAGGATGTTTGTAGAAAGTCCAAGTTTTACGTCATTACCAATATCGTCATCTTTTGTTTGTTTGTAATTAAATTTAACTCGTTTCACGGCGCTACACACACATTCTTAAGTATACGTAATCGCCTAATCTACGCATTAGGCTCAGGTAAACTAATGAAATAACGTAGGCATTATTTTCTAGCGTCACAGTGAAACGTGGATAGATTCTGAAATAGTAAGCCTGTGAAACCTGTGACATCCGTTATCTGTGAGTTGGGTGATGGCAGCACTGTCCTATTTTTTTACAAAACTGTTTGAGAAATGTTAGTTCTTCAATTTGGCTATGTATGCAGACTCGTTGGTTGCAGTCAGAGACGTAGAGTCTGACGTTGTTAGGGGAAGGACGCGGGGTGGCTTTTAGAGACATCCGACCAATGCACAGCAATCTACATTAACTGTTTTATTAGATCTTGATATTATATTTGTACTTGAGTAATATCTCTATGTAAACGTTTTGTCATATTAAAATCCTAATTGTGGCAATCTAAAAACTATTCTGTAAAATCCTATGTATCAAAAGAAGCGTTGAGAAAAAGTTCAAAAATAAGGAAAAATACATAGGTATATGAAGTTTTCCAGTTGCAATGCAAGAACACAAATGTTAGATTATTTTAAATGAATGAAACACATAAAAGAATTTCAAATCAAAAGTATACAACCCACATACTTTGTTACTCCGACGATGATTCAAAAACTATTTTGACAAATTTAATAAGGGAGATTGCGAAATTAAAGCATTAAATATCCGTAATCTATTTACCAATTCCGTAGATTCATAATTTTCCTACCACTAATTTATTCAGACACAGACAGTAGAACAAACATTAAAAAATAGTGTTGAGGTAAGAGACAATTCAAACCTTACCCTGAGAATATAACCATAACTACGGCACTGGTTACACTCGATATACTCGTACATTAATCTGTATTGTTGATAATATCGTAGATTTACGTGCTTCGGTAGTATATTATGTACGTTTTACGTAATGTTTTGATTTACGTTTTATTATGCTCTCGATTTTTCTAAAATAGCGGATATGATGTCAGCTTTCCTGTAGATCATGCATTTTTCTACAATATTGTACATAAGTAATACAGTATACCTGTAAACTAGATTTGTGTGTAATATATAAGTATGATAGGGTTCCTACGGCTTACTGATATGATTCAATGAGTAAATATTTTCTTATCTGTGTTTTATAAAATATCAAAAAAATTAATAAGTAGCACCTTTGCGAAAAATTATACTTACCACAAGATCATTAACTCTGAAGAAATCGCATCGGCTCAACTTGTAAATTATGTAGTACGTGAAAAAACATAGCAGGAAGACGCTAGATGCAAGCCACCGGTCTTTTTTGGAAATTCATGGGAAAGGCCTATGTCCAGCAGAAGGCTCCTTGTGACTGACATTATGATGATGATAATAAAAGCATCAGTCACGATTGTGAAAATGTGTGACAAGCGTGTTTGTTTAAAAAAAAAGTATAAAGTAATATTATCATATTCAAATGATTACACTGAGTACGTTATTTATATTAGAAATCACATACGGAGTCTATAATTAGACAACATAACAATGCCTATCTATATCTTTCCGTTTATCATATCGCTACTCTTTTTATCAGGCGCTTGGCTATTGTTATTGCGATATGATACTTGTCTTGTCTGAAGATTCAATGAAGGACAATAAAATTTGTAAGTTATATTTGTCACTTTAAATTACTTAATTTGATGATCTGCTTCTACCACCATCTTCTCCGTTGAATTTCGGGTATTTCTTGATAAACTATCGACGTAAAAGTTTATTATTTCTGAAAACTGGCTAGAGGATAATCAAAGCCAATTAATTTATGAATCCCAAGGTCGTAATAACTAGTTAGCCTAGTGGGTAGGTATTTTTATTTCATATTATGATTGTAAGTAATTCATTATCATTAGAAATTTATGTATACACTAGGCAAAAATATGTAATTTAAAAATGTATATACAGAAAATAAATATATAACTTATTATAAAGTCCCACTGATGATGGGGAAAGTGGCTAGGTTCTGGCAGCATTCCCACGCTAGATAGCAATGCTTACTTTTTCAGCGAAGTAGGAGCCAGCATTCTTGTCATACAATGTCATCTCGAAAATATTATAAACGGTTATGCTATTCATAGTTTTATTTGACCCATGTATTTAAACTTAAAATCTACATCGCAAAAGTAACTTGTTTGTTACTTACATATTTTTTTGTGAAAACTCCGTGTCGAATTTCTCAAAGCACCTAATTACTAACTCAAAATGTCGCTCATAAGTATTCTAAGTGAAGTACGTAAGCAATCGAGAAATTATGCCAAAACACTTAATGAATAAAGATTTATATCACAAACACCCAGCACTGACGCAAAACTTATTTATTTCGTTTATCTCAGTACATTTGTATTCAAAACAGACAACAACTTTTATAAATAATGTCTGGTACACAGACCATGTAAATTAGAAACAATATTATGCGTTTATTTTGTGTTTTTCATCCGTGCGTCAATGGTAGGGGCGTGCTAAATAAGTACCTATTATTTTATGTTAATCTATGGTAAATCGATGGACTGATAATCCAGGTGGTATGGTTCCTCTTAAAGTAAAGTAAAGTAGAGTAGTAGTGTACTTAATCAAATTATTTCACATAAAATAATATAAAGTGTTTGTAACTAATGCCTTTATTAATTATAACAAAATAATAACTATACACACTTAATTAACTGACTGACTTCAACAAGCATCTATTATTTAATAAAATAACTACGCTAAATAAAACGTTTAAAAAAAGCGTTTTCTGTTAAAATATTATTCGATGTTTTATATTTTAATTCATAGGTAACCTTCCATAGAAAGATAAGCGTAAGGTATAAATGTTAGGGAAAATAAGAATAATAATTCTCATTCAATAATGATACCAGTTTCCCTATTGTTGTGAAAAGGAAATGGATGACGATTATATAATATCAAATATTTATGTTACTCAATCTATTGTTATGAATAACTAGGTGATTCAGCATAACAATTATGGATGTTACTGAAACGCTGCTAAAGTAAAAATATCATAATTATCTGGGGTTACCATGTCTCAGGAGATGTACTCAGATTTTAGGGGTTTTAGCTGAGGGCTACTGACGAAGCTTCCGACGGATTATTATATACGACATACATATATCTACTTTTTACCCCTAACAATGTTGGGTTAAGCTAACATACCTGATGGTAAATTAATTTCGAAACTCTCCAGATATATCCAGATTTTATTTTTACGTAAAACAACTTTTTTTTTGGTACAGAATAAGCTGAGACCCTGGAGATGGACATAGGCTATATTTCATCATCGTCATCACCATTTTCCATCACTATGCAAATGAAACCTCAAGGCACAGCTAGTAAATAGATAAATACATACATACAAAATATCACACTATATTCCCTTAAAGGATAGGCAGAGCATCAAATACAATGAGGCCGTTTGACGCCATATTTGACATTGGTTAAAAGGTTAGATGGGAAGGGAGACGTTATTAGAGAGTTAGAACAGATACGAGATTAGATGTACCTAATATTGGCTCACAAGGGTGCATAAATTAATCTCAGATATAGGTATATCAGAACAGGCTACCAACAACAAATGTATATCAAATTATCAGGATTTTTCTGAGGATTTTTTAAATTTACCACATGGCAACACTATCATTATCACGGCATTGTGTTGTTGTTTGATCAACAACGACGCAACCCTTCACCTTGGTTCCGTTTACGTAGGTACATTTAGTTGTTTTAAGACTTTTAAGTATCATATTGTTGGAAATAACCTTCTTGTGATTAGAAACGCCTGTGTCTTCACTTAGGAAGTATTGATAAAATTATTATTATAAAGTCACACAATATTAATAAAACTAGCAGAGTTCAGCAGATGCTGTCCTGACAGTTTTTCAACTAGCTACGAGTAAAAATCACTTATAAAAAATAAGTGACCGTGTTGAGACACGCGTATAGTAGAGTTCATAATTCATAATAATTTTATTGCAAATATGGGTATAGTTCCCGTCACGTAAAAAGAACGCTGATTTGTTTGTAAGCGCGAACAAACCAGCGTTCTTTTTACGTGACGGGAACTATATACAGTAAGTAGGTGGATAAAGTAGTAAGAAAGTAGAACGCCATAGGTACTTCGCCTAACGACATGCAAACATTATTACATTTGATATGCGAATATGTCCTTTTCCTTAAAGTAAACGTTTGTTAGTTCCGTAACTAATGTAATTTAAAAGAAAACTACTTGGCGAGTATTTTTTGTTTGGACTATTTTGCGAAAAGGTCAATGACCTCAGTACTGTAAAGATTTAAGTGTTTTATTATTTTAAAAAATGTCATCTCTTCTTTATATGTATGGAGTGCCAATCCTATTATTATTATTTTAAATTAGTCTACGGCATTTTGTAACGGTTTACAGAAAACATCTACATGCCAAATTTCGTTTATGTAGGGCTCATAGTCTCTGAGTAAAATGATTGTGACATACGGACAGACAGACAGACAGGCCGACATGGCGAAATTCTAAATAGATAAACTCTTTATTGTTTACACCATTATACTAAAACACTAATTCACAAGAGAGCTTACACGCTAGCGAAAACAACAGGCGGCCTTATTGCTGAAAGCGATCTCTTCAGGCAACCTTGTGATGGAGATTCGAAACAATAATAAAACCGGACAAGTGCGAGTCAGTCTCGCCCACCGAGGGTTCCGTACAAACTAGATAAAAGGGGGAAATCATATATTTTTTTTATATTTTCCTTCATAAACCGAAAAATATTTAACACATTCTTTGCTCACCACTCGGATCCGAGTGGGGAAGGCATCTAAATTCGCGTAAAATGTTTTGGTTCCTAGCTGAAGTGAAGGGTCTGCAGGGGGCGAAGAATGTGTTAAAAACCTGTTTTAGCTTATGCTAATGAGGCTCTTTCATATGATACCCCACATGATACGGTTAATTCACTTTAAAATTTGGGCCCTCATGCCTTGCATAGAGACACAATTTTTTTGTGATTAAATTAAAAATGTCCAGTTTCCGGATTTTTTTATATATATGTGTACTCTAACACTATGCTTCTTGCCAAATTTCAGAGTTCTAGGTCTACGGGAAGTACCCCATAGGTTTTGATTCCCTTGTGAGTGTCGAAATGTGCGTTTTTTACGACATATTCGGCTATAACTTTTTTTACGAAAACTGAGAAATTTTATTTTTCTTTCTGCAGCAAGATACTATGGATTTGCATATATGGTTTTAATTTCAACTCGATACCTTCACGCATTTCCGAGATAAAGGTCTTGACACCCGGACAGACGGACAGACGGACAACAAAGTGATCCTATAAGGGTTCCGTTTTTTTTCCTTTTGAGGTACGGAACCCTAAAAATTAATTATAAGGGTTCTTCGTAGTCCGGAACCCTAAAAATCAGCATAAAATGTTGTCCCTATATCAACTGGCACTAGCTTTCATAATATGTTCGGATATTTGGATGTAAGTAGTCGGCGCAAAGATAAATCAATTTTACCCGACTGCGCAAGAAGGAAAGTTATGTTTTCGTATGTACGTACATATGTATGTTTCTAACACGATCTCCTGCAGACTAGCCGGCTTGATCGATTGTAACGTGCAAAGTGATATTAGATTCGTCTTCGGTTCCCGAGACCGACGACCCACCTGGTGACCGTGATCACCAGGCTGGTTGTCGGTCAAACCAAATGTGTTATGACGCATGAAAAATGACTAACTACGCATGCTATATTCCTCGTAGATTAAACATATTTTAATTTACGTGATCAAATACCCAACAAAAGTTTTTAATTTTTTACAATACAATGTAGGTGTAGGTATACGAATGGTTGTCGTCACCGCAATATAGATAAACCAAGTCGCGTGAGGTTCCTACAACTAACGCGTGATAATGTAGTATAACTTACATATTTTATCTATAGTTCATTTTGTTATTTTACGTATATACTCGTAATATATTTTAAATCGACGATATAAGATTTAAGATAATTTTATTGTTCTAATATACAGTTTCTACATCTTGTCTGTCTTTCACTATGAGGACGACTGGTAGAAAATTCTACATTGGCATTAAGTCCTTCTATTGTACAACTTGTTACTTTGTACTTGTGTGCAATAAAGTGTTAAATAATTAAATGTAAAATAGAAATATACTCGCAACATAAATATATCCAAAAAAACACTGCTCCTTCTTGAGGGGTCAGATAAAGATAAATTTCCATCCCAGATTATGTGTTAGTAGTTATTTATATCTACTTGGCAACATGTTATTGGGTTTTTGAATGAGTGTACAGGTGTAGTGTACATACAGTAGGCACATTGATTAGGACATACATACACTGTTATCTGTATAAAAACAATTACATGAAAGTATATTGTACAATAGATAAGCGTAAATAACTGCGCGTTGCGGTTTCACTCGCTTTCTTACAGAGATCACTTATACCTAAAGTATCAGAAACTTGGTTTGTAACAAAAGAAAAAAATACCCGATTGTAAAGAACGAATTTTTTAATATAACTTACCTACACTTGCGCTACGTTTAACATGTTGTTGAGTGTACCTTTTTCGCGAGAAAGTATGCGCAAAGCTGACGTAAAACGTATTTAAATAAGCGTTAAGTTAGAACAATTCTCGCAAAATCACTTATTTTGTTAAGAAGGTTTGAAAAAGTGGATTTTTTGCGAAAGTCGTAAAGAAGTAAAGAATAAACTAACGACAGCGACACGTCGCACATAAAAATCGATCAAGCCTTTTAAAGTAATATAGATAAATAAATACATTACATATATGCTTGTTCACAGTCATTCATACATACTTACGAACATACACCCCGAAAAACATAACCCATATTGCGCAGTCGGGTAAATGTAGTCGGGTCGGTAATAGATCGAACATGGATTTGTCAATATAATTAAATAAATAAATATTTGTGGACATTTCACACAACACCATCTAGCCCAAACTAAGCAAAGCTTGTACTATGGAACTAGATGGTTGATAGAATACCTACATATATACTTTTTTTTTTGTATATACATATGATACATAGAAACACCCAGACACAGAACAAACATCCATGCTCATCACACAAATGTTTGCCCTGGGTGGGGATTGAACCCACGACCTATCAGTTCAGCAGGTAGACGTAAACACACTACCGACTGAACCACAAGGCCAGTCGAATTATAACTATGATAATTATAATTAGCTTTATTTAATTCCAAACATTTACATTTTTGACTATAGGTTTAAGAAAAATATAATTGAATTCAGATCACATTAAACTTTTAGTTGTCTTTTTCTTGTTTGGACCCACTGCGGGTAAAAGCCTCCTCCAAAGAATTCCATTTCTCTCTATTTTGAGCCACATCCAGCCATCTTTGGCCTCCGTTGCTATTATATTTATACATAATACATATTTTTTTTATAAACATCAAAGTAAAAACTTAAACAAGAGTCTATATTTAAAGAAACATAAAATACCCGATTGCGTAATAGCGATTTCTGTAGTAACTTACGCATGATAATAATTATGTTGCATTCTTGCGAGAAAGTATGCGCCAAGTTAAGCGAAATAGTGGGCAAAGTGAGACGAAATCATTTTTTAGTTAATAATTAGTACTGAAATTGACTCCGCTGTGTGTTAGTATTAGTCTAGTTGTGTATATTGAGTATTAAGTGTTATTTTCATAGAATTATCAGCAATAAACTTGTAGGGGCTATTTTTAGAAATTATGAGCTAGTTTTGCTTAGTCATTCAAATGATCAAGTGTAACTAAATATAATGCACTGACAGTATTTGAGTGTTTAATCAATATTCGTTGTTAATACTACCGCCACAATTTTTACTGTTTGTTTTAGTAGCCGCACTTTTTTTTAGAAGTCAAGGTTCATACGCTACGACGACACACGTCCAGCAAACGACTTTGTTCAGCTAGAGAACTAAATTAGTTCTCAATTCCACAAATATGGCATTGAAGGCGCTGCTGTACTTATTTCATTATTTTGTTCAGTCGAAACCACAGAATAATACTAGTATATACTTCGAGACGTTAGTTTCCCTTTTTGGCCATGATTGAACTATAAGTAAACAGACTCTAGAGAGGATCGGGCGGTGAAGAGTGTGTATCGGGGGCGGCCAACGTCCACGGTACAGCTGGTCTGGTGGATGTGGACCTTCAAGACCTCCAGTAGACATTTTAGCGTGACTTCGAACAGAGCCGACAAGACGCGTCTTTTGGTCGGAGGCTAAGACCCAGATTGAGATCGAACTATCTTGGTTAGTTTATCTGTTAATCGAACAAAATAATGCACTAAGACAGCAGCGCCCTCATTGTCTTATAGAGTGTTCAGCTTGAGAACTAATGTGGCATTGAGGGCACTGCTGTCCTTTTTTTTCATTATTTTTAACCGACTTCCAAAAAGAAGGAGGTTATCAATTCGACTTGTATGTTGTTTTTTTTTCTATGTTTGTTCACCGATTACTCCCACAATGTGCATTGATTTTAATGTTTATTTTTGTATTTGGTAGGTCATACTTTAAAGGTGGTCCCATATAAATTTTATCAAAATCAGTTCAGTACTTTGGTTTTTATAAGAAAATAACTGATAAAATATCACCCAAGCGCCTGTAGAAATGTGATCAGCAAGTCGCGTAGGCGCGCTTAAAATTTTATAAATTCAACACTTGCGACCTAACCGTGTTACCGAACACATCAATGTACTCGTAATATTTTATAATTCTCAACAATACGAGCAATTACTAGAGTTTAGAGTTTGATTAACACCAGTACTTTTCTAAAGATTTAACCAAGTAAACAAAGTGCGTATTTTGAAGTCGGTTTTGTCAGTTTTTTTAACTATGAAATTGAAGGGGCGTAAGTCTAAAGGGTCTAAGTGCCAATTTTTTTTATATATCTTTTCATTTGCTTATTATTAGGCATGGCACATAGATCGTATTTTTGTAATAATATTATTTGTTTTGTTTTTGGCACTTGGACCCTTTAGAATTACAACCCTTCAATCATGTTCTATCGAGATCACGGAATACCATATTTTGGTTTCGGGGCAGTGGTCCAATATTTAAGTTAGATTTGATCCGCTTCCCGTTTTTCGTAAATAAATAAAACGAGTATCATTATAAAATTCGTATAATAAAGTATTAACAAGATTAACAGGCGTCCGTCGGGACGCGGGCTTGTATCAACGACGGATGCTGAGGGCGGAAGACTTCGCGCGCTGAATCTTCTTCAGAAGAATCTGGAACAAACGACGATCAGGTCAAAAGAAGAACAGCTTTTGATAATTAAATGTACCGACATAGCAACCGATTAGAATGTTCAATAGGCAATAGACAGAGCACATAGCACGTAAAACTGATGGTCGATGGGGTTGAAAAGTTTTAGGGCGCAGACCACGCGCCAGCAATCGCTGCGTAGGAAGACCAGACACAAGGTAGACATACAAATTCATACGAGTGGCTGAAGACGCTTGGTGCAACCTGCTAGGTGCTTGGTCCGAGCTATTTATTCATCATCGCTGGTTATCTGAATTGACATCTTTCATCAAAATCTGATGGAAAAGAGGGTACAATACATTACAAAAAAGGGGCTAATTTTTTTTTTTTTTTATGTGGATGTTCAACAAACAACGTAATTCTGTATTTTTTTTTATAGACCTTTCACTACATAATCTGCTGGATTCTGATTTGCTCAAAACCGACATCTTCATCTCTCATTTACATACAGAATGATAGAGATGAAGATACAAGTAGTTGGGATTCCAAGATACCGCCCTAGCCGAGTTTGGGCCCCACTGAGAATGGATTGTACTAATAATTCTACTTTGAAAATAAATATTTACTTTAGTTTCTGTACCAAAACTTATAAATAATAATCATGAGCTACTCTTGGTAGATAACTACGTATAAACAATAGTTATTCAATAGTCGGTAAAAACTATCAATGAATATACATATTCCCAAGGCGCACGGACGTTCTCCCATCACGTGGAATCAAGTGCACGCGTCTATCGTCACGTGATTGTAGATTTACTGCTAAAATGATTACATCTGCTCATCAATTGCACGAGTGAGATTTTCACGTGATACTAAAGGGAAACGTTTACCGGTTTTGTTTCAAACAAAATGAGAAAACTGTTATTTTATCAATCAATCAATAACACTTTATTGACACCACAAAAAGTTACAAGACAAGAATATGGCACTTTGACTTTTAAAACAAAATGACTGGAAAAATATGTATGGCATCCAAGTAAATAAAATTGCGTATTTTTTTATATGAAAAATTGAGCTCCACAGACTCCAGGGTCCGTGCCTTTTTTAAGCTAATACATTTTTTTTTTTAACTAAGTTTTCATTTTTTTTTTTACTAGCATACAAGAGGAATTGCGTATTTTGAATTCCGATTACGTTTAAAAAAAATTGTAACAAGATTAATTTACGATAGTTCTCTTTATCTTCTCGTTCTAGTAAAACGGCTGTGACAAACGTACAGACAGACGTGCCGAATTTACAAAAGCTTCTCTAGTACACGGAACCCTAAAAAATATCTAGGCGTAAGAACTAAGCTAAAATTTCCAGCTCACCATATTGTCGTGATCAATCTGCCGCTGGTGGTTCTTCCTGGCGACGGCGGCAGACGGCACCGGTTTCTTCGGCGGCTGCTCCGGCGCCGGTATCGACGACTTCTTCGTATTCCTGGCGCTGAGGATCTTCGTCAGGAGGATGTGGTTGTGCCTCTCGATCTCGCGCAGCCGCTCGTTCGTGAACGACATGTTGATGCGACGGGTTTGCGGGACTGACACTGATCTACGAGGAAAAGGGTGGGCTCAGTTTAATCAAGAGAGTTGGGGTGTTAAGGTGATCATGGAATCACTAATTAATTGGAATTATACAATTTAATGACCTCATTGCTAATCAAATGACCTCATTGCTGATCAATTGTACAATTTTATTATCCTATTTCTACGAATTATACAATAATATTAGTCGCTTGTCATGTTGGCTCAGTTGATAGTGTGTCTACGTCTACCTGCTGAACTGAAAGGTCGTGGGTTCTATCCCCACCCAGAGCAAACATTTGTGTGATGAGCATGGGTGTTTGTTCCGTGTCTGGGTGTTTCTTAGTATCATATGTATATACATATTTACCAAAAAAAAGTATATATGTATTCTATCAGCCATCTAGTTCTATAGTACAAGCTTTGCTTAGTTTGGGCTAGATGTCCACAAATATTTATTTATTTATGTACATATTTGTAACGTTTTTTACTAACTTAACTTATTGTTTTACTCCCGCCCCACCCTTTTACTACCTACGTAGCAGTTAGCGCATTGAGTGAGACAATCATTGGCACACATTCTTCCATTCAGCAAGAGAACACCGACTCCTACCTACCCTACGAATAAAAATACTAGTTAGGATACATGATTTTTAGGGTACTGTATCCTCAATAGGATAAAACGGAACCCATATAGGATCACTTTGTTGTCCGTCTGTCCGTCCGTCGGGGTGTCAATACCTTTATCTCGGGAACGCGTGAAGGTATCGAGTTGAAATTAAAACCATAGGTATACGTAGATCCATAGTATCTTGCTGCAGAAAGAAAAATAAAGTTTCTAAGTTTTCGTAAAAAAAAGTTACAGCTGAATATATCGTAAAAAACGCACATTTCGACACTCACAAGGGAATCAAAATCTATAGGGTACATCCCGTTCACCTAGAACAATGAAATTTGGCAAGAAGCATTGTGTTAGAGTACACATATAGGAAAAAAAAAACGAAAACTGGACATTTTTAACTTAATCACAAAAAAATTGTGTCTTTATGCAAGGAATGAAGGTCCAAATTTTAAAGTAAATTAACCGTATCATGTGGGGTATCATTATGAAAGAGCTTCATTAGCATAAGCTAAAACAGGTTTTTAAATATTTTTACCATGTATATTTTTCGGTTTATGAAGGAAAATATAAAAAATATATGATTTTATCTACTAGTTTGTACGGAACCCTCGGTGGGCGAGTCTGACTTGCATTTGTCCGGTTTTTTTTTATTGTACACTCCGTAACCATGTTAGTTTATAGCTCCTATCCCTAAATATTATCTGATTTGGTTTTTTTTTATCTGATTAGAATCAAAAATGATTTTGCATATATAGTACCAATGTTTTTACTAAAAAAAAATAAGTTTAATATAACTGAGAATATAGAGTAAATTCTCAAGAAGGCGTTTGTCTAGAAAAAATATTGCATAGTGTGTATATAGTGTGTGTGTTTAGATGAAGTACTATATTGTGTCAAAACAGGGGAACTAACGTCGCGCGTCGCTCGCAGTATGCCCTACTATGGTATTCTGTGGTCTCGACTGAACAAAATAATGAAATAAGGACAGCAGCGCCCTCAATGCCACATTAGTTCTCTAACTGAACAAAAGATAAGCGATTCGTTCGGATTTTTGAAATATCCGCTACCAACCCCAACACACAAATCCAAAATCATTTACTTAGCAGTACATGCGAAGCTTTGCTCGCTCAGCCAATAATAATACTTAACGACGGGACTTATATTATTATTTAATAAAAAGAGCAGCAAACCGGCAGACGGCTCGCCTGATAGTAAGCTTTTTCGTAAACTATATGGTTAATTAGGCAATATCCAATATGTAAATGAGTGAAATAGCAAAATGCTTTGTTTTTCTTTGGAGGAAGGGAGAGAAAAACTCTTATACATTGCTCTCCCATATCCTCCGCTAATAAGTCTTTACTTACGTAATCTTGAGCAGCATTATGCTGTCAGGATACGTTGCACCGTTTCCTTCTAAATATCTCCGAAGTGGAACGCCAGCAGATTTGGATTGAGGTCCGAAGTTGCTACGATTGAAGCTAGCTGTGGTTCCAGTTAGAGTCACATGGCTTAGGACAGTCTCACTTTGCACATTGTCACTAAGCAATAAAATAATATTCATTATTAAATTTTTCTTCAAAATATATTACCTTCTCAACTTACCCGTAGTCAGATCTGCCTGATCTCCCAGAAACAGACGGAGGCTTATTACTGCATATGGATGAGTGACTTTTGCTCAAATTAACTGAGGACGGATTCGTGTGCTGGTCGACTTCGCTTTTCGTCTTCGATACAGTTTTAACAGACTCCTCTTCCTCACTTTTGTCCTCTTCGAATTCATCAGAATAACCCTCCTCTTCTTCGTCATTGTGGGATTTGATAGATTCACCGTCAGATTCGTAGATGCAGGTCTCCACGCATATGTTGGGGGGTCGTTTCATCGCGTCCACGACGCATCCCATCTCTGAGAACTCTTTGGACAGCTCATCGACTTCGTTGTTGTTCACCTCTTTAGAATTCTGTTTGGATATCATGTTGTTAGAGTCTCCGGAAGATAGGGTGTCGATATACTTTTCTACCTTGCTCTCCCTGCGTGACATTGCAATTACAAGCGGGTGCAGTGGCCTGCTGTGAAGAAAAATAATCAAACTACCTTATGCTAATTTTAACACGTGTGAGCGTATTGCTATGAGTAAAAAAGTAGGTGTAAGCATCATCCTATCTGTGAGTGAAAACGTGGAGCTCTTTTCAAGCTTGAATTTAAATTTAAACAAAGATTTAAAAAATATTCTCATTCCTGTAATTTAGATCTCAACTACTTGGAGTCTTACTTATCTTAGGATACTAGTAAATATCTACTTACGAAATACTATAAATGTAGGATAAACGCTAAAGTAGATACATTGCTGGAAATTAATAACAATATTAACTACAAAAAATAAAGAAGTTTAGAGCTTGCGACGCGTTGTAAAATACTTACCCAAGATTTCTGACGTTTCAGTAAACAACTATTTCGGAAGTAAATAAACCAATACCAGCGCTAGCGTTGCTTATATTTTATTCAAGCTTGGCCCAAATTTAACATTATCTGTTGTGCTCTACAAATAAATAACTTAACGAAACACAAATTAATAAATTAACAAAATGTAGTAGAATTCACGAAAACTTGACAACAAAACAGAACGAGTGTTTCTGCCAAGTTTTTGTTTTTCGAATGTAACACTTTTTAAATTCGTATGCGTCCAGCCAGTTCTTTTAATAAAAGGCCACAAATAGATTCCGATAGTTTATTAAATTAGTATATGTAGGTATTAAAATCAATACTGCACTTAGCAACCACACAAACAAATAATCGCGCCCTTGAATTTGAGTTTCTTTTTCTTCTTTTTTGTATTAGACCCCGCGATTAGCGATTTGCCAGTGTCAAGTATTGAAATATTTTCAAGTTTCTTGAATAATACAAGTTATATAGTGTTCTAGTCACAGTCTAAGTCACGTAAACAGTCATTTTCAAATTTAAGTCTTGCCTCAGTAAAGTGATGGCGACTTTACTAGAAGCTTCTTTGGAATTTTGCCGACAACGTAAAATCACACGTTTCACTGCTTTAATTCACTTGCCCACACTCACGCACTTGATCCAACACTATAAAACACCACCATTTTATAGCATTAATGTTCAAAATAACACAAGCTTAGGAAAATAAAACAAAGCAACAATATGTTTCGATGACGTTCCCGCCAAAACTCTGAATTTGAGTTAGTTGCTAGTTTTAATTTAATTTATTCATGACCATGGAAATTAGTCCTTAAGTCGGTTAGTTGCTAGGGATTATCGGTATGGTTTGTTGCCCGTGCTACTACCAATCTTACTACTAGTAGTATTACCCGTCTTACTACTTTAGTTGAAAGTTGTTAGAACAGCAATAAAAAATTACCCGTGTTACTACCCTAAAACTACGCAACAAAAACAAAACAAAATATGACGAATTTGTATTTTAAACAAAATGTAAGTAGGTATTATGCTTATGAAAAAAAAAAACATTGAATTTATCCAAAAAATCAAATAAAATAACAGAGAAATCCGCTTCGGCCGCGTACGTAACTATAGTTTCGTACGAAACATAATATTCTTGGCACGAAACTGGTGACGATCGGATTGCTAGTATTAAATCCTGTAAAAATGAATGTACTACGAAAATAGATGGAGCGATTATAGTCGATTCCAGCACCCTTATTCTAGTTCTAATCGGTTGTCGGTTTGTCAATTTTGTCGGTAATGAGCCGGCTATCGAATAAAGCTCCATTCGACTCCAATGGGTATTCACGAATTCGAATTTATGCCCGTCGGTCCCATTTTTAGTATAGAAATCTCGAGAAACCAAAGACAATCTCCATTCATCCTCAACTGGATCCGCCGGGATTCGGGTAGACCGATTCACAAACTCGAATCCGAAGGAGTTTGACATATAAATTCGATGGCTAATTCGATATCGCTCCCGACAGGATAAACCTGTCGGGAGTGATATCGAATACATTTTACTATTACTTTTTAATAAAATAAGATCACTTTTTTGATATTTTCAATTACCATTTTCCATAATTTGACATAATATATTCACCTAATAGTCAAATGTACCGATTTTACGGGTTTTTAAATTCCCCTAATTATGATTTCCAGTTTCAAAATGTAATATTTTATAGTTGGAGATCTTAGTCAGATTACACGCATGGCGCCCTAAATATATTAAATATTTAATACTTGTTACTAATAAATGGCAAATACATTAAATGCGTGAGTACAGGGAGAAAATAGAAGAACTTTGAAATCACACACACACATGCACACACACAACCAACAAGGTATTTTCGAAGCATGCTTCACATAATGAAGCTATAAATTTACTAAAGACTTATATACCATAATTAAGTTGATGGATTAAGTTATATGTATATTATGCGATAAATTATATATTTTGACAGTCGCCGGTCATAATTAAGCTTTTTTTTTTACTTCTATCACGAATCACCTATCTAAAAACATGAAACTGACTCTGAAAACTAGCTTGTCTATGTTATCCTATCGGTCACACGAGGTCATTACCGATTTGGTACCGACTGGTGCCATTCGAATTTGTGAATAGGGTTATCGAAGGTAATCCATTCGATTCGGTAGCCGGCTCAAATTCAAGGCAATTTTTCGCGGGAACTTAATTAAAAAATGTCACAGTTTTCTTTTATTATTCTAAACTTGTGTTATTTCAAATAAAGATTTTGTAAAGATGATGTTTTTTTTAATCAATTAGTGTTCGTTTACGCACACGAGTTTGAAATAAGAGTGATGAAACATACTTCTTCACGTTGTAACTTACAAAGTCCTTAACAGCTCCTAGTAAAATAACCAAGTCATGACATGAACTTGTTTCACTATCAACCGAGTATCTCGTCATAATCTAAGCCAAGTAACTTGAGATTGTGACAAAAACTTATATTATTTGTATTTTTCATGAAACTTTAACATATTATTTTGGCAAAGGTGCCAATCGTGGCCAGTAAAATAAAAAAAATCTAGACGGCTGCAACTGTCAAATTTATAAACTATTTTTAGTGACTTGATACCGCTAAGGATTTCGATTCACTATTTAAAAAAATCTATTAAAGTTCGATTCTTTTGCGTTTAAAAATTTTCATTTTCAAATAAAAAGAAAATCGTATTTTTTTACAGTTCAAATCAGGGATCAGTCAATAATGCGAGCTATTAAAGAAAGTCTATTATATTTTGCTGGGGTTGAAGTAGCACAAATTTATATTTCTAACCGATTTCAAAAATAATGAGGTTCTTAATTCAACTGTATGTTTTTTTGTTGGCAATATTATAAATTCTAAACCGACCTATTGACTCCATAGATAAAGGAATTTGATGTTCTGTGATAGCTGTGATAGTTTGTAAAAAATTGAATATATTTTTATTTGTTGTTACTAAAGGAGCATCCGGTGTCATTCCTCCTTCTCGCTTTCGACCTACACTGACTCCCGTATTCCTTTTTCTGGTGGACGTTCATTGTAATCCAAATCATATTAATTATCGTACATCATCCTAGCAAATACTAAGTTATATTATTCGAATTGTGTAACATTACGTCACTTTAGTGCTTGTTTAAAACAACTACCATACAGAGAGAGGAGCGTGGGACAGAAGTGTGTGGTTTCATGTTTGTCTTTACGTTGCTCATTTAGCAAACAAATGAATAAATTTTGGTTTGAATTTACTTATGAAATGAAATTTATTTGCAAGAATGTAGGTAAATAAGGCCTTAGAAATTAATTACAATTTTCTATTACATTCGATCATTTCTCAAGTGCAAATATTTAATAGTGGATCAAAATGACATAAATAATATTAAATTAGAATTGATAATAGTAGGAATACTATAAATTATGTAAATTACATCAAACATGAATAACTCCGCTGTTTTAAAAGTAAGTACTACAGTAGTAAAAATACAATAACGTGACGAAAATTACACTTTCACGAAAATGACATGCAGCATGAGATAAATCTAAAAACCGGTTTTTCCAAGTCAAAAAAACAAATTCCGATTAATCGATTGATAATCGACATGTCACATGCCGCTTTCAATCAATGGAACCGTTTGGAATGATCAGCTGATACCTTATGGAATGGAAATGTCAAAATTATTCGATATTCGGGAAACCTGAATCGCTAATTCCGCAAACCGTGTGAAATCCTTCGAGATCTCTCTCCATATCGAAGATCGCATCGAATCGAATGTAATCTGAATAAGGGTGCAGGTAAAGTGACCTCTCATCTAAATCAATTCGATGGAAGGCAATCATTCATTCGATTATGATGTACGTCAATTTTGACATTGACAATATTTGACGGTTCGCGGATATTTCATTCATTTTGTTCATTCTCTTCATTCATTTGCGAAAGGTCGAAAATAATTTTTGGATGAATTTTCGTGTGCGCTATCGATTGTTTATTAAATTTCTACGTTAGTTATAGTTTCAATCTAAGTATCCTTACACAAAATGGTAACTATAATAAAAAACCAGCTGTTAAAGCATCTCTCAAGGTATGTCGCGTACAATTGTCATATTGATTTACCAAAACAATATAATTTCTAGTCGCCTGTTGAAATGATTTTAATTTAATTAAATCAATTGTGATCTCAATTAGCCGAACTTCTGTAGCATGATAAATCAAAAGAGCACGTATTCTAAACTACTAATTATATTTGATTTACATACCTATTATCAGTTCTTTTACCGAAAACCATGTTTCTTTGTTCCCTAAAGTACTTGTTATTTATTGTACTCTCATGCTATCAATCTAATTATATCTGAAACTACTTAATAAAATATTATAAAAATCTGGACTACTCATATTATATTAAGGATTCCGTAATATGCATAAAACTACCCATATTTAGGATAGTACTGGTAACTTGATATATTAACATATCTGTATTTATTATTACTTAATGTTAACACTACTTATCAGTGTGATAAAAATCATGATGATTCACTGGAAATCAAATCTCATGACCAATTTTAAGTAGTTAATGGAGCTTTAGAATTTTAAAAGGAAAGAGTAAGCAACAGGAAATCCCTTTTCAGTTGTCAAATCCAAGGTCGAATTTAAGTTTTTATTTACCGAAGAATTGCAGCTATCATACTAGGTACTTTGAAGTTCAGTTATGCATGTCAAATGTTTGTAATAGAAAAATTGTAAAGTTGGTAGGTACCTAATATTACATTGCTATGCCTGTATTTGCCACTCTGATAAAATGACAAATTTCTGCATCTGATTACGTCAGTAGACTAATAATTCCAAATAAAAATTATTTTTAAAAAAGTACCTAGCCCTGATTACTTAATATACTTTTTGTAAGAAAATTGTATCTGGAGTAATAAACAGCACTTAAAATTTATGTTTAATTTGCTGTATTATATAGTTTTATCAAAGAATATATTAAACATAACTGAAGGAATAATTTCAATTGACCAATTAACTTGGGTTGTACAGAAGATTCTCTCACCCTTTCTTCACTCTCTGCTTGATATGATATTGAATACTAATAACTTTTACCTAAGAGATACTAGCTGTGCCACTGAGTGTCACCCACATAGTGTTAGAAAAACGGTTATGATGATAAAATGTAGTCTATATCGATCACAAGGTTCTTAGCTATATCCGTACCAAGCTTTGTAATGATAATTTGTGTTTTAGACAGTGAGACTGATTTATTTTGTCTTTTATAATATCAGTTGATTTATTTTAAAATAAATAAATAAACATTTGTAGACATTTCACACAACACCATCTAGCCCAAACTAAGCAAAGCTTGTACTATGGAAC
The DNA here is from genome assembly GCA_947563715.1 of Lycia hirtaria. Classification (NCBI taxonomy): domain Eukaryota; kingdom Metazoa; phylum Arthropoda; class Insecta; order Lepidoptera; family Geometridae; genus Lycia; species Lycia hirtaria. The sequence goes on from OX387376.1 coordinate 25,591,250, forward strand.
TAGATGGCTGATAAAATACATATATACTTTTTTTTTGTAATTATATGCATAAAATATATAGAAACACCCAGACACAACACAAACATCCATGCTCATCACACAAATGTTAGCCCTAGGGATCCAACCCACAACCTACAGCTCAGCAGGCAGACATACTACCAACTGAGCCACAAGGCCAGTTGAATCAGTCAATCCATCAAACTGTTGTTTAAAGTAAACAAATGAAGGTTGCAACAACCTCACAACACTTGAGGTCATGGCCTCTCCTTGCATGATAACACTTACCTGTCTAATTGTATGCATTATTTTTCTTACAGCCCATGACCTCAAACACTAGTTAATTATTAAAAACATGCTCCAAATTATGCATTGTGCATGATAACCCGTGGCATGCTTCCATATTATATGATACTTTTAATAAAATTAATCAATGGTATCATACAGTAGATGGTGTTTTTACCCAACTGCGTAAGGAGGGTTATGTTTTTCAAGTGTATGTATGTTTGTATGTGTGACGTAAGTTTCTGTATGACAGCCTACAGCCTAAATGGCTTAACCGATTTTGATGTGCGAGGTGTCATTAGATTCGTTTTCACTTCCAGAGTGTCATAGGCTATGTATATATATTTTGTTATAATAATACATCTCTCGTAAAAAAAAGCGTTCTTTCGTAACCTCCAATGAACTTTTTCGTAATTAACAAGTGGTTTTACTAGAATTATTCTTAAGAATTCGAAATTTTAATAACAAAATATCTATAAATAAATATCATCTTAGTAAACAAATTGCATATCTTGAAGTTGGTTTTTTAGTTTTTTAAACTATAATTATTATTTATCAGGTTCACAAAGAATCTGTCACCAGAGCAGATCTCCCTGTCAGCATTGCGAGGTTCCGGAGAACTGCAGGATCTAACGCTGGATGAGGACCTGCTGACAGACCTGCTGGAACTCCCGGGATGGGTGCGGCTCACATCTGCTCGGTGCAACCGAGCCACCTTCCGGATACAGTGGACCAAGCTGAAGACTGTGCCGATTGTGTTGGTGAGTACTGCCTTAAGATAAACATTTAGTGCACACATGTCAATACAAAAGGAAAAACTGACTTCTACCCTGAAAATTTACCCCAACATCATCTGATTATAATGTTTTTTTTGTCTGATTGAGATCATAAACGCCTAAGCTTTTATTCAATTTTATTTTATTTTATTAATTGTTGATTATATTTTTTCTTTAAAAAATAAACCGTAGGCGCAAGCCATATATTTATGATATATCAGATGATATTTAAGATGATATTTAAGATTAGTTTTACATTCCTAAATATCATCTGTTTTCTCTTTTTTGTAAGGAACAACGTGAAATATAGAGCCAAAAATTACACTCTCAACAATCCTCATTAAGTTCATCTTTTGTAGTATCCTGAAAAATAAATTGGTATCAGTAAAATAGCTGAAGATTCTTGTGGTTGCAACTGGTAATAACGCATATGATACTATCATCATCATCATCATCTCAGCCACAAGAAGTCCACTGCTTGACATAGGCCTCCCACATGGATTTGCAAAAAGGTTGGAAGAAGCCTACATCCAGCGTCTTCCTGCTACTTGTATGATATCTTCTTTCTACCTTGTGGCTGGTCTTCCTACCCTGCGCCTGACAGTTCGTCGTCTCCATTCAAGAACTTTTCGAGCCGTGGGGTACCGACTTAAAATAGTACCTCCCCCTGTCTTCCCGTGGGTGCCGTAAGGACCAGCTAAGGGAAATATCACCAGTAGTGGGGAGCAGCACTCTTTGCGTAACGCCAACTCGCTGGCCAAGCGTGGCGAGTATTGGTAAACCCATAATATGATACTACTCTTTCTCGAATTACGATAAAAAATAATAATAAAGACGTCCTATTCACATAAAAAAATATATTCACGCAACAGCAGACTGCTAACAATGCTAATATTGTAAAGTATTTATATTAGCTTAGCACATTACTTATCAGCAATGGGTAAACTTACGTATGGACCGGTTTGTTATCACTAATACCTACTATGTATTTGGTTATTCACTTTTTGGGTCCTTGGGTTGTCGATACAGCTCGATATTAATTCTCTCAGGCTTCTAACTAATATTATTTTCTACACTATTCCACAAGTGGCCAACGTTTCTGTTTCTATAAACGCTTACGCTTCGAAATGCTAAGTAACTGTGACGTGTCATCCAGGTCGCTGTGGGTCCTACTACATCTTCTTCCGGGTCCTTAACCTACACACGACATAAATAAATATTTTTTGTTATGAAAGCCACACACATCGTGGATATTCCCGAACCAGACCAAAATTATTTTATCAGGGATAGTTTATTATGGGTTAGCAGTAATAGTCTTGCGCTTGACCGCCAACTATGGTGCAAGCTTAGACAATTGGCAAACGTTTCTATTTCTACAAACGCTTAGGCTGACCCCACATTAGGCGTGCGCGTTCCTCAGGCGTGTGCGCGCACGTCTCACACGCCCGAGGAACGCGCACGCCTAATGTGGGGGAGGCCTTACGCTTCGAAATGCTAAGAAATTGTGACGTGCCAATGTGACATTTCGTTAGCTATACATTTACGGCCTTACTGAAAAACGTTACTGAACTTTAAGCAATTCTTAACATAATTTGTCCACTTCTCACTGACACGTAATGACACTTGCGGAAAGAAGACAGAATTTAAGACGTTGGTTAAAGTTAAGTTACGTTTTTCGTTAAGGCCTTACTTTTCTATTCTACTGGCGTTCACGAAATTAGAATGCCACTTGTCTAGCCCACTATTGTTAAGCGACGTTGAGGTATACAATGGAGCGCGCTTACCTATATGAAACTGAATCACTCGATATTCAAAGACACCCAGGTTATATTTATCAGTAAAACCAACTAAGGAAGAGTACTTATCTACATCTGATCTTCGTTCTGAATATAATCGTACTAAGAATTAGAACGGGATATTTTACTATAAAAAAAAAAAAAAAAAAAAATAGGAAAATAGCTAAAAATTATAGATCAACTATAATCCCCGATTTATAGACTAGCTGCGTCCCGTAGTTTCACTCGCGTAGTTATGAAAAACGGTGATGATTATGATGAGGATAAGTAGCTTATGTCCGTCTCCAGGTCCAAGCTATCTCTATACTAATTTTCATAACGATCGGTCCAGCGGTTTGAGCGTGTAAAGGTAACAAAATTAGCTTTTATAATATCATTATGAAATTGTGTCATATGTATTTCAAAACACCAGTACATTCATTTAAATAACAATATACTTAGTTGTATTTTATGTTGTCACAAATCTTATTTTTACTAGACTAATACGTTGAAATAAGTTTGTTGATGAATGTCTAAAAATATTATTGACGCCATTTCCCATTGCAATCATTGAAAATATGCACCAATGCCATACTGAATATGTAAACTATTGAAAAACAATACGTAGTTATATATACAATACGTGACTAAAATAAACAGAATATAACATGAAGTTTTTATATATGTCATCATCATCATCACCTCAGCCACAAGAAGTCAACTGCTGGACATAGGGCCTCCAGCGTCTTCCTGCCACTTGCATGAGGTCCTCTGTCCATCTCGTAGCTGGTCTTCTGGTCTGGTATCTATGCTGCGCTTGCCGGTGCGTGCGGTTTTGTATGTACCAATAGGTAGACTACCTCATACCCAGCAATGCTCCACGTTTTCACCCGTATGGTGATGAAATATTATATAGTCTATGACAGTCTCCATATTCTCAGCTATATCTATACTAAATTTCATAACAATTGAATCAGCCGTTTGTACGTGTAATAGCAAACAGAAGATAGTCACTTTCGCTTCTATAATGTTAGTAAGGACTAGGATTGATGAGTACATGAGAACGCCTTCATTTTTGCAGTAAAGGGTATAATAGTGAAAAAAAAAAAAAAAAAAAAAAAAAAAAAATGAAATAATATTTATTTCCAAAAGTAAAAGCATACAAATTGAGGGTATAATAGTAACTCAGTACATTCATACATATATTGTATGTATATATATGTGTGACGCACACAACAACAGATGGTGGGAGCTAAGCATAAGAAGTTGTTGATATCTCAATGTTCCCGGAATAATCTATTTTGAGTCCGAACGGAACGTAGATAACTTCTTACCCGACTGCACAAGGCAATGTGCAAGGTTTCGTTAGATTCGTTTTCATTCCCTGAATGTTATATGCAACATTTTTGAAGTAATAATAAATCTCGCGAAAATAAAAAAATGCGCATTTTCGTAATCGCTAATGAACTTTTTCATAACAAACTATATCTATCTCCATCTCTATTATTTCTATACAGAATGACAGAGATAGAGATATAGCTTCCGACTCGATTCTGAATCCCACAAGTTGTACCTGGCATGCCTTTTAAGTTCTGTCGTTTCCATATTTCCCGGCAATTTTGAATTTGGAACTGTTCTATATTCGAATGTGTTTTAATTTTGAATCTCAAAACAGTTTAAAGTATTAGGATTAATGCTATTGTTTAGTCACAGCGTCGATTGGAATCTGTCAGGTTACGTACGAAAATGAATCTTTCTAAGGAAAATGTTCGTGCAATAATTTTCTACAACTTTAGAAGAGGCCTGACACGGTTTCAGTGTTTTGAAGAGCTAACATCTGTGTTCAGTGATGAAGCCCCATGTCTGCGGACTGTCGAACGCTGGTATTTAGAATTCTAGCATGGACATACTAGTGTTAGTGACAAATCTCGCGAAGGACGCCCAAAATCCGCCTTCACTGAAGATAACATCATTGCTGTGAGACAACTAATTCTCGAAGATCGTCATGTGAAGTATCGAGAGAGAGAGGCTCTATTAGGCATCTCAGGGACAACCATTCAGAAGATCTTGCATGAAGCGCTTGGTGTGAGAAAGCTAGTTTGCCGTTGGATACCGCATCTGCTTTCCGACGATCACAAGGCGGCTCGCGTCAGATGGTGTAAGAAAACTCTGCAAAGGTTCAACCGAGGAGAGTCAAATCACGTCTATGACATCATCAGTGGTGACGAATCTTGGATCTATGCCTACGATCCTGATTCCAAACAACAATCTACAATCTGGGTCTTTCAAGACGAGCCAAAGCCGACTAAAGTTGTTCGTTCTCGAAGCACTTCAAAAGAAGATGGTGGCCACGTTCGTTGGAAAAACCAGCCATGTTGCGACTATTGCACTTGAAGATCGTAGAACGGTTAACGCAGAGTGGTATACCACAGTTTGTTTACCACAAGTCATCGCCGAACTTCGAAAATTTAACTCAAAGCGAGAGCGAATCATCCTGCACCACGACAACGCAAGCTCACACAGCGCTCGTCAAACGATTGAGTATTTGAAGCAGGAAAAAGTAAAAATTCTTGACCATTCTCCATACATTCCTGATCTAACCTAACCTAACGATTTCTTTACATTTCCTAAAATTAAGAAAAGTCTTCGTGGTCAAAGGTTCCAGTCCGGTGAAGAAGCAGTCGACGCTTTCAAGTCAGCCATTTTGAACACCCCCACTTTAGAGTGGAATAAATGTTATAATTTACCCGCACTTGGCCAGCGTGGCAGACTGTGGCCTAACCCTTCTCACAATGAGAAGATGGCCCGTTCCCAGCAGTGGGACAGTTTGTACAAACAGGGCTGATAAAAAAAAAAAAAAAAAAAAATATATTTATAATAACTGGTTTGAGCGAATGGAAAAGTGTATTAAGCTACGTGGTGAATACTTTGAAAAACAATAAAAAGTACTATAAGGTTCTAGTTGTGTTTTTTTTTTTCAAACGACAAAACTTCCCTCGTAAATACAGATTTTGAATTTTTTAACTAATCTTGACGAAACTTAGTGTTCGGGTATTTTTTTTGTCATCGTCGATTTTTTATAATATTTGACAGAAACATTTGGTAGGTACTCATTTGTAAACAAGTTTTAAGTATGAGAAAAATCGGTCAAGAGGTTGTCGAGATATTTTATAAGATTGAAATCTCCGTTTGTGTCGAACTACTGATTTCGGTTACCACGTTTGATTCTTAACTAGCTCATTATAGAATAAGGGGAAATGAGGTCTTGAATAAATTAACAACAGACTGCACCCAACTGTTGAAAAACAGTTTGTGCTCGAGAGGTATATTGTTCGTAAAACTACTACATAATTTGGTAATATTGGTCAAGCGTTATTGCGGTTCTATCAGTAGAATATCGAACTATTAAATGCCTTATCAGTGATAAAACATGACTAACGACCAATAAATGTCTGATAAGATATCGAATTACTGTTATTACTCTAAAGGCCTATATTTATTTCTCAATTTCATGTTTGATGGCATATCTTTGTGTAAAAGACACATGCGCGAAAGGATATAACCGTATACTGACACACACGTTTAACGACATTAACGTAACCTATAGTCTAGTAAAAATAAGATTTGTGACAACATAAAAGACAACTAAGTATATTGTTATTTAAATGAATGTACTGGTGTTTTGAAATACATTTGACACAATTTCATAATAATATTATAAAAGCTAATTTTGTTAGCTTTACACGCTCAAACGGCTGAACCGATCGTTATGAAAATTAGTATAGAGATAGCTTTGGACCTGGAGACGGACATAAGCATCATCATCATAATCATCACCGTTTTTCATAACTACGCGAGTTAAACCGCGGAACGCAGCTAGTCTATAAATCGGGGATTATTGTTGATCTATGAATTTTAGCTATTTTCCTATCATAATTTCAAAGAATCCCCCCAGTTTCAAATACTGTGATGTGCTCCATACAAACGGATTTATTTTTACTAGACTATTAGGTATAATCTGTTTAATGGCATACGAAAAGTGACGCATTCCACTAATTAGGGATTACAATCCGGTCCGGATCTGGTACTGCTTGTCTACATACCGGATCCGGTAAACGGATCACCTGATGGTAAGCGACATTGAAAGTTCCAAGATTGTAGCTCAGTAAACAGAGAACGTGGCAGGGAGTTCCACTATTTTGCAATACGCATCAAGAGTGTCTACAGACAATGAAATCATATTTATAATTCTTTGTACTAATCTGCCATAAAAAATATTTTATTATATATATATGTAAATTGATAATAGTGGGAGTAGCGTTTGCGCTTCAAATTATTGCAATAAAAGCTTTACCGACGACTCGATTTATTATCGATGCCGACATATATATAGATTTTGTAGTTAAAATTTGTTTGTAGTTTGTTTAAATGAAACAAATAATAATAATTTTATGACCTTATTGTTTCGTTTTTTTTTCAGAATCTAGACGAAGTACACATCGCATTGGAAGTGTGCACGGAACCACGAGTGATGAACCCCACGGCAACCGGCGCGATGCCCATACCGGGGAAATATAGCTACATACACAAGGTACTAACAAGCAGTAGTGTGCAAATAACTGGCGTGTCTCGCATCTCATTGAGTTAATACTCAATTATGCCTGCCTTCTAGCCTGTGGGTTTGATTCTCACCAAGACAAACATCTGTGTGATGAACATGTGTTTGTTATGTGTCTGGGTGTCTCTAAATATAATAAGCCAGCTAGCTAGCGCCTTTGCAGTTATGTATGATCAAAGTATTAGAGAGCCTATGACTTCCATACATACATAAAATCACGCCTTTTCCCCTTAAATCTAATGACACCTCACACATCAAAATTGGTCACCGTTGGTGGTAAACGGTCAAGCCGTTTAGGCTGTAGGAGGTAATATAGAAACATACATACACATGCAGATACACATACACTTGAAATACATAACCCTCCTTGCGCAGTCGGGTAAAAAATAGTTTGTTGCAGGTGATAGATGGAATCTCAGTGGCTGTGAACCATGTCCAAATAGACTTCAACTGTGAGGCTTTCACCAGCAGTGTTCAGGTAATATAATAAATATGTACATTCACTAAGAGAATAATAAATCTGACAAACGAGTTACGGTTACGAGTTTCACTCGCACACCGAGGCTTCCGTACTCCTATGCATGACACATGAATATGAACAAATACAAGGGCTGATTACTCAATGAAATCCGAAAAATCCGTACTCAGCGATATCGATCCACATTCCTGTTGCGTACTGCACAAGAATGGAATTCGTTGCCGCCGTTTCTGTTTCCTGTGACCTACAATCTTGGAATTTTCAAGGCTAGAGTGAATAGATATCTTCTAGATCGACGAGCTCCATCCTCGGCCACACCGTCGCTTAACATCAGGCGAGTTGGTGGTCAATCGTAGATCTATAGTGTATAAAAAAATGTGCTTTCCTGTATCTAAAAATATTTGTAACTTCACATATTTTCTACAGTAGGAATATCCTAAAATGCTAGACGTTCACATATTTACAATATCACTTTCAAATAAGTGAGTGTTACATACCTATTTTTTGTATCTAAAGACATTTTAAAGACTTTACTCTTTGTATTTGACACATGATTCTAAAGCGCTTATTTTCTTTTTAATCATAGCCGTGGATCTAATGTAATAAAGCGCTTGTAATGCTTCACAGATATCGAGGGTGACGGTAGAGTCGAGGACGCCCGAGGGTCGGAAGGGAGACCTAAGACTGACTAGAATCAAATCGCCTGACACCGGACAGTTACTTATATTTAAAGTAGGTATTTTCATTAAAATATACATAGGAGTTGCATAATAAAATGCCTCATTATAATTAACTCTGACCAAAAGAGTGGGGTGTTATAAGTATGACATGTGTATCTGTGTGTCTGTCTGTGGCATCATAGCTCTCAAATAGGTAGATCAATTTTGATCTAGTGTTTTTTTTGTTAGAAGATTGATCGAGAGTGTACTTAGTTATGTTTCATCAAAAATGGTTCAGCTGTATTTTTATTTCGGGGGTATTTTTTTTCAGTTTTCTAAGCGTTGTTGTTGATTTATTTGACCCTGGTTGTATCATCAGTAAGTCAATTATTCCCAGGAGTTAGAATGGCAGAGTGCGCGGATAGAGGCGCGCGCGCACGGCGCGGCCAATGCGAACCTCCCCCCGCTTCGACTGCTGTTGGGCAACACGCACTGTCGGATAGTCATCAAGAAACGATTGGCAGGTGAGCACAACTGCAACTTATGATGCAATACGTTTGATCGCATGTGCTATTATTTTCTAAGGTTCTCGCGATTGTAACTCACTGAAACACACACATTTGTGTGTTGACAGACACAATTGGTAATATCCTCAAGCGTACGGCTTCTCTCCAAACTTATTTCAAACCGTACAAGGAAATAAACAAATTCTTAGCACCCATCAAGTCGAATATCCCCTTGCAATATCTTGGAGTATAGAAGCTTGACTTTGAATGCGGATTATTATACATTGGGCAGACAAAGAGAAGTATCGGGACTCGGCTGAAGGAACATATTGCGGATATGAAAAATAGATGCTCTAACAGGTCTGCAGTGTTTTCTCATAAAGCTTTTCTCTTCTACAAGCATGTCTATTGTTTTTATGTGATTTTAATGGTGTTTCACGGCAAATTAGTTCAAATGTGTTCCATACGTCACGTTGCAGACTGCGCAGTGATCGGTTCGCGGCTGGCCATCTGCCCGGAGCCGGTGGCGTGGGCGCTAACGGACGGCCAGCTGCGCGCGGCGCTGGCGTGCGCGGCCGCACTCGCGGCGCCCGTCCGCCGCGCCACCGCCGCCGCCACGCGTGCCAAGGCACTCAGGAAGGTAACCACTGCATTCACCACCTCTACATTACCATCTGCCCGGAGCCGGTGGCGTGGCGCTGACGGACGGCCAGCTGCGCGCGGCGCTGGCGTGCGCGGCCGCACTCGCGGCGCCCGTCCGCCGCGCCACCGCCGCCGCCACGCGCGCCAAGGCACTCAGGAAGGTAACCACTGCATTCACCACCTCTACATTACCATCTGCTCAAACCCGGTAGTATGTTCGCTGATGGACGGGCAGTCCAGTGACGTACACGAACCATCCAAAACTTTAACCTTCTCGTTCTCTCGTGTTTACCGAGGTATTTGCGTTTGTTACTCATTGAAATCAAACAATTTTTAACGGATTATAATCACGGACACTGCAAAGTATTCTAAACGTCAGGTCGTAAAATACGTTACGATAAGTCCGTTAACAATTGTTTAATTTCAATTTTACTTTGTCAATTCAAAAACCGTGGGTAATGATAAAAAAGATGCAACAAGCCAGTTTGTAGTGGCTGAAAACAGTAAACCGAAGCGATCGAGCTAAGTGGTTTTAGTTGGGAGAGACCTATGTCCATCCGTGAACAAAAAGTTAAAGTATCATATAAAACTGGTAACTGTAATAATGTCAGATCGAGGAGCCTCGCGAGCAGATACAGACGCGGTCGTCGCTGGGCGGCGAGCGCGACATCCTGGCGCGCATGTTCGCCAAGCACGACGTGCGCGAGACCTCGTACCACCTGCTCGCGCCCAGGATAGACCTGCACCTGTGCGACGACCCGGGACGTGAGTATACACACACATGCACGCCTATGGACACTGACTATACATACATGATTGCTTCTTGACTAATTAAAGATGTTATATAGAAAGCACACGGCCCGCGACTGTCACAGCCCGTAACAGTGCAAGTTAGAGCTGCGACGGGCATTCACCTGTATTACGAGTACCTCACACCAGAATCTTAGTATCAGCATTAGCATTTTACAAACAGTATTTAGCATCAATGTAAATATACCATCTCTAATCGTAAACCACTGTTACCGTTGCATCTTAGCTCATAGCGCGTAAGACTTCGAATAAGAGTTAGTTACAATATTGTATATGCAAAATAAGTCGTTTCTATGGCTAATCTAAGAAAGATAAAAGAAATTGGTGGATATTCCACACATCACCATCTAGTCCGAACTAAGCAAAGTACTATGGGAACTAGATGGCTGATATAATACATTATATACCATATCACATACACATTATCACACCACATTAAATTTTACCACATAAGATGTCTTCCTACGCTGCGCTTGCCGGTACGTGGTCTCCACTCGAGAACCTTGCCTTGCCTTTCCTTCGGCCCCATCGGCCATCAGTTCTACGTGCTATGTGCCCTGCCCACTGCCACTTCAACTTGCTAATCCGCTGTGCTATATCGGTGACTTTTGTAAGTCTACGTATCTCTTCATTTCTGATTCGATCTCGTAGAGAGACTCCGAGCATAGCCCTCTCCATAGCTCGTTGCGTGACCTTGAGCTTCCTTATAAGGCCCATAGTTAGGGACCACGTTGACCTCATACAAGTGGCGGGAAGACGCTGGATGCAAGCCGCTTCCAATCGGTGTTTTTGGAAATCCATGGGGGAGGCCTATGTCCAGCAGTGGACTTCTTATGGCTGAGATGATGATGATGATGACATTAGATGTACTTTAGTTTCTAAATTTCGCCATCGGAGTTCAGTGGTGGCGTGAACTCTGCATACTTATCGGTTGTGGTTATTCCAGTGGGTAGATCAGAGAAGCCATCTTTATCGACCGGCGGTGCGCTGCAAGTGACGCTGGTCAGCATGCAGGCGGACCTGTTCCCCTACCACAAGGCGTCCGACGACAGGAGGCATTGGAGAGGATACAGGTTAGTAATAGTTAAAGAACCGTCTTCAATTAATATTCTACTTCTTTGGTCCTATAGTGGGTCACTGGACACGCGCGATTTACGTATTTCCCATTTTCAGGTGATATAGATTTTTTGTTTATTCGAAAATAGACTTATACTTGACCGCTAACTCGCCTGATGTTAAGGGACTGCTGCGATAAAATGCGGCATATGTCGATATTGATCATAAATCAAGTCTGATGACTCTAATGACACTACGATTATTCGATTAATCGAATCGCAAGTGGCACCTAGAGGCGCTCATTGGAGTCTGTGACTTCCCATCACCGTACTCCGACATATATTAATTTAATGAAAAAAATTACTTCACTTTCAACTTTGATCATAAAAAAGCACAAAATAACGTATAGTTACTAACCGGCGATAATATATATATATATATATATATATATATATATATATATATTTATTTATTTTTGTTACAACAAATGGGCTTTCTCGAATGGAGATCACGAACCGGCAAGCGCAGCGTAGGAAGACCACAAGGTGGACAGAAGATGTCATACAAGTGGCAGGAAGACGCTGGATGCAGGCGGCTTCCAATCAGTCTTTTTGGAAATCTATGGGGGAGGCCTATGTCCAGCAGTGGACTTCTTGTGGTTGAGATGATGATGATGGTGATGGGAATTGATGATTAGATGGTAAATGTAGCACATTTGTCTGAGAGTTACCTATTTAGTTTTTAGCTTTAACATTTCAGGTTGTACGGGGTAGAGAAAGTAGAAGCTGGTAGAACAATTCACACCTCTGCTGCTCTCATTATGGATTTGTTGTGGAATTTACGTTGCATAAATGTAGAGAGGTAGATATAGATACCGATTCAAATCTGGTCGTTTGTAGAATCCGGTTCTGAGGCGTATTTCCATCGTAACCACGACCAAACGCTCAAATAAGAAACCCTCTAATTCGAGTTTGAAATGGGGGCGATAAGTCCTGTACTGACATCCCGCTTGGGACGTATTGTGCATTTTCCCCCGCCAGCCTACTCAAACCAACCGAGCTCCTTAAAGTAACAGACCACGATTTTGGCTCACTGGCGTAGAGTTATTCCACGTCTATCGGAAAATGTTCTATTGCAGAGTTGATCCGGAGATTATTCAACGAATCCCGATCTTAATCTGGTTTCTTTAGTGGGCTTACAATGCAACACATGCTATGTTCCACCGTCTCGTTCTCCTGCATACAACCTCGGCACAGGGGACTGTCCGTAGCACCGATCTTGCTACGGGGTGGTCGTTCAGTTCACAATGATCTGTGATTATATCTATTAGGCGAGGAAACCCTCTTATTTAAGCGTCTGGTGGTGTTAAATTGTACTACAGTTATGGCAGCATTTTTTTTTTATTTTGTTCAGAGAAGCAGCGACGCCCCACAGCCAGTGGCTATCTCAGGGGCTGTCCACGTTCTGCGGGGACCTGCTCGATAGTTTAGACCCTAGGCCGCTTATCACACCCAGTAAGGTAAGTTACTGCTATTATAATTTTAAATTGAAATGGGACTTTTCGTGTATTCTTACGAAATATTTAATTTAAAACCGATTTCAAAAAATACTCTACTGTAGGCTAGGTTTTGATTAATAATATTGTAGATCGTCCTCCTTGCGTCGAAACCCCAATACTGGGGGTCGTGACCCATCTGTTCCGATTTTTGCAGCTTGTACCGCCTCGGCGACGTTAATGTTGAGTGTGGTACGGATTTGGTCTGACCAGCGCATTGAGCTCTTTCCTCTCGATCTCCTTGTGACCCTCTACTTGTGACTATGAGCGTTTGTAGGTTGTCACCGGGCTTACGGGCTATGTGTCTAAAGAACTCAAATATTTTCCGAAGACACGTGTTGAAGAGAGTCAATATTGTAAATATGATAGTACAATCACATGTATATGTATCATTTGCAGCCAGTCCCGAACGAGAAACCGTCAGAGCCGGTGTCGAATGGCACCGCGCATGCTCCGCCCGCCTCCCCCACTGCGCAGGCGCAACCCCCCTCCAGTAACACCACCACATCGCAAGGTAAGTGCTCTAACATATCATAGAGTCTGTTCGGATAGAGAACTAATGTGGCATTGAGGGCGCTGCTGTCCTTATTTCATTATTTTATTCAGTTGAGACCGCAGAACACCACAGTAGTAGGTATATACTTTCTAGACGTTAGTTCCTCTTTTTTCCACGATAGAAGCATAAGTAAACAGACATTTTATTAATATTATTTTGTTATGTTAATCATAAATATTGTTAATATGGTTCTTTTGGTTTCTTAAGGCAACAGGGGGGGGGGGGGGGCTACAAAAATAAAATGCAGCGGATCTCAAAAGACCGGTATACGTAATCCTTTTTACTATTTCTATATTTTCAGCTTCACCCACTAGAACGAGGATACTGCAGCAGCTTGGGAAACTGATGACCACGTGCCTCGTGCTTAGGATAGACGATTTTACTGTTTATAAGGTAACTAGCCCTTTCTCTTCTCTCTCTTTTTTCTCAAATTGATATATCTCAATATAAATAACGTGGAAAAGAGATATCTTTTTGATAGTTTGTGTATTCAACAGACAACACTGCACCAGTACTTTAGCGAAATTCTTTATATAAATTAATAAATTACACATCTGACGGGACTTCAACCCGCATATTCCGATCTGTACTTGGGAGCCTTTACCATTTTGGCCGCGGAGGTGTCACGTGGGATGGTCGAAACTTTCGAACAGTCTTTTGCTTAAACCGATCAAGCGTTGGTGGCGCCCCCGTATCACACGCTTCACGCGTGCAATTACTCAGCCGGACCCTTTACAGGTTCCATAGACTGACGAAAGATGTCAATTAATTTATTAACTGATTAGCAGTCGTTTTGACTACTAATCTTTTGGGAAAAAAATCAAGAACCTTTGAAAAAGGCTATGTACAGTATTTGACACTGAGTCAAAGTTACCCAAGTTAATAGTAGTCAGAGTTCTAAAAATAATCATGTAACCTGTACCCGCAGGTGTCAACAGGGTCGAAGTCCCGGGAGTCCCCGCGGCCGCTGCTCTGCGCGGAGAAGGCCACGCTGCCGGGAGATGCGGGCCTTCTCCACGCTGAACTCACGTTCTTTTACTATCCCGGAGATGTATACTTCCCTGGTAAATCAGCACTTTAATGATTCTGGTCTTATCTCTTCATCATCATCACCATCTCTTCCCTCCCCTTATCCCACTAGGTGGAGTCGGCACGACATGTTTTCTATCGCCACTTCACTCAGTCAGACGTTATCTCTACACATGTTTGAGCACAATAAACATTAATAGTATGTCCAGGAAAGTCCTCGTACAAGTGGCAGAAAGACGCTGGATGCAAGCCGCTTCCAACCGGTCTTTTCGGAATTCCATGGGGGAGGCCTATATCCAGCTGTGGTCTTCTTGTAGCTGAGGTGATAGTGATGATGATGACATGAAAGTGAGTTAAAGGATGATAACTACGTTACTACGTATGATAGCCGTCTTTTTACAAGCTTTTGATTAATCTGCAATGTTCGGGTCAAATCTTGATACCGAATTTTGAAGCAATTATCTTCAACCGATTGAGCTGAAATATTGAATATGATATGTAGTTGTGTATAACACGGTGGTGGTGTATTCCAGTGCCGGCGCCGAAGCTGTACGTCCAGCTGAGTCCGGTGCGTGTGTGCGTGGACGTGGGTAGCGTGGTGTGGCTGGGCGCGTTCCTGCCGCACGTCGCGCGCGCCGCGCAACAGGAGACGCAGCGGACCGACATGCCGCCCGCATACCTCGACGTCAGGATGGAGGCCATCATGCCCAAGGTATGACATGCACGACATCACACTATCTGCCCCTGACAATAGCGAATATGCATGATTTATTTTTATTTGGTCATAAAAAAGTTAACCACAAATAAATCCATTCCACAAACACTAAATTGAAATACCCTCAAATATAAGAAAATTATAAGCATTTTAATTTCATGTTGGACAGAGAGTACAGGATAGCCAATGATGACGTCATTGTCTGTGTTCGCTGTACAAAATCAATACAAACTGTTGTTTCGCGAAAAAGGCATTGAACATCCCTCCCCTAAAACTTTAAATGTTTATATCTCGAAAGTTTTGAAAGTTGAAATATGTTTTAGTTTATGTATTACATATTATCAATTAAAACTTATCAATCGTCAAGCCATGTCAGAGGCCTTTCGGCGGCTTAATAACTCTGACAATAGGGCTGGCCACTCAGTCTATACGAACTTACTTACTTTTTAATTAAAAATTATTATTACTATGAAATAAAATTCATGCATATTCCCTATTACAAGATGTTTGTCAGACAGGTCTCATGGCTCAGTGGTAAAATACCACGACAATTCGTCATTGGGGTGCTAACTGAAATGCGTGTGCTCAGAATACTGTACTATTAGTTTATTCAACTCAGCACCTCCAACGGACATCCAATGCTTTATTTGCCAGCACTTGAGGCCACAGTTATAGTTCTGGTATTCATAATAAGTTTATTTTCGTATACTTATATATTACTTGGGTACAACTGATAGAATTTAAATAATACGACCGCCATATTCTGCTTTACGGCATGCAAAATTTGAGCAAAATAAAACTAATTTCACCTAGATTCGACCTCTCAATATACAACATACAGATACATATTCTAATACATGTATTGACCTATCCAGTTACCAGAAAAAGGTTCTCCGATCAGTGATATTGTTTATATCATTTTGATAAGATGTAATAGAGCCTGCGATACATAGAAAAGATCGCTTTTAACTATAGGACCGCCTGCGCCAGTTTTTGTAATTTTGTATTATTTATTTGGTGTGCAATATTAGTTTGGCCTATGTTTATGATGTTGTTTACTAGAAACTGTTGTGCAACAGATAGTGCTTGAAGCCGGGCCGGAGCACGTGTCGCAACAGCGCGACCGACCCAAGGAGCTGCAGATATGCACCGCGCGAGCAACACTCACCAACGTCAGGGAATCGTCCAGATCTAGTCAGTATCGAATCTTGGTAACTACATCGCCTCTTTGCTTCGACACTGTGTTTGTTATCTTGAAACGAAGCTCTGCACAAAAAATCATGTGATTTGATAGTGAAGAGATACCGAGTAATGTCATATCGCGAACTGACACAGCAGTGATGTCTCTTTCCCTTCAGCTTCGCTATTTCACACGTATAAATACCACGTTTTTGTGATAAATAAAAATGAGTGCGGCGGTTTTAATTATCTGTAAAAATTATCTGTCAGACTTACCACGTTATTGAAGCAAAGAGGAGACATATCGCAGATCGAAACTGTATTAAGTCAAAATAACGATTATTTTTGAATATCCGAAAAACCGTTAACTCTATATCCTGATATATCTGAACTGTGACCTACTTAACAAAATAATCATCAAAATCAATTCATAATTGGCGAAGTAATCGCGTAACAAACATACAGTCGAATTGAGAACCTCCTCCTTTTTGGAAATCGGTTAAAATTATATGAACAATGTTATTTCTACAGATACGGCAGGCACCCGGGCGGACTTGGCGTCAATACTGTCAGCTGTCCGGCGATCCGCTCCCCCTCGGGGTCAGTTCCCGTGCGCGCCGGACGATATCGACCCGATCAACGAGCAGTTTGTCTTACACGCTGATAGTAAGTGCGCACATACACACCTCGCTGCTAGACAACACGTAATAATGACATCAATCAAAGGCAATTAGTATTGTAAAATACATACAATGACAGGTAAAAAAATCGTAAATTGTAAACTAATGTATTGAATTGATTTAGTATAAAATTTCATGAATTTTTAAATTTGGCAGTGATGTAATGTTATAAATGTAAGTAGAAAAATACAAAGCAGTCAACTTTGTCAAAAATTGCAAAACGTATGTTATGACAAACGTTCCATATTCAGGTCGTGAAATCTCTTTTTTTTAGGCCATTGGTTGGCGGTTTTTGATAGTGTTTTTCAGAAACATTCGATACTGAAATCTGAACAAGAATTTGGAATACGGGCTGTAGACCCCGCGAGCACATACTTTTTAGCAAAAATTATTGCTGTAGTCGCGTGGTGTACTGTTCGTAGGACAACTAATAGACCATCGTCTGTCTCGCTCGCGCATACCAACATTTCTGAAGATATAAAATGAGTCCGAGTTATATAAAAATCATTTTTACGTTAATAATATCTAAAAATGTTTATGTATGAAAATTAACAAAATTATTTTTTTGTCGCAAATTTGTTATGTTGTAGAAAGCAACTAACTGTGCACTAAACGACGATTTTTTATATCTTCAAAAATTTCTGAATGAACTTCGAATTCTGAATGAAAAAATCGTCGTTTGTAAAACTAAAAACAAAATCACAAATATTCGTCAAAAATTTCAATTTGATCAAAATTAATTTTCATACATAAAAATATATTTTTTAATCTAAGAATTATTTTTTATAAGTTCATTCGTCCATTTTATATCTTGAAAAATGTGGGCATGTCCAATACGGACGATGTTCGAACTACAGAGATTTAATGTGTTCGTGTCCGCGCCAGACCTGGACGACATAGACCGTGGCTCGGCTATCACTCCCGAGCTGCTGTGGCGCGAGAACCGCTCCGTGTGGTGCGCGCGCGTAGAGCCGCTCTGGTGCGACTTCTGCGGCGCGCGCGCAACCAACTACAAGCCGGCGCCGCTACTCGACGCCACGCCGCTTACCGCCTGGGTACGGACGCATTAAGATAAACCTTGTCGCAAGACGTTTTTACCAGTAAAATACGCATTTTTCATACAACAGAATTAAACTGTTTTCTACCCCTAAATAAATAAATATAAATATTGGAAGACATCTTCACACAACACCATCTAGCCCCATACTAAGTAAAGCTTATACTAAGGGAACCAGATATATTTTGTACAATACATACATAATTAAGATACATGTAAACACCCAGATACAGAACAAACATCCATGCTCAGCATGCTCTGCTCATCTACGTTTGCCCTGTGTGGCAATCGAACCCACGACCTACAACTCAGAAGCAGGCGTATTACCACTGAGCTATGAGACCTGTCCGAATATAAAAAATATTATCCTATTTTAATAATTCTTTTTGTAACGTAATTTCAAAAAAGAAGCATAGACACTTATGATTTAAATAGGATGAAAAGAAAACATCGAAACCGGTTAATGTTTGGGGGTAGAAAACTGTTTTCTCCTATTTGTGTGGGAAATCACGTGACAACAGTTCTCTTAATACCACAGGACATAATAATAGTATTACATAAAGGACGGACAGAAGAAGGAAAAAAGTTTCGCTAGGGTTCAACGGAAATGTCAAAAATAGAACGTGATTTTCAATAATTTGACAACATGGAAAAACGATTCTCACTAGGGTCTAAAGGTAGTATTTTCGGCCCTGTGTACAGGCAACTTCAAGCATAATTTCCGCGTATGACAAATGTAAAACTTTTACAAGACGTGTATAAAACCAGTTTCCTTAAAAAGAAACAGTTAATTTTCATTTAATTCTCCCCAGATATGTTTCGAAGATAGTTTCAACAAGATATTCGTGGTGGGTCGGACGTGCGGTCTCGCCGGGCTGCAGCTCAACCACTACCAGATGCTGTTCCTGCTGCGTCAGCTCGAGAAGATATCGGAGATGATGTCGTGGCTGGCGCACGACGCAGCGAGACACACTGACGCTGACGAGGGGTGAGTCGCCTGCACTCCTGAAATGTGGAACTACGAGTATGTTATGTACCAATTTTAAAATTACTACTTTCCGCCCTACGGCTTAAGAGTTGTAGTAGATAGAGTGATAGTTTCATTCAAAGTTCAGTTCATAGGTGAAGCTAAAAATCTATCAAAATGTGTACATGACCATCATGTATACAGTAAACTGTCTTGTCATGAACATGTGTTTGAATTGTTTCACGTAAGTAGACGTATTTGTCACAAGGTTAAAAAGTGAAATTTTGCCTAATTGTGCTTTATCGTGAGCAGTGACGGGACGTTACAGGCCTTAAAGGCCTGTTAAAAATTTATTCACTAAGCTAAATGCGTCTCGTATTCTAAGCTTATTATTTATATACCCTAAGGATTAAAATTCGGTTTTCCACGCAGTTTCTAACCTTGGAAAACTTTAAGAGCTAGTGATATGAAATAGTTATTTGTTATGCAAGGCTGCAAAGTTGGTTTTTGGTGCGAGTACTTGTATTGAAACCTGAGCAAGCGAAGGATTCTAGGATTGAAATACAAAAATCCTGAGCGTAGCGAGGGTTTCAAAGGTACTAGATGCAAAATACTTTGCTGCCGAGTGAAACACACAATTTTTTACCTCACTACAGCGAGGAAATAAGGGGAATTAAATAAAGAGAAGAAAATTTTAAAATGTTTTTTATTTTTTTCATTCAGTCCAGTGCTGCCACCTGTGGCTGGCCAGTGCGATTATTTAAAGAAATGATGTTGGCGCACTGACATGAAATAAGTATTTAATGCATTTTCAGTGGACTTGCGGTATAGAAAAGCATGGGATAGAAAGGTTCGAATTTTAAAAATCTTATTTTCTCTTTTTCACGCTAGCGGACAAAATGCACTTTTGCACTCAGATTTCTAATGACAAACAGAATCTTTCCGAGGTTGTGAGGTGAAAATGATTATTTCACGTGTTATTTTTTTGTTTTGTTTTTTGTTTTCAGAACAATAGTAGTAGGTCTGGTGGTGCCTGCCGTGGAACTGACATTTGTGCTTCCGTCCAACTGTCCCGGCCAGGAGTCCTCCAGAGACCTGGACAGCGTCCCGCTGGATTCATCCAGCTTGCAGGATTTAAAGTTAGGTATGAATACTATCCGCAAATATTTTTGAGATATCCTAAATCCCGAACAAGTATCTATATAAAAGAAAAACAAAATATCCGACTGCAGAAAAGCAGTTTTCGCAGTTGAAGTAGAACTTGCGAGTTCGTTACGTTTGATACGCTGTTGAGTGTACGTTTTTTGTGAGAAAGTATGCGTAAAATCGCTGTAAAAAATAATGCGTATTATTTAGAATGATTCTAGTAAAATCACTTGTTTATTATGAAAAAGTTCGACGGAGATTACGAAAAAAGCATTGTATTCATTTTTGCGAGAATTGTATTATTATTACTATTACAAGAAAATATAGCATATGACAAAAACTTAAATCTAACTTATATATCTAGTGTGTTTCCGCTTCGCACACTGGATAATTGTATAAGATTTTGAATATGAATATCCGCATGTAACGCCTGATTCAATAAATAGCCAATCAATGACACTCAGGGAGTATAAACGAATCTAACTATACCTCGCACATCAAAATCGTTCAAGCTGTTGAGACTGTAGGCGCTTATATAGAAACTTACATACATACACCCTTACATAAAAACATACATACACTCGAAAAATACATTGAATTGTCACTAATGTTTTTACCCGACTACAAGAAACTAGGCGTTCTTAGTCTAGTGGAGATGTTTTTATATCAGTTACTAGATGACCTCGTATCATGTACTTCGTATCACCTATCAATGAGTGGACCCGATATTTTCTCAACGTTTAAACCTTCCCTGGACTACGACAAACATTTCAAAACCAAAATCAGCTAAATCAGCCCAGCCGTTCTCGAATTTTTTGCGAGACAAACGAACAGCAATTGATTTTTTATATATATAGAGATAAATAAAACTTCTAAGTATTTATAATATTAAAGTCTCAGTTCGTCGCTAGCTATAGTAGAGCCAATTTAATCAGTACCCATACTCACAATCGTGCGTTGTCGGTCCTCATCTCATATCACACAAGTTGTGTTCGGACCTCAGGAAATGACGTCTGAATTTTTGACATTTCCTGAGGGCTTTTCACAACCTGTCAGATGTAAATTCTATTGATTCGGTCTTATTCGTTTAAATGAGGTTCGGTTTTTTTCTAACTGAGAGACAAGTATTATTTTCGAAACGAATCATATGGGTACTGAAAAATAATGTTTGTGTCAAATATGATCTATTAAATTGACCCTAGTTTTAGTTCTCATTGTTTTTTTACTCAGGTTCTGAAGCGACAATGGCGCCGTCCCTACAGGACCGCGACAGCGGCGTCCTAGCGACATCACTGGACCTGTGTCCGCTGTCGCAGTCCATCTCTCAGTCCCAGGCTCAGCCGCCCATGTCTCTCCCTATGCCGATGGAGCACCCGCACCAGCCGCCTCCCAGCCCTGGGATCGGCTTCGGAGGTGACTTTTCGCTAAGAATACTTAAGCACATACATAAAATCGCGCCTATAACAATAAAGTATTTTTTTTGGATATTCCAAAAACTCGAACGAAACGCTTTAGCTCCATTTTCATTGTCCGTATCACCAAAATGTGGAATACACTTCCTGAATGGGTTTTTCCGAATATATATAATCGCGCGATCCATCCGCGACAGTCGCTTAACATCGGAAATTTCAGAACCTTGTGTCACGACAACCTCTTGATCGATTTTGCTTATATTTAACATTTTAGTCTAGAATTGTGTACCAAACGTTATGTAACATCAGGCGAGTTAGTGGTCAAGCGCAAGTGTATTATCGAATAAAAAAAACGTTTTCAGCAAATATTATCCAAAATAGTTCAGTAAAGGGCGCCAGAGTAAACATCCCTCATTTTTAGAGGGAAATTCTCCTTTAGTCAAAAATTCCTAAATAAAACCTTTTTATCAAATTTCGTAGAGATTTGTTGAAAATGCGATAATATACTTGTAAGCGAGTACCAATATACATCTAGACGGAAGATTGAAAATGTTGCTTGTTGATGCAGAGTCCTTTGTCGCTTCGCTCACTCGGTGAATCATATTTGTGTCGTGTGTAGGTTTCTCGTCGATGCGGCGCGGTCTCAGCTCTCTGGTGACGTCCATAGACGTGGCCCTGACGCGTGACGACGCTCGGAGTGACGCCGCCTCCACCGCTAGCTCCGACTCGGAGCGCTACGTGGTGCTGCTGGCGAACGACGACCCGCTCGACGCGGATATGGCCTTCAGGTAATATACAATGGGCTGACTCTATAGGGAATATGCATGAATTTTATTTATTAAAAAAAAAGTTTTTATTAATAACATACTACATAATATGGATATTTCAATCAGTCAATAAACTTCAGAGATGTAAACATTCAAAGTTTTAGGGGAGGGATGCTCTGTCCCTCTCTCGCGAGACAACAGTTTGTATTGTTTTTGTACGGAGAACTTGAACCATGACGTTATCGTTCGCTATCTTACTATGGAAACTAACGTGGTTTTCACACATTTTGCAAGGCGCGTTACCGACCGAGAGTGACGTGTGCGCTGCTCCTTTGAAAAAGACCGCCAAATGCGGTTGAAACTATAGTCTGATATTTCGGCTTAAAACAGACGTGAGTGACCCGTAGTTTTTATTAAAAAATCGTTCGCTATCATATGCTCTCTGTCTAACATGAAAGTAAAATGTTTGTAACTCTTATTTTTGAAGGTTTTTTTATTTTGTGGAATAGATCTATTTGTGGTTAGCAAGTAAAAATAAATCATGCATATTCCCTATTTACACTTCTCTAAAATATCTTAGGGGTTCTCTCTACTCACGTTACGTTTATCTTTCATACGAAATAACCGACTATAGTGCGGGAGTGACGTCTGCGCTGCTCCTTTTGAAAAAGACCGCTGCGGTTGAAACTATAGTCGGAGATTTCGACTCAATAAACATACATTCATATACTCAAAAAACATAAGGAGGTTTTTTTTGAGTGTATGTATGTTATCTATCTTACGCGGTCGGATTTAAATAGCCTAACGCTATTATACTCTCGAGTTGTTCAAGTACTAAAATAGGTTGACCGGATTACATTGACTTCTTCTAGACGCAAAAATATGCTAACAATATTACACTGCAAATGAAATTAAATCACCAGCATCATAAAAAGTTTACTGTCATAAAAAGTTTACTGCTGGACATAAGCCTCCCCCATGGTTTTCCAAAAAGACCAATTAGAAGCGGCTTTGCATCCAGTGTCTTCCTGTCACTTTGATGAGGCATTAAATAAGCTGATCCTCCAGGTCTTCAGCTGACATAACTCCTTGGTTTTCTAAATAAATTGATCCTATTACACTAAGTTCTTCAGGTACAAAAAAAATAGACTAGCCCTAATCTGAATTCTTCAACTGCGCGCAATTGTTTATTTTGAAAATCCATGGAAATCCTTATAAGCCCGGCAATGGACTATTTTATGGCTGATAAGATGATGTTCTATGGTAAATTCCTTCTTTGTTTTTCCAGAGAATTTGAACACGGACGCATGTCGAGCGGCGTTGAGGTGGCGGCGGAAGTGATGGAGGGACGCTCGTCGTCTCCCAGCGACCACTCGGTCACCAGCTCTTGTCGGAGGCGGGATGTGGTGAGTTACATGTCAAGAATAGTGGCGGCTCCGTTGCTACGCACGGCTAAGCTACGCACGTGTAAGTCTTGACGTATAGTTTTATGTATCTACGCCTTAGTGAATGTTTTTCAACCGACTTCCAAAAGTTAGGAGGTTCTCAATTCGACTGTATGTTTTACGCAGTTACTCGTTTTTGTTTAGTAGGTAAATAATATAAATTCAATATCAAAATCGGTTCAGTACTTCGGTTTTATAACAAAATAATTGAAAAAAAAAACATCTAAGTAAACGGATTGCGTATTTTGAAGTCGATTTTTTCAGTCTTTTTAACTATAATTATTTTCACATGTGTGTGTGAGTGCGTTTAAATATATTTGGTACGCACAAAAATATCTCGTAATAGTTTTTTTTTTTTTATTTAAACTGGTCGTCTCGACTTTAATAATGTTGACTTTCCAGATATCGACGTCGACATGGCGGCTGAACAACATCCACATCGTGCAACAGAGCGGCAACGGCAAGGCTAGCCTGCGGCTGGTCGCGGACGATCTCAAGAACGACGAGTGCACGGCCATACCCTGGGACGAGTTTCAGGTGGGCATTGACTCTTTGAGGAATGTGTGCGTCTCACAACTAATGTGTTATCTTAAACACAGCTCTTGCAATTTACGAGCGCGTGACCTTTACATGTAGTATTCATTGTCCATTGCATACAAAGACAATTTTTTTTTAAATTTAAACTAGATTAAGAAGAGTCAGATTTTCTAGAAAAAAAATATGAATTCAACTACGAATTTTGATGTATGGTGATATTTGAGAAACGGACGTGAATCGCAAGTTAGCAGCACCTGTCAACTTGAATTAATCATTTATTGTCATAATATCACATCCGGTCTTCTAAGTTTTGCCACAGAATACTATAATAGTATTCCACGCAGAACGGACACTTCCCGTTCACCGTAAATCTCGGGTTCATCAACCGCTCCCCGTGCTTTCTCTATCGTTTGCCGGAAATTGCCTGCACGGCAAATTCATTTGTCAGTCGAGACAAACGTTGCGTGCTCGAACGCCAATTGACGTTACGAGCGAGCTGCAGTCAGACGACGACGGTAACTTCATACATGTGCGTGTTATATACAGACGTCAACTTATGTGTCACTGAGTAGCGCGCTGTTGTATGGAGTGTCCAACGCGGTGTTTGCAATCTTTGACGTTTGTCAGACCTACTTTGACGGAGACAATGAATTTTTTTGTCAAGTAAATTACGTTTTATGTGACAAGCTTTGACGAAAATTGTATCAAATACATTAGTGTTTTTTTACTCATTGATAAGCTTGCAATAAAATGTACGTATGGCACTAAAAATTTACAGTCAAGCATAATTTTTTTTGTGATTTTCATACGTTTTGTATGATTCCGTAAGTTTTCAAGTGTGCGTGTGGGACGTCACTCACATAACCATGACATGAGTATAAGTAAAGGTTGCGCGTTATCGTAATTTGCAAAAAATAATGTTATAGTGCTCCTATACTGCATCTTGCTCTCGTAGAATAACTGATACATTCTCGGACATCGAATTATATCAATTTGCTTAAACTGTAAATGATTCGACCATTTACTCGTCACTAATAGTAAATCCCTCGCGTAGGGAATCCTAGCTAAGAGCTATACGTAGATGTTAAGTATACAAATTGAAGCGTGGAAAGTGATTTGCACCATGTTGATCTAGTTTTACTTTGACATGAAATATTGTGCAGCAATTTACACAACATTACAGAGTTTCGCAACGCGCATTGTGGCTGTGGGACCGCTATTAATGTTATGTTTGACTCGTCTCACGAAAACCCCAATGGGCATTGTATGTTTATTATGTGTCAACAACGCCTCGTCAACAACGGTCTATTGTGAGAATAACGAATCACTACATGACATATTGATGCTTTTTAATAACAAAATACATATTCCCTGTTTAGGTATATTAATATATATCTGTAATGGATTGACTACGTATGCTTGTGGTTCACTGTTACTGGAGTCCTATTTATAATCCGAAATGCGTTTGTTTGAAACTTCTAATCCGAACCAGTTTCATAGAACTGTCTGTATCCAGACATTTTAATTAATATAAGATTCTCATTCTAACTTTGTGAGCTTCTTAGTTTTATTGGCTCGAACAATTATTAGGTTAGGTTCGTTAAGTTTCTGTTTATTATCCACAGAAACCTTCCTTTTACAAAGATTGAGCTATCAGACGGATTGTCAAATGAGCTTTAGGCATTTAGATAAAGTGTGTTTTGAACAATTTAAATTTCGTTTTCGTGGAATTTATATTCATAATATTTTCATAATTTGTATCATAGATAGGTCACGCCCCATATAGCCGACTATATGATTAACATTTAAATAATAGCCGATAGAAATCACAGTCTCAGACTTCGTAACTAGTGCTTTCCTGCATCCTGAACCTTTTGTGACTTTGAGTCAATACAAAGATTCTATAGTATATTTATAGGTAACCTGTGCTGTATTTTACAAACCTACACTCTTTCTATATACATTTTAAATCTATACCTATTCACACATCATCTTTTTAATTTTTAAAGTCTATCACATACGAACTCAATTTCACTCTTAAGGAAACTTTTTTTTTTCAACCCTATAATAACAATACTAATATTCCAAATTTCGAAATAGCATGTCACCTTTACTCCTACCATTTAATGTCATATGTTACATATTTATTTCTGAATTCTTTATCCAGGAAAGGTAAACCATATTTTTTTATCTATTTTTAACTTACTCATAATCATACACAATGTTTCTGATTCTCTGAACCCCCCACACTTAATAGTTAATTGACGGAAGTGTTGTTGTTGGAAGTGACTAAATAAAAATTTACTTCAAACTAAAATATATATATATATATATACCTAATCAATTTATCCTCTTTATAAATTGTATATTTGCGATACTTGGCAACTCTTCCGTCAATATTATGTGTCCCAATGTTAAACAGTACAAACATCGAATACCATGGTAGTAAACGTCATCAATGCATGGCCGCCCGTTCACCCCATACCCCATCGTATCTCGTACCCCGTAAGGTCTAAATTGCTGTAACGAAGACGAGGACTGCATCCGATTTTTATCTCTAACTATATGTGTCTATGTGTGTTTTTTTTTCTCTATGGCAATTCCCGCCCGCTCGGCTATCGTGAACGAAAGAAACGGCTCAAGGTATTGAATCGGTCTCGCAGGCCGTATGTAACGAAAGTAGTGGTATCATTTTGTTGAGTGCCGATTAGATGTAGAGGTTGTGTCGTAGCCAAGGGGGTTCGTCTGTGTATGAGTGAATGAGACGAAAGATATTTTTGTCACTATCTAAAATCTGTCATTTTGGTACACCAAAAGTGACTTTAAACAGCAAGCGTGCGAACAAAATAATTATAAAATTTTTGTTGGTCCAAAAAAATCTGAACTAAAAAACACTGACCATTATAGCTAAAAAAATCATCGAAATCTGTTCACAGCCGGTGAAAATATCGTGATCAATACAAAAAGAAAAATACGTTGTATTGTATTGTGTACACTTTATTTTTTATTATACCTAAGATAAAAAAGAAACATGCCACATGTATAAAAGAAAACATTTTACTGTTGTTAGTAATTTTTATAAATAAAGTGATATGAAATATCTTTACAAACTGCTTCATTGCTACCTATTTGTGTAATCCACACAACCATCATTAATTGCACTGCACGCCATCTGTCGGTCAGTATATGAAATCTGACTTAGCTTTTGCTACAGCTTGTAATTTGACTAATTTTATAATATTCCCGCATGCTAACAATAGCTTCAAAATGCTCATTGTATTTGGTATATTTTAGTATATAAGTTGATTCGCTTATATAACGCTGAAAAAACATACAAAGGTAAAAACAACCATTAAAAAGTTATTTTTTTTAAGTCTGCACCAAACTTGTCTTAAAATGAATGGAAAATTTACAAATTGATCATCAACAACAGGTTATAATTCCGAAAATCAGGGCTTTCATTGGTAACCAGTCCATTCATTGATCATTAATGATAAGACAGGTATGTTGGACCAGACTCTAGTAACTCTTAATGCCTGTTCGAAGCGCATGCCATGCTGTTTCATATGCATGCCTGCTCGTGCTTCATGCCATATCATTCATTTCATGCCATGATAGATACACCTGTGACGTCACATGTATGAATGAAGATATAGCCTTCTAAAGGATAACACAGAACAAATTAGATACAAAAAATATAATACTCATTAAATGGAGAGTGATGAAATCACAAAAACATGTAACTTAAAAAATAATAATCCAATATATTTTGTAGAGGGATTATTTTTTCTTAGATTTAAAAGAATTTATCGAGCATTAATTATGTATTACTATTATTTCATGACTCTTCATATCCGTAAAGTTTATAATAGCGCCATCTGTTGGCCGAAACTCAACACTAAAGTGAATTTTCCAATAGAACAAGTTCTCGATGCGTGCGCGCGCTTGGACCGAGCCGTCTTTCGATGAGAGCGACGAGTTGAACACGCGAGCGACGCCGAATGTTGCCGCTAGGCTTCTAAGAGTCGAGCTACCGAGGCAGAAGGATGAGAAGGTAAATAAATAATGATGGAAATGTTTCACACTGCACTATGTTGCCCCAAATTAAGCAAAGCTTGTACTGTGGCAACCAGTTAGCTGATAGAATGCTTATATATTATTTTCTGAATACATACTTACAATGTATAGAAACACCCAGAACCAGAATAAACATCCAAGCTCATCATTGAAACGTTTGTCTTGGGTGGGGATTGAACCCACAATTAACCTACAGCTAGAGGGCAGGCTTGCTATCAACTGATCTGTAATTCCAATCCAGTTGTAAATATAAAGAGGCTTCATCATCACCATCATTTCAGCCACAGAAAGTTCACTGCTATACATATGCTGGAGACATAGGTCTCCTCCATGGGTTTCCAAAACGACCTTATGGAAGCGGCTTGCATCCAGCGTCTTCCTGCCACTTGTAAAGGTCATCTGTCCACCTTGTGGCCGGACTTCCTACGTGACGCTTGCCGGTGCGTGGTCTCCACTCGAGAACTTTTCGGTCGCATGGGCCATCAGTTCTAACTGCTATGTGCCCTACCCACTATCACTTGCTAATCCGCTGTCAATGACTTTCGTAAGTCTACGGACTTCTCATTTCTAATTCGATCTCGCAGAGACCCCGAGCATTGCGCTCTCCATAGATCGTTGCGTGATTTTGAGCTTCCTTATAAGGTCCATATAGATCTGAAGAAGCATTATAATTATTTATTTGTTTGTTATGATAGGGAGAAGCATTCGGGCTAGCGCCTTTCGAAGAACTGCTAGAGGCTAGAATACGAGATCTGAGCCTAGCTCTCAATATGAGCACGGCGTTGGCGCTCGCAGAGTTGGTCGAGGACGAAGTCATCATGCCACCGATGCCGCTAGAGGTAAGAAAACGTGGGAAAACTTTCTCACCCATGCGTGAATGGTAGAGAAAAATACAATATACGAGCTACTTCTCTTCCACGGCATACTATGGATGATACCCAGAACTTTAGACACAACTTTAGAACTTTAGTCCCCTTCAGTTTGGTTTACATAATATTTGCCCATTACCACTTGGCGTTCGAGAAATGTGTGGTTATAGTACTGTATATTATGAAATATGTTTGAGTGTGCTTTCACCAAAGTCTGGGTGTCTTTATTTTTAACACGCTTTTATTAGCTTCACCTGTATGCATGTTTGTTTGTTTGTTTGTAACCGACTCCTTTGTACTTGATTTTGACCCACTTCAAACGGTCAGATTTCATTCAAACTTTATAGACTTATGGATGACTGATGACAATGCAAAAACTATTATTTCGTGTTATTTATTTTATTTGATATAACAGGTTCGCGCTTGTCCACTACTCTCCTGATGTTAAGCAGCCGTTGTGATCTACGATAGATACGGACGGTTAGAAACACGAAAAAGCATCATCGTTTCTAAATATATTTTTCTTTCTAGGTTCTAATAGAAAACGTAAAGCTCCACCTAATAGAAGACCGACCGACGAGATCCATCTCGGCTCCCCCACCCCAACCCTTAGACCTCTCCCTTACCACGCTCCGAATGCACCGAGACTCCACGGGGGTGCTCCATTTCGGACCCCCCGTGTCTACCCCCTCCACTGTGACGTCACCGGCGACCCCCCAACCGACCCCTGAGCTGGATGATGCGAAAGAGAAAATCGATAGACTGATTCGGGAGAACGAGGAGCTGAAGAAAAGATTGCTGACGCTCTCGAGGATAGCTGACGATAATCGAGAACTGAGAGCGTAAGTTGGCCTTCTTTGTTGTAAAAATTAGGTTTCATTTTCACCCGACTCCGTAAAAAGGAGGGTTATGTTTTTCGAGGGTATGGATGTGGGTATGTATACATGTTTCTATATGGATGTCTACCTAAACGGCTTTTGATGTGCGAGGTGTCATTAGATTTGTATTCAATCCCTGAGTGCCATAGACTATATTTTTTTGTAATAACTAGAAAGTTACAAACATTTTAATTTAATGTTAGACAGAGAACACACGATAGCGAATGATGACGTCATGGTTCAAGTTCGCCGTAAGAATTCAATACAGACTGATGCTTCGAGATAGAGGGACAGAGCAACCGTCCCTTTGACCCAAAACTTTGATTGTTTATAGCTAATTTTATTGACTGATTTTTATTGTTGTCAAATAAATAAATAAATATTTTTTTAGTATATGTATTACAGTATGTTATCAATTAAAACTATTATTCCTATGATATAAAATTTATGTATATTCCCTATTAGTGAGTTATGATGGTTATTACCGCATTACAGTAAGGTGGAAGAGGCGACCGTGCTGCGTGCGTGCGTACACGCCGCGCAACAGGAGGCCTCCAACTTGTTGGCGGACAAACAGGAACTACTCAACAATTTGCGTGTCTTGCAGGTTTGAGATCCTCTCACTCTCTTATTTTTTGCGAATCCAAGTTTGAATGGTATCTCGCGATTTTCGCATTACCCTTTTACTATTTGAAACTGCTAATGGACTCGTAAACCTGACTACATTGTAACAAAGTTGTTCAAGTGCAAGTTCTATACTTAATTGGAACGACTTTATTTTTACATACTTTACGTAATTATTTGAATGTTTGCGTATTTCAGGAACAAATCCAGGGGTGTCGCGGAAAAAGATAGCGGTCGCGAGGCGGTCCGCCGCAGGGCTGCCTCGACTGCACCGCCTGCTGCGGCGACAAACAATCATAAATTACGCTTTCGGACAACCCTATACACAACGGGCTGCGGGCTACGTGGATCGCTTCGAATATATGTGAGAAGAAACGGATGTATTCAAATAAGGAACGTTTGTTAACGGTTTTGACAACCCTAGTGATGTTAACTAAGAACAGTGGAGTGAATTAAAAATGGAAATATTGTTAACGCCTTATGACAACCTTAATTAGGCTAGCTTAGAATTAGGGTTGGCTACGAATAAATCATGAAAGAAAATTTTATAACAGAACTGGGTGGTTTTATGGTAACCCAACAATTTAAATTGATTTTATAACATAAAGGGATGGCTTTGAAATTATTTGCTAACGTCTTTTGACCACTCTGTGCGGGCAAACTTAGGTAGACCATGAAAGGAAATTAGCAATCTGGGACGTCATTTGACAACCCTAAGGCTTATTGTGCAACGTTTTACCTTCCGTTTTTTTTTTGTGCCAGGTATGTACTATTATTGTAGATTGTCGCAAACATTGTGATTACTTACAATATTGGTAAATATATTAAATAGCATACTGTCTGGCTAGAAGCGATTCAACAAAATTAAAAATTTTCGGTATAATTTAAACGTTGCACTTTAATAAATGGTTGGATAAGTTATGAACAAACGTTAATTAATAAGATCGCAAAAGAAAAAAAACTGGTTAATGCCTTTTGGCAACCCTAATTCAACTGTAGTAGCATAGGAGGAAAAGTACTTAATGAATGAACTAGGGACGAATTTTGACAACCCTAGAGATTAAAACTCGGTGACATGGGTAGGTAGCATTGAAAAAAAGTGGGAAGGGATAGAATAAACGGGAGTTTTAACGCCTTTTGACAATCCTAGCAATAGTTTGTCTTATATATCGTGTAGTCGGTATGACAACCCTATTGTGATAGATAGTAATAGATAAATCTACAACTGAGACCTCGTCCAGAATGTTTTAAGAGCCTGTAGTACGACCATCGCTTGTCTCGCTCGCGCATACCTACATTTTTGAAGATATAAAATTACTCCATGAACTGAAAAAAACGTCGTTTGTAAACCTAGAAAACAACATCACAAATATTCTACTAAAAATTCAATTTGATTTGATCGTACGTACTAGGTACACTTAAGGTGGGTTCCTGCGTACATCGGTCGCAAGTACGTCGGCTAGTGAAGCTGATTCAAGCGGGCAAGATCGTTTGAATTTACCGCGCATTTTCTTCGATTTAAGTTTTAATACTGTCGCTCTTTATTATCGACATCGTCACTTTTTTGTGGAAGCAAACGGCGGTTCTTCTTTCCCTCTATTGTAAAAGACATTGAAATGGTGCGAATTTTACCATTTTCCTGTAAAAACCAAATAAGAACCATTTTCGTGTAATTACGGATGATTTAGTAAAATCAGTATAAGTTCTAGTTACAGTCAAAATTAAGTAAAAATAAGTCAGTGTTAAGTACTAATCATGCCATAGTACCCTGGTGGCGACTTTACTCGAATTTCTTATGAAATTTTGTTGACAACATAAAAAGTCACGTTTCACCGCTTCCATTTCACTTGCCTACTCGTTACTGGTTCTCGTGATCGAACACTTAGTGAATAAAACACCAACATTTTTACAGTTTAAACATTTGAAATTACACGAGCTTAGAAAAACAAAACGGAGCGACGATAACTTTTCCCCACGTTTCTGCCAAAACTCACAAGATGCAGTCTTTTATGTGTTTGCGTTTCGGTACGTGATTAAAATCTGGACGAGGTCTGATAATTATTATACTCGAGTGTAGCTAATGTAAATATTTGTTACTGACCAATATCTGTACTAGAAGAACTTTGTACTTACTAGCGTTGTTAAATAAAAGTTTCTCTTATTCGAATATAGCTAATATGTACCTTCTAACGTAAGGCATACAGTCCAAATTAGGTAAAGAACCTTTTGATTGAGTGTAACGAGTCGAAATTGTCATTGTATAAAAGTGCGTTCAAATAGTTCCGTGTTTTTAAACATAAGAAATCTGACTATAAATCAAAGCGCTAAAAACCCTATTATTTCCTTATACACTGGTGCGTCTTTTTTTTAATTTTTAATAGTAATTTTATTATAAACTAATCGTATTTGGAATGTACTCTTTAAGCTCTTTTACTGATACCAAAAAAATCAGCGACTGTCAGAGACCGTATTTTTTATTCCATCCGACGTATAGGTTACGTTCGTTTAAAATGTAACCTATGTAGGTAATCAGCAAGTAATAAGTCGTCCGTCTCGCTCACGCGTACTGTTTTAAAGATTTAACATAACACACTCAACGATTTCGGTCCACATTCTTGATGCGTGTTGCAAAGAAGTACGACTCCCTGCTTCCTATTCGGTTTCCTGAGAGCTATATCTTGGATTTTTTAAGGCTAGAGTGAATAGATATCTTAGATCGACGTGTTTCATCCTCGGCCACACCGTCTCTTATCAACAGGCGACATGGTGGTCAAACGTAGATCTATCTCATACAAAATATAAAAAAAATACTTGTCAAAGTGCAACTTACTACTATTAGTCCACGGTATAGTGTTAAAATCCAGGCTGCTATTTCTATGGTTGATCAATAGTCAATCGCTGGAAAATGTTGTCCAATAGTAGCTTTCTATTTATAAAAATAAGACTGTCATTGGACAACATTCGCCAGTGATTGAATATTGATTAACTACTGAAATAGCAGCCTCGACGCCCAGTGCAAATGTACTTATACAAAACGTGCATTTAATATATTGTAGGAATCGATTATTTATTTTTAAGTACAATTATGTAATTATATAAACAAGTATCTATAGTAAAATAAAAACAAAAAACCTGACTGGAGAAAAGCGGTTTTTGCAGTCTAACTTACGACTTCGTTACGCTTAGTATACTATTAAGCATACGTTTTTTTTGTGAGGAAGTATGCGTAAAATCGCTGTAAAAGATTATAGATGCGTATTCCTTAGAATAATTCTAATAAAATTACTTATTTTTTACGAAAAAGTTCCTTGGAGGTTACAAAAAACGTATTTTTTTAATCTTAACGAAAGTTGTATTATTATTATTACAAAAACTATAGCCTATAACACTCGGGGAGTGAAGACGAATCTAACGACACCTTGCACATCAAAATCGGCCAAGCCTTTTAGGCTGTAGGCGATCATATAGATACATACCCTCATAGGTACATACAAACATACATACACTCTAAAAACATCACCCTCCATCTTACGCAGTCGGGTAAAAAATAGCAGCAGTATTCGTTGGACTTGCGCCTGATACATATATCTACCAGTCGCATCTACTACCATTCCCGCTATTCCGCTAACCCGATCGCTACCTTTACAGATTGTCTGTATGCTAACTATAGTCAGATAACTCAGATTCTTCAGATTGCTGCATCCGAGACCGGGGCGGGTCGTGTCTGATCTTTGATCATAGAGAATAGGCCCTTATAAGACAAAAATGAGAAATGAGTTAACAAAAAACATATTCAGACATGATTGTCTATAAAACAGTCTTCCTTTGGCATATCACGTTCAAAATCGGTTCATTAGAACTAAACTTTTACACAGATAAAGGAGAATATCTGGCCCAACGCATAAGCATTGCCATTCAACGTGGCAATGCGCGCAGCATGCTGGGTACTCTGCCAACTGGTAGTGGGTTTGAGCATTTGGATTATCTTTAGACCTTTATCGGTCTGGGGTAATCGATATGCTTTTTGTGTAGTAGTTTAGTTAGTTGAGTCTGTATATTGTTTTGTTGTAGTTAATAAAAGGTTGTTGATAAAGGAGAATCCAGATTAGGCTTAAATTCCTTTTTTACACGGACATCTGCCGCTCGCTGGGCATTTCACAGTGTAACAATGAACGTCGCAAATACTAGAAGAGATCTTTGTACTCATCATTGTTACAATTTTTACAGCTGTTGCAGACATTTTTGCCTGAGATCATTTAACCTTTTGTATGCATAGCATAGCACAGTAGTTCTGTGTGTGTGGGTAGAAATACTTGCGAGTATGGTATGATATGGTATGTATATCCATATTTTATGTTGCTTATAGTGATGCATACAATAACCTCTTGAAATATATCCTATAGTCATAGGTATATGTATACGCGAGCTTCGCTTTTTCCAAATTCCCGAGTGTGGTCTTTAGTGAGAGCTTGTTGCTAAAACTAGAACGTGGATTGAATTCAGCGCGTAGAAAGAACTCATAATTAAAACATTGTAGCGATCATATTGTACCAAACACAGCGTTTGTTGTATAAAAATGTAATTTCATGTATGTAGTAATAACGTAATAAAATATTTAAAGCGTTTCACGCAGCGGTTAACGTTCGAGCTTAACGCATAAAACAATGTTCATCTCGTGACACAGTTGCGGTAAGTAAAGTGCATTTGCCTAACACGTCTACTGTAGCGAATATCGCATAAAGGTTGTGTTTTACCGTTAAACCAAACTGAAAGTCTTGTCTAGTCTTCAATCTGCGGGCACCCGACCTGTGCTTTAATAATCCGACAAAATGTTTTATGAGTACCCTGTTTCTATTAAAATAATCATCGAAATCAATTTCACAGCCGACAAAGACGTCGCAGAAAAACATGATTTTTTTAAATCGGTTAAATGTGAGAGATAATTCGATTGTCATGTTTTATAAATATGTTTGAAAGTAAGCATTTTATGCATTAAAAAGATGTATACTTTATAGTGTAGATTTAAAAGTTTCTTGAACCGGAGTTGTGTACGGTGTTAACTTATTATGTAGATAGGTATATATATAACTAAATAATCGTAGTTATTGTTGTATTGTATGTATACAAGTGATTATTATATTTGTGTATTTAGGTGCTATTACAATTTTAGCGTATTTCCTCGCATATGAATATTCACCTTGAGCTAAATTTGACTATGTATAGATAGTACTATATATAGTATATATTGCAATTTTTTTATGTGTCTGAAAGTAGGCATGAGCCGCGCGAGGTGTAATTCGTAGATCATAATGACATAAAAGTCATAGACAATGCGTGTGCGGTTTTAGAGCACACAGATGCACGCGGGGGAGCGGCGTGGGACGAGCAAGCGGGACTCTATCGCAATCTGCATCTCATACACCTAAACTAATCGTATTAACGTCTGAAACCTAAAAAATGGGTGTAGTATACAAGATTGTGTATTTTTTAAAGTAATCCTATTAATATCTTCTGCGTTATAGCTTTGCGTTTGACAGTCAACTCGGTTGTTGTTGGGAAGATCGTTAGCTCGCAACGTTTACCAGTACAACAAGAGAAAACTGTATTCTACATCTAAACCAACGATATTTTAGTTCAAATAAACGTCCGATTTCGAAAATTCTTTTTTTATATTATTGTTGAAATGGCTAGACTTCTTATTTACTTTTTTTTTATTAGTAACTTCGTAATTTTAATGAAATTAAAAAGCATAGCTATCCTTAGTTTCAATTAATTACAGACAGCTTTGTAAGAACTTAAGGTGGATATTTGCTTTCGGGACCTACACGCATCATTGAAGTACCACCTTAACTATGATAAATATATTATATCGATTTGTGCCAAACGCGCAGTCTTGGTTGTAAAAGTATTTTTTCAAAGTTGTAGAGGAAATTTATTAGTAAATCGCGAATGTAAATACGTTTCGAGTACGATGTGACTGATAATTTCAATCTATTTTACTACTGTAT
Organism: Lycia hirtaria; assembly: GCA_947563715.1. Lineage (NCBI taxonomy): Eukaryota > Metazoa > Arthropoda > Insecta > Lepidoptera > Geometridae > Lycia > Lycia hirtaria. The sequence goes on from OX387376.1 coordinate 25,628,353, forward strand.
TTTTTCATAAGTTTAATTCAATGAACAATTTACCAAAGACAGTTTCGTGAATTCTGCTGTCTAGTTTTATTTTAATCTAGCAACACATAAACATTGCCATGGTTGGATAAAAATAGGAAAGTGATATTGATGTAGTAACTTGACTTCTTGATTGGCTTCTGGGACTGTTGTCACATTCTGCATAATTGATATACGTAACTAGTCTGTTCCAGTCGGTTAGAGAACTAATGTGGCATTGAGGGTGCTGCTGTCCTTTTTTCATTGTTTTGTTTAATCAAGACGTTTGTTCCCATTTTGCCCCGATATTTCTCTATTCAAAGTTCCAAACAGATTCTGGTGTCCAATTTTAGTTGAAATCTTTCTAGTCCAGTGTGTAAACTAAACAGGTGTCAACTTACAACGGACCTGACCAGCATACGTGACTGATGCCCTCTAGCGACGGATTTTAATATATGTATTGAGGAGTTTTCCCAGTTTACGGTGACTTCTCTTGAGTCGGGCCATATGTACGGTAACTTCTGATGTGTTATATTTCTAAATAAGCCGTCTATCTAAGGCTGTATGATTTTGAAAGTAATGTTATTTAGCGTGCAATAAATATATACATATAATATCAAATATTTACCATTTATGGCCTTTCTACTACGTATGAGTACTTGTGTTTGTACTTATTAAAGGTCAACACAGGCGAGATCAAAGTGCAATCTCACGTACGGCGAGAAATTCAAATTTCAATTATTTTTGTCCTTTTAAGACTGTTCTTATGACAATGTGTGTGATAATCTATGATTATATTCAAAGAAGCTGTCAATAAGCGATCGCTAAATTCGACCATCGGTGAGAGATAGGAGAGCATTTAGACAGTTTTAGAACATAATATGTTGTTTATACACTTAATTTTGAGATACATTATTTTTTTGTGTTTTTTAGGTATCACCTTTCAAAAGTTTTTTTTTTTTTTTGTAGGAGTGGATAGCAATTATCACGTTAATCTATGTATTTACTAATAACGCACCTTACTACTAACATCATTACGTAAATCCGTTTTTTTCTTCAAGACTTATGTATAGAGAGCATCATTGATACGTAAATTGAGGAGATATGATAATATACGAGTAGTCTTCTACTAAAGTCGAGACAACCTCAAAATGGCAGTGTTTCCCCCTCCGCTGCGCGCGATGCCCCTCAGTCTTCACTCAACGTTATGAATTTTTGTATCCTTTTGCTGTCCAATGTTGTAGATAAGATGATAGATATATATAACTGCAATACTAAACTGTGTCCACCGAATTTGTCATAGTCAGTTTTCTGAAATTTGAGTTTCCCGCCGAAGTATGACGTTGTACTTTGATGTATTTCTTTAGCTATAACAATAATAGTAGACTGGTGACAAACGAGAGCACTTTGACCCAACTTTAAAAAAGAAGAGGTTTTCAATTCGGTTCAATTTTAAAACCCGACCCAAAAAGGGGGGGTTGTTATAAGTTTGACGTGTGTATCTTTATATCAATGTTTCTGTCTGTGGCATCGTAGCTAGGAAACGGTTGGACAGATATTGATCTAGTTTATTTTGTTTGAAAGAGAATTCTGTCGAGAATGTTCTTAGTTAAGTTTCGTCAAAATTGGTTTAGCCGTGTTTTGTTTGTCGGGGTTTCTGTGTTTTTAAAGTTGCGTTTAATATTTGTTACCTTATAACTCCGTCAATCGATAAAAAAAAATATTTTTTTGCTTGTTAGGATTACTTTCAGATTGCTACTATATGAATGTAATCAAAGTCGTTGTAATAGTTTAGAATTTAAAACAAAATAATTCGAAAAAATATGTAATCCAAGTAAACGAAACTGCTTATTTTGTAGTCGGTTGTTTCAGAGCTTTATACTATAATAATTATCGAATGAGCTGCTATTGATAGCCAGTCTACCATTTATTGTTATCATAGGACAGGGATACAGAATCTCGTGTGCGCTGGCTATTAAACTGTCCTGTTACTATGTATAGTTGTACTTCGTATATCACTTGTTAGTCCGAGTCTGATAGCTGTATATTTTGATTGCTGTGTTAGGATAAAGAATACTCTTGTGCCTGCATTAAATTAGACGAAGTCGGTTAAATTGAATTGTTATGCATTTTCCGTAATTGTTCCGTAAAGAAAGTGAGATTGATAATTTTTATACACTTTTTTTTTCATACATATATTTATTACCAATTTTTTCATATTTTTCATATATTTATTACAAAGTATTCACTTGTCAAAGCATCATGTCTACTATTTGTTGTCACACGAATTATCATTCAATTACCATTCACAGTAAAATTGGTAAAAAATAAATGGCAGCCAATAATTTCCAATAGCTGAGATTATCATATCATTGAAGTAAATATGGTTTATAAACTCGATACATCGTAATGGTGCAATTATGGTGTCACTCTTAGATGATTATATTAGCTATTTTTTTATCAGCCCTGTTTGTACAAACTGTCCCACTGCTGGGAACAGGCCATCTTCTCAATTGTGAGAAGTGTTAGGCCATAGTCTGCCACGCTGGCCAAGTGCGGGTTGGCAGACTTCACACATCTTCAAGATCATTGATAACTCTCAGACATGTAGGTTTCCTCACGATGTTTTCCGTCACCGTTTGAAGTTGGCGGCAATCGACAATACGCACATAACTTCGAAAAGACAGAGGTGCGTGCCGTGGGATTCGAACCCAGGATCTGCGGATCGCAAGTCAGGCGGTCTCCCGACTAGGCTGCCGGAAACTTATATAGCTACGGATATTAGCTATTGGAATTAATGAAATAGCAGACTAGGTTACTATTGTTTTGTTTGAATTATTAAAAAAGAAAATCTAATTTTATAATGTTTTCTATATAAGTTTTCGCTATTGATACTCATTGAAATTAAACAAAGCTGCAAAGTGTTCGAAACGTCAGCTCATAAAATTATGTAAAATGTACGCGATAAATCCGTTAAAAATTGTTTAATTTCAATGAATATATTATTATGTTATGGGAAAAGCACAACAATTCAAGAATGACTACATAATCATTATGATATATTCGCTTAAAGTGATATTTGCTACGTCTTTTTATACTTTTAAACTATTTAACCGTAATGTATTTGGTATATCATCACATTTTAAGTATGTATGTTTACCAACTTGTATCTCAGTGTGTCCTCGTGAAATCTGTGAATTAATTTTATTGTAATGAATATTCTGAAATGTGTATATTGTTGCGAATTGTTTAGTTATTGAGGAATTGTTAAAATTAAATTCAATATTCTATAAAAATGATTTTCATTTCTGAAGAAACTGGAAGTATCTAATACTTTAAATGAGCAATTCTTGTATATATACATATGTTACGGCTAAAACCGGAGAACAATCGGCTTATACTAGATTTAACCAAGAGTAAATGGCTACACCTAGTTCTAACCGGCTTAAACTAGGTGTAGCCGCGATTCCGGTTCTAGCCGTAACATAAACGAAACGGCTCCAACGATTTTAATGAAATTTGATTTGTAGGTAGATTAGGGGACGACAAATCGATCTAGCTAGGTTTCATTTTTAGAAAACGTCGTTTTATCCGTGTTTTCAGGCATTGAAAAACAGGTACAATATCATTAAAAAGCGAAGGTAAATTTCTACAAGGTTGTAAAAGCTCAGGTGGGAAATCGGGCGATTCGATAAGAAGACCTCGGTTCGATTCCAGAAATATGGTATTATTTTTTCACTTTTCAAGTTTCTTAAACTTGAACTATTATAATTATCTTAAACTATTTAAAAAAAACGAGCAAAGCTCGGACATCCAGGTACTTAGAATAATCCATGATCCTGAGTGGAGATTTTTATGACGTTTTATAAACGTTTGCCTCGATGAAAATCAGATGACAGGATCGTCTCTAGTTCCCGTGCATATCGTCCAAAGAAAAGAAAAAACAAATAATCAAACTACTCGTTTATGTAGGGAGATAATTGACCCATCTTCATATTGTTAATTAGTCGAATGTAGCATCGCTCTATTTCCCCTACTGCCCAAAAAAATCATAAAAAATCATCTTTATCTATGTTTTCCGTATATGTTGGGAGTCAGATTTTAACTCCCGACCCAAAAAGAAATCTTGACATGTGTGTCTGTCTGTGGCGTCGTATCTGTCAAACGACAGTTTGATCTAGTATTTTTTTTTGTAGAGTATTTCATCGAGTGTTCTTAGCTATGTTTCATCAAATTCGGTTCAGCCGATTTTTTGTGTCGTTGGTTTTTCAGTTTTCTAAACTTATACTTGTTGTTTTATAATTGCACTTGTTTTCTAAGTAGATCAGACGACTGAAAAATACGTAATGAGTACAACTATAACATTTAATAAGTACAATTATAACAGTTTCTGCGAAAGATGCGATCAGATGTGGAACTAAAAAGTGTACCTACACCATACACAGTCATTGAAATTAAACAAATTTTAACAGATTTATCGAGAATGTTACGTGAGGCTTTAGAAATTAAGAAATAACCCAACTTTAATAGAGAAGATGGTTGGCAAGTACCACCTGGCAAGTATGGACCAAACCCGGTCATCAAATTAATAAAATCTCAGCCTCAACACAAATCTGCGCAAGGGCGTCGCCAAGGAGGGGCAAGGGAGCTGTCCCCTCCTAGAAATTTTAAAAATGTAGCCAACTGCAAAGCAACCAAAGTCCTATATTTTTCTCATCCTCCATGAGGATGAGAAACCTGCCCCCTGGGCCATGGGCTGGCGACGCCCTTGGATCTGCGATACCTGTTGACACCGTGAGAGACTTTTGCGTGCATAGGGAAGGAAGCGCATAAAAATAGTAGGCGTTAGTAATTAATGTTGAAAGTAATATTGAAATAAGGCTACTTGAGGGCTTGTGGTACGGCCCCTGGTCATAAAATTATGTAAAACATATCCGATAAATCCTTTAAAATTTGTTTAATTTTAATGCGTAACAATGGCGAAACCTTAAAAAACACCATACGCAGTGTGGTTAGGGTTACTGCCGCTCTAACGGAACAATTTTGAACGCTAGACGTCATACATAGGCAATAGTAACATTATTTTTTTAATACCTACTTCACCTTCGAATATAAGCATAAAACTAATAAGTTCAGAAAATTAAGCAACCCTTATATCAAAAAACGACTGAACTGATTTTGATGGAACATTTGCTAAGTTTTTCTTTATTACAAAAAACGAAAGTTAGGGTTTTTAGATAGTCTTCCTATAACAGCCGATTCTGGATAAAGTTTTTTTATCCAGAAGTTTATAAAGTTTTTTATTTGTTACTTCTAAAGGTACCTAGGTACATAAATATTAGGTATAGTTTTTTTGCGGGAAAAAACTTTAGTTTATTGAAAAACAATATTAAACCATAGTAATTTATTATTATTTACTATGAAAGAAACTATATTTAATCTGTAAAGTTTAATAAGTTACTGAAAACAAATCTAGCAATTAACAAGTTGAAAGTAAAAAATCGTTATTATTTTAGTCTATTGAATTATTAGATAAATAATAATTAATTATTAATATTATATTACTAATATAATATGTTATTGAACTAAAATATTCATGTAGGAAAATTAAGTCAATTCATATAATAATTAAAATTAATTTACTTTAATTACCAATTAGCTACATAAATAAAACGTTTAATTATTTCGCATGGCATTAGAAATCCGCCGACACATATGTTCGTAAGCCTGTCTTTTCGTCTCTTTTTCCATTTTTTCTTGCAACTTCATAATGTCATTATCAAGTTCGTACATCAACGATTCCTGCTCTTGTATCTGATGTGACTCCATTTCATCAAACCTGTGCACAAAAAAGAACATTTGATTCACAGCTCTACAAAAATTTTTTTTTTGTTGCCTTGGATATCTTTGCAAATTTTTATCTTTTCAAGTGCCCAGATTACGAATTTATTCATGAAAGTATCTACTGAATATGCTCTTGTTTTTTTTTTTATGATTTTTACATATCTTATATTGTTGTGTTTCTTGGTTTTCGATTTTTGTAATGTAAAATGAAAATAATGATTTAAAAAAAATTAGAGCAAATCTTATAAACTGCAAAATAACACAGTTTAGAAAAATAAAACAGAGCAATAACGTGTTTTTTTAACGTTCCCGCCAAAACTCCAAAATTTCGTTTAAATTTCGCAGAAAAAAAGCCGTAGTATAATTTTTGCTGAAGTAGCTTTTTTACATCCATAGACAATAATTTTCCGAGACCCAGAATCCAACCCCCCTGACTGATCCGGCCTTACCGGAAAAAGTTTTTAAAAAGTTAGCCAATTGCTAGACTAATGGTTAGCGAAAATCTCACCGAAAAACGCTTCGGAAAGTTATAAATATGCCCAGCATATGCTAACTAGCTGTCAAATTTAAACAACGTCGGGAGGTTGTTTAAATCGCTAAAAGCCATTATGGCGGCTTTTTTTTTTTATGTGCCAAATTGTGTTAGTACTTAACCTAGCGCAAATATTTGAACTTTTTTCTTCAAACATTTTCGAAGCGAAGTCGATAAATTACGACAATTCAGTCTTTGAGGATAAGAAGAAAACTTTAGAAGATTAGAAATACTCCGTTTCAAGACCTTACCGACGACGAATTTCGTCTGAGGCATCGCTCCAGAAAATATACTATAAGCTGTAATTTATAGGAAGTCTCATCGATAATACCGGCTACCCATATATCTCTCATCTCATAACACCGGTTCAGAAACCTAACACTGAAGAAGTGGAACGTTTTAAGCAATGAACACACAAATGTTTTTGCTATAATTGATTTGGTATCTTGAAGCAAAGATTCAGAATATTAGAAGGGGTAATTATGACACATACTTGTGTCATGTGTACCCCCATGAAAGAGCTACCTACGCCACTATCAAAGGTACAATTGTCCCAAGTCGCCTGTCCTGTGCTCCATAATAGGTATAGCAATTAGGTATTCATAAAGATGAAACAGGTGTGTAGGTATCTCTTGAATATCTGATTGAACACGTTAAATTTAGAAAACTCAAAAACCCCAAAGAAATAAAAAAACAGGCCGATTTCAATAAAACAGAGCTAAGAACATACTCGATTAAATTCTCTTAGAAACAAAAAAACTAGATTAAAATCTATCCATCTGTTTGAGAGTTGCGATGCCACATAAAAGACATATATACACATCTTACTTAGAACACTCGGTACTCCTTTTTTTGGGTCAAGGGTTATTTGGTTATTATGGTGTATGTGATGGCTGTGTATGTTTCCATTTTACCTACTGTAAGCTAAAAAAGGTTACTTTCCAAGTGTTGTATGCTACTTTAAAAAAATGGTACCTCACTCCAACGAGCTCGTTGCCTCACTCACAGAAAAACCTCTTTTTACAGTTGGGTATATTGGTTTTCTTTCAATTATACCTATTACTATATTTATTCTTAGGTGCAGTGCCTCTGGATTATGAAGAAGTTGGCAGTGGTACAGAATCTTCTATAATAATCGATGACTTTGATACAACAGTTACCTAGGAAATAATTTAAAATAAGTAATATTGTAAAACTGAATAACTCAAGAGTTTCTTTTATTTTCACAGATAAATTCCTGAACTGATTGTTATAAAATCTGGTACAGAGATAGTGTAGAATCTTAGAAAGGACATAGGCTATAATATATATTAACAAACTGTGGCCCACAGCTGGTATCAAATGGTTATTATATGCATATACAATGTTTGCTCATTACCCTAATAGAAATCAAGCTCTGCCCTGTTACTGGAAACCCTATCTTTTACCCAACTGTCCAAGAATACAGAAAATAATAATGTAAATAAATGAAAAATAATAAAGAGAAAATTTACAGGTACCATTTGTTTTTGTAATGTACTAGAGCCTAACTGATATTTGGTGTAAGAAGTGTTGTTAGATTTACTTTTATTTCTTTGAGTTTCATAGGCTATATTCTTTATTTATAAAATATCTACATGATTTAAAAAATAAAAAATAAAACTAATACTTTTTTGGTAATTGTATGACCGAACTAGCTGGCTATACATAAGTGTATAGTATTAATTAACAAATTAAGTTTGTTGATGGTGTTTACTTTAGGCACATTTTGTAAAAAGTGTCTTTAATTTAGTAATATCATTTAAATTTACTGAAACTTTTGTCAAAATCAAAATTTATTTATTTACATAATTATATTTTTTAAAAGAAATAAATATGTGAGCATGTACTTTTGTACTCTTTAATGTATGCTTTGATAACCACAATAAAACTGTTTACAAACATGAATAAGTGTAATTTTTTCATTATGAGTATTCCAAACATGCGAACAGTAAGCTTAAATTCTCCTTTCATCACCAGGACTGCAATAGTATGCTTCTTGAGTATGTTTTCACGGATATATAATAGTCTTTAAATCATTTCCATGCGTTTCTCTCATTTGTCATGTTGCATTCATGGACTGTTTTCTTGATGCATAATTGCCTCTCTATATTTTATCTACTTCATTATCATGTCATGGCATGGATTATCATGCCATAGCATGGAATGCAGCACTTTTAGTTAATATCTGTAAAAACGTAATGCATTAGAAATATTGATACTAGTTACAGCTTTTTTTTAGCATAGTTGGTGTTAGTAGATCCATTTTTATTCTCTTACATCCACCTCCTAGAAAAATAACATGTTAGTATATACTAACATGTTATTTTTCAAACCCCGAACCCTGTGGCTCCTGCATTCAACTAATATTAGTTGAATGCAGAAGCCACAGAATTCGGGAACAATTTGCAATGCCCAATGCCCTTTAAATCTCTGATATTATAAAAGCGAAAGTTCTGTCTATCGTCTGTCGTTACCGCTACCGGATCAATCATTATGAAATTCGGCTCAGAGATTCTTTAGGACCTGGAGAAGGACATAGGCTATATTTTATCATCATCACCGTGTTTTGTCAGCGCTCAACTTCGTCTAAACCAGCATAACAAACCTCGATATTCACACAACAAAACTTTTCCTCTTCCGTCGAATTTGAGAACGATTTTTCTTTGTTTACTTCATTTTGGAATAAAAAGCTTCACCTTATTACTTGTGATTCATATGAATACAACTCTGCCTGAAAGAAATAAACCTAAACTCTGGGAAACGGGGAATTAATTATTTTCATGATAGGTTTTCGCGATATGGAATTGACAGTTATACGTCAAATGACAATGACATTTCACTGTACCTGACGTCAAATTGATAACTTTGTTAAGATTTCCTTCCGATATCGTTCTTTATTCGATTATTCTAACCATAATCTCTACTGACCGAATGTATTTTGTTTCTCTGTGCGTCTTCTACGTATTATACGTCTAACCAGATGTGTATCGGTTTTTTCGGTGAAAAAAAGTTAGCCACTGCATAAGAGTTTAAACATCGGTTAGCTAGGATAAGCTAAGCGATTTTCAGACAGGTTTTTTTCGGTAAGGCCCATCGTGTTTGTTTTGTAATTTGTTTACTTGTCGCTAACTCCAAACCAAAGAGAATATAATACCTACTAAAAACTAAGAAAGAACTAACTCGATAGACTAACGTTGAGATAGTTTATTTATTCAGATTTTTAGATATTCAGATATTTTATTCAGAATTTATTTTTAATTGCTCTGTAGACCATGGAAAACGCTAAAAAACCTTTTTATAGGTATTGCGCCGTGCCGAAATGTAAGAATACTATTAGAAAAACACCCGATAAACTGTTTTTTCCTGTTCCAAGAAAGGAAAACATACGAAAACAATGGTGTAAGGCTATGAGAAGGGAATATGGATCTTCAACATCAAGCTTGTATTGTTGTGAAGATCACTTTAACGTAAGTTTTATTTACTTAGTTAAAATGAATATAACCTAAAGTACCTAGTTCTTAAATAATCACCTTACTTTACAAATGTTACAACTTTTGTTTAAACACTGATCTTCAACATATACCTATAATAAAACATATCCATTTTTACTAATACTAGATTATGCACCAAGGGGATTTAAAGTAGTATTTTATGTCACGTGCAACGTATTAATTCTAAGAGTTAATTTAAGATTACAATCTGGAGGAGAGTCCCTCGGGATCCAAGCTCGCACAAAACTACTACAAGATAGTAAATAGGTATATAGCTAGTATTGCTTAACCAAACAAAGCATTTAATTGCCACTTTTATTGTTTGTACCACAGAGTTCGTGGCCCTATTTATATAGGGTATGTACTTCTAAATAACAGGACATACTATCATCCCTGATAGATATACGAGTATTATAGATATACTCATACCTATAGTATGTGGATAGATATCTGGATCTCATATCAACAACTACAAGTTAAATATATTTCTTCTAAGCAAGCACTTTTAACAAGTTTCCGGCAGACCGTATCGTATCGTAGACCACAACTTCATTAAATATAATAATAGATATATAAAAGGCCATGATTGATCACTGTTGTGATTTTTCACTATTTCAGGTCGTAGAGGATACAACAAATTATATTCAATACAACATAATGAAACAAGAAGGGGAAAAAGTTTTACTAATGTTAAAAAAAGGAGTGGTACCTTATATTTTCAAGTACCAAAATCGAAATAAAAAAGGTGTTATTAGAAGACAAAAGAGAAACAAACAGACACTGAAAAATAAAGCCAATCCAAAGTTTGGTGGCAAAAGTAATGCTGAAATTGTAAGGAAATATAAAACTGATATTTATGAACCATCATCTATGGAACCATCTCATGCAAAATCATCAGACGAACTAGTATTAACAAATAAAGCTCTTTTAGAGTATACTGTCAATAATAATGCTGAAATTAAAAGAGAAATTGAAATTTATGAATCAAAACCATTCATGGAGCCACTGATATTAAAAAATGAAGTTCTTTTTTATGCTGGCACTGGTAGTTTAGAAATTAAAAGAGAATTTGAAACTGATATTTATGAACCACCTCAAGCTCAGATGACAGACAAACTTTCACAGACACTAGAAGCTTTTTCAGAGTATGTTGTCAGCAGTAATGCTGAAATCAAAAGAGAATTTAAAACTGAAATTTATGAGCCACCATTTATGGAACCACCCCAAGCAAAGACAACAGACAAATTGGCAAAGGCAAATGAAGCTCTCTCAGAGTTAGCTGTTGCTCAAATCAAAACAGAAATTTATGAATAACCTTTCATGGAACCACCTCATGCAAAGACGGCAGAGAAACTGACATTGACAAATGAAGCTCTTATGAGGTTGACCATCAGAGTCATGAGATTCAAAGATATAAACCTGATGAACCTTGACCTCAGAAAAGTAATAGAGATTTGATGCAAAATATGCTGACAGTATTCCATGGTTGAGATCCTTTTCTCATCCAGAACACCATGGATGTTGAACCATGGTTGAACTATGTTAACCATGGATTTTGACTCCTGTGTCTGAGCATTTCTAATTACTATGTATCATAAATACGTATTTACAAAAAAAAAAGTAATTGTGTATTTATTTATTATCATATTTTTTTTTTCTTCTTATGCAGTTATAGTCCTGCATTTTTCGTACATTTTTGTCCCAGTCCCAATATGAACTGTAGAAGTGTAGATAAAATGTTTTTACTTACATTTACATTATATTATTGAAAACGTAAAATTTCAGGAATTTTTCTATTTGTTTAAAATTTACAAATTAATAAAATAATATTTTGATGACATTTACCTATCATTGTATATCTTTTACGTCAAATGTTTTTGCTATAGACACAATTTTCCAATTGTTGGAGTCACTCTGTTAAACTCTGTTTCAACAAATGATAAATCTCGTAAATTTAAAGATTCATTAATTTGCTCTTTTAAATTTAATATTTTATGCAAATAAATAGGAAATGAAAATTTGTATATATGTATTTAATAAAGAAGCATTGTAATACAATCTCAGGACGTTTAATTTTATCGTCTAAGTACATTAACCTTTTGAGTACCATGGTCTTCAATTCAAAGAAAATTATACTCTCTACTGACTTCAATAAAAGTAGAAGTAATACAAGTGTTGTAACTTGTACATGCAGTTTACGTTTCCAAGGAGTTTGGTAGTAGTTATGTTGCTTCCTTTTTTATGTATATTTAAAATGTTTTATTGAGACATAATGATGGCAATTCGGATGTCAATCACTAAACTATAATTCGCGTAAAATTGGTTTAGTTCTGTCAAACACCGCTTAGCTATTCAGCCTAACCACGACCTACGTAAAATTAGATGCGAACGAACTAAAGATGGTTTAAATTACTCAATTTAGTGAAAACCTATTCTGACACGTCAAATTTTAAGTGATTCGCACCAAATTACTGTCAAATTTAGAAAGCACCTAAAACTTGTCGTTTAAAATTAGTGAGTCTGAGTAAATCGACTTTGCTCTTTATTTTGTCTTTTTTATAGTGAAAATAATTGTTTTGCAAGTGTTTTTATAACCCCAGGAACTAGCGGGCCATTGAAATTATTGATATGGACGAATATAAATAGCGATAGCCGTCTGATTAATCAGAAAGTAAGTAAAGGTTAGGTACTGATACAATTGTTGTGATTTTTCTTTATTTCTTTCTGATGACAAATATTTAAATCTTTTGTCCATTTCAGGCAAAGAAACACTACGATTACAAGCCACAAACTTAATTACAAGCAATAAGGGATGCTTAAAACCCCAACCCCATCGGAAAAATTCTGGAGACTTTTTGCCTTCCAAGATCTGGTGCTGTTTATTTCATTGACATGTTAATAAATCTGACATTAACAGATAACTATGAAACATTTGAATATGCGCTCCAGTTTTTTGCACAAATGAAGCTATCAAGCTGCTGTTCGGCAAAACAAGCCTGAGGCATTTTTTTGAGCCTGAGGCATCTGACAGTAAGAATTGGGTCTTAAAATTACTATTAGAACCTCCAAAACACAATCTAAGAAAGAATCTGCACCTACCGAATATGAAATGATGTAAAGATGTACAATTGGTCGCTTAAAAACAAATTTAGATATCTGCACCACCTTGCCTGTGTTATGATCAACAAAAGGCAGTGAAATCTTGCTGCATAATGTACAATTTATATGTTCTGTGTTTCCTTCTATGATTCTTTTGAAGATGAAGCGGACAAACATGTAGAATATACAGATATGACCAGTCATTGTTATCCGGAATGAAGATGACTAATGATGAATCAGACTTCCTTACAGAAGCAAGAATAATTCAACAGAACTTCTTTATTAATAATAATTTTAGATCATATTATCTCAAAATAAATTACTTTTACTATACACTGACTGAACTCACCTGAATTATAGTAAATTAGACATATTTTAACCTTGTGGAGTGTAAATTAAAGTTTTATAAAATTTGTAATTTTTAACCGGAGACTCCGGAGAGACTGAAGTTTTTTTTTTCCACAAATCAGAAACTTGATTGAGTAATACTATTCGAACTGCATTTATGGTTGTATTTCAATGGTTTTATAATTAGTTTGAAGTAACTACACATTTTTTAAAGAAAAAATAAAAATTTGATTTTCATCGTCCTTTCTTGAAGAAAATTATTTTTCGTAATTCAGAATTTTATGTATGCCATATGAATTGTACCTATATAAGTAATAAAACTACATTTAAAGAATTTCGAAATACCTTCACATATTTGAGAAAAAAATAAATTTTAGTGGTTTATCGTTAAAAGTGGAAGATTTTTTTTCTACAATTTTAAATTTCATCAATGCTATATCCACCACCCCTATTGCCGTGACAAAACTGCATGGAAATTATTTTGAAATATCTCCACATTATTGAGATAAAATTGAAAATAAGTGGATATACGTTCTCGGCTAAGTTAGACAACTTTCTGATTTTTTATATATTTGTTATGCAACTTGTTTAATATTATACACGGCATTATTATAAACGTGTACTAATAAAAGATTTTACAGAAAGAAGAAGAAAGAAAGATTCTACGAATTATGTTTAATTTATAAACATAATTTGTAGCTATCCTTTAATAAATATCTCACAAGATTTATTATCATATTTGGTCAACTATGACTTATAACTTGATTTACATGTTAGTATTAGAATCAAAACGAATGGTTTTAAAATTGCACTTTTAATTAACTTTATTTCCCACAATGTATTAATCTACTTTACCTTATCTAGCTAGGCATACATAATTTTAGGATGCGTTACAGTTTATTAATATGTTTTGGAATTGTGAACTTTCTCTAATTGCATTATGTCGTGTATGTTACAAAACATTGTAAAAATAAATAACAGTATAAAATGTTATGTTTTTTTTTATGAGGACATTATGGTTAGTGATTTAAAACAATTGAAATATTTTTTAAATCTTTATTTATTATGGATGGTTTTATAGGACATGACTTATACTTAGATATATACTTTGCCACCATTGGCCAGCTACAAAATTACACTCAATTTAATAATTCTAACACTTCATAAAAAGCATTTATAACAGTAATAGGTAAGCGAATGTATCAAGTGACCAAATGTATGCTTGCATCTCTAACAAACTGGCCTTAACTTGAATTGGTAGTTACTCCTTTTTGGAAAAGTTTTCCTTTAATCTGATACAGGTTCTTGAACCATTCGAAGGGTTCATTTGAAGATTCTTAATGAAGAACCGCCTGCTTGGTAATTTGCGCATATGAAAGCTTTTGTGTCATAGATTCTCTGACTGTGTCTGTGGAACCGGTTTCTGCAGTCGGTCGCTCATTTAGTGGTGTTTGAGCTCTGGTTGGTATAAGGTTACAGTTAAATTCAGCTTTCAGATTTCTCACTTCATTCTCTTTGCTGGACAAGAGTGCAGCGCCGACATAAAATGATTACCTCCCCAATTAACAGAGGTTCTCTCACAGTTGGGATAAATTACTTTCTTAGATGGGCATTTTCTTGTAGTGTGGCAGGCCTAAAACCCAGCAGCGAATGCAGGATTGTATTACATTGTGATACACAACAAACATACATCTAAAGTTATAGTTGCTGGTCGGATAAATCCCTACAACATGGTTTCCAAACTTCGCCATTTGTTTTTCATCGTAAAAGCCTTAAACACTGGCACGAATTCTCCAGGAACTTTCTTCCTCGATCCATAGCCATAACCTGGATGGATCGTTTCGGTTAAGTAATTGTAAAATTATTTTTTCTGGATGCGGCAACAGCTGATAGTGTTGCCAGATGATTTGCCGAAAATATCCACACGTTTAACGATTTTTTTATTTGTCTGATATCTTTCCTAATGATATTGAAAAATGTAAAAACTAAACTTTAAAAAACACCAAGAAACTATTTTTTTAACTATCACGGCGACTATTACAGCGTCAAGAATAAGAATATTTATTAACCTTGAATAAGGTACATGTCAAAGGTAAGTCAGAATTAAACATGTGATAAATTAACTAAACTTTATAATATACTATACGATACGATTGGTACTTGCGACGCAGATTTGCACCTATGGTGTGTTTTCTCGTCAGCAAAACGTCGAAAGCTATCATCTTACGAGAAAGCAACTGATTGAGGTGTGGTGCTCTCGCTGCAATTGAATGTAACATAGTAGCTATAAGTGGAATTTGTTCTCGTACGTAAGTACATACAGCTCAATGGTAGCTCTGTTTTATTTATTTAATTTAATCTTATTTCGAATGCTATTTTATGTTGGTTATTAATCATGTAAGTCAAACATGTTTTTAACCAATATTTATTAGTAAGACTTTACAAACATTCCCATGGAAAACACTGTAATTTTACTAAACCGTGATTAGGATTAAAATAGATTAAATTTACAAACATACAAACGGATATACACTTATGAAATCTAAGTAACATATTATACATAAACTGTGCAATTCTGACAGGTCGTATTGATAGCTTCTTTGGAGTCGGTTAAAAAGAATAAAAATGAAGAAAACTACTTACAACAGGCTATGACTGTATGGGCTGTAGTCCCTTTACTTTCCTTATAAGAATATAAGGAACCAAAAAAATCTGTCTGAGCTCCGTTGGTCTCAAGCATTTTAGAGCTAAAGAAATGTAAAACCTGAATACGAAATTACTTAAAAAGCTTTTAATTCATAGCTCTGGCAACACCTTACCCGTATCAACCTCCGGATCATAGATAAAAAAAACCGGTAATCGTATATTTTGACAGTAGATCGTGTGCTGCAATTCAATCATTCGTTCTCTTACTAGTCTGTGAATTCAATTTAGGAGCCGTGTAAAACACATTTAAATTTAGTTTTACGATTTCCCTGAATAGGTTTTGTGACTAGATGCACCTAAATTTAAATTTTAAATTGGTTTAGTTTAGTTTTAGTGATTGACATCCGAATTGCCGTCAATAACAAGGTAACATCAATTTCAGATTTTTCAAAACTTGATACACCGAGGGCATGGAAATTGGTTTTAGTAATAGCACTAAAAAGATTGAAGATAGAAAAAAACTGCAGTATTTAAATCACATACATATTTCCTATTGCAAACAAAATAGTCTAGCTAGAAAGATTTAATACGAAAATTAACTAGACTGGATTAGTGGACTGTGGTTGTCCTGTTAAGCAAGTGTATAGGTCACTCACATCTAATTCAAATAAATAAATTGTTGGAAACTAACATTTTTTCCACTCAAAATAGTAATCGACCTGTACTTTAGTTTACAATTGACGGCAATTCGGATGTCAATCACTTAAACTAAACTAAACCAATTTAAAATTTAAATTTAGGTGCATCTAGTCACAAAACCTATTCAGGGAAATCGTAAAACTAAATTTAAATGTGTTTTACACGGCTCCTAAATTGAATTCACAGACTAGTAAGAGAACGAATGATTGAATTGCAGCACACGATCTACTGTCAAAATATACGATTACCGTTTTTTTTTATCTATGATCCGGAGGTTGATACGGGTAAGGTGTTGCCAGAGCTATGAATTAAAAGCTTTTTAAGTAATTTCTTATTCAGGTTTTACATTTCTTTAGCTCTAAAATGCTTGAGACCAACGGAGCTCAGACAGATTTTTTTGGTTCCTTATATTCTTATAAGGAAAGTAAAGGGACTACAGCCCATACAGTCATAGCCTGTTGTAAGTAGTTTTCTTCATTTTTATTCTTTTTAACCGACTCCAAAGAAGCTATCAATACGACCTGTCAGAATTGCACAGTTTATGTATAATATGTTACTTAAATTTCATAAGTGTATATCCGTTTGTATGTTTGTAAATTTAATCTATTTTAATCCTAATCACGGTTTAGTAAAATTACAGTGTTTTCCATGGGAATGTTTGTAAAGTCTTACTAATAAATATTGGTTAAAAACATGTTTGACTTACATGATTAATAACCAACATAAAATAGCATTCGAAATAAGATTAAATTAAATAAATAAAACAGAGCTACCATTGAGCTGTATGTACTTACGTACGAGAACAGATTCCACTTATAGCTACTATGTTACATTCAATTGCGGCGAGAGCACCACACCTCAATCAGTTGCTTTCTCGTAAGATGATAGCTTTCGACGTTTTGCTGACGAGAAAACACACCATAGGTGCAAATCTGCGTCGCAAGTACCAATCGTATCGTATAGTATATTATAAAGTTTAGTTAATTTATCACATGTTTAATTCTGACTTACCTTTGACATGTACCTTATTCAAGGTTAATAAATATTCTTATTCTAGACGCTGTAATAGTCGCCGTAATAGTTAAAAAAATAGTTTCTTGGTGTTTTTTAAAGTTTAGTTTTTACATTTTTCAATATCATTAGGAAAGATATCAGACAAATAAAAAAATCGTTAAACGTGTGGATATTTTCGGCAAATCATCTGGCAACACTATCAGCTGTTGCCGCATCCAGAAAAAATAATTTTACAATTACTTAACCGAAACGATCCAGGTTATGGTTTTGGATCGAGGAAGAAAGTTCCTGGAGAATTCGTGCCAGTGTTTAAGGCTTTTACGATGAAAAACAAATGGCGAAGTTTGGAAACCATGTTGTAGGGATTTTTCCGACCAGCAACTATAACTTTAGATGTATGTTTGTTGTGTATCACAATGTAATACAATCCTGCATTCGCTGCTGGGTTTTAGGCCTGCCACACTACAAGAAAATGCCCGTCTAAGAAAGTAATTTATCCCAACTGTGAGAGAACCTCTTTTAAATGTGTTAATTGGGGAGGTAATCATTTTATGTCGGCGCTGCACTCTTGTCCAGCAAAGAGAATGAAGTGAGAAATCTGAAAGCTGAATTTAACTGTAACCTTATACCAACCAGAGCTCAAACACCACTAAATGAGCGACCGACTGCAGAAACCGGTTCCACAGACACAGTCAGAGAATCTATGACACAAAAGCTTTCATATGCGCAAATTACCAAGCAGGCGGTTCTTCATTAAGAATCTTCAAATGAACCCTTCGAATGGTTCAAGAACCTGTATCAGATTAAAGGAAAACTTTTCCAAAAAGGAGTAACTACCAATTCAAGTTAAGGCCAGTTTGTTAGAGATGCAAGCATACATTTGGTCACTTGATACATTCGCTTACGTATTACTGTTATAAATGCTTTTTATAAAGTGTTAGAATTATTAAATTGAGTGTAATTTTGTAGCTGGCCAATGGTGGCAAAGTATATATCTAAGTATAAGTCATTTCCTATAAAACCATCCATAATAAATAAAGATTTAAAAAATATTTCAATTGTTTTAAATCACTAACCATAATGTCCTCATAAAAAAAAACATAACATTTTATACTGTTATTTATTTTTACAATGTTTTGTAACATACACGACATAGTGCAATTAGAGAAAGTTCACATTTCAAAAACATATTAATAAACTGTATCACATCCTAAAATTATGTATGCCTAGCTAGATAAGGTAAAGTAGATTAATACATTGTGGGAAATAAAGTTAATTAAAAGTGCAATTTTAAAACCATTCGTTTTGATTCTAATACTAACATGTAAATCAAGTTATAAGTCATAGTTGACCAAATATGATAATAAATCTTGTGAGATATTTATTAAAGGATAGCTACAAATTATGTTTATAAATTAAACATAATTCGTAGAATCTTTCTTTCTTCTTCTTTCTGTAAAATCTTTTATTAGTACACGTTTATAATAATGCCGTGTATAATATTAAACAAGTTGCATAACAAATATATAAAAAATCAGAAAGTTGTCTAACTTAGCCGAGAACGTATATCCACTTATTTTCAATTTTATCTCAATAATGTGGAGATATTTCAAAATAATTTCCATGCAGTTTTGTCACGGCAATAGGGGTGGTGGATATAGCATTGATGAAATTTTAAATTGTAGAAAAGAAATCTTCCACTTTTAACGATAAACCACTAAAATTTATTTTTTTCTCAAAAATGTGAAGGTATTTCGAAATTCTTTAAATGTAGTTTTATTACTTATATAGGTACAATTCATATGGCATACATAAAATTCTGAAATACGAAAAATAATTTTCTTCAAGAAAGGACGATGAAAATCAAATTTTTATTTTTTCTTTAAAAAATGTGTAGTTACTTCAAACTAATTATAAAACCATTGAAATACAACCATAAATGCAGTTCGAATAGTATTACTCAATCAAGTTTCTGATTTGTGAAAAAAAAAACTTCAGTCTCTCCGGAGTCTCCGGTTAAAAATTACAAATTTTATAAAACTTTAATTTACACTCCACAAGGTTAAAATATGTCTAATTTACTATAATTCAGGTGAGTTCAGTCAGTGTATTGTAAAAGTAATTTATTTTGAGATAATATGATCTAAAATTATTATTAATAAAGAAGTTCTGTTGAATTATTCTTGCTTCTGTAAGGAAGTCTGATTCATCATTAGTCATCTTCATTCCGGATAACAATGACTGGTCATATCTGTATATTCTACACGTTTGTCCGCTTCATCTTCAAAAGAATCATAGAAGGAAACACAGAACATATAAATTGTACATTATGCAGCAAGATTTCACTGCCTTTTGTTGATCATAACACAGGCAAGGTGGTGCAGATATCTAAATTTGTTTTTAAGCGACCAATTGTACATCTTTACATCATTTCATATTCGGTAGGTGCAGACTCTTTCTCAGATTGTGTTTTGGAGGTTCTAATAGTAATTTTGAGACCCAATTCTTACTGTCAGATGCCTCAGGCTCAAAAAAATGCCTCAGGCTTGTTTTGCCGAACAGCAGCTTGATAGCTTCATTTGTGCAAAAAACTGGAGCGCATATTCAAATGTTTCATAGTTATCTGTTAAATGTCAGATTTATTAACATGTCAATGAAATAAACAGCACCAGATCTTGGAAGGCAAAAAGTCTCCAGAATTTTTCCGATGGGGTTGGGGTTTTAAGCATTCCTTATTGCTTGTAATTAAGTTTGTGGCTTGTAATCGTAGTGTTTCTTTGCCTGAAATGGACAAAAGGTTTTAAATATTTGTCATCAGAAAGAAATAAAGAAAAATCACAACAATTGTATCAGTACCTAACCTTTACTTACTTTCTGATTAATCAGACGGCTATCGCTATTTATATTCGTCCATATCAATAATTTCAATGGCCCGCTAGTTCCTGGGGTTATAAAAACACTTGCAAAACAATTATTTTCACTATAAAAAAGACAAAATAAAGAGCAAAGTCGATTTACTCAGACTCACTAATTTTAAACGACAAGTTTTAGGTGCTTTCTAAATTTGACAGTAATTTGGTGCGAATCACTTAAAATTTGACGTGTCAGAATAGGTTTTCACTAAATTGAGTAATTTAAACCATCTTTAGTTCGTTCGCATCTAATTTTACGTAGGTCGTGGTTAGGCTGAATAGCTAAGCGGTGTTTGACAGAACTAAACCAATTTTACGCGAATTATAGTTTAGTGATTGACATCCGAATTGCCGTCAATGTCTAAAAAAATTTCTTAAATTACTTACTGTTTCTTTATGGAATGTATCGTACTGAATGATTTCACATTCTCCTTAAAAACTGTTGTTGCGTGTTCCACGGATTTCATAGAGGAAACCATAAGCTGCTCTAATTTCTGCTGATTTTCTTTCATTACATCATAGTCTGTTTCAATATGATTTATAATTTCAGACCAGTTTGTGAATAAATTATCAGCTAATTGTTTCCTGTTGGCAATAAATGTTAAATATTATGGTAAAAAAGAAAAACAATTGCCAGCATCCATGTTCTCTGAGATACAAAATGGGTATTTCCAAAGTTAGATGAATAGGTATCTTCTAAGCCTGTGTGCTTTATCTTCGACCACATTGTCGCGTGTCGTCCAGTGACCATGTGATGAATTTTTTATCATCTATTATACCACTCCCCTACCCAAGATCAAGTGTATTTTTTGTACAAATTAATAAGGCAGAGAAATTGACCAATTGTTGCCAGCAATGGCAAATAAATGTCAGAAATCTTATCCAGAATCGGATTAAAATATAGGTTTTTGTAGGCAAAAACACCCTAACTAAAAAAGAAGCTGTTTTTTTTTATGTATGTTCCAAACAAACTCACTTGAGAGCCAGCTCCCATTTCAGGCTATGTGCACTATCAGATGGAAACTGTTAAGAAAGGATTTCTTGATCATAAATAACAATGTGGAATGCTGCTAGCGAGAGGTAAAAACACTTATATTCATTTCATATAGTTCAGGCTAAGAAGCCAATAAATAACATAACTTTTTGATATCAACTTACCTTGTTTTGTGCTGTTCATTAAACAAACCCATCACTTTTTTGCGAACTTCTGCATGTTCTGTATCACAAACTTTCACTTTATATTGCTTTGTTTGTCGATACTGTGCCATTAGGTTGGATATATCATCAGCCTCATTGTCAGAATCAATCTTTTTCTTTATGGTTTGTTGATTTGCTATGTCAGGATTAACCTTTGTTACTTTAGCTTTCTTCTTTGGTTGGTAGTTTTTGGTGGGCTTAAAAATATCATCTTCTATCTCAAAAACATCTTTGAACTGACGTTTTTCAATCTTCTTTTCTTTAATGGAATCAGGGGATGGGGTCACGTCATCAGAAGTCTTGGTTTCTTTTTTATTTCTAGTACCCATTTCCTAAGTGATATTCTGGGCTGAAACCTGGGAAGAAAGTTTGATCAAAACCCAAGTTCCTACTTATTGCAAGTAGGTAAGTAAGTGTTTATTATAAATAACAATTTGGCTGCTCAATGTGGCAGAATCGCGTGAATAAGAATGATTACTTACGTGAAAACTATTCAATTTTAATTATTTCCCTCCAAAAGCAAAAAAAAATTACTTACGTGAAAACTATTCAATTTTAATTATTTCCCTCCAAAAGCAAAAAAAATATATTTTTGCCGCGCTTTTGCACAAATTCGAATTTTTAGCAAAAAAATAATAATATCGGTATGTTCATGGCTGAAGTAGGTATGGGTCGATCGAAGAAGAATTTATTCTGATAAACATACATGGTCATAAAACACGTCAACACCCCAAGCGGGACGTCAGTGCTGGCCTATTCGCCCCCAATTCAAATTAGAATTAGATGGTCATAAAAATCGCTTTCTTTTTTCAGAACTCTTGTCGACTATTGCAAAAAACGCTTACCTAAAAAGTGTTTTCATTCTTTCAAGTCCACTTTCCACTAAATTAATCGTTTTATACGCAATTTGTTCATTTGCATTTGGACTAAACTTTTACCCCCAGAACAAACTCGTAGACGCAGAGTGAAAAAGCAATAGAATAGAGCAATATTATGCCACATTTCTCTTTCAATCCCTAGTGAAAAAACGTAATGTGATTATAGCAAGCGTGAAAGAGAAAGATGTACGTATTTTTAATTCCACTTCAAAAACAGGAGGTTATCAATTGTGTAATATTGGCAGAACTGCACAGTTTTTGTATTATGTTAGTATATACCAGCTTCTAAATTAACATGTGTGCGAAATTTCATAAGTGTATGTATGTTTGTCCACGTATTACGCAGAAACTAAAAGTCGTTTTGTAAATATTTCTTTTCATTATTGAATAAAGTACCTGTCAACATTATGAGTCACTGTAAGTTTTATCAAAATTGGTTCAGTTGTTTTCAAGATATTACTTTTTAAATTTTAACAAGTTAGTTATACAAACTACTGGACGGAGTTGAATAAAATTCGGTAGGTTTATGACTCGTACTATGTAAAAAGATCTGACATACTTTATAACGCAAAAATTAGGCTTTACAATAGTAGTGTGTTTGAAAATTAAATGAAATTACGCACTGTTTTATGAATACAATTTTTAGTTTCAAACAAAATGAGTAAATACTATCAAAAATGAATAAATAAAGGTATTTAAAAATATTCTTATTCTTATTCTTATATTCTTTCTTAGGCTTCAAAACAATTTAATTAACTGAAAAGTGAGAAATAAAACTAAAAAATCAAAACTAGGCGTCTATTTTCTAAAACACGGTACTTATGTCAATTTTTTCTCCGTCCATGTACTGGCTAAATAAACTACATTTTAGGAGTAAAGAAAACTATAGTTATGACAGCTTTAGTGACAGTATTTGAATTATTCATAGCCATGGATACATGTCCATTAGCCACTTTAGTGACAGTTGTTTTAATTATTACCATGAAAAAAATAGTTCCAGCAAATACGGCTAGTCGAACAAAAATTATTATTGTAACGTAGTTTTTTTTTGCGTATCGTGCTATCAACTGAGAAAGAAAATGATCATATTTTACCCGGCTACACAAGAAAAAGAATTACGTTTTTTGAGTATATGAATGTATGTGGGTATGTATGTTTATATATGAACCATACTATAGCTTAAACGGCTTGACCGATTTTGATGTATGAGGTGTCGTTAGATTAGTTTTCACTCTCTGGGTGTCATATGCTATATTTTTTGTAAAGATAATACAACTTTCGCAAATAAAAAAATGAGCGTTTTCGTAAAACACAGCGATAAGAGGTTTTTCTAAAATTATTCTAAAGAGTGCCTATTTATAACTTTTTACAGCGACTTTGTACGTATTTTCTCCAAAAAAACGTACACTCAACATGTATTAAGCGTAATGAAATCGTAAGTTAGACTGCAAAAATCACTTGTCGGGTATTTAGTTTTTCATTTAAATGTATATTGTTTCGAGAAGAACTTACACAAAAAATATTACTTACCAGGGCAATTAACGATTTCTACATATTTAAAAATTGTATTATAAGCAGTACACACCCTTATCACCTTCGTTATTTTAGCAAAATTTAAAGGTTACAAGGAAAATAATATTACGTATTTTATTCATAAAAAATGTAAAAATGCAAAACATTTTTTTATTTTACTCTTAATATTTCCACATAAATTGTTTACCGGTCTCTATCGCTGTCGGTATTGATATTTTTATTATAAATCTTGACTAAAAATAGGAGTATTAGTCTTTTTACTGATGGTAATAAGGTGTAGAAGCGCAAAGCGCAAAGCCGCAAAATGACATATTTAAGTGGTAGGGTAGGTAGTGTGTCTCTGCCTCTTGAAAACTGGTAACATTATCAGTAATGGCCGATAATCCATGTTGAATGGTGCTTTGTCGACGGTAGCTGAAATTTAGTGTAAAATTTATTCAAGTTTCTCTTTATTTGGTGTTTTTCGATGTTTGTTGTTCAATAAATAACTGCTAGTAAAATACTTGAAAGATACCGTGACTAAATTAATAGTGTTGTTTGTAAAAGAATGTTTGTTGTGCTCACTCAGTAATAGGATCAGTGGATTTTTTATTTTATTGGATTACGGATAGCTGTTTGATTGCTTGTTGCGAAAAAGGTAAGTTTTCCTTCTACTTCGCGGCTAAGGTTTGGTTTATACAAGCTCTAGAATGAATTGGTGCCACGAATCTGCCATCGTGATAGGCAGGCGACATCGTAAGCTAGCCGAGATAACGGCAGATTACCTAGAAGATTGCAAAGATTCTGATAAGATCCATCACGATTTAACATTACAAAATTTATAAACGTACCTTTCAAAAGAGTGCCTTCCTCCAAAACATAAATAAAAAAATGAAAATAAAAATTGCAAAGTTTTTAATGGTTCATGCTCTATTACCCTCTGAAAACTTTGATATAAATCGCAGTGAGAGGTTCAAACATAACCATCATTCATTTCTTACACTTTACTTCCACTTAGTTACGCCCCACAAATTCAGAAAATAAACATGCTAAGTAATTTAATATTACACTGGTTAGTTTTCACTAAATTTGTTAAATTAGTGTAAAAATAATTTAGACAAACTAATTACGGCCTTACCGAAAAACGTTACTTACTTGAAGCATTGCTTAACATATTTTGTCAACTTCTCGCTGACTTGTAATTACACTTGCAGAAAGAAGATGGAGAATATAAGATTATTATATTTTTTGACAGAAAATTGATATCTATTTAACTAAGAATTATTTAGACTCTAAAGAACCACATACATATGTACTTAAAATTACACCAATTTTCCCTTACTCAGTTGTACAAAAAGAGTAATAGCAATGTCTCTACAATGCAAGCAACTAATGTATTTCTAAATAGATAATCTGGGTGTCTTCAAATAGTGAGTAAATTGGTTCCTTCTAGGCAAGTGCACTCCACCACAGACCGCAACAGTTGCTTAACATCAGGTGAGTTAGCAGTCAAGCACAAGGCTAGTGTTGAATTAGAAAAATGAATACCTGGCAAGGCCATAAATTATTTATTACGAGCCATCTTGAGTCCAGGCCAAGGCTTTACTTCCTTATAATGTGCAATGGCATCTTCACACATTGATGTAACTACTAGTACTCCTGCTGTTTAAGGCTATACAGAACTGCTATTGAGCCAGAAAGAGTTATTATTTACATAGATAAATATAATATCATTATTTGAGCATTCCTACTATGTTGTACTTTTTATGAAAGAAACTAAACATAATAGTGAGTTCAATGTGATTAAGTTACATTTACAGTAGAATTCGTTTATTATGACTCTGATATTGACCAACCGCCTAATATGACGTGATTACACAGGGAAGTTTGGTTTCATATAAATTCTTTATAACAAAGTCGGATATAATGACTTTGCTTACAGTGACATGTCACTTATGACACATTTTTAATAAATGATGTCCGGTTATAATGAACGACATGATTCTTTACACCTTCGGCAATGTTCGGGAGGGCATTTGACGCCCGACGACGTTCGTCACATGGTTTGTTTTTCTTTTGAATCTCAGTGAGTAATTGATAGTTAAAGGTCACCCATCATTTCTTAGTGATATGTATGTGAAAAAAAATTCGTCTCAATGTTGTAAAGCATTTACGATTGAAGAGAAAGGTGCAATAATATGCAGATTAGAAAATGGAGAATCGAAAATCAATTAAAATAAATAATAGTTACCTAAAATACAGGAGGTTGTTTATTTTCTCAAAATGCTTTGTATGACGTCCGCTTAGTATGACGTATTTGTCATACCCCTTCAATGTCATTACAAACAGATTCCACTGTATTTGTAAATATTCCTTGAAAGTGAGAAACTGGCATTAGTAGTTTCAAGTATTTGTTACCAAAAAATATGGAATGCGACATGGTGTCTTCTAGTTTGTAATAACATGCAGCTTTATATGTGTCTATAGCCACAACCATACTAATACACACTATCGAAAGATCCTTTCTTAGTGAATACCTACACATCTCAAGAAAGGCATCCTCTAAATTTCTAGTCTTGGGGAGGTGCAATTTATGCTGTAGTTTGTCTGTCAGTCATTCACATAGGACAAAGCTTTTTATAGGTGTAGATATATATTCCTTACAGCTTGGTAAGATGTAGTAAATAGTTTGTTCCAGCAACTCATGAAATCACATTTCATAAGTGCAGAAACTGTGTTATTATCAAATGTGTATTCCTAGCTTAACCCATTAAAAATATTAGTTTATTTTCTCAAGTCAACCTAACTAAAAGATTAGGTATTGATAAAGCATGGATAGCATAAACACTATCAATGAAACTTATTTTGAAAAAAAAGTTATGGAGATCCCAATTAATGACAGTTAACCTATCATTTCAAATGTAATTTGAATTAAATGTTTAGTTTATTTTCATGTATCATTAATATTGGATTCTTGTTACCTATATTATAAGTTTAAGGTAGTGTTTCACTTCTGAGGAATCTCTGAATCTGAATGTGTCGACTTTTCAAGTTATGTGTTTTTTTTTTATGTAGAAATAGGTTTGCCCTTGACCGCCAACTCACCTGATGTTAAGCGACGTTGCGGTCTACGATGGAGCGCGCTTACCTAGAAAAAACCAATCAAGTTGTGTCAGTGAAACTTTTATTTATATGAAACATCAATATTTAGAAAATAGGTTAAGCTCCAGTCCAGCTGTTGTAGGTCCTAATTGTCTATATTACTCATTATGTCCCCTTCTAACTCAGGATAGCAGTTCTGTCCAACCCTGTGTAATATACACTATAATATATGCTATGTCCAGAATGCTGTGTAAGGCAGCGCATATTCATGGTGGAATGAGGTCATCATACCATTATTGAAGAGGATTTAATGTTGGTAATTTAAGAAAACCATAAAGAGTGACTTCAATTTTATGGTTTGAAACAGATTTTTAATGTATCAGTGACTGCCCAGAAAATACAGCTCTAAGCAATAAGGCAGCAATTAAAGAAACCTAGCGATTGTCTGTCTATATTCTATGGGATTCATTTCGGGGAATGTGCATAAGAGTTTCCACCTATTTCCACCCTCCCCATTTCACTAGAGGGGGGCTATCACAATCTTAATAGCAATATAACTATAATAGAATAACTTTATTGTACATCCATACATAGTAACTTAAATATAGATAATAAATGTTATTAAAGGACAATGGCAGTTATTTCAATATTGCTTTGACTTTTGTATTGCTGTGTCAACTGTAGAAAGAGCAGGGCAAAAGTAAAGAAATATTAAAGTAGGACTCCTTGAAAGTTGGTGGTACGGCCTCAGGACTAGCAGAAAATCGGCGCATTAACACCCATGGTCATTTCTCATTGAAATGCCAAAAATCAATAATCAGCAATATCGATCCATGTTCTTGATGTTTACTGCACAGGAATGGCATTCTTTGTCGCATCTCTTGTTTCCTGAGAACTACAATCTTGGAATTTTCAAGGCTATAGTGAAAAGATACCTTCTAGAGCGACAAGCTCCATCTTCGCCCACACCTTCACTTAACATAGGGTGAGTAGGTGGTCAATTGTAAATGTAACATAAAAAAAAATTTGCATATATTCTTTACCTTTTCTAGTACTTAATATAATTGAGTAAGAGTATAATTCACCAATCTATAAAATATGTAATCTACCAAATAGATTACATATTTAATACTAGCTGCCCGCCGCGACTTCGTACGCGTAAGAAAATCGTTCATGTCACGCTCCTACCCGCACTCAATGCACCCCCGCTAAGCTAATGCTCCAGTACCAGATCTGCCCTGCTCGTGTTTCGCTCCTAGCTCAATCTGGCCGCACTGCCGTCCTGCTTCAACCAAACTTCTGACCCAATCAATTAATGTCGAGTCAGTGGTCAAACGTTTCAGTCAGTGGATTTATGTATTTGAATAAAACTAACTCCCATTCATTTCTCGCCCCGCTTCTACACTGCTCTCAATGGGCTCCCAAACTGTTCCTGTTCTGCTCTTCCCGATCACTCACTTTTCGCTTCTCAGATTACTTTCACACCATTTCCACCCTACACTCCCTATTAGTTGATCTAAATCTTACATTTCATGTGCCTAACATTAAAATGTCATTTTATGACTATTTTTTTACACCTTGGATTACATTATTGAAGTTTTAGTGGGGATCCCTAATGTTTTCTATTACCTAATATAACCTATGTTACTCAAGAATAATGTAGCATTCTAATGGTGAAAGAATTTATGAAATCGGTCCAGTAGTTTTTGAGTTACAAATCTTTCCTCTTTATATTAGTGTAGATGAACGGCTCGACTGATTTGACTAATAATTTTTTAATACTTATTATCCTATTCCGGACTAAGACAAATCCAAGAACACAAAAATCATAAAAATTAGTCCAGCCGTTCTTGAGTTACAAATGGTGTAACTAGCACGACATATAGATAGATCAATTTACGCAGGCCACTCCATAATCTTCTATGATAGTTTATGATATAGTTTGACGGTGTTCGGTGTTTTATAATGAGTGTTCATATAAAATGTTGATGGTAAACATGGCTCAGTGCCAACTAGGTGATCCAAGCGCAGATTCAGACGATTTATTTATGGAGCACAATTAAACTCGTACATTTTAACTAACCCATCCCCCATTCTTTGCATTTGTTTACCCACTACAGCTGGCCTAGTATGGAATGTAGGTAAACTGTTTATCCACGTTGTTAAATATAAGTATTCAATTTGCCAATTTTCGGGTGGCCGTGACTAAAACCTTTTTAGGGATGGATCCGTGTCAGCATTTTTTTATTTTTATAACCTGGGCACGCTCTTGCTATTACATATACTTACTATACAAAAGATGCAGCAGTTTAAGGGTAGGACATGCAGACAGCGTATCCTTATTCCTGAAGCTACGCTGTCGGTATGTCCTACCCTTAATCTATCGCACCCTTAGTAAGGAAGCTTAATTTCTAATTCGGCCCATATAACATTTAACAAATATGAATTATAGACAAACAATTAATGTTATTATCTATGAATTAAGACCGGTAGTAGGCACTCCGTAACTGGTTCCTGCCTAACGGTTCTCTAATCCGCGACACACCTGTGTCTTCAAGTTAACAATGGTAACACCCACTTATGTTTGCATAGAGTCATGAACAATCATCATGCTAAATTCCAATGTAAATGTAGAGCTATAGATTGTACTACACGCGTTTCGTCTCGCGGTATTGCCTGATAGTCTACAGGGACATTTTATTGCTTACATAAACATTTTAAAAATACCACAAAATATATACTTATGTAGGTAAAGAAATTGGAAAGCCACTTCTCAATATTTTTTTCCGGCTTAGGTATTTGTATTATTCGTCACCCTGATGCATTAAAGCACTATTATTATTAACGGGATATTTACCGTGGTTCGCGTTAATTTTGAGCTCCCGATATTTCGTCCACCAGCATTCTTCAGTCGCCCGTGAACATGGTGCATGTAACTGTACCGAAATATCGGGAACCCAAAATTAACACGAACCATGCGGTAAATATCCCGTTAATAATAATAGTGCTTTAATAAATGACCGTGATAGTTTAAAAAAGTGTTTTACTCTCATACATGTATTCTATCAGCCATCTAGTTTCCATTGTACAAGCTTTGCTTAGTTTGGGCTAGACGGTGTTGTGTGAAATGTCCACCAATATTTTTATTTATTTATGATGTACAACTACTCCATTACGAAAATTTCGTCACGATCGGTTCAGCCGTTTCGCCGTAAAAAAGCAATAGACTGACAAAGTGACGCTCAAATTCGTAATATATACACACGTAGACGTCTGAATAATTTCGTTTTAGATTTAACCCAAACCAGTTTGAATATTGGGGTCAGAGATAAATCAAAATCTCTTTTGAAGCCGTCTATGTCATGTAACGTTTTTTTATGCCGTGAGTATGATGAGAAGTAATAAAAGTACATAGAAAAATATTAAATTACTTGCTACTTGCTACAGGAAGCGTATTAAATTACTTGCTATCCTACAGGAATCGTATTTTTTCTTAGATGGAATAACGATTATGTCACATTTAATCAAAATATTAATATAGGTTGAAAAACTGAAACCGAGCTATGTCTTTATGCTCTATAATATGTTGTTACAATATTTTTAATCATTCTCTTTTTTACGTTTCACTGGTGATAACTGCCAGACAACGTGCAACCAAAACAGCTGGTATTTAGAAACGATTATTTTTATATTGTTTTTATTTCAAAAAAGCAACTAACTGAGACAGCCTAATCAATAAATATAAAGTAAAACTGAGACATGTTTTTTTTAATTTGCGCTTCACAGACAGACTAGCGTCCTTTTATAAGCTAATACATTTTATTTTTAACTAAGTTTACATTTTTTTTTACGATTCACGTTTTCACGATCGCTGGTGAAAGAAACTGCGGGATGCTAAGTTTATAATATAACCAGTTTGATAAAGTAAATATTACATTGAAAGGTAATTACCCAATATAATACTATATTATTTACTATAATACAATATTATTTAATATTATATTATTTATAATTAGTCATACAGAACGAAAATGAATGTGCACTTCCTATTTATGGTTTGCCTTCCTTCCTGTGACTATCAACTGTACCATTGTTCAATAAGTTCTTTATATTCTCGGTATCTGTATATATTCATAAATATACTTATTTTTTACCCCACTGCACAAGAAGAAGGGTAATGTTTTTTTATAGATAAACCGCTTAACTGAGTCTGTTCCTGAGGTATGGGAGCGGCACGGGAGGGTTCACATGTAATAGCAATGCTGACGCCCGACTGACGTAATATAACCCCTCCCGTACCGCTCCCATACCCCAGGAACAGACTCAGTTCAGCGGTTTATCTATAGGTGTATGTATTTACTAGCTGAGCCCCGCGGTGTCACCCGCGTAGTGTTGAAAAACGGTGATGATGATGATGATGATGATAAAATGTAGCCTATGTCCTCTCAAGGTCCTAAAGAATCTCTGTGCCAAATTTCACACGTTTCATTCGTTCGTTCGTTTCATTCGATTATTTAAGCTGTTTAGCCGTGAAATGGTAACAAACTGACAGACGGACGGACGACATACAGAGTTACTTTCGCTTTTATAATATTAGTTAGAATGTATGTATGTTTATACATAGGTGTGTATGTCGCCATGTCACCTAGAATCATAAAAGGTTGAACGAATTTATAATGCGAGGTGTTAGAATCGTATTTACACTGGATAAGCCAAAACCACTGCATCCGTTTAGATCCGTTCATTGTTTCGGCTCAGTAAAGGACCCTAATAACCCAGTATTCGAGTGTATCTATTGAAACAAGTATATAGCAGTGGTCGCTCTCTCGCCCTGGTGTAGGTAGGTACTGGTATTGACTGTTAGTGGTCGGTGACAGGCACCGACCTTGTCCGAGCGGCGCGCGGCGCCCGCTCGCACTCGAGCTCGTTACGGCCGATTCCCAAATTCCTCTAATGCCTCGCTCTCGTTATCTAACCAGCAGCGTTTGTTTGAGCTGCGAGTACTTGTCGGATGACTTGTTAAAAAAAACAATTTCACAAGAATAAAGAAGAATTTTAAATATGAACAAATCGGTCAAAAGGTTGTGAAATCTTGGTTAACAAGTATCTGTATTAAAATAGTGATTTTTGCAGTTTAACTTAGATTTCGTTAAGTTTGATACAATGTTGAATGTCCCCCAATATTTATTTCATTTTTAATTTTTGCGAGAGTTTTTTTTATTATTCTAAAAACATGTGATGATACTCCCTATGACGCTCGGGGAGTAAAGACGAATCTAACGACACCTCGCACATCAAAAGCGGTCAAGCCGTTTTAGGCTGTAGGAGGTATTATAGAAACGTAGAAACGTACATAATTATACATATAAACAAACATACACTCGACGAAAAACATAACCCTCCTTCTTGTGCAGTCGAGTAAAAAAACATCCAAATTTGGGATTTATATCTAGGTTTGTAGGAAAAAAAAATTTTTACAAGAGTTTTAAATATGAGCAAATCGGCCAAGAGGTTATCGAGACAAAAGAGCGAGAAATCTCGGTTAAAACGAAGAGAAGTTTGCTGACTAATTTTGTTGATACGTAGATCGACTTCAAAATACGCAATACAATGCATATGTACGCGACTTGCTGTTCACTTTTCTACAGCCACTTGGATGGTATTTTACCAGTTATTTTGTTATAATAACCTAAGTACTGCATCGATTTTGATAAAGGTAATATGGAACCACCTCTAAAGTATGACTTACTAAATATAAAAATAATCATCAAAATTAATGCACTCGCTCTGGCTGAGCAATCGGTAAACAAACATACAAAAAAAACTTATAGATCGAATTGATAACCTCCTTCTTTTTGGAAGTCGGTTAAAAGTTATTTTACGTTTAAAGTTCGTTAATGTTACTAGTAAGTTAAGTTTAGGTTTATAAGTTGTTTTTTTTTACAATATTAATTAACATAAATATTGTAAAATAACTTAACTTACTAGTATTATCATTAAGTAAGTAAGCAAGCATCTAATTTATATTATTGAGTATTATATAATACATGTGATAATAGACAATAAGTGGAAAATATGTTTATTAAGCTCAGTAAGAATTTCAACTTACGTTTTGAGACCACTCGTGAAGCAATCGGTATCGTTAACATAATATAAGTTATACATATATAAGTTGTCTCCATTTGTCTGTAGGTAATTGATGTTGCAGTTTTATTGTCATTGCTGCCAGATAAACGAAATGCCCCTTCGATGATTCACATCTCGATCGATCTGCCAATTACGTGTTTTACCTACATCAACTCGTATAAATTGTATTTAAACATGTAGATATACATGTTATTCATCGTAGCTAAATATTATACATATATAAGAGCCGTTCTATCCTACAGTCTATTTTGAAAGACAACTATCGTGTCTAACAAGTAATTATAGTTGAAGAACTGAAAAAAAAACGACTCAAAATGCGCAATTTTATTTTAAAAAACAAACTACTGCACCGATTTTGATGAAATCTCTATGAGACCCTATGGAAGTATACTATTTCGAAAAAAAAACTTTTCTAAATCGGTCTAGGCGTCTTCGAGGAATCGGAGAACATACATAAAAAAGATTCGACCAATTGAGAACCTCCTTATTTTTGGAAGTCGGTTAAAAGTGGGAATTAATGTCTCGATTGTGTTGCTATTCGAAAACTGGAGCAAAATAATGAAATAAAGACAGCTGCGCCCTCAATTCCATCCTGCGTCCTCCGGAGTGGAGACCCATCGCACAACCGCCTGAGCTATCTTCGCTTCTAAGGGAAGTCAGTTGTCTAATGTTGTACGGACTCAACTCACATAGTCAAGCCAAAGAACATGACGAGAAATGCAAAACAACCGCTCAATAGATAAATCAGATGATATCGCGAAGCACAAAGCGAGCTCTATTCATTGCCTGGCCGCCATAAATCATAGTCTGACTAGTGTCAACGACTCGGAAGCCACTGCACTCCAGATGGACTAATCACTTGTTTATGAAGCCTTTTACACTTTATGCTAGTGATTTAGTCGAATAGAGTAACCCAACTCACTCACGAAACAGGGAATAAGTATTCCGTTTACACGGAGTCAGGCCAGCGACGGATTTACTCATTACTAAAGTAATACGTAAGCTTAAGCTAAGTTCCCGGCAGCCTAGTGGTGAGACCGTCTGACTTGCGATCCGCAGGTCCTGGGTTCGAATCCCACGGCACGCACCTCTGTCTTTTCGAAGTTATGTGCGTATTGTTGATTGCCGTCAACTTCAAACTGTGAAGGAAAAAATTGTGAGGAAACCTATAAGTCTGAGAGTTCTCAATGATCTTGAAGATGTGTGAAGTCTGCCAACCCGCACTTGGCCAGCGTGGCAGATTATGGCCTAACCCTTCTCACAATGAGAAGATGGCCCGTTCCCAGCAGTGGGACAGTTTGTACAAACAGGGGTGATAAAAAAAAGCTAAGTTCGCATTATGCTGGAAATTTAGTTGAGTAGTGAGTAATCCCGTGTTAGCACAATGTCGGGTAAGTAGACTCTATATTCTAACTTATATTATAAAAGCTAATATTTATCCCTCAGTCTGTTTCTTGCCTTTTTATGACCAAACGGCTGAACCGATTGTTATAAAATTTGTTACAGGGACAGCTGAAAACTCGGAGACACATTAGTTATAGCATCATTACTAATATATTATCCCTGCGCAGCGAGCGAGTGAACTCGCGGAGCCCAGCTAGTATTTTCTATTTCAATGTTTCCTTCGGCCGCTTTGAAAAAGCGCTTGTGTGAAGCCTGAACTTTTTGTTTTTCTACGTTAAATAACTAATATAATATAGTATAGTGAGTCCTCCATACGAGCAGTGCAAAGCGCTAGGCAAGTATCGAAATAGATTATAGAAAGTATCTGTTCACGTGACACTGTTCTAAAGCGAAGTTACTCGCCACTTTACTAAATTACTAACATAATATGAACTACGTTTTAAAGGCATGATGCGAGCTGTCAAGTCTACGCGTACGCTCCTAACTGGGAGAAAAAAATCGCACGTTGAGACTTATTTAGCAGTTTGGATGCTAATGCGCGAACTGGTTATTCGTTTTGGGAATTTCCGCGCCTCTACATGGCGGGTCGCTTTTCTTGAACTTGATGGTTTTGCCTGTGATCGGGGAAATATTTTCTGAGCTAATGTCTATTCAATCCTATATGATACACAAGGAAGGCACACTTCAAGTTTCATGTCTAGGACTAGTATGCTCAACGCGCGCAGCTATCTCTCTCGCACATCACAACATTTTTAAACACATAAATTAATTGGTTAGGTATAGTATTAGAAAAGTGAGAAATGATTTTTTTAGTTAGACGGGAAATATAAAAAAAGTTTTGTTCCTATATTACTTATACTGGCGACGAAGTAGTGAAAAAAATGTATATTTTCCTACAACGCAAAAGCAACGCATTCCTATGACGCACAACATCGTGGCCGTTTTCGCTGTGGACGGATCCACCATCATTTTCATACAAAGCTAAGTGAAATACTCGTACACGTGCGTAGCGTGGCTGGCGTGAGTGAATCCTTGCCTAGATAGTGTTATTTTTAACACAGGTCTTGTAAAACTCGTTTAAAGTAACCAAGTGGAGAATAAGCGTTTTAAAGTTATTTATTCAGTCAACATCACGTGTTGGTTTTAAGAAAGAGTCACGCATTGTTCCGGTTTGATTGGTTATGTCGCCCACGCTTTTGTTTGATTGACAAATATTTTCTATTCGACGGTCCCGTTGGATAACAAAATTACCAATGGCAACAAGTATGTAGGTACAGTCGTTAGAGATGTCGATGTGACCCGCTGTGACGTCATTAACATTCTTTCCTTTCGCATGTTTGTCGCGAATTAAAGACAAGTATCTATTTTAAATGAAAAACAAAATGCCTGACTAAATAAGAGCCAAATTCAAATTTTATTTACGTTTAAGTTGTCCTTGATATTGAGTGAAAGTTTTCGAAAAAAAATATATGCAAAAAGACGCAATAAAATGTAATCATGTGCATTCCTTAGAATAGCTTATGTATGATCATTTAATTGTCGCAGGAGGTTACACAAACGCAATTTTTTAATTTTTACAGGCTTATTATTGATACTGGATGTATCTATCAGTAGGGATAGACAGGATTGATGACAACGAAAGTGCTCTGCAAAAGAACGAGGACATGAAACATACATCTGTATGTTTTCTATGCTGGCCAATCTGTGTAAAACCTTTTTGTTAAAAACTCTTTAGGAGTTTTTATTTTATAGTTTCTGTGAGTCGTCATATGCCAGGCCAGACACACGATGGTTAAAAAAAATATCATTACAAAAAAGTAGCCTATGAATATTGGGAAGAAAAGATGAACCTAAAATCATGTGGCACGTCAAATTCGGTAAAGCCGTCTAGATTGTAAGGGATAATTATATAAACAAACATACATTCGAAAAACATACGCACTACTTGTGCAGACGGGTAAACTTACTATTATTGTAATGTTTTTACGTTTTCATTTACAAACGCAATGTTTGAATAATTCATACGCTTTTATGAATTATAATGATGATGACGTCACAGCGGGTCAGCTCGATAACTCTGATCGCCATGCTTATAATATACTTGTGTCATGAAATAAGCGAAATGTTTACTTGCGCTTGTGTGCCGTCGATATGAAATGTTAAGACGTACAAACAGCTATCTAATGACGAGTACACATGCAAAAACGTAATGTGGACGTAGATTTAGAAAGAAATGGATATATGGACTGGTACGAAAAATTACACTGTCTTGAATTTGCCTAATGCTAACATAGATGTATAGGTAAAAATACGATATTTTTTTCGCGACTGCCCAAGAATGAAAGTAATGTTTTTTCGGGTGTCATAGGCCATTTTTTTGCAATAAGAAACAAGTATTATAAAATGAAAAACAAAACACCCGACTGTAGAAAAGCGGGTTTTGCAGTCTAATTTACGATTTCGTTACGTTTGGTACCATTTTGAGTGTACTTTTTTGTGAGAAATTGTGCGTAAAATTGATGTAAAACTTTATAAATGCGCATTCTTTAGAATAGTAACAGTTCTAGTAAAACCATTTATTTATTAGGATGAAGTTCGTTGGAGTTTACGAAAAACTGCATTTTTAGGGTTCATAGTATCGTCATATCCGTCTGTCTATCTGTCCGCAGCTTTGCTCAAAAACTATTAGTATTAGAATCTCGTCTACCCTATCGTGTGGGGTATCTTTGGATAGGTAATCAAAAAACATGGGGTGTACCAAAATCGATTTTAAAATTTGGGATCTTGCGAAATATTAAGCTCTGAAATGATAATTTTTGTTAGCGTCACGTGTCCATCCCTTCCCCCTCTATCGGCTAAACGGTTGACTGGAGATATGATGAAATTAAAAGGAAAACTAACACGGCTAAGTAGGTTCTACAAGTTATCGAGTTATAGTCGATCAACTTAAAATAATTACTTAGACAAGTCAAAAATGAATATTTCATTTAACTTAACATAAGTTAAGGCATTGTGTTCGTAGTATCAAACAAGAGAGAGAGAGAGAGAGGAGAATTTTAAGGTCACATAAATTATGATATGTAACTACGGAACCCTACATTGCGGGTGGCACCTAGCAATTTTTTTATTTTTGCAAGAGTCGTATTATAAAAAATATAGATTGGGATAGCTATCAAAGAAAGCTCAATGTATTTTGGTTATTATGCAAGCCAGCAGTTTTTTTTTTTACTTATAAAATGAATTGTGCTTGATTCATAGAGAAACAAATGCACTATATATTCCCGTAATAATGGACAGCGTGACTGCCAACACAATTTTTTAACATTTGAATCCATGTCTTCATAAGTCTATGACTAAAGAAATGTTAAGTCGGACGGTTACGCTTACGTATAAAGCGTGTTACATGAACCTTGGTAAAATTAGGCAAATTTCGAAACCACTGCGATTCAACGGCGAACCGGCGTGGACTAATGATCGGGGATGTATGCTCCGCTGGGTTCTGTGTTGCAAACAGAAGACCAGGAAGCTGCTTAGAATACTTTGAAGTCAGGCTCTGCTAGTGATGCGAGAGACGCAGTCTTGAAAGGCATTAAAAAGAACTATAGATAAACATGACTGAAATGAAGACTGGGGGTTCGATTTTGAAGTGATAAAACTCAATTGTTTTACACAAGGACTACGACTAGTAGTAGCGTGATGTGTCTTTTAAATGGGCTGGCGCTTAAGTGTTGCTTTACCTTCAATAAAACCGAAAATCTGAAGTTTAAATGGACTTATATCTACCTCATTTTTAATAGCACTCAAGCTCTGAAGATAAAATGGTTTTATACCTACTTGTATCATTAGTACTTTATTAACCCCTAAAGCTAAGCTAGTTAGTAAGCGCGCTAAGATGGCACGATTACCTTAAAATGAATGTTAGCATCAGACACAAAAAGACTCCAGTCGTTGCGGCTCTGTGTACATTCTCGCCAAATGGTCTGTTTGATGTTTTGTAAATCCGCTTCCACGACGTGTCTTCAATTCATAACCCCAAGACTTGAAATTAAGACTAGTCTTGTCTTGAGGCGCTAAAATGTACTATTTTAAGACCGAGTAACATCACTAGTCTGCTACGTCCGGTTGCAGCAACTCACATTCCGTATGTTTCTATCCGGGACGGGGGGCGCCCGTACGATTTCGCTTTCGTCCATAACACTCGAAGGATTCCGTAGATTAATATAATTAACCACTTCCTTCTGATTTGGATACGCGTAAAAACATAATTTGATCCGTTTTTTGGCTGACCCTTTGTAAATGTTATTTTGTACTGTTATGTATTCGGTTTTGTTGTGTGGTTTAGTTGAATCAATGTGTTTGTACTGACCGGTAAGTTTTTCAATATAATTCGTACACCTTACAATTTATGGTTGGATTTCCAATAATATGGACGGAACGCTTTGCTTCTTTTTGTATGCTATGTATGTATACATGCGTCCTACGCCTGTGGATATAATCTAGGTGTCTTTGATTTGCTAGAATCGGTTACTTCTAGGCAAGCACGCTCCATCGTAGACCGCAACGATAACTTGATTTCAAACAATTCAGCGATCTAGCGGAAGCCTATCTATGAATTTATAGCAAAAACCTATTCCATTCCATGTCGAGTTATTATAGTTTTGTGTTATTTTCAACCGAGTTCCAAAAAGAAGGATGTATTCAATACGTCTGTATGTGTTTTTTTGTATGTTCACAATATCAAGATTACTTCGCCAATTAAAAATCGATTTAAATGATTCTTTTTTTTTTTGGTAGGACATACTTCAGAGGCGGTCTCGTACAAATTTTATCAAAATCTGTTAAGCACTTTGGTTTTTATAAGAAAATAAACTGGGAAAATGTCAACCAAGTAAACGAAATGCGTATTTTGAAGTCACCTTTTTCAGTCTTTTTAACTATGATTATTTTAAGACTAGATCTTGTCTTTATCAAAAAGCTGTGTTTAATTCTGCGAGCTACACTAACGTCCTTATAAATTGTTAACAAGATAAGATCTATTATATTCCGGGCCACTCCTACAGATATTAATTTGACAGAAATCCATTAATGTACAATAATAGAGACAACACAAACGGTCGGTCTCATTGTTAAATCGCTTTCAACATAGTTCTATATAAACAAGTTACAATATCGTTTTCTTTGTAAAAATAAATGGTCAAGTGCGTGTCATTCTACGTGACATGTAGGGTTCTGTAGTAACATGGGATGTACCCAGTAGGTAAGATTACTGTTTCATTTTGAAATATCACGATAAATCCGGGTAAAAGTTTCACTCCCTTCCGAACTCCCATGCAACATGATCACAGACACCAGGACTGATTGCTGTGTGCTCTATATCTATGAATGTTTATGTCATAATGTTTTCAAAACAGTAAACAAAGCCTGAAATGCTAGGCGTTCACATAATATAATAATAAGTTTACGAAGTTAATGTTATAGTAGTTAGAATAATAAAAAAACAAATATCAAAAACTCATGTTTAAAAAAAATACAACCGAATTGAGGACCTCCTCCTTTTTTAAAGTCGGTTGAAAATACATACAGACGTAAGGTACACGAGGCAAAGTGTTTTGGACTACATCACGATGTACTAAATTTTGAAGTAAAAATAAATCACGTCCAAATAAGAACATGTAATATTGTGACATGTACAGGTTGACAAATAACCCTCTTTATTTAGCATTCGGTTAATAGACGTTCACTCCATTTATAGACAAGCCGTACTACAAGAGTCTTTAACCTTTCCTTCACAAGGATGCTTTCAAGGCCTTTAATACAACCAAAACAGTTTACCTCGCGTCTTCCTTTATCGATATAAAATCCAGGCCTGTTATGGTCCAAACACTAACCTGCTTCCCGTATCTTCTTGTGTGAAATAAACTTTATTACGTGTGAGATAAGTGATATTTTAGCATGTCGATGTTAACGTGCGTGGGATTGAGGTATTTTAATGGTCCGCCCGGTTGCTCTACACATAACGTGTTATTTTAGAGTCGTTGCTTGCGATCCGTTCCCTGGTGACTGGTGGAGATTGCATGGGAAAGCATTCGAATTATGGATTATTAAGTTTTTGCGCTTGTTATTCGATGAAATTGAACAACTTTTAACGGATTTATCGCGTATATATTTTTCATAATTTTGAATCTTTTATTTAGATAAATTGTATTACTGTACAAAAGTCACGGACTCCGGTGTCGGTGGAGCTAAATATTAAATTTAAAAAAAAATACTATTGTATGTTCTTTATTTTATTACTTTTGGGGAAAATTACAGTTAGGTTTTACATATTAGTCACTAAATAAAAACAAAAAGGCCAATTACAAATTTTCACGGATATTCTAAAAGATTAAAAAAATAAACACAACTGTTGTGACTATAATATTACCTACATCTAAGACATTTGTACACAGTTGATCAATAAATATTATTCTATTCGAACACTACACTGTAATGTGTACGTAGTGTCTAGACTTCTAGAGATTGCAATCCGGTATGTTTCTCAACCCGGCCGGGCCCGGTATCATTCGTCGCCAACCCGGCCGGGACCGCCGGGCCCGGCCGGGTGGCGGGTTGATGTGATAGCGATGAAACCGATAAAGTATTTTATAAAAATTTGCTATATATGAATGGAAAAGGACAATGATGCAAGGTTACGAATTAATATTTTTTATTTCAAACTAGCAAATCAACAATAATCAGTCTCACTCAAAGTCTCAAAATCTCTGATTTAATACAGAATTGATTACTTTTACATAAGGACGGAATAGTAACATTAATTAGTATTAGTAATTATTAATTTTTATAAGTTTAAGCAAGCAGGTCTTTCTCTTTACTCGTTATAGTGTCCATTTGAAACATAGTATTAGAATAATAAACTAATAAAGCTTAAAGCACTTAACTTGTCATAACAACTTAGATTAGATAGATAAATAAATTTTGGTAGCTTTGGTATAAACAAAACAAATTCTTATTGGCGCTTCAGAACGGCAACGTGGCAGCTCGCAGCGGTTGTCATGCGAATTTTCTATGATTTCGCGCTCCCTCCCGCGCCGCGGTTTTCATACCTACCGGGCCCGGTATGAGTGGCCGGGCCGGGCCCGGCTTGCAATCTCTAGTAGTGTCCGTGGTCACAGGTTAGTTAGACTAAACGCCAGGTGTCGAGTTTTGTTACGAAAACACCAATATCTATCGCCTATTATTGGTAACGTATCTATAATCAGAAATCCTACTTGCTCGAATACGTTTCATAGAATTCTCTGATTGCGGATGTTTTAGCTGACACGAGCTACTGTTTCCGTAAGTTTGTTAGCCATCAGTTTAATTTGCCCGAACAATTATTAGGACAGATTTAATAAGTTGCTGTTTTGTTACTCCCAGAATCTTTATTATTAACAAAAGTTTAGTTATAGTTATATAGCAGAGGTTTGTTAGCTATCTAAGTAGTTCACATAGCCCATAGTACAATCTTCTCTGTGCTTAGGCAACACCTCATTGTATATTGGGATTTGTCAAACAATTAGGCTGTTAAGCGTGCCAAAAAAAATAGACATAAACATAGTTTTTTTTTTCTTACTGTACAATACTGTACATAGAGGGCATTTCTTTAATAGGTCGTTTTGCTATCAGGTTTTGTGTCATTCCGATAATAGGACGTTTTGCTACTAGGTCATTTAGATCTTATGTCGTTTTAATATGTAGGGCATTTTGCTTTTAGGTCCTTCTAAGATGTAAGGAAAACAATGTCGACACTCGATATTTTACCTTGAGAGGGTCGTGTCAACAAATCGTAATCTTTCCCTAATCCCGGCTTAGTTTTTCCACCTCCGACCCAATTTATAGGATCCGTAG
The DNA here is from genome assembly GCA_947563715.1 of Lycia hirtaria. Taxonomy (NCBI): domain Eukaryota; kingdom Metazoa; phylum Arthropoda; class Insecta; order Lepidoptera; family Geometridae; genus Lycia; species Lycia hirtaria. Next base: position 25,671,083 of record OX387376.1, read on the forward strand.
ATATCGCCTTACGTTGCACCACTAGGGATTTAGGAAACTCGGTCAATTACGAGTAAACTCTACGTTTACGGAGTGATTAAAGGCCTTACCAAAAATAAGAAAATAAACATTGGAGGACATTTTCACACTATTAACAAACTTTAACGATTTTGTGATGGAATATTCTATCCGCGTGAAATCTATTCAACCCAATGCATCCGCGCGCTTGTACGCTAGTAACTAGTTGACAAAATATCGAATCGGAAGTATATATCACCTGAAATTAAATAAATCTTGGTCACGCTCGTTTTGACACGCTAAGTGTATGTACACTTGGGGTATCTATAGAAATCTATGGGTAAGGCTGTCAAAGTTTGCTGGATGAGGCTCCGCTGAAATTTAACTATGTTATAGGAAGAGGATACTGGACTAACACTGTGCTCACGTTCACGTGCGTAGTAATGAAACGGTGATGATAATGAAATGTAGTCTACGTCGTCTTTAGGTTGTCGGTCATCTGTCTGAATGGTGAATATACCAATTCAACTATTAACTTCACCACCAGACCCTAAAGTTCGATTCAGCTTGATCGCGAAACAAACAGACAGACAGAGAAAGGAGAGAGAAAGAGTTCCTTTATTGTAGTTTATGACCATCTAACTACTCGCCCGATGTTGAGCGACGTTGCGGTCTACGATGGAACGCGCTTACTTAGGAAAAATCGTTTTACTCATGTTTAAAAACTTAAACAATGTGAGCGAGGTCAACTAGCTCGTCAAATTTGCTAGTGTAGTACAGAATTACTTTTGTGTATATAAAATGACTACATTCTCACATGGTATTGTCACAGCAGCGTAACAGGTTGTACCGACATTCCTGCGGTTGAACAGGTACCAATCTTGAGAGCCCAGTCGGTGGCCTGCCCGGTGGCTCTGTTTATACCAACTTCAATATTGTTTAAAAATCCAAATCACTGAAGCGATTTTGATTAAATTTCTTAAAATAATTAAGTAAATAAAATATTTTTATTTTCAAAATGCGGTAACAAACATACTGTCGGAATGAGAACCTCCTTCTTTTTAAGTTGGTTAAAACTGACCTTTCGGTCTCACAGTCAATAGAAGTCCTCTAAACTTAAAGCCACGCTTACCCGCAAAAGCAGTAAAAAACAGCTTTTAGAAAATTTACAAAAAATACTTGTACTATTAGTTCAAGCTCAAATGCTTAGTAGGTATGTAAAATGTTGGTCGGTTGGCTAGGGTTCTCCTAGTACAAAAACACTATTGCTGAAAAAAGGTCCCAATAGCTTTATTTTTTGAAAAATATATCCTTTTTTATTTATTTTTTAAATTGATCTCCAAGTTGTTTAAAGCCACCAACACCTAAGTTACCATGTTAAGTAGCTATTACATTTTTTTAGCGTTCTACTAGTATACAGTTTTGATACGTTTAGTGTACTAATTTATAGTAATTCATTTTACAATAATTTTGCTTGCGAGCAGCCGTCCGGCGGCGCGCGTCGTATGTTCTTCTGGGCTACGTACATGAAACCGCGCTCAAGTGCGGGCTGAGGTAGCGCAAAATACCTAAAGTTCTGGGGAAGCCTTGCCTTAATGAACTCAGCACGTTTTAGCTCTTCAGCCGCGTTTATGTGAAAAAATCCTCCCTCCAAGTAAAACATCTTGACGGTTTGTTACCCTCCCCTTTCCAAGAGTCTCCGAGGGCCCTCGACGTTCTCGCCCGAAGCTCTCCAAATCTATTGTCAAGGTTCTGATGCCGATTTCCTATATTAAGAGTTAAAAAAAAAACCCTTCAAAGGAGGTAATTGCTTTTTTCTGTCGCCTTTTTGCGAAACAAGTTGGAATTCAAAAGAGATTTTATGTTGGTACTCGCTTGAAATGAATGTGATATCTATAGAAAAGTAAAATAAAGTATTTACTTACTTATTTATAACAAGTAAGCTTAGAAAACTAGAAACCCCCGGTATAAAAAACGGCTGGAACAATTTTATTGAAACATTGCTAAGAACTCTCACAACGAAATCTTCTTTCAAACAAAAAAAAAAATAGATCAAAATCGGTCCATCCGTTTAGGAGCTATACGATGCCACAGACAGATACACAAATATACAGATACACACGTATATACAAATTTAAAACACCCCTCTTTTTTGGTGGGGGGCTAAAAATATGTGTTATTTTAATGCAGATGCAGTGAGCTGACGCGTTCGGCCATAGTTGTCCACTATGGTCAGCTTATGAAATTGTACCAGTAACATTCCGTGAGTCGCGGCCGACGCGACTTTTTCGAGAGTTATCCGCGGCCGCACCAAACTTCGTGTTTCTAGACCAAATGGAATCCCTGTAGGTTTTAATTTACTTGCGAATATCAAAATATGAGGCATTAAGTTTAGGAAAATTATTTTTTGTTTGTAAGGAAATATTTTCAATTGGTTCCATAAAAAAATCATCCAAATCGATTTAGTAATTTGATTTTCAAAACAAAATACTTAACTAAAAAAATATCGTCAACTAAACGAATTTGCGTATATTGAAGTCGAAGGTTTCAGTTTTTAAACTAGAATAATTATTAGTTTATTTTTTAATACATTGAGTTAGGAGCATACTTTTCTTACAATATCAAGATACGTATTCCACGTTGATTACAACTTGCTGCGCTTTTTTGAGAAAAAAGACCTTGACAGACAGATGGACAGCGAAATAATCTAAAAAAAATTAAAAATAGACCTAAAATTTTACTAATGTTTTCTAAGGTTTTCGCGATGGTCATTGAAATTAAGTGTACGAAGCTTCAGTTCATAAAATTATGTAAAGTATTCGCGATAAATCCGTTAAAATTTGTTTCAGTTCAATAAAAAATCCTGTACATTTTTCCTGGATCACGTACGTTTCGATTGTCGTATCAAAGTGCGTATGAAACTCACAGTGCGTTACACGGTAACTATTCCCAATATGAGGAAACTGGTCGCTTTCCTGATTGGGGTCGATTGAAAGCGAGTCGTCTAAACGTCAAACGTCTAAAGTCGTCACTAAAGAACTAAACCCGTTCTGGAGATCGTTAAGGTGCTCCCTCACCGGGAGCATTCACGTGTAATGTAACGTTACACATTCGAGTATTACATCAGTGAGGGAGGAAAACCGAGCATTACAGCGCGCACCTTGTAATAATCGCACCTTGTATACAAAAACGAGTATGGGAAGTCAAATCATATCTATAATGTTACATTACACGCGAATGCTCGTCAGTCAGGGAGGTAGTATTGTAATGTAATGCTCAAAGTCGAATCTATAATGTGAAGATGATGAATCTATAATGTGTGAATGATGTGTGTGTGATGTGTAATGTGTGTGTTACACGTAGAGGGAGCCTTTACGTGCACTCGTAACCGACTGGACTGCGTGTGACCGATTGGATACGAACCGCGTCGTTACTACGTGGGATTAAATATTATATTGGCATGTATATGAGAGAGACCGATATGTTGAATATTATCATATGATGGATTTATATCGATCGATTTATTTTCCTTTTAAAATATTGTCGTAAATAGAAAATTGACGAAATGATTGCTTTATCAATCATTTGGTCAATATTCTATAGGCCTCACAGTTCAATTGGTGATAAATGCCTTATATGCAGTAGTTTGTAGGTTCGATTGCCTTTTGTATGATGAGCATGGTTGTTTGTTCTGAATGTGGGTGTTTTATATGTATCATACTTATGATACTTTTTTAACACGTGCTTATGTGTTAAAAAAAGTTATTAAAGTAAAAGTACTAGTAAAGTAAGTAAGTATGAAAACGATTTATGGATCCGTTTGCGAGATATTTATTTATTTATTTATTTATTAAGCTCTATGTGATATTTTTTGTTAGAGTCAAGGGGCTTCACCCTCTACCAGCTAAATAGTTGCAGTTGAATATGTAAAAAATCATGCTAGTAGCATACCTATATGATGAAATTAAAAAGAAAACTATCACGGCTAGTTGGATTTATAAGTTAAAAAATAATAGTCGATCAATAAAATAAAAATGTAACTTAGAATAAATAAGAAATTAAAATTTCGTGCAAACTTTATTTAAACTAACATACGAGTACCTATGTTGATTAACTCGTATGTACGAGTACATGGTATCAAACAAGATATACTATTTTAAGTTCTGTTGTTTTATGATGTGCAACTAGGGAACCTTACTTTGCACATGGCCTGCACTTGTCCGGTTTTTTTTACCTCCATACAAAACGATACATTAAGTTTGATATTTGTTTTTGTGTGTGGCTCCCAAACAAATGAACCGATTTTTTGTTAAAGATAAAGGTTTGTTTAGTTTGTTTTTCGTAGTTATGTTTCAAAATAATATGTTGAGTACTTTTTTAATGATGAGGATTTTAAAGATGTTTTAAACTTATTAAAATACAAAATTCTACATGTATTTTATGTTAGTTTGTAGTGGCACAGAGTCAACCCATTAATAGATATAGAAGGTTAAGGGCGTAATTAAAAACGTAATTTAAAGATTTAAATAATTATCAGATCCATATTTATCCTTCTTTTTCTTGTACTTGGAAGTGATGCGACTAGCTCCTAACACACAGGCAAAGTAAACGATACATGTAGAAAATCAAGATGGCGGTTGTTTCGTTTTAAAACATACAGTTCCTTTTAATCGTTCAGAAACTGCGATAAATTTTTGCAATTATAATTAAATAAAACCAACACCCATCGCCTACAAAGACAGAATTTCCCCTTACATAATGAAGAAAAGCAGCTGTCACACTATTTTTTTCTTTCCTCACTCCAAAAGTTTAATAATAATAATTGTTTACACTAAATATGTAATTAAAAACAATTTCAGCTGCCTAAGCAATACTGTTGTAATATAACACAATCAGAGTTTACAAGAATTACCTACCTCACCATATATTAATATTAATACTTACGTTAACAATTACTTACAGTCACGTCAGCGTACAGCATACTGTTTGTTTTCTTAGAAATAGACGTTTACGTCAAGCACGAAATATTCCGCTGATACGGTTTTCAGTCACCTAAACATACACGGGAAACCAATTATTTTTAACTATTATACCCGATATGTGGCTGTATAAAGCTTATGATCAAATCTAATAGATGTCAGGATCTATAGGTCTCATGGCTCAGTGGTAGTATGTCTGCCTTCAGAGCTGTGGGGCGTGGGTTCGTGGGATGTGCAAATATTTCTGCTGAGCACGGATGTTTGTTCTGTGTCTGGGTTTTTATATATAAAATATGTATGTATTTACAAAAAAATATATATATGTATTCTATCAACCATCTTATTCCCCTAGGTACAAGCTTTGCTTAGCTTGGAGCTAGATGGTGTTGTGTGAATGACTAGATGGTGGTATAGGTACGAGTATATTGTGTTCAAGGACTAATTTCAGGGAATTTCAAAACCAAAATTTATTTGAACCAAAATGTATAAAATTGTACTTTTTATAGGCGTTTGTACTATCCAGCGTTTATAATTTCCTGTTAAAGTATGCTTTTCTTATTTTTTTCGAGGGAAAAGAGAGATAGAGAGAATGATCAACATACATATTATATATTTAGCTGCATACAAAAGTTCTTTTAGCTTCAGTAATACCCTATTTCTTGATTTCTACGTATTCTCGTTTACCTACGTAATTAATTGTGCTATCCACTCCGACCGCGCCGAGAGATATAAACATTCCAGAAAATTCCCGTAACGTATACATGTACATCTTCCGCCCACACACCTCATCCAACATTTACTTCCCGTATATAAAGCCTGGTTTCCACTGAGGAAGGGTAGCGAGCAGGAAATGGCGTAGTTGAAAGGACTCTGTTTAGATATTTATGTTCCGCAGCTATCTCTCTCGCGCATCACAATATTTTTACCCGACTGTGTAAGAAGGAGGTTTATGTTTTTCGAGTTAACCTCCAATGGTCATTTTTCATAACAAATAAGTAATTTTACAAAAACTCTCTTTGAAAAATAATTACTAAATAAAAAAAATGCGGTCGGAACGTATTCAGCCTGTTCTGCTTCACTCATTATTTGCGGAAGTTTCTGTATACAGTTTTCTGTCACTATAGTCTACGGAGTAATGTATGGTCTCCGCCCGCCGTGGAAACCGGGCTTTACTCTCAAATCCGTGGTGTGAAATTATGGCAATATTGTAACTCTTGTAGAGACGTAGCTCCAGTTTTGTATTAGCTCCACGGGCGCTTTAACACTCTCAGCTCGTTTGAATTATTGAACGAGCATGCTTCCACTGTGCACTAGGCTGTTATTGTATAAATATTTAATATAATGTTAACGGGATTTTTACTTTATCATCTTACATATCGGATCAAACACCGTCGCTTAACATCAGGCGAGATGGTGGTCAATCGTAGATCTATCCCTTACATCTTAGAAGGACCTAAAAGCTAAATGCCGTACTTATTAAAACGACACAAGATCTAAATGACCTAGTAGCAAATCGTCCTATTATCGGAATGCCACAAGATCAAAATGGCCTGATAGCAAAACGACCTATTATCGAAATGCCCTCTATGTACAGTAAGAAAAAAAAATGTTTTATATAGAAGTTTATGTGTATAATAAAAAGAAACCTAACGAACCTAACCTAATAATTGATATAAATAATAAATAAATAAAATAAATATTTGTGGACATTTCACACAACACCATCTAGCCCAAACTAAGCAGAGCTTGTACTATGGAACTAGATGGCTGATAGAATACATACTCGTACTTATATACTTTTTTTTTGTAAACATATAAGGGTATCTACAAGCACCTTTCCGGGTTAGCAAAGCAACAGTAATGTCAGTGATGTTGCAGTTGTCCATAGGCGACGGTTATTGCTTACCATCAGGCGAGCCGTCAGCCTTTTTGCTTCTCCTATTTTATAAAAAAAAAAATATACATATGATACATAGAAAAACCCAGACATAGAACAAACATCCATGCTCATCACACAAATGTTTGCCCTGGGTGGGGATCGAACCCACGACCTACAGTTCTGCAGGCAGACATACTACCAACTGAGCCAGAAGGCCAGTCTGAAACATATTTTTTTTCTTACTGTACATAGAGGGCATTTCGTTAATAGGTCGTTTTGCTATCAGGCCATTTTGATCTTGTGTCATTCCGATAATAGGACGTTTTGCTACTAGGTCATTTAGATCTTGTGTCGTTTTAATATGTAGGGAGGGCATTTTGCTTTTAGGTCCTTCTAAGATGTAAGTGATCTATCTTGTTTAAAAAAAACTACTTTGCACATGGCTCATTTCGCCGGTTTTTACCCGACTGCGTAAGAAGGAGGGTTATGTTTTTCGAGTTTATGTATGTATGTTTCTATATGATCGCCTACAGCCTAAATGGCTTGGCCGATTTTGATGTGCGAGATGTCGTTAGATTCGCCTTCACTTCCAGAGTGTTATAGGCTATATTTTTTTGTAATAATAATAATAAATCTCTCGTAAAAAAATGCGTTATTTCGTAACCTTCCACGAACTTAGTCGTAATAAACAAGTAGTTTTATAAGAATTATTTTCAAGAATGCGTATTTATAATAATTTACAGCGATTTTACGCATACTTTCTCACAAATGTATCAAATGTACACAACAGCATATCAAGCGCAACAAAATCGTAAGTTAGACTGCAAAAACTGCTTTTCTGCAGTCGGGTATTTTGTTTTTCTTTTAACATATATTGCTAAATGCAAATCAGAGACAAAGCCGAAGCACACCCTACAGGCCTAAGTTTTTGACCAAAAATAGTAGATTTATCCCAAAATGGTAGATTTACCTTAAAAATTTACTACTACTGACTTACTTTAGGATATAATTTTATTTATTCACATAAAAAGATGTCCATATTTCAGTAAATTCCTCACCTCCCAAAAAAATAATATGTACATAAATATGTACATAGAAACTTGTTCATGACTACTCCGCGAGGCGCAGCTAAGTAGTAAACATTAAACAAGAATATAAACATTATATTTTATAGCGAGACTGGGTAGGTTTCTAGAGCCATAACGGCTTGATCTACGCTGAACAGCTGGCATCAATCATTTAACTGAGTAATTGAGTCGAAATGCCCACTGGGGAAATTAGAAGCTACGCGCCATTTTCTGTCTTCGCTACCGCCCTGTTAACAATTAATAGTTCAAATCTTAAATGAATATCTATCTCGTCTAATTCATCATCATCTCAGCCACAAGAAGTTCACTGCTGGATATAGGCCGCCCCTATTTTGGATTTCCAAAAGGATCGATTCGGAGCGGATTGCATCCGGCGTCTTCCTGCCATTTGTATGAGGTCTTCTGTTCACCTTGTGGCTGGCCTTGCTACGAACCGCTTGCCGGTGCGTGGTCTCTACTCGAGCGTCGGCCATAAGTTGTATCTACGTGCTATGTGCCCTGCCCTACTACTACTTCAACTTGTGTGCTATGTAGGTGACTTTCGTGCGTTTACAGATCTCGTTTAACTATTGAGATTGATGTTAAAGTTTTTTAGAGTAGGTACTAGTTTAGTCTTCTGTAAAGGCATTTTCATTTCTACAAAATGTCGTCTTCTTTTAACTTTGACTTAACTTTCAAGTTGTTCTTTTGCCATCACATTATAATGCATATCTTTCATGTCTTCTGTCGCTCAAAATCCTTGTTAAAAACGTTATTTATTTTCATAATCATACATTTTTCCAATGTCTGCAGACATGCTGCACCTTCTATAATATATTTGTTATTTTTATCGAACTCCTTAACATTAAAAAGACTGATAACCACTCAAAATGTTTCGGACCATAGGCTTTCGACCAGTCAAAAGTACTTTTGTCAAAAGCCTACGGTCAAAAGTATTTTTGACTGATTGTGCTAATTAAAAGTACTGGTTAAGAGTTTTGACGGCAACATACCTATAATGATTTTACACAAGATATTTATCATACGTATTCACGACAAATATTATTCCAACGTACGCTGAATTTCATCCACTTGCGTATTTTACTCGGTATAAAGCGATGCTCTCTCTCATCCCGTACATTTATTTACATACATAAATCGTATATCACTCCGACTAAATTATTCAACATTTATTTTTACTGGCTACCATCGTACCATCAGTAGCTACGTGATTAATATGAGCCTTGCTGCGCCTCCCTGTTTCGTCCGTACTCGTATTAGAATCACGAATACTTAAACTTCTAGTGCTTCTACGTTTAGCATTTTTTTCCAAATTTTATTATATGTATTTTCGATACTTCTCACCGGGACAACTGCTGCAACTGTATCAAGCACAGGTCCGATTGTGTATGGAGTACTGCTGCCACCTTTTTGGTGGATCAGCCAAGTATCAGCTGGAAGCTTTGGAATCAGTGGACCGGCGAACTGTGAGGTTAATCGGTGACGAGTTAGCTGCCAAGAAGCTACTTAGTCTCGAGCACCGCCGTAAAGTAGCATGTCTGTCTATTTTCTACAGGATTCATTTCGGGGAGTGCGCGCAAGAGCTTCACGACCTAATTTCACCATTCCCATTTCACTACAGGACTAGTAGAAAGTCGGCGAATTACCACCCATTTCTCGTTGAAATGCCGAAAATCCGTACTCAGCGATATCGATCCACATTCTTGTTGCGTACTGCACAAGAATGGAATTCTTTGCCGCCATCTCTGTTTCCTGAGACCTACAATCTTGGAATTTTCAAGGCTAGAGTGAATAGATATCTTCTAGATCGACGAGCTCCTTCCTCGGCCACACCGTCGCTTAACATCAGGCGAGTTGGTGGTCAATCGTAGATCTATCTTCTATAAAAAAAAAAAAAAGTATTAAGTTAAAAATTAAAAGAGAACACATACAATACACATTGATTACATGAAGCCTAACTATTTATTCCAACCATATAAAACATCATCGAAATCAGAAAATATTTAAGGGGTAAAAGACTGTTTTCTCCTATTTTGTGATTATATTTATGATAGAAGTAGGACAAACGGACAGATGGACTTAGTGATAGGCTCCCGTCACTTACGCTACGGTTAGCCTGAATGTTTACCTGTGCTATGACACTCGAGAGGTAAAACGAAAAAACAATACATCGTTCGAAAAAAATAGATCAAACCGATTAGTCTAAAGATTGAATATAGACAGACGTACATAAACACATTACGCTCCTTCTAGAGCAGTCGGATAAAATATCACTAAATGTTAACTAGGACACCAACTTGTAAATGGAAAACTTTAAGTGCACACTAAAGTGTAAAATATTATGAAAGTTTAACTGGCTCCGTGTAGCCAGTAATCCGGCTAAGTGAACCTGTCCATTACGGAGACTATATCCCCTGTGGTCTCAGTAGTCCTAACTCGTCGCTGCAGCCTCGGGATACAATGTACGGCCTTGGTCAGCCCTACCCTCCGCAACTATTGTATAATCTATAGGGTTACCAACTATTTTTTCGAGTTACCGGACAAAATGATTTAAAGTGTGAATTATTATGAAACTTAACTGATCTCTATGTAGCCAGTAATCGGGCTAAGTAAACTTGTCCAGTCCATATTTAACGGAGATTATATCCCTTATGGTCTATGCTCTTAGTTTCTTCAAGTTTAGCCGAAGTTTTACACGTTTAATAGTTTGTAAGATTTTTATTCTCTACTAATCGTATTGCTCTGCTTTACGCATGCGTGTACGATCTAGGTGCATTTGTTAAATAAATTAAGTATTTAAAAAAATATGGAATATACGTACTTTGTCCCGGCGAAATCTATGCAAAAAGGATTTCTTAGGTTTTAGCGCCTGTTACTCATAATAATAAAAAGTAAAAGTTGTTTAATTACAAAAAAATAAGGTTCACATGATTCGTAAAATACGGAACGGTTCACCAATGATCGATCACTGACGATGGAATTTAAACTCTAATTTTTTGTTAACAAAGTCTTGTTTTGAATGATAGAGAGGTTCTGAATTGGCTGGTTTGGGATGAGAAGGACCGATATTAATGATGAGGGGAAGCGAATGCGACGTAGAATTCACGTGGAATTGTTGGAAACTAGTTTTGCGCCGCGGTTTCACCTGTCTGGTGATGAACACTGGCCAAGTGCGCGTTAGACGTGTTGAGTTTGTTTTTCAAACAGATATAAATATTCGTTGGAGAAATAATTAGTGGTTTATTATATGTGCCCCGCGGTTTCAGGCGAGTTAGTGATCAACGTAAATCTATCAAATGAAAACAAGAAATGTACTCTGTTCGGGGTGTTTACTCAAATTATAGTTAGTCATACTTAAATCAGTATAATTTGAGTAAAAATCCTAATCATGAATTCAAATAACGTAGCTCTCGTGAATAACCTTGATAAATAAATAAAAAGAGAATCATACAACATAAACAACACTGTTCACTGTCTAACGTAAGAACCTCCAAGAATGTACATTCCGAATTCTATTCATCAATAACTGTCGAAACGTAGCGTAGGTACTTGTCGGCACACAAATATGTTAACCGGCACATTCTCGAAAGTAAAAGTCATCCTATCTGGACGGTTACGATTGTACGCGGGTGTCATTATGTGGATATTACTATTAATTGGTTTGTTTCTAAATGGAATAGATTGATGGTAAATATTGCTTTCGGGTTGATTGAGATCACCCGCTTCCGGTTTTGACCGACTACGCTTGGAGGAGGTGATGTTTTTCGATTGTACATATGTATGTGGGTATGTGTATATGTTTCATTAAAGCCTAAACAGTTTGAGCGTTCTTGATGTGTGCGGTGTCGTTAGAATCGTTTTAGTTTACATAAAAAAATACATAGGTAGAGTCGAACATAAACTTCCTCTTTTTTCGAATTCTGTAATAAAATCGTGTTCCGTTCTGCTTGACAGAGAACATTTTAAGTAAAATTGATACAACAGACGTATAATAAGGGAATTGATAATATGTACGTGTACATTTTTTTGTATGTAAATCAATATCACTACACTTTTAAAAATATACTTTCAAGATACCGAGCACGAGGACGTAGTCTGATTCTGATACGTCCTTCAAACTAGTACTTGTTCGGTTAAGAAACCTGCCATTGACTGTTATTTTGAAACGATTAAATTGTCGATTCTGCGTAATTATTTTAGTAATTTTAACAGACCACAAAGGTAATCAATTCGAATGTATTTTTTTGTGTATTATGATTTACGATGTTTTATTTATTAGTTTTTTCATCATCATCTCAACCACAAGAAGTCTAGCGTTGGACATAGGCCTCCCCATATATTACGAAAAAGACCGATTTGCAAGCGGCTTGCATTCAGCGTTTTCCCGCCGTTACATTTTTACCTCGCCTCTTTGTGAATCTCTCCCGACTTCTGATTTTGTTCTCTTCAGCATTTCTATATACAAATAAAGTCAAAACAGCATGCCTAGAGAGCTTCAATTACCCCCCAGGTCTCGATCGAAGACTATGAGGCCTTCTCATAGTCCACAAATGACAAATGCTACGAGTAAGTGGCAAATTGTAAGTTGTACTGTTCAGTTCTATTCAGAAATTTTATTCGGGCAACTGCTGCTGTGTAAATACTTGTTTTCAAGCAGATTATAAACTTCCGCAATTACCTTTAATCACATTTTAAACAAGATTATCCTGATAAATTGTGTATCTATAGGAGTCATTAGGAGTTATATTTAAAACGATCAATTAAACTCTCCCCCCCCCCCCCCCCACGGTCCCATCCCCTACCGGATATCCAGTTTAATCCGGCCGATTTCGGTCCAACAATTCATCAAGGCTATGGCACAATAGATATACATAAATGTCCCTTTGTCCACAGACCACGCATCTACCATGTCATCTATTCGCAAAAGTAACAAATGAAGACTATTAACCCAGAAATAATAATATTTGTGACAACGTAAAATACAATCAAGAACGTTATTTGAGCATTTGGATTGGCTTTAGACCTTTATCGGTCTGGGGTAATCGATTTGCTTTTTAACCGACTTCCAAAAAGAAAGAGGTTATCAATTGGACTGTATGTTTTTTTTGTATGTTTGTTCTTGTTCACCGATTACTCCGACAATTATGTTTTGATTTTGATGTTTTTTTTGTTTGGTAGTTCATACTTCAGAGGCGGTCCCATATAAATTTCATCAAAGTCGGTTCAGTACTTTGGTTTTTATAACAAAATAACTGCTAAAATATCATCCAAGTAAATAAATAGCTTATTTTGAAGTCGGTTTTTTCAGTTTTTTTTACTAATTATTTATAAAGTAGTTTAGTTAGATAAATATGTGTAGTTTGTTTATTGATTTGTATATGTACTCTTATAATAACTTATGGAAACTTACAGAGTGAGTCTCGCTCTATCGTGTAGCTCCTATATCTTCTAGCGCGCAGCAAATTACTCAAGTGTCCGGTGGAGGCGGTAGGTCGTATTTAGTTCAGTGTTATACCTAAACCACAGAGTGCGTCTAGCCTGGTAGTGTGAACTAGGCTTAAGGCTTAAGTTCCAAGCGAGTACTGGCATTCCTGGAGGAACTAGTGAGACGTAATCCAGCGGTGGCCGTAATCCTGCAAATTGTATTAGTGTAGAGGTATTCGCAGTTACTAGGGCCGTTTGTACACAAGGTCTCTTGTGTATCGAAACGGCCGGTGTCACCTGTGCTCTTACATAGCACAGTAAGGGTGCATATCCACAAGCGGTATTTAGTTTGAAATCTAAAAGTCTGAAATCAATGAATAAGTTAATTACTTAATTATGACAAATTTACATATATAAATAAATCAAAAGAAACTATATCTGTGGCACTGTTGAGAGCTGTAATTTCGCAATATGGTTACAGACAGTTTCATGATGAATGAAACGGATTTGAATGAAACTTAGACTAGACATAGAGTACTCTTTGGACTAATACATATGGGCTACTAGCTGCGCCCCGCGGTGTCACCGCGAAGTGATGAAATACGGTGATGAGGATGATGGTACAATATAGCCTATGTCCTTCTCCAGGTCCTATAGGTCCTAGATTCTCTGTGCCAAATTTCATAACGATTGGTCAGCACTGTAGAGGTAACAAACAAACAGACAGAGAGACAGACGACAGACAGAGTTACTTTTGATATTATAATACTAGCTGGGGCTATCTCAATTTACGCTGCGCCTCGTGGTCACACGAGGCTCAAAAGTAAAGCAAATTAAAACATAAAGTACATATTAAGAATAATACCTAGTTACATAAATACCTATTAAAATATGATAGTTTTACTATAGTTCTTGACAAAAAAATATACATTCGTCAGATAATATTCCGATGAAATGGGAAATAAACAAATACAATAGAACAATGGCGGCCTCCGTATCCGATCCTCACAGCGTCCGTCTCGCTTCACCTTGAAAAATTAACGAATGACATAACTGTCAGGGTCTTTAGGTCTCTACGGAAAATACGAAACAACACGGAAGATTTGTTAATAATCATCTTTTGTAGTAAAAGTACTTTGATTTTATTTTTAGGGTTCCGTACCCAAAGGGTAAAAACGGGACCCTATTACTAAGACTTCGCTGTCTGTCCGTCCGTCCATCTGTCACCAGGCTGTCTCATGAACCGTGATAGTTAGAGAGTAAACATTTTCACAGATGATGTATTTCTGTTGCCGCTATAACAACAAATACTAAAAAACAGAATAAAATAAATATTTAAGGGGGCTTCCATACAACAAACGTAATTTTTTTGCTCGTTTTTGCTCGATATTGATAACGGTAACAGGTAGACGCTTGAAATATTCACAGAATATCGAGTTATATTATTCACTTTAAAAATAAATAGTTAAATTAAAATATAATTAATATTTAAGGGGCTCCCATTCAATAAACGTGATTTTTTTGCCGTTTTTATATAATATATATGGCATATAATGGCACGAAGGGTTCCGTACAATGGTACGCAAAATATAATTCTCAAAAACGGTTTTCTTCAGAGGTGGTCCCATAAAAATCCTAATATTATAAAAGCGAAAGTAACTCTGTCTGTCTGTATGTTATCTCTTCACGGCTGAAGCAATCGTTATAAAATTCGGCAAAGAGTTTATTTACGTCCTGGAGAAGGACATAGGCTATATTTAATCATTATCATCGTTTTTAGGGTTCCGTACCTCAAAAGGAAAAAAACGGAACCCTTATAGGATCACTTTGTTGTCCGTCTGTCCCTCTGTCTGTCTGTCTGTCTGTCTGTCTGTCCGTCTGTCCGTCTGTCCGGGTGTCAAGACCTTTATCTCGGGAATGCGTGAAGGTATCGTGTTGAAATTAAAACCATATACGCAAATCTATAGTACCTTGCTGCAGAAATAAAAAACTGTTTTCGTAAAAAAAAAAAATGCCGAATATGTCGTAAAAAACGCACATTTCGACACTCACAAGGGAATCAAAACCTATGGGGTACTTCGATGTATATTTTTTGGTTTATGAAGGAAGTTATAAAAAAAAAATATGGTTTCTCCCTTTTATTTAGTTTGTACGGAACCCTCGGTGGGCGAGTCAGACTCGCACTTGTCCGGTTTTTTGTCCCTACGCGGGTGACACCGCGGGGCGCAGCTAGTTTCATATAATATATCGATGCAGTACTTTCTTAGCAAGTTCCAGTTATAGGAATACTAGTTGCATCCCGTGGTTTCACCCGTGTAGTGATGAAAAACAGTGTCGTTTTTTTTAAATGCAAGATAGATCTACGATTGACCACCAACTCGCCTGGCGACGATGTAGCCGAAGATAGAGCTCGTCGATCTAGAAGATATATCTAGTCTTGAAAATTCCAAGATTGTAGGTCTCAGGAAACAGAGATGGCGGCAAAGAATTCTATTCCTGTGCAGTACGCATCAAGAATGTAGATCGATATCGCTGAGTACGGATCTTTGGCATTTTAATGATAAAATATAGTCTGTCTCCTTCTCCAGGTCCTAAAGAATTTCTCATAATGATTGATACAGCCGCTTAGCTGTGAAAAGATAACAAACAGACAGAGACAGAGTTAAATTCACTTTAGGATAATAATTCAATCGCCTGCTCGTTGAAGTTGGGTTTTCAGTTTTTTTTATCTGTAATTATCTCCTTAAAAAGTAACAATGAATCATTTTGTCGAATCTGACTTCGCTAATGACTGTTACATCCAAAAACCGGCCAAATGCGAGTCGGACTCGCGCACGAAGGGTTCCGTACCATTATCTATAAAAACGGCAAAAAAAATCACGTTTGTTTTATGGAAGCCCCCTTAAATATTTAGTTCTGTTTTTTAGTATTTGTTGTTATAGCGGCAACAGAAATACACCATTTGTGAAAATTTAAACTGTCTAACTATTACGGTTCATGAGATACAACCTGGTGACAGACGGACAGACAGCGAAGTCTTAGTAATAGGGTCCCATTTTTACCCTTGGATACGGAACCCTAAAAACCGAGGCAGACAATTCGCCTGTTCGCCTCCACTCCTGTGTTTTTGAAGTCAAAGCGAGTGCCGCATAATTAATGGTGCCCGTACTGAGCATCATTGTTAAAAGAGAAAAAATAAAAGACAGTCGGAAAGGTTTTCATACGCCTTAGCATTTTTGCTTGAGCATTTTATAAGATACTGGGACCAGAAGCGTTCGTGTGCGTACTAGAGATTGCAAACCGGGCCCGGCCCGGTAGGTATGAAAACCGCGGCGCGAAATAATAGAAAATTCGCATGACAACCGCTGCGAGCTGCTACGTTGCCATTCTGACGCGCCAATAAGATTTTGTTTTGTTTATACCAAATATTACCAAATACCAAAGTTTATCTATCTATCTAATCTAAGTTGTTATGACAAGTTTAGTGCTTTAAGCTTTATTAGTTTCTTATTCTAATACTATGTTTCAAATGGACACTATAACGAGCAAAGAGAAAGACCTGTTGCTTAAACTTATAAAAAATTATAATTACTAATACTATTCCGTCCATAAGTAAAAGTAATCAATTCTGTATTAAATCAAAGATTTTGAGACTTTGAGTGAGACTGATTATTGTTGATTTGTTAGTTTGAAATAAATATTAATTCGTAACCTTGAATCATTGTCCTTTTCCATTATTATATAGCAAATTTTCATAAAATACTTTAACGGTTTCATCGCTAACACATCAACCCGCCGACCCGGCCGGGTTGAGAAACATACCGGGTTGCAATCTCTAGTGCGTACCTCGAAACCAGTCGAAGATCGAATAAATTACACACGTCACGATACACACGTCAAACTTATAACACCCCTCCTTTTGGCCCAGTATAAATCGAACAATTTGAACTACTGACCGTTTTACTTATAAGCGATGAATAAGCGCATTTAAGTTAAATATTGTTTTGTTCCGTTTTCGCGCGTGGCTGCGGTCCCGTGAACGCCGACAGAAAGTGACGAGTCTTTATCCAGTGAATAAGATTTTAACATGCGTTTTTATGTAAGACGGTTCGTCTGGAGTCTCACCCTGTGATCACGTGCTTAGAACAACTGCCGCAACATATACCTACTCACTATGTCACCCACCAGCTGCTGTTACGGATGGCGCGGCGTGATAGTCGCGGAAGTGACTAGCGCCGCCACCGCTTCGACCCATTGTCGCAACTTAGACTGAATGAATGTTGGAGATTATAACTTTGTTGTTCTTATACTATTACTTATTATTGTTGCTAAAGTATAATAATAATATAATGATATCGTAACTCTAATAAAAGTCAAACGTACTCAGATACTTATGCGAACTTTGTTGTTTTATTGAGTTTCTTTGTATCTCTTCTCTAGCTTCTATTGCTTGGATCTTATTTTTCTTCTTGTGATAATATACAAATCATGTTTTATTAACGTGATAACGTCATATAAATTGATGAACGCCGGCTGCACGCACGAAAAAGCTCATTGTCACGTTCCGCCTGAGCCGATCGTGCAAGCGAGAGCGCGGAACAAGCGATAGAGAGGCACGATCGGCCTAAGCGTTTGGCTTGTGACGCATCGTTATCACGTAAAATTATCGACCGTAAACCGACTTTACAGACAACCATTTTTTTATTATTATTATTATACATAATTATATCGTATGTTTTCCTTGTCCACAGGAGTGCGTGTTATTGTGAAGTGCAAAGTGCATAGATGAGACACCGCTAGTTCCCGCTAGAGGGAGCGCGACGTCACGCTGCTCGGTTTACATACATGTAAGTACATGTTACTGTTGTCTGTTGATGAAACATATATTTTAGACTGCAACTTCCCGAGAAAGAAACGGTAGAACGTTTAGCACGTAAACAGAAAACCGCATCGAATAAATCAGTCCGCATAATTGTCACCAAACTTGGTAAGTTCTTTTGATTTTCTAATAAACTTCACTTATAGTTTTAACACCTAAAGATTGGGATATAACAAGTAATTATTTCAAAAAAAAATAATTTTTAAACCGGTCTAGGTGTCTTCGAGTAATCGGGGTACATACATAAAAAAATATTAAAAAAATATTCTGACGAATTGTGAACCTTCTCCTTTTGGAAGTCGGTTAAAAAAGGTGTGCGTAAGTAGGTAATCTTGCAAATATCGTGCAAATCCGCCCAATAGTATAGGATTATCGAGTACTCCGTACATACAGAAAGACAAATGTAAGTTCTTATTGTTCTAAACGTTCGTTTCTATTAAATCTTACACTTCTCGATGAGACTTATCAGTTTTGTGAAGTAACCACTAGTCTAATGTCAATTGTTATGAGATATGACATCTGCAAATTTGACACCTGACAGTTGTCACACATTTTTATACTATTGAACTCGTACATGCTGCACCTTGTATAGTTGTATCTTATGACTTGTCATTTTGGGTGACTGGACTTTGTGACCGTGAACAATCCAGAGTACGGTTTGAGTCCTCCTTATAAAACGATCATTCTGTACGTGAGTAATCCGTAATACAGCGGTCCAGAATGTGATTCGACACAATCTGGTTGGTGGAACTCGGAAGCCTTAACGATGTATGGCTCCCGGGGAGGACGAATTCGGATTTAGAATAAATAGGAAATATGATATAATAATTAATACTTTTACGATGAAGAAGAAACTATAATACATGGACTCGCCGTCCATAAATGTAGTGTTCAAAATATGTTTTTACTTTAAATAAAACTGCGTTTTTGAAATCTTGAGCTAAGAACGTCATGTCCTTTATTCCTAGTCCGCTTTTTATTCTAATTATTGTGTAGTTTCGGGGCCTTGTATGACTTTGAACTTGACCTTGACAGTGGCGCGGCGCGGTGCGGTTTCCGTCGCGGTTCGCCCGCGCGCGTTACTTCCACAACATTGTCATTGTTGTTTGATGGCATAATGTCGTGTAGACGCACTGTCCGCTCAACAGCCGCTTGTCCCACCGAGACAATGCAACGCGAGTGGAGCTACAACTAGAAACATGTTGGCGAGCACAAGAAACAAGTGTAATTGCGATGGGAGTGCGATTTTTATATTCCTTTAAACTCTATTATAATATGTATATTTCTCATTGATATACCAAAAAGTACACAACGATTTCGGTCCACGATCTTTGTGCGTACGTAGTGCACAGAAATGGAATTTTGTGCCGTGTACTCTGTTTCTTATAATTTTTAAGAGTAGAGTGAATAGATGTCTTGTAGATCAACGAGCTCCACCCTCGGCCACACTTTCAATTAACATCAGGCGAATTGATGTTTAATCGTAGATCTATCTAATGTTATATATATATGATCCTTTTTCATCAGGATTTTATAAGTTTCTTGAGCGAAAATATAGCCTAGATATAGTTCTTAGCTATACTTCGTCGAATGTAGGACGAGTGCTTTAGGCGGTAATTAGCGTGACTTCTGCGCTCTAAGCTTGGCTGGAGCCTTCCTTTCATTATGTCGCGCCTTTTGTCCGACTCGGACGTTTCTGTGCTCGCGTTATGTGACGTCATGTGAAAGTGTTACACACCCGACTGACTAAAACGAGGGTAATGACTCTTACAAAAAATAACAATGTAAAGCTTACTAATTAACGAGTCCCTGAATTGGAAAATGTTTTTTTATCTATCACACGATACCGCACACCATGGGATAGACGAGAAAAAAAAACCCAGCTTACGTGTAGGGTAGGTACCAAAAAAATTTATCAAGATTTTATTTTACAAAACAACCCAATCAGCCAAACCATCTCGTGCATAAAGAGGTTCGATTCGATCCTTGTGTAAGAATCTACGTACTATTTCTGAGTAATAGTAGATAGAGCGAAGTGAGGGATTCTAGGGTCCCGAGCGTAATGAGGGATTGTTTAGTAGAATCCTGAACGTAGCGAGGGATTCAAAGTACGTCGCCCGAGCCAATAATAAATATTGCGCCCGAGTGATACACTCTACTTTTCATCACCCTCTATGAGAAAATAAAAGGCGCCTCATATTTTATTGTAATATTATTATATAATAAAACATAGAGAAACAACTAAATTGAAATTAAATAGTATCTAATAATAATACAACTAAAAACGTATTCTTTGGCGCTGAACACTAAGATGTTCCAAATTCAAAAAGTGCGCGGGAAAGATAATTGCGGCGCACTTATAAAGAGGATTAAAAACTCATTACTGACCGCTAAAAGTTTCTTATAGAAAACACCACCTTTGGGTGCACTTAAAGGTTAACCAAGTCGTCCTTTTCGAATAGATGGGATGAAAACAACTTTGTTATGTCTAGGAAGCGGAAGACACATTTTTACGCGTTTTAGACATAAATAATGTCGTCTATTCTTTCGCCACCACAAAGGGCATAGTTTTCCTTTCAAGCGCGATTCCACAGCGATCCATCTTTATTTTTCAGAGTTGTTCACGCCATACGTGTCATCGAACATAATAATGGATTTGTCATCCTACGCCTATTTTTACCCGGCTGCCGAAGAAGGGTTATATTTTCGAGTGAGATGTATGTATGTATGTATACTTCGTTGGTGTGGTTTGGCAGAATTCGTGATATGCGATGTCATTAAATTCGTCACAGTTGTGCGAACGACATAATACCGATCGATATTATTTTGTAATAATTTTCGCAAAAAAATTACTCTTTCGTCGCGTCCTGTGACAAATTAGACTATATTATTTTTTAAGGATGCTCATTCATCATCATCTCGGGCACAAGAAGTCCACGGCTGGATATAAGTCTCCCCCATGCATTTCCAAATAGACCTGATGGAAACGGTTTGCAGACACCGTCTTGCTTACACTTATATGAGGTATTTTGTCCATCTTGTGGCTGGTGTTTCTACGCTACGCTTGCCTGTGTGTTGTCTTCTCTCGCGAACTTTTCGACCCCATCAGTCCCCGGCCATCAGTTCTACGCAACTTGCTTAACCGCTTGGCTATCTCGGCGACTCCGTCGCTGGATAAACAACAGTTACGTTAATCGCTCGTATATTGTTGGCTGTTTTGTTTTATATTTTTAATATACCTAGTACTTGTTTCTCACAATTGTTCTCGCGTATATGTGTCACATCCACCTAATCCATTTATGATTGTCCTCATATGGCTATTTTTGCCCATTGTGTCTTCGCGACACCGTTCTAACGCGTTGAATGGTCGCGTACTCATACGTAACTGTCAGTCATATGAATAATCAAATTACTCGGCCGCATCCATTACTAGAATGAGAAGATGGCCGACAATCATCTAATAAAACAAGGTCGTTGCTCCCGGCCCCGTCTGTATCAATGCAGGGCTTAACTGTCTCGGGTGGATGGAGATGCGCTTAAAGGCGGATGTCGAGAATCCAAGTTTAAGCTAACACACCTAAACTGTACTTGACTCTATTGTTATTGTCCCACCCATGCATGTCTTTTGTATGGGCACTATTCCTTGAGCTAAATTTACAGAGTCACGCTAATAAAAAAAACTGATACAAAAGTCTACGCATGTTTATAAGATCGCCCTTTTTTTGGTTAGTTGCAGAGCATTCGCGAAGCGATTACAACCACAGGATACTTAAGACAAGAACGAAGACTCATTTATATCATATTATCAAGTGGACGCATTTAAATAGCACCTCTTGATACGAGGCAATAAATCACAAATTGGCTAGCACAGGCACTAAGAGCCCTTGCAGAGTGCATCTCTTTCTATCATGTAGCTGTTATATCTTCTAGTGCACGGTGCACTAGTGTCCGTTGGAGCTGGCAGTTCGTATGTACTTACAGCATTATACCTACCTACCTAAATAGGAGTGCGTCTGGTTTACTACACCGAAGAATGCCAAAAAGCTAAACAAGAAACTGCCCGTGACATTCTGTTGTTGTATCTTCACCGGTTCTGATGTGTAACATGTCGATAGATTAGTCTATCTGTGATTGTAAATTGCGACCAAGACATTCGTTTTTGTGTATGAGACTGACACAGGACCGGAAAGCAAGATGAGACCTATACTCAGCAGTGGGTGGGCAAGGGTAAATGATGATGAATCTATTTCGAAGAGTACGAACTACCTAATTCATTGATGTCGGATATGAAACGCTTTAGTTCCACTTTCATCGTGCGGACTGCTAGAATGTGGAATACGCTTCCTGAGTGGGTCTTTGCCGATAGATATAATCTGGGTGTCTTTAAATCGCGAGAGAATTGGATTCTTCTAGGCAAGCGCGCTCCATTGTAGACCGCAACGTCGCTCAACATCAGGCGAGTTGGCGGTCAAGCGCAAACCTATTTATACATTAAAAAAAATGAAGATTACGCATTCCTAACTAAAACATGACCGTTCCTAGCTCTGTAAGGTAGGTGGCTCACCATATAGTGAGTTGCATTTGTCATCAATTACTTGGTATGCCGAGTGTATATTGTCCGCTAACACGACCCGCCGTCACGACCGCGACTCGTGACCGAGATTCAGCTGTAATTAGAGTTGTTACCATATTGAAATTAGTATCGATACTTATAAATTATCGAGTACTGTTGTACTATAACAGTAATACGTGTTACTCTTGTCAGTGACGACACATATATATAAAATTCAATGTTTAATTTCACTAATATTAGTACTAAAAATTATTGTAGCCGCGTACACTTCTATACTTTTTATAAGCTATAGACAAAATAGATGTTTGACTATATCATCAAGTGAATCTATAATAGTAAGCAATGGTGTGGCCGAGGGTAAAGCAAGTCGATCTACATGAAATCTATTTATTATAGACACGAAAATTTAAAAGTTCTTAGAAAATAGGTTCTTGTCTTAGAGTTTCACTCCTGTCCATAATGTATCAAAAATTTGGATTCGAATTATTGTGAAGGCATATTATAGTCATTTAGACATGTAAAATTAGTAGATAAAAATAAAAAGACCATGTAATAACCCGGCAGTACGATTAAGATGAAGTTCTATCTCTATATGTATATATATATATAAATCAATTGCTGTTCGTTTGTCTGGCTAAAACTCGAGTACGGCTGGGCCGATTTAGCCGATTTTGGTTTTGAAATGTTTGTCGTAGTCCAGGGAAGGTTTAAACGTTGAGAAAATATCGGGTCCACTCATTGATAGGTGATACGAACTATCACCTAGTAATAAATAAAAATAAATTCGACGAGTTTTAAAATATCAAGTAGATTTCAACAAAAAGAAAAATTAATGAAGAAATTACTAGCTAATACATTTCCAAAACACAAACAAAAATTAATTTATATAGCTTAGAAGAATAACGGCAAAATTATAAAAGAATCATTGTAAATCCACAGATAGATTCATACCACAGTCGGCTAGTACAGGAATCAATAACAAGCGTACAAGTACAAGTACGTGTCTGTCAGTATTACCTAATAATAGTAGACGGCGCTGTGCCTACATAATGTGTGCTTTGCTTTTAGCATCGTTTATTGAAGTTAGTGATGATCTAAGCCGACGTTATCTTCCTGCTCTGATGTGTTGATGCTATCTTCATAACTACTAATACTACTATATCTGTAATTACACAACTAGATCGATAATTTATCGATAAGCGTAGTCGTCACAACACTATTATTACTTTACCTGTCTTCATGCGCGCCATCATAGTCTGCAGTCTAGCCAAATAGTAGTTGTCTACTATTTGGCTAGACTGTATGTATTAATTATTATTATTTTTTATATACACTATAGATCTACGATTGGCCACTAACTCGCCTGATGTTAAGCGACGGTGTGGCCGAGGATGGAGCTCGTCGATCTAGAAGATATCTATTCACCCTAGCCTTGAAAATTTCAAGATTGTAGGTCTCAGGAAACAGAGATGGCGGCAACGAATTCCATTCTTGTGCAGTACGCAACAGGAATGTGGATCGATATTGCTGAGTACGGATTTATTAAACTATTTTATTGAGTTTGGTTAATAAGGACAGAATTTGATTTATAACTAGAATCGGAATGGGCGACATAAGAAAGTAAGATGTTAATGTTTGTAAGAAATTGAATTTACATCGCCTGAATTTTATCAAAATCGGTTCAGTACTTTGGTTTTTATAACAAAATAACTGGTAAAATATATCATCCAAGTAAATGAATTGCGTATTTTGAAGTCGGTGTTTAGCTTTTAAACTATAATTATAAGTTTTACTGTATGGCAGACAATAAAGTTATATGTATTCTATTTTTTTATATTTCCTTGCTACTTTATAACACTTGCTAATTTGGATGTAGCATCGTTTTTATATCACAAGTATATCTGTGTTGTTGACGTTGTTGTATTGCGAATGTGACAATTTGAGAATATGACATTTTGAGAATATGACGTATTATGAATGTGATGTTTTGTATAATTTATTTAGTATTTAATTTTTTAAATTAATTATACATACATAGAATGTTTGCACGTAATACGTTGTTTTAAGGTTACATTTTTACATTAACATTTTCGTTTTGTCATCTTGCTAGGTTCACATAATCAAGAGACAACATTTCACCGGCTGAAACTATAATGTAAACGTGAAGTGTCTGTTATCTTCATTTTCATCAGCTGCTCCGGTGCCGCCGTGAAGTTAATGGTGATGCAGACGTCAGTGCCTCGTCACCGTCACCACTCAGTTTCATGTGTCCCTCTTTCTAGACGGAGACTTTTGAGTTAAAATGTTATAGCTTTGTCTAGAAGAATGCATCTTATATAAATAATGCATGGTTAAAGTAGGTCATCGCATGCAGTTGCATGCATGCAGTTTAGACCTACTTAATCTTTACATATACGACCTGTCGCCTCGATCACACATTTTGAAGCCAGAAGAGGTAAGAGAAGAGCTACATACACGATAGAACGAGATGCACTCGGTAATGTAAGAGTAGGCACTTGGCGCCTGTGCAACTGACTTTCAGTTTATTGCGTCGTTGCAAGAGTCTCGATTTAATTAAACATGCTTGCGGAGTTTAAATTAATATGTTTATTTGATTTACATAGGAATGCAAAATATCATAGTCACAGTTGTTAAAACATAATGTGTTATTGTTTTCAATTCTCTACATTTATGTACATACTCGTATTGTTACCCGATTTTGTTGGAACACTGCCGGATTTTAATCGTCGAGTGTTATGTCGAAATAGTATTCGCTATACAAAATAAACGCAAATTATCTTGGAATTGAATTTTTGATATATACGTATAATGCCCAAATACGCGAAAAACCACTTCGCAATGGCGGTGAAATAAAAATAGTGAAATACCACTTCGCAATGGCGGTGAAATAAAAATATTGAAATACCACTTCGGAATGGCGGTGAAATAAAAATAGTGAAATACCACTTCGCAATGGCGGTGAAATAAAAATAGTGAAATACCACTTCGCAATGCCAGTGAAATAAAAATAGTGAAATAACTGATTGTCCTATGTAATCGTTAGCAAGCAGTAATGTATTACGCATGTTCGGTTGTGTGGTAATGGTAGGCGGTCACGTAATCGCTGTTTACATGTAGGGGCTGCCGACTGAACTTTCGGTTAACCAAATGTGATTTAAAATACCGGAAGGTATGGCCTTTGGCAGAGAATGGCTGTTAACTGTTGATACGTAACGATTTCCATGTGAATTGGAAACTTGGGGGAATGGGTAGCTAATGGGAAATGGAAAATATGTATAAGTGTAAATAAAGAAATGTAATGTCGTGAATAAAAAGGTTTTCTAACTTTACCAGAAACGTGTTTTATGTTGTTAATACAAACACATTTTACTGGGGGGGGGAAATTTAAATTAGGAGTTTTAAAGATACAGTGGGATTTTGGAGTTCCCAATCCTATTATTTCAGCGCAGTTGCGTGCACAATGTTACTCGTATGTAGTTGAATTTAAAGAAAAAGATAGTGTAAGGATAAATTGAACTAAGAAGTTAAAGAGTAAAAAATAATTATCTACCCTCTTTCTTTGCTTTTTCTTGCGAAAATCATTATAAATTAAGATGGAAAGCGACTGCTCACATGTTTCGGAAACACCATACACCACGATAAATATCACGTATACAATTTATTAATTTATGATTCCTAGAATTATATCGCTGGACCAATAACACAGAAGACATTAATAGTTGCGAATACTTTAACTTCTGTTCCAAAGTAAACTGTCATCTACTTGCAACATGCTATTCGTAGGTAAACGACCGCATTCCTCGCAGCAATGCCGCATGCCGCATACTGGTCGTCACTTTTCACCGAGAATAACATTAATATAAATCGCGCGTGAAGCTAAACAGAACGTATGCGTGCGCGTTGCGCGCGTGAATGGTGCGCGTTCACGTAATGAACGCACGCGCAATCCGCGTCGCCGAGATGGTGTGATAACTGCTTCAACTATCTATAGATACCAGTTATATCAGTGTATTGGTGTGTTAGTTTGTGATAGAATATGTTAGTCGGAACTTCCAAGACCGGAAAGTCCCTTCATCCTTTTGTAGTTAATAAACCTTATGTTCGCACGAAGCGTTTCGGAAACTCTTTTATCATCAGTACTACTAAAGGCTTAGGCTTGGAACTCTCTGCCTGCAGATTTTCTTTTTCACACTTTACAATCTGGGTGTCTTCAAACGAAGCGTGAATAGGTATATTCTGGGCAAACGTGGTCCACCTTAGATTTAGTCTTCACTCATGTGAGACAAAGTCAAACAAGCACATTCAACGTAAAATAAATGATCAACTGTTACTGTTACATATGTATGAGGTTTACTTATGTTAATTTAAATGAAATATTCATTTTTGACTTGTCTAAGTACCTAATTATTTTAAGTTGATTGACTATAACTTGTTAACTTGTAAAACCTACTTAGTCGTAATAGTTTTCCTTTTTATTTATTTTTATGAATGCATAAATTTTTTCATATCTCCAAAGTCAACTGTTTACAGACAGATGGACATGGTGAAACTATAAGGGTTCCTTGTTTACTATGGAACACAAAAAATCAGGTTGTAACGCGTCAGAATCATTGGAATTTAAATAAAAGATTGGCCGTCCCGAGACGCGTCCTAGATGTGTGATCCTATA
Source organism: Lycia hirtaria (assembly GCA_947563715.1). NCBI lineage: Eukaryota > Metazoa > Arthropoda > Insecta > Lepidoptera > Geometridae > Lycia > Lycia hirtaria. The sequence goes on from OX387376.1 coordinate 25,698,592, forward strand.
AGGTTTCCTTTTTTCCTATTGAGGTACGGAACCCTGAAAACAATTATTTTAATTATTTTGTGCCTGGTTGTACTGTAAGGTATTACGTATGTAATCAAACAACATAATCTTCTCTGCTTGAATTTACCCACTCACCCAAACAGAGAACTGTTTTATTCCTCACTGCGGTCCGAATCGACCTATTCCAAAATGCTATTGGTCGATTCGCACCGCGGCGCGAAAGAACCTATTCAAAAAGAGCTCTTGGGTGATCGGACCGAGGTTCGAACCGCTTGCGGTGCGAAACGCTGAAGTACCCTGTAATCATCAAAATTAGGTATGAATCATCAAAAGTAGATCTGAAAAATCAAAATTACAAAATAAAATGTTCTAATAAAGACGCACGCCACGCCCATCAAGATTTTACAAGTATAATAGGTACGATATACGTCTTTCTTTTGTAGAACACTTTCTCAGTTTCTCGCCAGCCGGCCCCCGCGTCACTGTCGGTTTGATGTGTATTTTGCACATTTTTTGTACATTTCTCAAAATTTGCAGCAAATCCTAATTTCACATTATAAAATTAATTTTAATTTTAATCTTAACACTGATTGATTTCATTTCCTTTGTAACGAAAGATACCATACTGTGTTCGCTGTAAAATTGCTATAACAAGCGTGTCATGCATTGGTAACAGGCCACTGGGTGCCCAAAAGACAGGCTTTGCCTAGTTTGGGGCCCGATGCTAATGCTGTAATATAATTTGCCTCCTGTAATACTTCAATTGATTTTATTTAAGTAGTAATAAGGCTACTTTGGAAATAAATATTTATTATTATTTATTTAAAAGCGAAAGTAACTCTGTCCTCTCTGTCTTGTTGTTACCTTTTCATAATGAAACTGTTGAACATCAGTTCAACTGTTATGAAATCTGATACAAAAATAACTGAGGACCTAGAGATCCTCTAGGCCCTCTCTTTTAGAGGCTGTATTTTATCATCATCATCATCACCGTTTTTCATCACTACACGGGTGAAACCATAGGGCGCAGCTAGTAGTTTATAAGGAAGTATCCAAAATTCCGTACAAAAACAACATCCAGTGAATACGCGTTCAAAATCGCAAGTATTCTCCGATTGTACACGGGCTTTGTGCCCACCATTGTGGCGGTCACGGGCCATCGGCTCGCCGAGGGCGCCCTAAACCATGGCGCCTCTCGATAAAGACGCCCATTCGGAATGTATTCGCGTTTGTCACGGACAGTTACGATGTATTCAGAGCTCTCTAAATGGAAGCCTGCAGAGTTTAAAACTGATTATAACTTCCTTCTGTCAACTCCAGCTCACACAATAGGGAGCTTGTGTGAGCTGGAGTTGACAGAAGGTTTTATGGTTCTTCGTTCTCCGTGCGTGTGCGTGTGCTATTGTAGTCTAGTAAAAATAAATCCGTTTGTATGGAGCTGATCACAGTATTTGCAACTGGGGGGATTCTTTGAAATTATGATAGGAAAATAACTAAAAATCATAGAAATACAATAATCCCCGATTTATAGACTAACTGCGTTCTGCGGTTACACTCGCGTAGTTATGAAAAACGGTGATGATTATGATGATGATAAGTAGCTTATGTCCGTCTCCAGGTCTAAAGCTATTTCTATACTAATTTTCATAACGATCGGTTCAGCCGTTTGAGCGTGTAAAGGTAACAAAATTAGCTTTTATAATATCATTATGAAATTGTGTCAAATGTATTTCAAAACACCAGCACATTCATTTAAATAACAATATACTTAGTTGTCTTTTATGTTGTCACAAATCTTATTTTTACTAGACTATTGCTCTCTGGAATGCCTTTCCGGTGGCCATCAGGCGTGTGCAGAGCGTGGAATTAAGGCGTCAAGGCTTAGATCTGCCACATGTATTATTTTGATGTGCATAACTTATTTTTAAAACTATGTTTTGTACCTATAGTATTTACGTATTACCTACACCACCGCCCACTATTTTTAATTTAATTCACATATCCTAAGGGTGTCTGGATGAGATAGCTTTTAGCGAAAAGATCGCCTTTTGTGTCATTTTCTGTGTTTATATTGGTAACTATTAGTTATTATGGTGTCAATAAAGCGTTATTGATTGATTGGTTATTTATTATAGCTTAGGGATTGTTAATTCACCTATGTCAGGCACAGGTGCGATCATGTGTGTGCTGATCATATTTTTCACGGAACAACAAAGTATTTGATAGGAGCTCTAAAGTAGGTTGACAGGCGAGCTTTGAGGTCGATCCGTGATTATAAATTTGTTGTCATGAAGCTACTTAGTCTCGAGCCAAAAAAATGTTCAATACGATTTTGGTTCATATTTTTGATGAGTAAGACACAGAAATGGATTTCTATCCCCTTCTGCTCCTTTGTAAATAGATTTTATCTAGGTCTGCGTGTTTCATCTTCGGCCACAGCATAGCTTTCCATCATTCGAGACTGGGGTCAAATGTAGATATATTTAATATAAAGCTTACAGAAGCCAAAAACAACGATAAGATTGATTGCGGTAAAGTGATAATATCGTAAAGTAATTAACGTAACACAGGTAAACGGGTGGCTCATTCGTATAGCAACACCGTAAGTGGGTTCCAATATAAATAGTGAGTAATAGTCATTAAGCTATACCTGCAGAGTCACAATCTTTAAGTGAAAGCAACAAAATCGCTGACCCGAAATTATACATAATTATAAGTTAATTGTATAAATCATTACTACATTTACTTTATTTTAACAGATAGTGTTCAATGTTGCGGTTAGTTTTGTACCGGGTACTTTGACATCGTCCGGCGTCGTAATTGTTTCGCGTATGTTTTGCAACGAATCAAACGGACGCCGTACAAGTACATGCTTGGTAACGTATCCAGCCAGACTTCAGACTTTCGACAGTTTCAACTCCGGGACATTTTTAGGTATATCTCAATTGTGTTGTATTGTATTGGTTACAGTACAATTGAGATAAATGTTCAATCAATGTCACGGGCAGTTTGTTGCCGACCACTATGGAATCGTACAGTGTTTTAATCGTCTCACGAATGCTTTGCAACTGACTAAAAAGTCGATGCATTAAAGTAGTGTATGCAGTGTTTTTACTGGGCAATTTTCATATAGCTTTCTCAAATTTAGATGATATAACTCTTCAATGGTGTTTAATAACGCTGGCAGTTCCTTACGGAGTATTTTACCATCGTGTTGTAGTCGCCCCCCGGATGCTTTGCAACAAGCTCATTGAGTAACATGTGCAGAGTTTTCAATTTTTTTTTTTACATATTTTGGCTCTGTAGATGTTCAAGCTCAATGATAATAGTTGAACACTACGCGCGAAACATGTGTTTATACATCTGCTGTGTGGTATCACAGGTGCGGTGACGTCACGTTATTAATTACACCAGGGATTCAATAATAGTTATAGCAATGCCCAGATTCCAAAAGAATAACAAAACTATAAAGCGATTGTAATAATAAAATATCTACTTAAGAGAACTGGCTGCCGCGCGATCTGCCATACAAATAGGAGATAATTGTTTTCTATCTCTAAACATTAACGGATTTCGATGATTCTTTTTTATCTGATTTAAATCATAAATGTCTATGCCTCTACGGTTTGCTTTATTCAAATTTCGTTATAGTTCCGAAGTTAAAAAATTAAAGGTATATAAGGTAGGTGTAAGGTACTTATTGAAAAATAGCAAACCATAGAGGCATAACCATTAATGGTTTCAAACATATAAAAAATAATTATCGAAATCTGACAATATTTAAAGGTAAAAAACAGTTATCTCCTGTTGTATGAAAAACGCGTAATTTGTTATCAAAAGATCGCGCGACAGCACTTCCCGATTTCAATATTGAAATGGGGAAACGTCAATATTTAAACGGGTTCAGGATCCATTGTTGCGGAATGAAAAGAAGATATGAATGGAATAATAAATTCCGAGTAATTTCTCAATTTCAGAGGCAACAAATAATTGGAGTGTTATCAAAAGAGTGACAGCCAAATCTGTATTTTAGGAAGCTGTAGTCGTTAGAAAGTACATTGTAATCAAATTTGTATTTCTCTTTGATGAATTCGAATGAAATGATTTGCAAAATTTGGACTTTTATTAATGATATTTTAAAAATTCAATGCTAAATTTCAATGACGAGAACGTTGTTCGAGCGAAAAATCTACTTGCTGATGCCTCATATTTAACACTAAAATTAAAACTAGCACCGAAGTATATTAATTAACAAAAATACTACAAGAACGCATTTTATCCGAACGCACAAGAAGGAGGATAACGTTTTTTCGGTTGTTTTGTATGTATACTTACATGTTTTTTTTATGTATCTCATTTTTTACAATATAAACACAACTTTAACAAAAAAAAAAATGTATTTTTACGTAGCCTGTCGACAATGTTAATTTAAATACATTGTATGTACAAAGGCTCTACACATACTTTCTATTGAAAACCTAACTCGGCTCTCATGGAGCCTTGTACTTTACATCTCTTTTAACAGATATTTATTATTTTCGTTTCATATAAATACTATGTCTTAGAGTAATGACACTGGGAATGATAAAATCTTAGGATAAAATCATTCAAAATTCCGTTCATAGGTGAAGCCGAAAATCTATCAAAATGTGTGTATGATCATCACGTATTTCTATTTACTGTCTTTGACATGCACATGAACGTTGTAATGATGTTACAAGTGAGTAGATAGACGTATATAAACTGTACCAAATTTTGCAAATTTTACCTGTCGTGTGTAACGAAGGGCAGAGTGACGTCACAGGCCTTAAAAGTTCAGTTAAAAGTTGCTTCACTTAAGTAGAGGCGACTCGCTTTCTAAGCTTTATTACTTCTATGTACGTACACTATACCTCAGCGTGATGAGACTCGCAGACATAGTCCCGACATATTATTAGTTCCCAAGTTTTGACATCTGTCACAAATCACCACCTGTACAAATACCAAGCGAACCTTAATAAAAGATTGCAATAATAACGCACCGGCATTGCAACACGTTTCGCATTGAAAGCCAACGGTCTGTTTAATTATTTGACATTATAATATTTATTGTAACAGTTTGTTGTTTGTTGCGAAACGTTATTTATTATTTGTTGATAGCTAGTTGTGCGACCTTGCCATTTTTAAATGATGTTCTTGTAGGCCGTCCACGAGGGGATTTCGCCATTTTGATTACGAAGCGTTTTAGGCTGCAAGAATATTAGTATTTATAGGCGATAATTTAATATGATTAAACCTAGTGTACAATATGAAAACTTTACTCTGTAGACTGTCTCAATGAGCTGGATTAAATTTGAATTACGCCATTTAGGCTGCAGGCGATCATATAGAAACATACATACATACTCGTACATATAAACATATATACACTTGAAAAACAACCCTCCTTCTTACGCAGTCGGGTAAAAAAAAAGTAAGATATAACCCCACATTGATACAGTGCTATGCGAACAAAAACTCCCCATCCTATTATATATTTCAACACTGGCTTGGAAAAAGAGTCGTGCGGCGGGACTTCTCACTACTACCTACCAAATTACTATCATAATGTGAACTATGCTGTCGAGAATGTTTTCATTCAACTTTTTTTTTTCAATTTCCTTTATTATGCTGTTGAACAAACTCTAGCTCAATTCAATTTATTCTCGACTCAATCGAAATCACACACACATCATTTCAATTAAGCGCCTCCAACGTGTGTACGAGTAGAAACAATGACCAATAAATGACAATTGAGTTTACGGGTACGCGCTTTTGTCAGTTGTAATTTTACGCTGCGTACCATTGACTCGGGATCAGTGAGGCGTCGAGGCGTGTGTGTCCAATGTGGAGACAATATACACACACGATTACAGAAATAATATTATATGAAGTTCTTTAAAACGTAATGACTAGTGTGTTAAAGTGTTTTTCTATGTGCTCCAACCACGGACACCATCAGGCGAGTTGATGGTCAAATGGTACTCTAGTCGGCAATCAATCGATCAATAATAACACTTTATTGACACAACAATAATAATGGCACAAAGGGCGGTCCTTATCGCTAACAGCGATCTCTTCCAGACAACCTTAGATGTATGAAACGAGATATAGTGGATGGGCGGTGGTGTTTGTAATAATACTATAGTAAAACCTAAGCATACATAAATGCTTTGTCCACGAGGCTTCTTTTATTCCTCTGTGTTCACATCACTGAAGACTCGTTCCGTAAAGTGCAAGTCAGCCTGCTCAGGCTCTAGAATTATGCTATACAACAGTCTATAAGACGTTTAGAAGTCGTCTGTAGAAGTGAAAATACACAAATGATCTCGTGAAATAAACATGAGTTGCTATTTAATTACACATTAAATTACGTGCTGCAATGTACTGAATGTGTTCGGTCGAGCTGATAGATCGTATGTAGCGGTAGTATTATACCTAAACCGCGGATTGCGTTTGGCCTGGTAGCTCTAAGAATGTAAGTGTAGGTACTGCAGACTCGCTATTACCCGGTGAGGTGATGTTTTCTAATCTGCGGAGTACATCTGCGGTTGTGGGCTCCGCGTCAGCGAGCGCCGAGCGCGCCGCGCCGCAGGTTCATGGGTAATGCCCTTAACCGCGAACTGTTACTGTATCATAACACGTTCATATATTATTTTAACAGTGTGTCATCTTTGATTTCTTATTTCTATACGTATTTTAGGGTTCCGTGCCTCAAATTGAAATGTAACCCAACCTTATAGAATCATTGTTGTCCATCGTTCTGTTTTTTTGTACACCTTCTTATATGTAGATAATGTATTGCACTGTAACAAAATTACTACTAATGGGAACTAGATAGCTGATAGAATACTTATATTAAGTTGTTTTGGTACATTTATTCCTAAAATATTTCGTCTTTCGAAATATAGAAACTATGTGAAACAGAATAACTGTCTATGTACCATGTATGTACCAATAGCGCACGCATAAGGGCCCACGTTGCGCATACGCAGCACGCACCCAAGGTTAGGGTTCAATAGAGTGAAACTAGAGATCGGAACGGTCATGGTGTGCGCACACAATAATTCGATTTCCCCGCGGAAAATGTGAATGGACCGACCAAACCAACCAATGTGAATGAACTGTATCTGCGACTATTGATAAATTAGGTCATTGTCTCGGTCATGAGATGTCCACTGCTTGACATAAGTACAAATCATGGATTCTTAAAAAAAAACCTGCCATTGTGAGGCAATTTTTTATCCTACGCTGCGTGTGCTCTTCTCTTAAGAACTTTTCAATTGGTAATTTGTCTTGAACACAAGATTATGCAAGTACAACTTACTATTGTGGAACCCTGACAAACTTCTTGCCAGAATTGGCTGACTCAATTGGTAGTATGTCTGCCTTCTATGCTCTAGGTTGGGGGTTCGATCCCTACCCAGGACAAATATTTGTCTTATGAAAATAGATGTTTGTTATGTGTCTGGAGTTTTCTGTGTATTGTACCATAAATATGTATTGACAATATAAAAGTATATAGGTACTTATTCTATCAGCTTTCTAGTTACCATAATACAAATTTTTCTTTGTTCGGAGCTAAATGTGTGAAAATGTCTGCCAACATTTATTACTCACTAATTGTATATTTTTAAGAGATAATGTTTTCAACATTATCTCTTTTCGACAAGTGTTTAAAAAAATCCTTCCATTTGTTTCATCTTGTCTTCTCCGAGGCATAACTAGAAAAATGAGTAATTTCACTCATCTTCGTGTTTTGAATAATGAAGCAAGTGTGCTAAACAAAACACGTAAAAATATCCAACAGGTTTCGCGCGTCGGCACCTAACAAGCCAATTACGACAGATTGCACGCAACAGAGAGTTCAATTAACGAGCTGATTTACTCGCGCACTACTCGCGTTTGGATGTACGTGTACATTCTAATTGAGATTTGACATCACGGACCTTACAAATTACATTCTAGTTTAGTCTGAGTTTGACATTATAGTTACCTAAACAGTAACCGTCTTACATATAAATGCTGAGCGCATCTCAGTTAAACAGTGTTTTGTTCCGTTTTCGCACGTGACAGTTTCCGTCTGATAGAAAGTGACAAGTCTTAGTGAATAAGATTTTAACATGAGTTTATAAGACGCAGACGGTAACTAAGACTAAGAGCGAAGAATGCTGAACAACCACTATAAATATAGTGGTTGTTCGTAAATACGGAAAAAAAGAACTTTGCATATACATTTATTAAATAGCGACGCTGTGCTTTATTGCGTCTTGCTGCGACTAATAAAGCGCACATTTGCAATTGCACAGTCTTGCCTTGCCTATTCTTCGCTTTGACACCCTCAAGGTTAAGAATAAGTGCCATTAACTGATATTGCTGATATTTGTCAAGTGCTTTTTTTTTTCTTTGGCGTACAGCTGTAAGCGTGACAGTTATTTGTAAATAAATTAAAAATTGACTCAAAATATCCAGACTATAAAGAAGTCCACTGTTGGACATAGACGTCCCTCATGCATTTCTAAAAAAAAATGGTTGGAAGCGGCTTGCATCCATCCATATATGTATCCACATATATTACTATACATACAACATACATAGCCAAACAAGTGTCTGTTGGTTGCCTTACTACGCTGAGCCTATATTCCTGATTACAAATAATCTTCGTAGATAAACTATTTACACGAGCGTCTATAAACAACATTCAGACGCACACGACACCGTCCCCGAATTCCTGTTAAAATACACGTCCCTGGGGCCCCGCGTGCACCGATCACTAAATTTAAACTCATAAGGGAAAGGAATGCCGACCTGCCGCAAGGAAGCGCGGCCCGAGGCAGGCCAGACTGGATTTATGGTCAGCTACGGAACAGGCCGGACCAGCCGACACACAGGTTCATTTATGTATGGCTAGTTGGAATGGATATTTTCACCGGGGATTTAGAAATTTCACGTAGATTTGATGGTATACTCGTACCATCAAATAATGGTATTATGGGAAATTCGTCCAATTTAGCCATTATATTTGACATATGACAGGGTAATTAACAAGTTATTTTACTAGAATTATTCCAAAGAATGCGCATTTGTAATCTTTTACAGCGATTTTACGCATACTTTTTCACAAATAATGTATTCACACAACAGCGTATCAAGCGTAACGAAATAGTAAGTTAGACTGCAAAATCTGCTTTTCTGCAGTCGGGTATTTTGTTTTTCCTTTAATATACATACTTGTTCTTATTTATTAATGCAGATAACGTTAAAATATCTAACCGAAAGTGTAATTGGCCCACATAATGAACACTCGATATTTTGATAATTTGCTTAGGGCGTCGCTTCACTGGCGCGGTTAATAGCTTGAGAATCGACCGGCGGCATACGCGCCAAAGTAATAGTCAACAAAAAGTAGTTGAAACAATCCCACGTCAGTCGCTCTGTACAAATTCGTGTATACCGTGAAATGGGATGACTTGTCAACACATTACGGTACAGTTGGACGAGATGGTATTGTGTGGACGCAAGCTGTGTGCCGTACTCGTCTATTGTTTGTGCTGCTGTCGTTGGACCACGCGATGGGATGAGGCATAGCTTGTTCCTCATGGGAGTTTACCCGACTGTCGAAGGAAAGTATTCCTTCAGTCGGAACAAAAAGATCGTTGGTATTCTCCTGAGGTGTACTGAATAAAAGTACCTAAATTATTTAGCCCGTAAAATAAAACAGGCTTACCCATTTAGGTATGATCCAATTTATGAAATTGCGAATAGCATTTTCCCGAAAACTAAAAATATTTTTTTCACAAGGCATTTTATAAAATCCCGAAAGCTTATTTGACAAGTTGTCTGATAACTGAATCTTTATAATAAGAGGGTTTCTGTGTTTAATATTCATATTCTCTTTGGATTATTTATTATAATTGTTTACTTTCTGAAGCATTTTGCCAACATTGACCTTAGATCAAAACGTAAAAGTGCTTATTTCAGACCATTTCCAAAGCTAACAAGGGCCGGCAACACGGGCGCGCCGCTAAGACTTACCTACTGTCCTTAACAAGATTACCTTTCTCCAAGGCCCACATGGTTAGCACAAATTTAATACGACGTGCTTTCCACTTACCAATATACAAGGTGTGTTATTATGGAAATGCCGAATATCATTTCCCGATAACGTTTTTTTTTCAAATGACACTTTATCAAGATTCCGAAAGCTCATTTGACAACTCGTCTGACAACTTAAATTTATGTGTATAATAAAATAAAACCTAACGAACCTGACCTAATAATTGAAATATCTGATAACCGAACCTTTGCGAATAAGAAAGTTTCTGGTTATAATAAAACAAACACCTAACATAATAACTGTTCGGACAAATGAAGCTGATGGCTAACAAACTTATGGAATCAGAAACTCGTTTCAAATAAAACTTGTGGGATTTGGCAGTTCTATGAAACGGATTCACGCAAATAAGATTCAAACAAAATGTATTTCAGATTATAGATAGGTTACCGTTATTACGACAGGGAAAATCTTCTTCCCTTCTCTTTATATCACGAGTAGGTACCTACATATATTGAAAGAAAAACTAAATACCTGACTGCATAGAAGCGATTTTCCTAGTGTAACTCTTACTTACTACTCACTCTAAGTAAAAGTACTAGTTTTATTATTTGCGAGAGCTGTTCTATTATTATTACAAAACTTATAGATTCGAGTAGTGAAGACAAATCAAACAGCACGAATATCGAAATCGGTCAAGCCATTTAGACTGTAGGAGGTAATATAAAAATAAATATACCCACATACACTCGAAAAAACATTATTGTACATTCGTATAATAAGTAATCACATGCAACATCCACTAACTGCCTTAACCGTGATAGGTATAATTTATCATCTAGAAAACCGTCGGGTCTATTTTGATAAATTTCTTCATACCAAGATGGATTGATTGACCAAAGTACATATACCCTCGCTTCGATAGAGATGTCTTGCTCGAATCGAGTCCTTGTCTACGCAAACATTTATTGATAGCTGACGTGAGAAATGATTCGTTTGTCCGGCTGCGAGCCCTGTGCCGTCAGGCCCAGTTAGGCTACGTACAGACTGCGCGTTCCCGAATACGTGTACTCTATGAACACGCGTACCAAACTGTATGGACTGCGATGACGGGTCTCATATTTTGACGCGTTAAAAGCGTACTCGCCTCCTTTGACACGCGGCTAACATCTACAACGCGGATAAGTATCTAAAACAATATTAAAAGAAGAACAAAACAAGACTGACATGACCGACTTTATAAGAACAATTTTCGTAGTGTAACTTACGCTTAGATTGAGCTTGATATGATTTTGTATGTATGTATTCATGTAAAAGAATGCGCAAATCAGCTGTACAATGTATTTAAGAAGTTACAATACATCCGCAAGGGTCGCAGTGACGGGGAGGCTCTTTATGGCCTCCCACCCTACCTCGAATAATAATGTATTTAAGTGTACAATTTTTTGAATGTTGTTAAATTATTTATTTGTTACATCAGGTTATATAAAAATGCAATTTTTATTACGAGAATTGTATTTTTTTAATGGTCTCCCTCAAAAAGTTATTACTTTTATTTCATAAAATTTATATTTTATATTATATTTAAATATGACCTTTGTTGCGGCAAATAAGGATTCGCATTGAGTACGCGTAACCGACTATGCGTACGCAGTAACGTGCAGTCTGTACGCACCTTTAGCCGTTATCTGGTGTGGACACAGCCGGGAATGTTTGCAGTTTACTGCTCTCATCCCCTCAATGAATCAACTTTACTCGCACTTCGGCCAGCGCAGTAAGGAAGGGACCGTTATATATTTTATTTCAATACAAAATCAAATCAAATCATGTTTTTATTCAATAAACATATACAAGTACAATAAGTAATTACAGTGGTAGGTATACATTAGGAACTATTTATCTTGTATACTTTTCATATTATAGTGCCGCGCAGTAACTACACTAAGAAATTAATCTTGTGTCGTTTTTTACAATTGAACCAAAGAGCCAATGAAAACCAATGTGAAAATTAACTTTTGTGAAGTTCTTAACATGATGCTAAAGGAGAACGGAAGTTAGTATGAAATCATTATAGAGGGTACCATTAAATCTTGTAAAGGATAAGAATATGTAAGAAATGCTTGATAAAATTGTTTGATATTTATCATGGACTAGGTAGCTCCGCGGAGCTACCTAAATCACCGCGGTGTGGTGATGTCGTCTTCAGGACCTCGGAAATCTCTATAACAAATTCTTAAAACAGACAGAGACAGAGTTTAATATTAGTCATGATAATAATATACCAAATTTAGACATTATAATTATTGCTGATTCAGCAGCATCACCCCTAAACGAGACCCTTTCCACCTCGCCAGCCCACCGCCCAGTAAACAGACCGGCCAAACAAACGTTGCTTAGAAGCTTAACCACTGTTACACAGCAACATTTGCAAGTGACAGGCCGCTACATGATTTATTGTTTGCTTCTGGCGAGTTTAACACTTCGCATTCCTTAAGCTTGCAAATCCGCTAGACGTGTTTGTTTCTTGACTTTCTTGATAACACTAGATTGCCGCTCAGTTGAAGTTACTACCAGAGTTGCCAATTTGCGGGCTGTTCCCCGATTTTCAGGGCTTAGAAGGTCATGTAGGGAGAACGCCGGGTTTGATGTACAGGGGAATAGTAGTTTTAGGGTTCCGTACCTCAATAGGAAAAAACGGAACCCTTATAGGATCACTTTGTTGTCCGTCTGTCCGTCTGTTCGACCTTGTCAAGACCTTTATCTCGGGAACGCGTGACGGTTTCGAGTTGAAATTAAAACCATATACGCAGATACATAGTATCTTGCTGCAGAAAGAAAAATAAAGTTTCTAAGTTTTCGTAAAAAAAGTTACAGCCGAATATATCGTAAAAAACGCACATTTCGAAACTCACAAGGGAATCAAAACCTATAGGGTACTTCCCGTTGACCTAGAACAATGAAATTTGGCTGAAGCATTGTGTTAGAGTACACTATGTAGGAAAAAATCCGAAAACTGGACATTTTTAATTTAATCACAAAAAAATAGTGTCTTTACGCAAGGAATGATTGTTCAAATTTTAAAGTAAATTAACCGTATCATGTGGGGTATCATATGAAAAAGCTTCAGTAGCATAAGCTGAAACAGGATTTTAAATATTTTTACGATGTATATTTTTCGGTTTATGAAGGAAAATATGAAAAAATATATGATTTCCCCCTTTTATCTACTAGTTTGTACGGAACCCTCGGTGGGCGAGTCTGACTCGCACTTGTCCGGTTTTTTTCTATTAGCCTCGATTGGTACAGGACCAAGGTAGACTTTAAGAGAGAGGTTTACCTACCTACCTAGCAGTGGGATAGAGAAGGTTGATGATTCATGATCATCATCATCCAAAGCCTATCTTGAAGGTTGTCCTACAAATTTCAGGTATATTTAACATAGAGTAATAATTTAAAGTGCAAATGCGTGAAAACGTGACGTTTCATATATTTTGTTGTGTTTGTTCAGAGCTAAAACACAAGCTAAAGTCTAAAGCTAAAAGTCTTGCCTGTCAGTAATGCTAAAGAAGTCTTCGAGTTTAGGAGATGAAAAAATATACCTACTATTTTAAATCAAATGCCAAATAAAATAACAATAAAACACTATCATTATTAACGGAATATTTACTGTGGTAAATAATGATTGGTACCGTGGTAATTTATAGTGTTTTAATGAATGACCGTGATAGTTTAAAAAATAACAATATTCAATTTAAAATAACGAATTTAACGAGGTTACGTCAAATAAATAGGTAGGTAGCGGGGAAATCGGGGAAAATCGGAAGTACCGAACTCACAGTTTAGGGGAATTAAAATAAATTTGTTTGGCAATACTGTTTTACGACCTTATCATGAAAATGTAATATGTCGAATCATGTTACTCGGAGCACATCGGCGTTAGTTACGATGTACGGTTTTAGAATACAGTTTAGCACTAACTGTGGTCATGTCCGTAACTGTAGTCAATCCAACTGAATTGTGTGATAGCTTTTATGAATTAAACGGTGTAAAGAATTTAAGGGGAGCAAACTATGTAAATAAGTTCGTTATACGTAAGGGATATGGATATTAAGTGAGTTGACGATCAAGCGCAAGCCTATCAATTAATAAAATAATAACTTTAAAATTGCATATCAATACAAAATTTTCATTGGGACAAATATTCATACTTAAGTATGGTAAGAGTGGAAAAATAGGCACATTATTTGCCAATGTGAAATCTTGTTGGAATGAAAATAAAATTTCGTATGGTAGAAGTACTCGTACACTATTATTATAGAGATTTCTTATTGCTTATGTAGTAGGTAAGTACATTCCATCAATGTGTATAATATAGCTTCCAAAATATGGCAATGCGTAAACTGGATAGTGAATCTCAATTACATAGCCCCTTAACTAGTAAAATCTGAAACACTAGTCGTCTTGTCACGAACATTATTTCCATCAACGGTTGCCTTATCTGTAACGAAAGTTACCACAAATATTTTATCAGCTGCTATTATTCTCACTTTATCTGCTTGTTTATTACCTATCACATTATTCCGCCGGGAGTCGTAATGTCTTTTGACATTAATAATACGACATTTACCTGCGTTTTAAAATACGGTATCGGAACAAATTGTATGAGTGTTGTTATCGTTTTTATGGGTTTGTTGTCAACGTTTTATAATTAAAAGAGGATTTTTACTTACTCCATACGTTTCTGAACCGGTTATGATTAGTCGTTTTTTTTTACACAAGATAGATAAGATTGACCGCCAGCTCGCCTGATGTTAAGCGACGGTTTGATGTGACCGAAGATGGAGTTCGTCGATCTAGAAGATATCTATTCACTTTAGCCTTGAAAATTCCAAGGTTGTAGTTCTTAGGAAATAGAGATGGCGGCAAATAATTGCATTCCTGTGAAGTTGTATTTTGTTCTGATAACCGATGGGGTCGAAAAGTTCTCGAGTGGAGATCGTGCACCGGCAAGCGCAGATATGTCTAGCAGTGGCTAAGATGATGATGATGTATAACTATTTAGATGGTGTAAGGTAGGGTTTGGTATTTTATCACACATCTTTACAATATCTAGTTTATTATCATTCATCTCGGGCGTTTCGAATTCCATTACACCTCTAAATAGACAACTGGCTTAAGGGAATAAATTATCGTTAACATTTAACGACAGTTCGACGTTCTCGATAGACTTCTCTCTTTCTTTTGCGCCAGCGAGCTTTAAGAGTAAATGAGAAATGTATATATATAGTGATTTATAAAATGTCTTTTTAGGCGGGTAGGTTATTCGTTACGTCTCATGGGAACCTGTTTTTATGGTGAAACACATGGTTTTATTGTTTTAAAGCGGTTAGACAGCTGCATAGACATGACAAAGAGTAAGAATATCCTAGATATTGATGTAATCGTAGAAGTAATTAGCTATAATATGAGTCGTCTCTAGCTCAGTGGAGCAACTTTTAGCAAGCCTTTTAAGACAGGGTACGTGATTGTACCCGTCGCTACACACGACAGGTACGCAATATTTGGCTTAATTTCTCTTCATGTGACAAAAATGTCTACCCACTTAAAACATCATTGTGCAAAGACAGTAATTACGTAATGGTGATGCACACATTTCTATAGATTTTTTAATTCAACTGTGAAAGGAATTTTTGTATGAAACTATCACTCCTTAGTGTCATTGCTATAAGGGGTATAGGCGCAAGAAGTCACAATCTCAAATCGTCACCCGTTTTCAAATTATCGCTTTCTCAGGTCGTCATATTCTGAAAACGTAGCATACGTCACATTAGCAATACGTTAATTATTCTAAATGTCACATTCGCAACATGTCTTATTCGCAATTTGACAACACAGAAATATAGGTGGAAAGAAATGATGTTGAACCCAAATCAGTTATGGCAATGTGTAAGTGTTAGAAATATTAATGTTCCAGACTCAAACCGTAACTTTCCCTTATTATTACACTATGCAATCATATAGAAAACATTGTGAGAGATATAATTAATATACGCAAAGTAGAAGGTATAGTGTAACGACACTTTGTTCCTCTTATCTCAGAGTAATCTCGCTATGAATACCTTTGGCATGCTCGGCGTCTTATTCCATGAACGCGTTGTCTCTCAGTGCTCACAATTATTAGGTAATACAATAGGTTCGCGTGTGAAACACCCGATACGTTAACTGTTGAATGAATCAACTCAACAAGGTCATTCTCTCCACACACATCTGTGAATATTTTCCGTTCTGCACCGTCCAAGTTTTCCGTATTTCCACCGAGATAGAGACCAAAATCACAAAAATTTATAGTATCGGTCGCGCGCCGGCTCTGTTTTATTATTTTCTAGACTCTAGTTACCATTTGGTGTCTGTGTGTCGCTGGATCAGGTTTCTCGTTTATTGTATTCGAAATTAAAAGTGTCTGTGATATTTCGATCGGTGTTTATTTATCTCTATTTTCGTGTTGTGTGTGTTTCGTACGTTCTGGAATTGAGTTTGATTTCGAGAATGGAATTTCAATTGTTTTATATAGAATAGCTCTACGTTTGACCACCAGCACGCCTGATGGAAAGCGATGCTGTGGCCGAAGATGAAGCACGAAGACCTAGGTTATTTCTATTTATTTGTTATTTCGTCTATATCTCTCTAATTCGTGATGATTATGATTTATCTATGTTTTCGATTAAGTTTCTTTCGACAGGATATTACGTTGCACAATATCAATCTTGCTTACCTTAATTTTACCACTGCGTTAATAAATTTTCTCGAGTCGTGTCAGTGTCACCTTGCTAATTTGACCTTCCGCTCTTGACATTTTTGTACTATTCTCATATTGTTTGCTTATTTCAAGGTGTTAATTCGGTAAGTCTAATGGGCAATTGTTTTTACTTCTTAAATGTGTCAAATAGCATCACGGCCCTGGAATGCGTTTCTCCAAGGCTTACATAATATGCCATTTTATTCCGTCTATAGTTTAATTGTAATCCAGTTATGCGGAAATTATCCAACCAGGGCATGTGGCTAACATAAAGCAAGCATAACAAAAACACATGCCTCGCCAGCGAGATCTACATAATTCTTCATTATTTTGAGATTTTAACTTTCCAATTAATCTTATAAAGTACCTACTAATACAAATACTTAACTCAGAATAAAATATTTTTTTGCATATCTGTCAAACTTTACAACAATTAATATGGTTCATTCTGGCATAGTCTTGTAATTCTTTTTTTACACAAACCAATTTTGGTGTATTTGTTTCATTGACTGCCGACACTAAGTTTATCCTCTCCAGTAATTTTGCGTCTCTATCTAGCCCATTATCCAATGAGCAGATATTCTCATCATAATAATCCCACTGGCGGGCTATCGCGTTAGATCGGATTATGTCACGTCCAATGAGGCCGCAATGTACGTGAATAGATCCGCGTTTGTTTGTTTACCTGTTGTTATCGCGGTAGTGGGCGCGAATAGCCGGCTTTTGACTTGCCGTGATTCACGCAGAAATAAAGACGCATCGTCCGAGATGACGTGTCCGGCCGCAATGACTTCAGTATGTTGTAAGACGGCGGAATCTAAATTGGTGGTGGTGCTAGTGGATTTTTAAACGAATTTTTTGACAATTTCGAATTCGAAATTCAAACTCAAATTCTTGTTATTTTCTTGTGCTTGAATAGTGCTCTCTCTGACAACATTAGTGATATTAGTGTCCTAGACATGATTTAGCCTTTGTTATAAGTGCCAATATAGATTTGACATTTCAATAATTTTACATATTGTATGCGAATCAAACAATAGTACAATATCCATGACTTGAAGAAGTGTGAGATTCAGTATGACCTACAAAAGGAAAAATAGACACTGCAAAGGGAAGGTTCATCATTTGCTGCAATCATTGAGGTAAATTCAGAATTATTGTTTATAAATTAATTAATTATTAATTTAGATAGATAGATAAACTCTTTATTGTACACTATTAAACAAAAAACAAAACAGAGAAACTTACAAAACTAGTGTGACAACCGGCGGCCTTATCGCTAAAAGCTATCTCTTCCAGGCAACCGTGGTATGGAGATCAATTCATAGAAAAAGTAAAGAGGGTGTACAATAGCAGAGACACTGGATATAGCTATAATATAATCGTACCAAACAATCTAATAAAATTTAACACTAAATACTTAAATAAAAATAATAATATACACTAATAAATATAATACAATAAATACAAATATTTCAAACATCTATAGAAAATCCAATAAATAAATAATAATATTTTTTTATTTATAGTAATTTATTAATTAATTTATATAATTTATGTGTGGGCACTGCAAAGGGAAGGTTTATCTTATCATTTGCTGCAATCTTTGAGATAAATTCAGAATGATTGCTTAAAATTAACTAATTATTAATGTATATGTGGGCAGTACACACATAATCATTATATGTTTCATGCGAAATAGATTTACGTGTGACGATCAACTCGCCTGATGGTATGCAATTGTAGGGCCGAGGATGGAGCATTTGATCTAGAAGTAATTTATTCACTCTGCCCTTGAAAACTCCAAGTTTTCTGAAATAATTTTCTGAAATCAAAGAAGGTGACCGGGAGTTCCACTCTTGTGCAGTACACATCAAAGTAGGAATCGTACGTATTGTTTACGGATTTTAATAAGAAATGCACGTAGTGCGTTGAATAGTTTTAATATGAAAATGTGACACAGCTACTTCAAATTACTAAGATTTAATAACATACGTATGTAGATACGTAGTTATTTTTTTCTTGTTACTTAAGTTCTTAAATATGAATCTAATCGAAATTCCTGTCAAATATTTAATAGCCGCGATCCATAATACATTTATGTTAATATTCCGTATACTATAGATGAATATTAATAATATTGCATCTTTTATTGATGTCCTGTTCAAGCGAATTCGAATATATCTCCGTTTTAGTGTCGTGCCGACCTTGAACTTAATATTTGACATGTGCTTTGATTATGACAACATTATTTGATGTTTATTTTAAGGCTCGAGTCTCGAGGCATCGTGCTTCGAACTGGTGCGGTGAGGATGCCATTTACATTCGCATTCGAACGCAGAAATCGCAATCAATTTTTAACCGACTTCAAAAAAAAGTTGGTGTACGTACCTACTTAGGTAGACGCCCAGTTTTAATTGTTTTCGTGTTATTTTTCTCTTTTCAGTTAATCACTTTTATGGTTTATTAAAATTATAGTTTGAAAAATTGAAACAACCGACCTTAAAACTTGAAAATGCGCAATTTTGCTTTAAAATTAATATTCTGAACCGATTTTGATGTAATTTATATAGAACTAAACTGAAAGTTCATCATCATCATCATCTCAGCCATAAGAAGTCCACTGCTGGACATAGGCCTCCCCCATGGATTTCCAAAAAGAACCTGAAAGTTTATCATTTGAAACAAAAAAAATCTAAATCAATTTCTAAATGACGGTGTTATGTGGTAACAAACGTTAAAAAAACAACCTAATTGCGAGCCTGCTTTTTTGAAATCAAGATAAATAGTTTCTTTTGAGTTTTTCAATTATCGTCTATATCTATAAAATATTATATTATTACAATTGGTCTGTAAATGGCGCTACAGGAAAGTTGCCCCTTTTGGGGAATTACTTCCTTAATCAAAAATCCCCGACACGAAAAATTATACGATTGTAAAACCAGTATGCCAAGTTTCGTAAAGATTGGTTGAAAAATGCGACCTGTGTAGTTGATGCAGAGACCCTTGATCGCTTCGCTCACTCGGTCAAAAGCTCAGAGCGTATGATTATACGGCCGGGTCTGTCGGGTTTTCGTTTTTAAACCTATATTATATACCTATACCTCATTTTATAATGGATACCTCGTCTAATAATGCGTGATGAATATTTAAGGCGCGTTGGTTCTCTTGATACGTGCTATTTCTGCGTAGTATCAAACTCTAAATACCGTCTAATGTTTGCGGATTCTTCCCAGAACGACGAAGATAATTCTTATTACAATTTTAAATGATGTAGGTACATATTTATCGGATGAAGTAACGCGATACAAGTGTGTGGGTGACGTAATGGCGAGCGCCTTAAGTGACGCCATTTGTGTACCTACTTGTACCATTGAATATAAATTACAATAATCTCGTGCTTTGTACGGATTAGTACAGTCAGCGCAATGAACATTTGAATTTTACTAGCTGCGATCCGCGGTTTCACATGTGTAGTGATTAATAACGGTGATGATGGTGTATAGTAGTTTATCTCCTTCTTGAGGTTCATAGCTGTACCAAGTTTCATAATAATTGGTTCAGCCGTTCAGATTGATCGAGATAACAAACTGACAGAATTATTCTCGCTTTTTAATATCCAACCCAAAAATAATGGTGTTATAAGTTTGAAGTGTGTATCTGTGTGTCTGTCTGTGGCATCGTAGCTCCTAAACGGATGGACCGATTTCGATCTAGTTTTTTTATTTTATTTGAAAGAAGATTTCATTTAGAGTGTTCTGAGCTATGTTTCATTAAAATTGGTTAAGCCGTTTTTTTGTCGTGGGTTTTTGAACTTATACTTGCATAATATAGTTTCCTTTAACTTTATTGAACCAGTTATTTAAATGTTATCACACTAAATAGCGTAATTCTGTGGCAATCTGATACTTATGCGTAGTATTTAACCGACTTTCTTAAATAAGGAGGTTCCCCATTCGGTTGTATTATTTTCTTTTGTCTGTTACTGCATATATCTGTCATTTAAAATGTGCAGTTTCGTCTACTTGTATATAATTTTTTCCAGTAATTTTGTTTCAAACCAAACGACTAAACCGATTTTGGTGAAATTTCTTGGGACCAATCTGAAAGACACTGTGAAACAAAAAAATCCAAATCAATCTAAATACAGTGTAGTGGTAGACACAGTATTGATTTATCTTTCTGTTTTGGCCAACCAAACTTATCACTTTTTATTTATAGGTACATTGAAATAAAAATAATCTCAGATAAAAATAAATAAAGGAAATAACCACATTAATAAAATATAGATAATATAATAGATAATATAGAATCATTAATAAATATGATATAAGTCGCTGAATAATTGTACGAGTACGTGTACAGACACTCGGGTCGAGTGTGTACATGTGTGCGCGCTGTGTGTCATTAGGACGAGGTCACACACTAG
Source organism: Lycia hirtaria (assembly GCA_947563715.1). Lineage (NCBI taxonomy): Eukaryota > Metazoa > Arthropoda > Insecta > Lepidoptera > Geometridae > Lycia > Lycia hirtaria. Next base: position 25,719,889 of record OX387376.1, read on the forward strand.
TCAATAAACAATATGAACAACGCCAACACTGGGAGCTCGCGGATTATGATCTAAACGACGCCGGGATTAGGAGGCCTTTATCGCGGGTCAGCGCGTTCGTTCCTAGAGTAAAGCGGTTCGGAAAAACATTCCTTCCTAGAGTAAAGCGGTTCGGAAAAACATTCCTTCCTAGAGTGTAAGAAATAATAGGTGTGTTGTGTATAAAAAAAAAATACTACTGAATATAGTTAAAAACGGGTATTTCGTTTCTTTTACTTTCTTTAGTGTTTCATACATGCTCGTCGGTTGTCAGTACTTTTGATCAGACCATACACACATACATTATGCTTACAAAATAAGGTAGTTTTGTCAAATGAAATATCGTTTGAATCGTCTTTATCGTCCGCTGGCCGTCCGTGTCGTTTGCGCTATGTGACATCACACTAAATTAAATATAGCGTTTTCTAAAGAACATAAAGTACATATATGATTTAAAAAAAAAATTTTTTTTTTTTAAATCATTGATTTAAAAAGTGTCGTGCCATTATATAAAACTCCTAAGACACAGGCGGTCCTAATGTACTTGAAAGTCGGTGCAGTCTGTCAAGTACTGTCAACCCATCAAGGCGTAACTCGAGACATCACTGATAATGCTAACGAATAAAATAGAGGACACTGAACTTCATACGAGATGACGAGACGCATTGTGTGCTACAGATTCATCCAAGACGGGCAGGGAACATAGAATAAGACCTGTCTGCGCTAGAGACAGGCGTACAAAACAACAGTTTTGTCACATTGCACGACGTTTCATCTTCACTTGGACTTAGTGCATAAATTTCTTTGAAAATTTGCGCCCTGGATTTGTTAAAATATTGAACATTATTATGGCTATATACTTCATACACATAAACGCTTAATTGTCAATGAGCAGAATGACAAGAAATTTTCGTATTGATATTAGAAATGGCTTTCAAATATCAAAATTTACCTCTCCCTCCCGCAACCCGTATTCTACTAACTGTTCTGATGCTAGAACCACGATAATGCCCCTAGATTTATTTAAATCGCGAGTGACACGGCTTATTCTAGGCATGTTGGCTCTATAGTAGATTAAAAAAACTCGCTTTGCTCGCTCTCTCATTAACCCGTCTAAATCCTTTAATTTTGTAGTAAACACTTGTCTTCATAGCTTAGCGTAAAAACGGTGGCTCGACAGGATCACTCCTCACCTTAACCTCAAAATCACAGTAATCTTACTTGCACGTTATGTCTAAGATAATAATAGAAAGGTCAAGGCGGACCTGCAAGTCTTCTATGTATTAGATTAAATCTGCATATACAAACATTCCAGTTACGGTAGTCTTGTTGAGAGACCGTCTGGCTTGGGATCCGTAGGTTATGGGTTCAAATCACAAGAAGGTACGCGTCTCTTTTTTCACAATAATGTACACTTCAAACGGTGAAGGAAAACGGACCTCCTAACATGTAAGGAGGTCCCTCAGTTTGCAGTGCTTCCCGCCGGTTTCCTGACTTTACATGACAGCCTTTTGTATCTCACCCTTGACGCAACCATCAAGCTGGCGCCGCTAGAGTTGTGAATCGAGGCTCTTCGCTGTAAGAGACTGTTCACCTATGCGGCTAGTGATCGTCGAGTCAACATCCCACATGGCTGTTAATGTTATCTCGTGAGCCAAGTCTTGCTGAGCTTGTCCTTCTCATCCTTCATGTGGGATGGTACGATCACGATATCAGGCTTATTGGCTACAATAGTCCTATCCGTGATAATAGAACTGATATTACGGACCATTTATTATTGCCTTTATAGACAAGGATGCGAGGTATTATGTAATTAGATTTACACTTCAGCTTACTGTACGCTGATTGACAATAATATTTTTTTATTTTATTTATTTAATCTTTTAATTTTTTATTCATTTAATCTTACCTATAGAGATTTCGTGAATATTCTAAGTAGTTGGATGTTTCTACTCAGCATTTTTATTATTTCGGATTATAAAGTCCGTTCCCAGGACAGCTGAATGTAACAAAATACATTTCTCCAGAGACCGAACGACTGCTACATTTTTATTTTTTCATCAAGGTGACCTCGGCGTTCAGTACTATCTTACAGCTACAAGCTTTTAATATTGGACATTCTCGGGTCGTAAAAATATACTTTAATCTTCATGAATCCAGTAGAGTCTGTGCTCGACAGTTCAAACCCCTTTTATACTCTATCCTTGTACAAATTTATGACGGATAGATTTGGTACAAAATCTAAAGTCCTAAATTTACTTGTATCACATTGATTTCGGGTATCTGTATGGGAGCTATTTATAGGCCTCTTAAAAAGGTGTTAATAATAGCAAAAGTGTATATCAATTAATTTTCATTGAAAAAAAAAAAATTTGAATAAAATTTGCTGTCTATCTGTTTTCTTCAACAAATATGATTTACCGCCAATAAAGACTGATTTAAGCCTAACCACAATTACCCCATTGTAAAACTCTTATCGACCATAATTAGTAAACTTTTGTATGAAAATGGAACTCGATACTGCCAAGACTTCTTGTTAGAATTTTGACAATAGATTTCTTCTGAGCGTTTCGCATATCGTTTCGGGTAAAAACAAGACTTGCTGCCTACATTTATAAGTGAGCAATGTCTTATTTTTACCCGACTGGGCAAGAAGGAGGGTTATGTTTTTCGAGTGCATGTATGTATGTGTGTTTCTGTATTACCTTCTAGAGTTTAAACGGGTTAATCGATTTTGTCGTTGGATTTGTCTTCATTGAGGTTATATTTTTGGAATAATAATAATACAACTCACTCCGCCGAAAGCGGTTGAAACTATAGTCGGATAATTCGACTCAAATCAGATCCGTAGTATTGTTGTAATAACTCTCGTCAAAATAAAAACCAAAATGCGCTTTTTCGTAACCTCCAACGAACTTTTTCGTAACCTCCAACGAACTTTTTCGTAACCTCCAACGAACTTTTTCGTAACCTCCAACGAACTTTTTCGTAACCTCCAACGAACTTTTTCTTATAAACTTTTACTAGTACATATTATTATAAAGAATACGCAACCTATTGCCACGACTTTGAGCATACTTTTTCACAGAAAACTTACACTCAACAGTTATCAATCGTAACGAAATCATAAGTTAGGCTGCAAAAACCGCTCTTCTGCAGTTGGGTTGTTTATTTTTCTTTTAATATACACAGATAGTTGTTTGTAATCAATTTAATATAATTCCGTGTGTTTTGTTCCAGAGGGGCGGTGTGTGAGTGCCGCACCGCCGCCGGCGCCATGTCGCACCACAGCGACGAGCAGGCGCTGCTCTCCGTCGCCTCCGACTCGTTCTGGGAGCCCGGCAACTACAAGCGCACCACGCGGCGGGTCGACGACGGACACCGGCTGTGCGGCGAGCTGCAGGCGTTGGTGCAGGAGAGGGCCGACATTGAAAAGACTTACGCGAAGAGTTTGCGTGGGTGGGCCAAGAAATGGAACGATTTGATTGAGAAAGGTATGTTCACTTTATATCTGTTGACTGGCCTCGTAGCTCAGTTGGTACTGTGTCTGCCTGCTAAGCTGTAGGTAGTGGGTTCAATCCCCACCCGGGGCAAACATTTCTGGGATTAGCATGGGTGTTTGTTCTATGTTTGGGTGTTTTTGTGTATTATACTCGTAAGTGTATGTATTTACAAAAATATATATGTACATATGTATTCTGTTAGCTATCTAGTGTCCATAGTACAAGCTTTGCTTAGTTTGGACTAGGTGGTGTTGTGTGAAATGTACATCAATATTTATTTACTAAAGCACAATACACACCAATCTCGTAGACACAAGCTGGCGGCCTATATTGCATAGGGTGCATAATCTCTATTCAAATGCATGCCGTATGTACCATAAAAATATAACAAAACCACAACTGTATGATAAATAGGCCAGGTTTTAGCAAAATTAGAAAGCTACAAGGAAAGATTTACGCATAAAATTATTACAAAAGCTCCTTTTTTATTGAAAAAGGTGAGTAATAAAAGTTTAACTTTGTGAATGGAGGAACAAGATAAAGCAATTTCCGAGAATATAACTCACGGAAAGAGCTTGAATATTTTGTGAAACGAGCCTCTGTCAAACGTTGGACATTTTAGGAACTCTCTTGAATTCGTACAGGTCAAGTGGACAGCGTGAGAGTTTTTAGGTACCCTGAAGAACTCTAGCTTAGTGGTTAACTGGAGACTGGGACCTAGTATTTTATTTAAAGTATGATCCGAAATAGAGTAATGTTTTTATTTACCCGGCTTGCCTTAGAAGGAGAATATTTTTTCTGGTATTTGTACATAATATGTATGTAGGGATTGTATGGTAATTCATGCAACGGCAATCGCAACATAGGAAGACCACTAATACAAGAAGCAGGAAGACGCTGGATGGAAGCTACTACTTGCAAGCGGTCATTTTGTAAATCCATGGAGGAGGCCTACGTCCACCAGTGGACTTATTATGGCTGAGATTATGAATGATGATGAGGGTCTTCAGTGATTCACCCTATGAGCTATGACGTATACGATGCTTTGTGTGTTTCTGTAGACTAAACGTTTGATAACCAGTTTCCACGTGCAAAGCATCGTTAGATTCGTCTTATATCTCTGTGCCTATAATATTTTCTAGAGTGTATAGGCTACATTTGATCTGAATTTGATAGCTCCTACAAAAAAAACCTGATAGTTTTAGTCGTAGCTATTATGCAGTTAGTGAGTTTTAAGGATAGGACTCGGCTATGGGATAAAATCAGCTATAACAATTTCAGCTTTAATAGAAAATATTTATATTCTAATAAATGAATATCGAGTGGGTAATTACCAACAAACATCCTGACAGAAGAAAGAAAATGTTGCCATCGATGCAGAGAGTTTTGAGTATTGCGATGGAATATCCACATGATGATTGTCATTTTAACACAACGAAGCGTGGGAGTGTAGGTACCCTGTACACTCCTCATAGGATTCCTAGAATTTAAAACCATCTCAGTAAATGCGTTTCACGGCAAATAAAAACTAATTCTACGGAAGAAAAGTAATGAGAATTTTACATTACGCTGCGGAGATCGTTAGTTTTAACAGACTTAAAACAAGTTTTTTTCGATCCGACTATATGTTCTTTATATGTTTGTTACACAATTACTTCGCTAATTATGAACTGATTTTGATGGTTTATTTTTTTGAATTTATATGTCATTCATCAGATATTCTTCCATATAAATATTATCAAAATCGGTTCAGTACTTTGGTTTTTGAAACAAAGTAACTGGAAATATATATGAAACGAAATTTGAGTCGGTTGTTTCAGTTTTTTTAACTATAATAATTTGTTGTTGTAAGTAATAGATGTTTGTTTGACCAACCGCCTGCTGGTAAGCGACGGCGTGGCCGAGACTGGATCTAGAACAAATATTCTAGTGTTCGAGTTGTCTTTAAATCGTGAATGGATAGGCCTTTTCTAGGTAATCGCGCTACACCGTACACTGTCAATAAGTTTGTGGTCAAGCGCACGATTTGCATTAAAATAATATCGTTAAAGAAATACTTAATTGGAAATAACTGGTAAATAATCCTATGTTACTCCCAGAACTGAGAGGAACCTAATGATTCTTCATATTATGTCGGAATCTGTCAACGTGGCACAGTAATATGGCACAGTAGTAGGAGAAGACCAAATAAAGTATGGATGAATTGCGTTAATGATGATATTATGTAGAAAGGGAGTGCTTGCGGATATGACGATCGACAGAGACGAATGGAGGAAGTGTACATACTGTACCGACCCCACTTGGCTGGGATAAGAGTAGGAAGATGATTTTAAAATCTGTCCAATATTTGAAGCTGTAGAACAGCATGCCAATACACTCGAAAGATCTTACCCTCCTTCTGGAGTCGGATAAAAAATATGGCAATTGAAAAAGCTCCTACGAATGAAATGAGTACGCGGCCATTCATTAAAATAATTATTTCATATCACTCAATGCAGTCCGGCCTGTCTGTCTGAATGCTCACAAAAGGTTGAATGGTTTCGCTCAACCATTGCTAATTTGTGTATTGAAGAGCCATTGATGTAAGGCCGTGTAGGAGGGGCGGACGCTTTTCGGAATCTCATTATTGTCAAAAACAGATTCCGATATCAGATAATCTATTTTTAAACTTTGCTTATATTAGCGTATATTTTCTTAATCCTTTATTTTTTCTTTAAAAAGTATAAGTTTAGAAAACTCGGAAACCTCCGTCAAATTAAAACGGTTGAACCGATTTTTATGAAACGTAGCTAAGAACACGTTTGACAAAATCCTCTCTCTAACAAAAACAAAACTAGATTAAAATCGGTCCATCCGTTTAAAAACTCCGATGCTACAGACATACAGATACACACGACAAACTTATAAAACACCCTTCTATTTGAGTTGGGGGTAAAAACAGAGAAATACGAAATGATTTTGGTTGCGTTTGAATTTCCGACTACATGTATTTAGCGAATATTAAAACTTTTTTATAGCACAAGTAAACATTAACCCAACGATCCTATTTGTCCGGAGCGAACCTTCAAAATTGTTGGTTGTGACGTCATAGCGTTAGTACTAGCCAGCCATTTCGGCGAACACAATATGTACACAAAATCAGTGTTTGAAGGTTCGCTGCATGTTCGGAGCGCACGTTTCGATCGTCTGTAAACTCTATTACATTACTATATTATCTACGAAATTCGACCTTTCACTAAAACTACAAATACAGAACTCTCGTTTGCGTAAAGCAAACAGCTATGTTATTTTCTGTCGGCTACTCTGCCAGTTCCGCGTATTGAAGACGGTTTCACCTGTAAACAGTGCGTCGATACCAGTTCGATACCGGGAAGTGAGCAAACTGGACACGTTCACTTGCGCGACTGGATCGGGCAGGGCCGTCTCATCACTCGTGATAACACAAACACACATAAAACGACAAACATACAAAAATAATAATAATAAAAGAACAAACATACAAAAAAAACACAGTCGAATTAAGAACCTCCTCTTTCTTGGAAGTCGGTTAAAAACCATCGTCACTCATTCGCTGTCATCGCTCGCCGTTGCCCGCTCAAATGCCCGCTAAATGCATTACGGCACCTTTATCCTAGTTTCCCATAATAACGGCGCGCCGTTAAATGTAGACGGGCGGTTACGGCCTAACTTCGAGGAACATCTCTTTGAGTGCTCTTGTTAGTTACTATAACCGGTACCAGAATTTTAGTTTCACATGATTCCAAGAAGATCTTCTCTAGCTACCACCTCGGATGGGTTTAAAAATAAATATACGAAGAATTTAATAGGTCTTGTTACCTGTCTATTATAATTATGTTCTGTGCTTCTGGCCAAGCGTGATCCTCATTACATGATATATTTAATTTGCCCTACTTTATTTTCTCTGGTAAAACGGAAGCCTTGTTGTAGGAATGAAACTTGCACTTGCTTAGTTTTATTTTTACCGGACTGCGTAAGGAAGGCTATGTTTTTCGAGTGTATGTATTTATGTATCTATGTATGTTTCTATATGATCACCTACAGCCTAAACGGCTTGACCGATTTTGATGAGCGAAGTGTCGTTAGATTCGTCTTCACTTCCAGAGTGTCATGGGTTCATGGGTTTTATAATAATAATAATACAACTGTCGCAAAAAAATGCGTTTTTTTTTTCGTAATTTCCAACGAACATTATAAACAAGCGATTTTACTAGAATTGTTGTATAGAATGCGCATTTATAATCATTTACGGTGATTTTACGCATACTTTCTTACAAAAAACGTATCAACAGCATATCAAGCGTAACGAAATCGTAAGTTAGACTGCAAAAACTGCTATTCTGCAGTCGGGTTTTTTTTTTTTAAATATAGATAGGTACTTGTTGTTAAATTTGCAATCAGTGTTGGGAATCTAGGGCGAAAACTCGCCTTGAGTTACTTAACGTACACTTAGATCGATATAGGTATATAGATAAATAGATAATATTTTGTCGATTGATAAAATGCCACTAGCGTCAACCACATAGAACGTAGAATCACAAGTGGTTATCGATTATAATCGGAATAACACTCATTATTGCACTCTATGATGTAATATCATTTTTAATTAAATTGTATTTAAGTTGCTGTGGCAGGTGCGGCAGCTGTGCCAGTCGCACGTCATCTTTATTCGATTTATAATTATGAAATATTATTTTATTTATATGTAATTAATAAGTGAACCAATATTTTAAATGAAAACTACGGGTCACTTACGTCTGTTTTGAGTCGTAAAATCCGACTATAGACCCGTAGTTTTTATTATTTCAAATGTGTAAAAACCACGTTAGTTTCCATAGTAAAAGGGAACCAATAGTTTTGAATATTTTTCTAAGAACATTGCACGCGGGAAGGTTTGTGAGGCTTGGCATAATTAAATCTATGTATAGAAGTGCGAAAACTAATTTACTTAAATTAAATTAAAACTTAAAATAAAAAATATTATATTTAAATTTAAATTTATTTTATTTATTTATTTTATTTTTTAAATGTATATTGTGAACTTTAAAAATAAATGTTGTTTTAATAACTAATTATATTTTGATTTACATAATTAATTGTAACTGAATTTCGACTACTGGTTTTTTTTTTTTTTTTTTTTTTTTTATCAGCCCTGTTTGTGCAAACTGTCCCACTGCTGGGAACGGGCCATCTTCTCATTGTGAGAAGGGTTAGGCCATAGTCTGCCACGCTGGCCAAGTGCGGGTTGGCAGACTTCACACATCTTCAAGATCATTGAGAACTCTCAGACATGTAGGTTTCCTCACGATGTTTTCCTTCACCGTTTGAAGTTGGCGGCAATCAATAATACGCACATAACTTCGAAAAGACAGAGGTGCGTGCCGTGGGATTCGAACCCAGGACCTGCGGATCGCAAGTCAGACGGTCTCACCACTAGGCTGCCGGAAACTCCACTACTGGGTAATCATTGATAATTATGCAAACTCTTCATGAGAAAACAGTTAATAAAATGTTATAGTAAATTTATTTTGATATCTGTTATTTGGCATTCGTGCGATGCAATAGGTCGCGCTCACTCGCGCGATGATCGTGTAGTCGCGTTGTATTAGGATTTAGGACGATGCTTAATTGTCACAATAAATATCGTTCTGAATGTATTGTAATATTGTTTTCACTTTTCACGACGCTACATTCGCTTGTTTACTAAAACTGCATTTAATAAAACGTTATAAATCTTTGAAAAAGTTCGAAAAATGAATCTCGTGCGAATGCGAGACTGCTGTGTCACTTACCCTGGTGCCTTAAGTAATGACTTAAAATATAACTAAGATAATTTACTCTAAGTACCCAACTTTTCCTATTATGTAACGTAACGTATGTAACCATTCGAATTGTTCGACCATTTTACCCCAAAATAAATCTTCGAGACGAAATTGAAAGTACATTTAGAATTCCAGACATAGAGCCCGATTCGATAATCGAATAACGTATTCGAATCACGAACTAGAATTGTTTCAAATTCGCTTTACGAATATCGAGAGGCGCGTACGTAACTGAAACTACGTGCGCTCGCGCTTTACACATCTCATTGGCCGTTTTGAAAACGGAAAGTGTCGCGATTGGCACGGCGCATTTTGAATTTGGAATTGCGTCTGGTGCACTGGTTGTAGTTAACGGTTACGTCAGGGTAACAAGTGGAGGTTTAATTCGTGAAGTTATGAAACAGTTGCGAAAACGGCGCGCCTTCTCGATGCGACTGGTTTGTTTATTGCGGCCGGCTGTTAATTATGCCTTTGGATCAGGGTTGCGTACGAGAAAGTAATCTGTTTTAGACACTCGAATTGCTCACAGTCGTGTAAGATCTGGCGTGCGGACGGAATTACTGTTATTTTCCTATATTGCAGCATTGAATTGTGCACAACTTTCATTCATTTCAACATTACAGAACTAGCAGAAAGTAGGCGTATTACTATCCATTTCTCATTGAAATGCCAAAAATTCGCACTCCGCGATATTGGTCTACGTTCTTAAGTCCTACTGCACAGGAATGGAATTTATTGCCGCCATATTTACAAGAGCTACAATCTTGGAATCTTCAAGGCTATCGAGTCAATAGATATCTTCTAGATATCCATCCTCGGCCACACCGTCGCTTAATATCAGGCGAGTTGGTGGTCAATCGTGGATATATTTAAATTTAAAAAAAACAAACTACCTACTGTCCCACATGAACCTGAATTTACCGTTTTGTTTTACAGTCCGGTACAATATCATTATACTTAAAGAAAACCCGAAAGCAGCCCCGGATCTACGATTTTTTCTAACCGGGGCAGATACATGACGGTGGCGCCCCTCTCTCCAGCGCTTAAAATAACTTACTTAAAAAAAACTTAATATAATTATCTATGTGGCGCCTTTTTCTTAAAAGTTAACGGTGAGTCAACCAAGCTAGCTATTCTAGGCGCTTTGTGGATCAAGTTATTTTATTTATAATTATGATTTTTGCGCCCCCTGAAAATGCCGCCCGGGGCGGGTGCCCCGGTTTGCCCCCCCCCCCCCCCCCCCTAGATCCGGGGTTGCCCGAAAGCATACTTTTTATTTGCTAAACAGAAATGGAAAGTCAACGAGGCGAGAGCTACGCGAACTGCGTAATCTCTCCATGCATTACAATTGACCTGAACGATTTTGAACAAATTCGGACGTGAGGTTTTTAATAAATACCCAGAATCGATTTGTACTGATTCTGCGTATTCATTAATGAATACCTCCTTATTCTAAATTATAATACTTATGTAAAATGTTTTTTTTCTACGTAAGCGCCTTCACTGGTGTGACGATCTTGACCCATTCCGGAGAGATTGGCAGGAAGCAGCGATGGACCCCGATTTATGTTGGGGAAGTGGGGGAGACCTTTGCTCAGGAGTGGGATAATATAGGTTAATAAAAAAGTGCGCTCCATCGTAGACTGACGACTCTTGGCATCAAGTCAACCGCGAGCTTATCTGTACCTATAGAAGCGTTGTCCTGTGCAACTGACTGACAAGCTACAGGTTTCGAGTTTTCGAACGTCTACGAAACTCTGTCTAATCACATAGCCCTAAAGCTAACGGTCGAACGTGACCCTTTTATTAATGCTCATGACTGGATGATGTATGTATAACCTCGTCAAAGTTCACAAATGGAAACGTTCTGTAGAGAGAGTGTCGAAGCAAATTTCTAACTACTCAGTTTTACTCATTAACCATCGGTGAGCCGTTGATACAATCTCGCGAAAGTCTCCATTCGAATATTATAAGTGTCTATCGAACAAGGTGATATTGAACGTGTTCATTATTTATATCTGAATTTCTCGCCGATATTAAATGTATTATTTATTTTTAATATTATTTTATTAGCACTTGGTGTATACATTTGATTTATGATCTAGTATACTGAAATCGTCTGAGGTTGCGTGGAAGAGATCGATTTTAAGCCCGATATATATTATACTAGTAATTTAGTAGAGAGTAATTCTGCTTTCCCACGAGCGCTTTTCTAAAGCGCGCTAAACAAGCGTTGAAATAGAAGACATACATTTATTTCCATAAACTTAAAAAACATTTGTAACTACCCTCATTTTAATTATTGTAATAACAAGCACAATTAATCCTATTAATATAGTGTATCTGGCCAGTTCATCTGTTCACGTGGAACATACTCATGTCGTCATATTATCAAAACGTCACAGAAGTCCACCTATAACACAGCACAATCCTTTCCATAGCTCTTTCTACTCTCCTCGGTCTCATTTTGCCAAGCTATGTTTGTTCCATCTCACCAGGTCGTGATTGTCCCCAGGTCCAGAGTACGGTACGATGGAGGCGGCGTGGAAGGGCGGCATGGTGGAAGCCGAGCGGCTCTCGGACCTGCACCTGAGTGTGCGGGACAGACTCGTCAACGACGTCATGGCACAGATCAAGAACTGGCAGAAGGACACCTATCATAAGGTAACTTTTAATAAGTAATGATGTTTGACTGGCCTCAAAGATAAGTTGGTAGTCTGCCTTCTAATCGGAAGATTGTGCGGTTGATTCTCACTCAGACACATGTTCTCATCATGTTTTTGATGAGCATTCTTGCGTTGACATTTACGTGGGTTCGTTTATGACGACTGTGCCATATTTTAATTATAAATATGAATTTTATTCAAACTTCTTTACATGAAAACAAAATGGACTGGTTACTGATCTACATCCCTCATAGAGCATGCAATAGAGTTAATTAAAAGTCTATTTTCACAGATTACATTAAATTACCTATTGATTTACAACTATGTTTATATATTGCTGAGTTTTTATCACTTAACCTCTGGGTTAGATTAATTAATACTTAGACAGGTCACGAGTCACGACCCCGATTAGATTTATCAAGTAATTAACAAAACGGAGATAAGCGAAGCTTGTAAAACATTATTATTAATTTTGTGACACATAACAAATACGGGAGAATATACATCACGGATTAAAAAAAATATCAAGGGTGCTGCTGGGTTGTGTGCGTTTGGGACCCCGTAAAGAGGTTCGGTGCAGGTTCGCGTCTTGACGGATGTCACTTGGTTCTCAATAGGCCCGCACCGGTGTCTTGTCAACATTCCCCTGATACTACTCGTCTACCCTTCTTTATTCCTGAAAAATATGACCCTCTTTTTGAATGCTTCTGTCCATTTTCATACGTTCACTATGGCGCATCGATTGTGCTTACCAGCCTTATTGGCCGCGACCATGTTTTAAAAGTCTGAGTCTAATAATACCTAATAGTTATCCTGTTACAAAAGTAGTATACCCATTGACTATACATCTGATTGTGTATACCTAATTGTTATCCTGGTACGAAAGTACTATAACCATTGACTCTACATCTAATTGTGTATACCTAATTGTTATCCTGTTACGAAAGTACTATAACCATTGACTACTATACATCTCACTGTATATACTTAGTACTTATCCTGTTACGGAAGTACTATACCCATTGACTATACATCTGATTGTGTATACCTAATTGTTATCCTGTTACAAAAATATACTAAAGTATTGGACGCGACTTGACCTTCCTTATTCTGTAACGTTTTAGAGTTTTATTATTTTTTGATTGTAGCCGCGAAAACTTTACCTCACTGCGTACGAACTCGCGGCCAGAATGCTAGTAAATAATAAACATTTGTTGAGTAATGATTTCAATGAGTGTGTACATTCCGATGTCCGATGATTTACAACCGCGAGTTTATGATCATTTGATAATAACTTCATAAAGTTTAATTGCTGTTGTACTGTCCGCGGTGATTATATCGGAATCTTCGCGGTTACTTTGATTAAATGGATGCGTGAATAAAGATTAAATACATGTATCTTGTCATACACACACACACACATACACACAGGTATATACACTATGACGTACATTGTTGTAACTGCATTGACGACATCTAAATGTTTAATTTTGTTAAACTTTGATCGGATACATTTTCTAGTCTAATAATAATTACAGTTTCAAAAACTAAAAAACGCGCTTCAAATTATTGTATTGTCATCGGTCCTCGATAAGTCTACAAAGTTTGAATGAAATCTGACCGTTTGAAGTGGGTCAAAATCAAGTCTAAAGGAGTCGGTTACAATCAAACAAACATGCATACAGGTGAAGCTAATACCTACAAGCGTGTTAAAAAGTAGAGGAGTTGTTTTTGAAGTAACAGCATAGAAGACATTAATAAGTCAGTCGTGCAAAAGTCTTGGTTAAGTCCTAGTCACGCATCAGTAGTGATGACTTTTACCGATACATAATATGTAAACATGTTACACCACTCTATTTCAATGCTGTAAACCACTAACATATGAATATGAAGTAACGTTTCAGAAAATATAACTAATAATAGTATTAGTTTGTATATTTGACCAAAGTCACGGATCACGGTGTCTGTGGAGAAAATTACTAAAAACAATATTTAAAAAAACATATTTTTTTAATAATACATTGAAAAAAAAAATGGTTCTAGTTAGGATTCATAGGTGATTCATTCATTGCTCACACGAAACGGTTTTCGTAGTTTTAAAAAACCCACGAGGCGCGGGTAGTTTTCCTGAAATTTTAGGACTGGTAATGCCTCCAAACCCTTATAAAATACCAATTAAATGTACGGATCCTACGAGTATTGGTGCATTTTCCGCATCGCAATTACTAAATGTAAATAGGTTAATTATATGTAATTAAATAATATGTCAAGTGTACGTTTTAACCTTGTCATCTACATTTATCAGTATCGTGATTTCCTCTGTTTATATCTCACCAGCGTCACATTTAATAATAATAAAATATTTTTATTGCCAGTATAAATAATTATAAGAATGGAATTCGTTGCCGCCATCTATGTTTCCTGAGACCTACAATCTTGGAATTTTCAAGGCTAGAGTGAACAGATATCTTCTAGATCGACGTGTTCCATCCTCGGCCACACCGTCGCTTAACATCAGGCGAGTTGGTGGTCAATCGTAGATCTATAATGTAGGTACATAAAAAGAAAAAAAAAACATGAAATATAACCAATAATTATAAACTATTTAGGCAAAAGGGGCAAAATCAGCTTCACTTCAATTTGCTGGTTTTCATTTTGTCCCCTTACTCGATGTTTGATGTTAATTGAGTTCTGGTTTTATAGGGCGGGTATTTACGTTATTGTCCAATCACACCGCGCACGGCGCTGGATATGTCATCAGATGTACGGGCAGGCAGGACGTTTGGATCGTCGCCAAACTGCTGCCGTTATTGGGAACCGATGCCGTCTCGTTTGAAGCACCGCCGCTCCTGTAGTTTGCATTATCTTTGTAGGGCTGCCGCTCTGTGGCCTTCATTTACTTAGAATTTGCCATTATTATTGGATTCATTTCGACTCTGCAATTGTCAAAAGGCAGGCTTAAAATAAGTTAATCATCTAAATAAAATTAGATAATTTATCATCCAAAATTGTAACATTCATAAAGCTGATAATGATAACATATAAAATTAATAAACTAAAAATAGAAGTCCACACTGAGCTTATCTAAATCAATAATTAATAATTTTGGTCGGCCTTGTGGCTCAGTTGGTAGTGTGTTTACGTCTACCTGCTGAACTGAAAGGTCGTGGGTTCGATCCCCATCCAGGGCAAACATTTGTGTGATGAGCATGAATGTTTGTTCTGTGTCTGGGTGTTTCTATGTATCATATGTATATACCTACTTACAAAAAAAAAAGTATATATGTCTTCTATCAGCCATCTAGTTCCATAGTACAAGCTTTGCTTAGTTTGGGCTAGATGGTGTTGTGTGAAATGTCTACAAATATTTATTTATTTATTATTATTTAATTAAATATGTATTTATAAAAATTACATGTCAATTGATCTAGAATATACTACAGGATTTGAGTATTTTGTTTACATCGAATTAAAAACAATACGATAAAATGTGTATATGGTATATGTTCACTTGGACCATTTTTTTCGTAAATCGTTACGTTGATTGCACGTTTTTATGAATAAATATTAATTCGGCGGTCAATTGAGCCCGCAGTCCACTGAGCCCGCAGGCTCAGTTGACCACTTTCAGTTTTTACCCGACTGCGTAAGGAGGGTTGTGTTTTTCGAGAGTATGTATGTGTGTATGAACTTTTTTGTAATAAATAAGTGATTTTACTAGAATTATTTTAAAGAATTAACATTTATAATATTTTACAGCGATTTTACGCATACTTTCTCCAAAAAAACGCACACTCAACAGCATATCAGACTTAACAAAATCATAAGTTATACTGCAAAAACTGCTTTTCTGGGTATTTTGTTTTTCTTTTAATATAGATACTTGTTTTCGGTATGTGCAGTAGCAGTAGCATTGTACAAATTATTTTCTTAGAAATTATTTAACTTTAAAAAGTGAAACTTGAATGCATTAAAATAATTCATGCTTGACACGGTTCTTTTTTTAATTTAGCGCAACATCTGAGTCGCAAACTTGCTTTACGCGATGAGTATGCAAGCTCGCGGTCTGTTATTTAACACTTTCCCACATGCATTATTCTGGTGGCCGTGGTTGCATGTAAATATAACTCATTTGTATTGAATGCGCGAATAAATAGAAATTACCTTTCTAGAGATTCGTTTTCAATTGGTAATGTAAAGGTGGATACGTTGGACTCTCGTGTACCTAACGCGGCAGAGCCTAATTTAAATTGGAAAGTTTATTAGAGACTTAGAGCTGAATTATAGATTGAAATTCAACAACTTAGAAGACCTAAAGTTTCGAACACTTCGCAGTGCCCGTAGTCACAGGTGGTCTCACCTATTTAGATGACAGCTGTCATTTACATTGACTTCAAAAAGGAGGTCCATAATTCGTTTTTTTTTCTGTTTGTTACCGCATAACTCCGTCATCTATAAAAGCTAATTGGAAAAAATATTTTTTTCTTTGATAGGATCACTTTCACATCATCTATAAAAGCCAATTTGAAAAAATATTTGTTTCTTTGATAGAATAACTTTCACATCATCTATAAAAGCCAATTTGAAAAAATATTTTTTCTTTGATACGAATAAGATCACTTTCTGATTGGACCCATACAACAAAATTTTACACTTTGAAGTCGGTTGTTTGAGTTTTTAAACTATAATTATTATTATTATGAAAATATCAATTTATCTACCACCTAGTATTTTATGCCAAGCTGTAGTACCATTCATGGTACTAGCGATACATCAATATTTATGATGGTACTACTGATCCTAAATAATTGTCACTAGTACCATTAATGGTACTAAGGATACAAAGTTGTGTCAATGGTACAAATCAATGGTAATGATGGTACTACTGATCCTAAATAATTGTCACTATCCTTGTATCCTTAGTACCATTAATGGTACTAAGGATACAACGTTGTGTCAATTGTACCATCAATGGTACAAATCAATGGTACTACTGACAATAAGGCAAACGTTCCCTTCCCTAGCAGAAGTTACGGCGTCGACAGGTCGTGCAGATTTGTGCCGGGGTTGATGTTATTAATTTGATAAGTTAATAGGTTTCTTCTAATGTTTTCGCGAATTTTACTCATTCAAATTAAACTTGTTTTTTATTTATATACGCGATAAATCCGGTAAAAAAATTAATTATTTCAATGAGGTTTCTTTTAGTCAAGCGCGCTCCATCAACGATCAAGTGCTAGCTTATCGATGATTTAAAAAAAATATTATAGTTTAAAAATCGACTTCAATAAACGCTATTTCGTTTGCATGGACTACATTTTCCAGTTATTTTGTTTTAAAACAAAACTAGTAAACCGAGTTTATTGAAAGTTTTATGTGACCAATTTGAAAGTATTTCCTTTCTAATGACAGAACGGTACCAACATAAAAGAAAAAAAAATACGACCGAATTAGGAATCTCTCCCTTTTTTGAAGTCCGTTAAAAATATCCTCGATTTAAGGCTGAAAATGGGTGCAAATGGTTGAAAATGGGCGCACTCCACAAAAGTCACCGCTCATGTATTATACAATGCGGTAACGTACTCCTCCTTTAAAGGAGTCGGGGCACGCAACGGAAACTTCTATACGAGCTGTATCTACGAATTGTTGATGCAAATGTGTTTGTTAGTAAGGCGTAGTAGATACCTGAATCGATTGTGATGTGAATAACTACAATGATGTACTTAGTTTGACCTGATGAAGGGAATATATTATGAGGAAACTGTTGTACAAACATACAGACCGAATTGATAACCTTCTATTTGGAAGTCGGTTAAAAATTGGAATTGAAGACTCGATTGTGTCGCTAGTCGAACAAAATAATGAAATAAGAACAGTAGCGCCCCCAATGCTACATTAGTTTTCTTTTCCGAATTCTCTCTACATTAGTGGTAGAGTAGCGTATAGTCGTCTAATGCGGATGGATTCCCAGATGTTCCACTAATGGGATCTGGAATTAAAATCTCGGTAGTCTTGCCACGGGACAACAATACGAGCAGGTTCAACCAATTGGAAAACGCTTACGCTTCGAAATGCTAAGAAACTGTAACTTGCCGTCACGTGACATTCCCTTAGCTAATATCAATCCCATACGTTCACTTTTATTCTACTGGTGTTCACGAAATAGGGTTCTCAAGATACAGGCTTTGTCTAGTTCGGGGCCCATCAGTAACGATATATAAATAATCCAGTATGTTAGTTATGTGTTATTAAAAAAAAAAAGAAATTGAATGCTATTTGTGTAAACTACCCTTTCCTACTAGGAATTCACTGGGTGCAGAATTCACTGGGTGTAAAGTCCAAATTATACGTCTTTGTTAGGTACAAAGGGGAAGACATTTTAAAGCAATATGCATATGCAAGCTTGTTTTGCGAATGACGCTTGTGCTAATGTTAAATGTCATTATGATGTTGCGAAGGTCGTTGGGAAGGTGTGCAACTAGCGGCGAGAGATGAGCCGACAGATAAAACTAAGTTACGTTAAGCTAACACTTAGTTGTTACTTCAATTTGTTTCGTTGTAAACAAAACTATGTTAATGACATAACTAATATGGATTCAACTTGTTTCGTTGTAAATTAAACTATGTATGTCGGTTAATGACATCTAATATTGAACCATTAGAAAACGTTTAATTTGAGATAAATGCGCGTATTGGTCTGTACCTACAACAGGGAAAACATGATGCCTGCCTTACTAATGACCGCAAAGGTATAAAGTAAATATGGAAATCGAACAGCAGTGATAGCGCATAGACGACGACGAATAAAAAAAAAAAGCAATTTTGAAAACAGCGTAAAAAGTTAACGAAGGGAAATATTTTTAGGCACGCTGAGCAATTTATTAAATTATTTTTATTATATGAAACTGAGCCGCCACGATCGGCTGTGTACCGCTCGTTCGAGTAAAGTCGGCTCGAGTCGACTAAGGGAGCGAGAGATATACATATTGTCAACGCGTCACTGTCAAGTTTTCAATTCTGTCGTGCAAAAAAAGTCTATTTTTGAGCAGAATTGTCCGACTATAGTTTCAACCGCATACGGCGGTCATTTTCAAAAGGAGCAGCGCAGACGCAAGGTCTTTCGTCTAGTACTGCGAGCTTAAAGCTCAAAAAACGATAGAAACTATAGTCTTCTATATAATTCGGCGCAAAAATAGACGTGAGTAACGTTTGTTCAAATAAAAATCTGTAACAACAACATTATTCATAAAAAAATAAAAAAAGTTATTTTTATTATATTTTTTTGTCCAATTGCGTAAGACGGAGGTTTATTAAAATTGTATTTAATTTTAATGAAGCGTTTAGGCCACAGAATGCTATAGGGGAAGTCAGACAATAAGTAATGCCTCGAATCTATCAGTCGCGTTGCTCGCGAAGTGGTTTCTAAATATTATTGCGAAAGTGACTTATATCAACGCGCATAGAACGCAGCGAAACAATCCATCATTGTCAACTCAGCGTAATTATAATCAATACAATACATTTATCGAGCATCGACAACGTTGGTTTTTTACTGGACAGCGCAAGATGGAGGGTAGGTAATGTGTTTCAGGTGTCTTCAAGTAATCGGGGAACATACATAAAAATCCTCCTCTTTTTTGGAAGTCGGTTAATGATATTGTAACACTTAATATTTGTATTTGGGATCAGTTTTCTCATCTTGTACGGGTAAGTGCGCGAGAAATGTGTCACATAATCGAAAAAAGACCCACACAAGTACGGTCAACATATACAATACAACTGCAGTATTGTTGGTTGTAACCGAATCTTTGTCTCAGAATACTCGCAAGCTTAAAGGAAGCTTTGTCAGGCAGATGATTCAGCGACGATTGTTCGACAAACAATCGACGATCACTTAGGTACATGTACATAAGTTGAATGATGACGGCATGGGTGTAGTATTATTATAAGTTCTATGGTATATGTTAAAGGTAGGTAGGTTTATTTTAATAGACATTATCTCTCAGTCTAGCAATGCTGGCGTGTGTGTGCCTAAAACACTTCTATTTTTGAAATCTCTGATTGTTATTTAGTTTTAGCAATACAGAAAAATAGGTACATATTTTACAAACTATTACCTTCCTTCTTTGTTGTTTTGTGCATGATTTTGTTCAAGAATTGAGTTTCCACTCGTTCTATTATACATAGGTATATTTCGGAATTAAACGTTCATGTTCGGAATTGGGGTCATTGTTCGTCCTTCCGTCCATTCTATCGGTACACGTACAGTATTACTACAACTCTGTCGGATATTTTCAGGCGTGTCCGTGGATTAATGAATAAATTGTAAATATAATTGGACTAAAGGTGGACTTCCGTGCATCGCGTCCAGTCGCAGATGCGTGCCATTATTTACGCTCGATGAAAATTAAAAAAACTGAAACAACCGATTTCAAATATGCAATTTTGTTTACTTGGAAGACATTTTTTCCAGTCAGTTTGTTTTAAAAATCAAACTATTAAACCGATTTTAACTTGACTTTTATAGGAACAATCTGAAAGTGTAAATAAAATGTGTGTAAAAAAATAAGGCCACACGACAGAAGTGAAAACTTCATAATGACGCGTTTACTATATCTTAGTTCAAGTCGACTTTACCCGAACCAGCGTTACATAGTCGAGCGTTACGGTTCAGTCTCATTCAATATCCGCAGTTTTCATTCCAAAAACAATTTTCAAATCAGTCCATAAATGGCGGAGTTATGCCGTAAAAAAACATTAAAAAAATTACAAAACCAAATTGAGAAACTCCTGTTTTGAAGTAGGTTAAAAATGTATGTGCAGTTTCCGAGGCCTGCTACTGGCACGTGTGGCTTAAGTGCGTCACACATATGCTTAGAGCGAATACTGTCACTTCGGGCGCGTACGTCAGCCGCGTGCGGCTACGGCCGGTCGTAGCGCACGGAAGTCTACCTTTATTTTCTTGGTATCACCTAATGTAATGTGTATGTAAATAACCGCGCCCAAAACTACCGCCGCGCCGGTCACGGCGGACATCTCCGCCCGTGGCCGACGGAAGGTCGTTCGATGCCCTGCGGTCATCGGCTGTGCGCACCGTTCGACACTTGATCGCAATATTAGAGTCTGTTTGGATAAAGAACTATTGTGGCGAAAAATAGGAACTAACGTTTCGATTGAACAAAATAATGAAATTAGGACTGCAGCGCCCTTAATGCCACATTAGTTCTATAATCGAATAAACTGTTTTGATAATTTTAATGTCATAATAATATAGTCTAATTAACTCTTTATACTGTGCTAATTATATGATTATGAAAGTTTTTCATACGGAACATCGTGCCATGGCATAAAACCGACTCGTATGCCGTGACGGAAATGGCATGACGCTCTTTCATGCCGTCTCGCTTTTGCTATGTTACCGCTTCTTTATATGTGCACTTTGTTACTTCTAAGTGTGAGTTGTATACTGCGCTTGTCTATCTATTAAACCTATATTTGACACGTTCACCGCTTGAACAAACATTTTATATGTCTGACAATTATTACACTTTGTTTCACATTTGCCGGGCATCCCGTGACGGCCAACTTTTTTATCGTCATTAAATATATGTTACATTAATACGTTACTTTAGTTGTTGCGTGTGTACTGAACTCCATGCCGCTTTTTCTTTTACTTAGAAGTATTTCTTAAGGCTAGAATCAGTGAATACAATATATCCTTAGATCCACGTTCTCTATCCCCGGCTAAATATCGTCGCTTAACATCAGGCGAGTTGATGGTCAAATATAGATTATATAATATAACCAAGAAACCATAGTACCTTAGCGTGTTTCGGAGAAATAACCGACCAACAAATCTTCCATAAAGCGCTTGGATCAGACAACCCTTACAAAACGTTCCAAACCGATATCACAATTTCTTTGCTAGACACGGAACTTTATATTCTCTCCGGCTTTTTTCCCCGAAAGATTATCGCAGTATCTCGAACCCAATTATTTCCAAACCCTTTGATATCAAAGGCGTCTGCGGACATCTCAATCGTTTAGTCGTGGAGCTTTTCAGTGTTGCCAGATCTCAAGTAAACAAATCTAGGATATTTCTTTTTGTTTTTCTAGTCTACCGGAAATATGTACCGACCGAAAAAGAGGGTTGCTTTATGTTTGCCGTGCATATTTTTGTGTCTGTGTGTGGCATCATAGCTCTCAAACGGTTGAACCGATTTTGGTATTTTTTATTTTTTTAATTTTTTGTTTGAAAGAGGATTTGATCGAGTGTTCTTATCTATGTTTCATCAAAATCGATTTAACCATTTTTTTATGTCAGGGTTTTTAAGTTTTCTAAAGTTACTTGTTGGATAAGTGTTGAAAATCGATTTAAAAACCAAAAATTAAACAAGGAACTAGTATAGTCGTCCAAATCAACTTATAATGGCTATGGCTTAGTGTTAAATTTTTGTGAGGGATGTACCTATTAGATCTTTATTCAATAAAATATTTTAGTTTAAGAAACCCTTAGGACATGGGACGGATCTAATGCATAACTCCTGATCAAAATTCGTTACAAAAATCATTTATTAATTTTTATTTTTTTATAAGTATACAAAAGGAGATAACCGATTTCTACGATTTAACCACGAAACTTAAATCCGATTGGGTTTTTTATCTGATTGAAATCATAAACGGATAGGCGGATAGATAGATCCGTGTTTTTTTTTTATTTTTTATTATATTTAGCGTCTTTATAAAATAATATTCTGCGATAGCCGCAAAAAAAAAAAAAAAAAATCCCGCTTCCACTCAAACAGCTGGCAACACTCTCCCAGGTACCTTTGCTACCTTCAATTTCGAACAGAGAGGGGTTACACCTACACTCCGCCAAAAATTGTCGTCACGTCCCGCCTAACTCTCCCCCCACCCCCTCTCCCCGTTATACCGCCGTCGGATAAACAATAAAACTGTTTCGCGTAGGTTGTCCTGTAATTTGTATTAAATGGAATGTTACTGAAACACGCTTTGAATATCTACCGAATGGAGGACGTTGAAAAATGAGCAGACTGAAACCAATATGGCATAAACGTAAAATAATGGAAAGGAGTGCGTGGAGTTGTTTTTTTTTTGTTCCTAGTTAGGCTTGGTCTTGCCTACTAACTCGCGTGGTAGATGCGGTCTGCGATGGAGCGCGCTTACCTAACAGAAATCGATTCACTTGCGATCACGATATTGCTGGACATTTCACACAACACCATCTAGCCCAAACTAAGCAGAGCTTGTACTGTGGAAACTAGACGACTAATAGAAAACATACATATGTATACTTTTTTTTGTAAATACATACTAAAGATACATAGAAACGCCCAAACACAGAACAGACATCCATGCTCATCATACAAATGTTTGCCCTGGGTGGGGATCGAACCCACAACCTACAGCTCAGAAAGCAGTTGTACTACCACTGAGCCATGAGGCCTATTTAAAGACGATAAACGCTTGATGGTCATGCACAATTTTGATAGATATTTGGCCTCACCTATGAACGGGAAACTATCACTCTAAATGTCATTACTCTAAGGTTGTTTCGTAATCAGTTGAACCGTATATGAAGTAATATATTATTATGTACTTACGTGTAAAAAAACAGTCATAAGAATAAACTAAATAAATAGAATGTTTTGGTCTAATATTTTTCACAGACTGAAAAAAAAACGTAAATACAGACTACGTACAATTTACGTACTTAAATATGATTACTTTTTATTATAAATAATTTTGTAAAAATAGTGCAGAATATAAAGACGTACATAGTTGGGTTTTAGTTTTTCAACCTATATCTTTTTTATCGAAGGCCAGATAACGCTGACGTCACGACACATTTCCCAGAACATCATCGAGCCGGCAGATTTACGATAAACCTAGTGCTAAAAGTGATGCGAGATCGTAAACTAAATAAGCGCTAAAATTAATGAGAGCTAATTTTTATAGCCCACAGTATAAGCTCCAAAACAAAACAAACGCTCACGGGATTGTAGACCTTATTGCTATACTCGATAGGTTATCTGTCTGGAGGCTGGTCAAATATTTACATGGCAATGGTATTACGAATATTGTTTTATAATGAGACGATACAGGAAAAGTAACTCGTTTTTTAGGGTTCCGTGCCTCAATAGGAAAAAACGGAACCCTTATAGGATCACTTTGTTGTCCGTCTGTCCGTCCGTCGGGTGTCAAGACCTTTATCTCGGGAACGCGTGAAGGTATCGAGTTGAAATTAAAACCATATACGCAGATCCATAGTATCTTACTGCAGAAAGAAAAATATGTTATAAGTGTTAGAGTACATATATAGGAAAAAAATCATATGGTAATTTTTTATTTAATCACAAAAAAATTGTGTCCTTATGCAAGGAATGAAGATCCAAATTTTATAGTGAATTAACCGTATCATATGAAAGACCTTCAGTAGCATAAGCTAAAACAGGTTTTTAAATATTTTTACGATATGTATATATTTTTCGGTTTATGAAGGAAAATATAAAAAAATATATGATTTCCCCCCTTTATCTACTAGTTTGTACGGAACCCTCGGTGGGCGAGTCTGACTCGCACTTGTCCAGTTTTTTTTAACAAAATCAATCTCCACAGCCTCTCCGGGGTCCGTGCCTTTTATAAATTAATACATGCATTTTTAACTACTTACATTTTTAACACGCTTTTATTAGGTCGACCTGTATGTAACTATGTAATGAAATCTAAGGTAACTAATTTAACCATCTTCCAAGGATCGTAGCGTCATGAAAATTGGCAGATGCATGTAGTTCTGATGACAATACAATAATATGGTACTGTCGAACTGATCTGATGATGGAGCCGGAAGATATGAACTAGAACTTCATGATGGAACATCGTATCATAGCTGTGTTTGGATTTGTTAGAAAAGTCTTGTTCATTACAAGATTTTCGATACAAGATTACTTTGACCACAATAATTTATAGCGTGTTTTTTAGTTTTTTAAACTGTAATTTATTTTAAGGTATGCAAGAGGAAGACAAAATTTTAATTCTTCTTTTGATTATCGTTTAGCGATGATATAAAGATAGAGTAATTGACATGTGAAATATGAGAAGGGATAGAAGAAGCGTCACTAATAATGTAAAACGAAAGTGACTTTGTCTCTTTGTTATGTTTTCATGGCTAAACAACTTAGCCATGAAAACATAACATTATTTCATTAGATGGCTTAGAGGGCTATGAGAGATAAGTAGATACTGTATAATATCGGAGGAAAACATAGGGTGCTCTCTCTCGGGATCAAGATCGACCTTTTTTCCCGACTGCGTAAGTTATGTTTTTCGAGTGGATGAACATATGTTTGTTTCTATATGACAGCCTGCAGCCTAAACGGCTTGACCGATTTTGATGTGCGAGGTGTCGTTAGATTCGACTTCACTTCCTGAGTGTAAGGCTATATTTTTTGTAATAATAATAATACATCTCTTACAAAATATTTTTTTATTTTATTTCTAACAAACTTTTTCGAAATAAACAAATGGCAAACTAAAACTATTCTAAAGTTTGGACGTTTATGATATTTTACGCATACGTTCTCACAAAAAACGTACACTCAATATCAGGCATAACGAAATCGTAAGTTAGACTACAAAACTGTTTTCTGCAGTCGGGTATTTTGTTTTTCTTTTAACATAGATACTTGTTCGTCAAATAATCTGGAAACTGGTTAGTTAACGATTATACGCACCGGAACGCGGAATTGACGACTACATGATAGCGTACACTGTTACGCCACATACACAAGTAGCCTATGCCACTCGGAAAGTAGTAACTAATATAACTATATCTCGTACATCGAAATCGGTCAAGCCGTCTAGGCTATAGAAGATAATATAAAATCATATATACATTATTAAAAGAAACTTAAGATATAGTAAAAAAAAAACTGAAAAAATACAACCGCAGTCAGTAACACATAGATTCAAGCCCTGCATATTTAATAGGGGTACTAAATAGGGCTAGCAACTACACTGGCAAAAAAATAAAAACTTACGTACATAAATACTCCCGAAAATCCTTAGTATTACCCTCCATCTTACACAGGCTGATTAAAACGAGAAATTTATATTCTAATTATTTGAATAGTATAAAAATGTAAAAACTGTGATCTTTAAAAAACAAGATTTTTATTTTAGTGGACCGCCTCGAAACCAATTCATTCATAGAGACTCGTAGTTTCCACATGACATCTCCAAGGTCGACCACGATAAGTGAATATTAAATACTCAGCGTACGTATTTATACGATTATGCAAAAAAGTATGTCAGACGGTTTTTATTTGATTTTTTAATGATGCGAATTTTCCATTGGACTTGTTGAAGTCAGAATGTAAAGAATTGAGTGCTCCTGTTTTCTTAGGCCTTACAGCCAGTCTACACGGCGCGTTGCGTTGTGTTGCGTCGTCGCAACGCAAATATTTTAACGCATAGACGGCCGTTGAGTCGTGTGTGCGTTGCGTCGACGCAACGCGCCGTGTGTACACTGGTTATTAGTACGTAAAACGACGCAGCGACAGCGCTACGTCGACGCAACGCGCCGTGTGGACCGGCTCTTATTCAATATTAACATGTACATGTAATATGACTGAGAATTAATATCTAGTATGTTGTTTCACCATTGCTTCACGAAGCATTCATGAAGAGGCCTTGAGATTACGTTTTGAAGAAGATTTTCCAGGATTATTCAAATAATTTTATTCATTCACCAGCTGTGGCCTACGGTTTCACCCGCGTAGTGACGGAAACGGTGATCATGATGAATGGCGGATGCATTGGGTTGAATAGATTTCGCGGGGATGGAACATTCCATCACAAAATCGTTTCTATGACGTCACAGTCGGTGCCAAAATTGTAGCACGCAAGGTTTTCATATAAATGAAGTCGCATGCTCCATCTACTATGTCTGAGATTGAATCGGTATCTTCTAGGTCTGCACGCTTCATCTTCAACCACATCGTCGCTTTCCAACAGGCGAGTTGGTGGTCAAATGCGGACTTTTTCGCGTTAAAAAGTATATAGACAGATATACATATTTACTACACCCAAAACCATCCTCCTCCTTGACCAGTAGAGTAAAATCCGTCTATTACTAAATAACTTGCTCGAAACCTTGATTTAATGTACCGCATTAAATTAACTTAAATTAAAATTAATTACCTTATTAAAATCCAATTCTTAAAATTCTTCAACGATAGCGAAATGTTATTTTAATTTATAGATTTTTATATTTAGCAATGGCTGCATAAGTTTGCGTTGCGCAAGCGCAAGCGAGCATGCATCGCTTACATTACCAGGTCTCGTAGATAGCGTACTGGCAGAATTGTATGCTATTTTTATTATCTAGGTCAAACTGTTTTTAAAATGTGTTTTGTTCTAGTGATGACTATAGACTTTGTATTTGGATGTGGATTCTTTACGTTTAATAGGTATATAATTTTATAATTATTTTGTAGTGGATGGGTCGGTTTAAGGTCAAAGTGTTTATATATGTTGTTACTTGCACGCTTTGACAGCAAAAATAGAGGGCCATGTAATTATTATCATAAGATCACATGATTGTTCACCTATTTTGCAAGAAATAAAGAATTGTGAAATATGTTTTTTTTTGTTTTCAAACAAACTTGGTGAGTTTGACCACAATCTGAACTGTTGGACGTTGAAGATGAATTTTACTAATAAAAATTAATAGTCAAAACCTGAATATTTCTGAATCGGATCCCTTAATCGAAAAACACCCCATACTACGGGATAAAATATTCACCCGCACTTTACGTGTAGGGGACGCTCAATATTTTTTTACAGGATTAATACTATCAGGGTGATTAATTTGTTTATGCACTCATGCCAAATTATATCTTCTAGTATTAATAGTCTCAGAGTTAAGTAATTGACCATCCATAGGTCATACCGAAACTATAAAAGTTCCTTGATAAACGCAGAACTTTATGTCAACGCACTCACGTCCGCAGACCATGTTAAACAGAATCTTAATCACAACTAGTATTATAAAAGCGAAAATAACTCTAAAACCAAACGCTAATCACGTTAAATATCCCGCTAAAAATAATAGTGATTTAATAAATGATCGTGATAGTTTAAGAAATGAAAATAACTCTGTCTGTTATCTTTTCACGCCTCAACTACTGAACCAATAAATAAATAAATATTTGTGGACATTTCACACAACACCATCTAGCCCAAACTAAGCAAAGCTTGTACTATGGAACTAGATGGCTAATAGAATACATATATACTTTTTTGTTGTAAATATATACATATGATACATAGAAACACCCAGACACAGAACAAACATCCATGCTCATCACACAAATGTTTGCCCTGGGTGGGGATCGAATCCACGACCTTTCAGTTCAGCAGGTAGACGTAGACACACTACCAACTGAGCCACAAGGCCAGTCACCAATAGTTATGTTTGGCACAGTGCTTCTTTAGGACCTGGACAAGGACATGGAGTATCATGACCATCATTATGATTACGCGGGTGACACCGCGGGGCGCATCTACTATGTATGTTATATTAGTGACGTATTAGATATCTGAGGTCAGTTGTTATTTTCAGTCTATGCTTTGAGTCGACCTGGCCGCGCGCCAGAACGACTTTGGAAAAGCGAGGGGACAAACTACGTCACTCGACATCATCAAAACAAATAAAGAACTCTCCTGCGACACGGTGTTGTGACACACACGGATAATACAGGATGGGGGACATGCGAAGAAAGGAAGTTATCCTTTAGGGGAGCATGATTAAATACAACTATTAATAGGTAACTAAATTAAAGGTGAATGGAACTTGTATAAATATTAGAGATACCTTATGTACAGATTTTTCGTAAGGACATTGTATAATTTTATATCTTTAAAAATGTGATAAATGTATGAGCTAGATGGCGAACGCTATACGCATAAGCGTTCAGGGACATAGGGTCCAGTGACCAAAAATGACAAGTCCTAAACGATCCAGTGTCAAATGGTCCAGAGGGCCAAAATGACACGTCCCATAAGGTCTAGTCTAGAGTTCAGCTGTTATAAGTCAAAGTCGCACCTATAAGTCTTAAAGTTGCAGAATGGCATAGTTCTATAATAAAGTTCTATAATATAAAAAAGTCTATATACGTACTGCCCTGATAGGACATTGTCCGCGAGAATAAATAAATATGTATAAGAAATGTTAAAATATTATGAGATGACGCATATGAATGACAAAATTGACAAGCGGTGAGCGTTCGCGGACAGAGTAAACCGCAGCAGATGAAGGACAGTTTATTCCGCTTCGTGCGCTAGAATTTCACGGACTGTCCACCATATGCGTTACTGCAGGCGAAAGTAACTGTGGCTGCATCGGGCAGGCGCAGCTATTTCTGACCGGGCCGGATAAAAAGACCATCGTCTGTTCAGAGGCTAACTAAGCGTTATGCCGCTTATATGACAAGAAATTAGCCACGTTATAAAGCCCGACTTGTCACCGCCCGAAGTTACCCGACTTAACTCAAAATCTGCGGCAACGCGTGCCACGGCGTTTGTACCTAGTGAATACGCAACTTAATTCGCAGCTAATTTACTCTCCAATTGAAGTATCTAACATTCCTGCAAAGGCACTCGCGGAATGCTCTCCTTCTAAAGCTGGTACACACAGTATTCGCGTCATCTCGACTAACATGTTACGTTAATTAGCACGGCTTAGATTTTTATGCGTAATTTGCGATAACGAGCCGAATTTATGCGGAAACGCACACACACGGCTACGCACACACACGGCTACGCCAGATCAAATATTAGCAGGGCTTAATATTTTAACAATCGTACGATGAGTATTAGGTACTAGTGGCTCTGTGAGCTGTAGACATCCCGACCACATCAATAGTTAAGCAAGTTCGTATAGACTTATTGCCTAGTTCTAGTGTCATTGTTTTTAAGCCGCCGGAAGGCCTCTGACCTGGCTTGACGATTGTTATTTTAAGAACAAACAACCAACAAAATAATAAGCCAAAAACGTGCGGAAACCATAAACAAGAGATACAATAGTCTGTAAGAATAGTTGAAGAGTATTGTTTATAGAGGCCGTTTCCAAAAAAAAACAACTGATCTTTGACTTAGCTACAACGGATGTTTTACACAGTTGTCAATTAATCAAAATACGACGTTCACCGATTCGCCCCGTGACACAGTCAACAATACATGTCTTTTAAAGTTTTAATCGAAGTCATCTTCAATGAATTTTGTAAACAAAAACATAATTAAAACTTGAATCAAAACTTTTATTTTGAGGCATTAAAAAGTACTAAACAAATTTACGTTTGATCACCAAATCCGGAGATTTCGGAGGTAAGCGAGAGTATTGATTTGAGATATTCTTGCAAATATAATTTCCATCATATTGTCTTGTATTGTTCTATCTGACCGTTACCGCTTACCATCGATCGAACAACCTGCTTGTTTGCGACTCGGTTTGGAAAAAAATAGTGTGTGCTTAAGACCACACGACAGAAGTGAAAACTCTACAATCACACGTTGAGAATATCTCTCTCTCGCTCCTGTAGTCGACCCGAGCCAACCTTATCCGAACGAGCACTACACACCGGAGCGGGACGGCTCAATTTCATTCAATACCTGCAAAATAAAGTGCTCAGCGAGCCTAAAGAAGTTTTCACTTCAATATGTTGCCCAGTTTCCTAGATCAATAAAGTCACTGTATCAGTGAATTGCATCAATTCTTCATCGTTACTTGACGTGCCCTAATATCTGACTGTGTTATCGTCCAGATATCATCTATGAATTCGTTATCAGTCACATGCTATACCGAAAAACACTGGAGTGGCAGAGCGAGCGAACTTTATTTACCTACTGGCACAGTACTAGGAATTCGGCGAACAGTAGACCTCGTGCGCACTAACCTTTTTAATATGATGATGTTCTGTATATGATCATTTCAAGAAGTCAGTTGTCACTTATTCTAGCATGTTAAACCCCGAAAAGCTGTAGTAGTAATTGACATTGCGTTGCCTCAGTGTTTGCCCTATCTACCATTGGTAAAATTTCACAGGAAAAGAGTTCAATGCTCTATTTTTTCAAAGAGCTCTATTTGTAAGGCTTGCAAGTATTTTTTTACGTTAAGCAAATTTTTTAAGCAAGTTATTATTTAAACATAAGTGTATTTATCATCATGTACCTATAAAAAAAACTTACAAGCCTTACAATTATAGCTCTTTGAAAAAATAGAGCATTGAACTCTTTTTTTTTTTCTTTTTTGTGAAATTTTACCAATGGTAAGGGCAATAAACTCTGTAAGCTATCAATGTACAATGTGACGTTAGGCAATCAATTATATTATCGTTACGACATCAATGACGTAATTATATAATCGTCGTCAATGTTTGGTTAACCAAACGAACTTACCTGTAATGAAGTTCAATCTAAATAATCTTGTCCTCGTCGAAGAGATTTATATAATGTGCCATAACATTATGGCATCCTCATTATCGTGCTTGATTGTGGGCAATATGATGACGTCACAAGGTCTGTTTCAAGTCATCCTTATGAATAACATGATGTGTGCAGTTAGTAACACGCATGCGCATATGTTGCTACTTGAGCTCTGAATAATTGCAGCCCATAACATGAATACCGACGATACCAATGATTTACATAAAATAATCTTAAAGCCAACGTTTAGATGACTGATATAGAATGAGACAGTCTGCAACAAAACTTGCTTTTCTGGGTTATAATTTTTTTCAGTCGAGATTTAACTTCTGAACATTATCATCTCAGCCTCAAAATATCCACTGCTAGACAATGCACATAGGCCTTACCTCTAGGGCTGCCACCCGTACTTTATAATAAAGTATTGTACGTTACTTCAGGTACGTAATTGTACTGTATACTTTATGAGAACAATAAAGTACACGAAAATACTTTATTTCCCATGATTTGATTTCTTTGGGATTTTAAAAAGTTTAGTCGTATTTTTAAGCTATTGCATAGCTTCTATCGCGGGCCTTGAGCGTGGAGACCGAATCCAGAAATTCCGTAACGAAAATAACCTAACGCAGTAACGCCGATACAATCAATGCCACCTAGAGGCGAATTGCAGAACTAAAGAGACAAGCGTGATATTTCAAAAAGTCATTAAAAGTTCTGCTATTCATCGATAGATGTCAAAACTAAAAACTAAAAAGTATCACCGCTGTGCCGGTCGGAGTGGGGGGTGTTAGGAATACTGCATAAATAAAAAATTATAATTACATAAGTTGATAAAAAATGCTATGCAATAGCCTTACCGCGGCAGTCTCCGAGTGCCATACGTCTTTTTTCGTTAAACGTTTCTAAACTGCAAAAAGAAATAAAAATTTGTTTTAAACATAATAATAAAGAAAAATTAATTGTACTTTATTTTAATACTGTGTGTAAAATGTTGGTTTTCGCGTGGTCTGCAACCAGCGTCCTCCTCGCAGCGTAGGATCAAATATCATGATGATCCGTTTACACGTGAAATGGTAACAAAGAGTCAGAACTATTTTCGCTTTTATTTGCATTTTTATACGAAATAGAAATACGTTGGATTTTAAAAATAAATTTGAAAATAAATACGTCATTTACTATCAGGCAAGTACGTGGGTATTTGCCTAATAGTAAATTAAAGTGTGGCCGATGAAGGAGCTCAAAGACCTAAACCTCCTTGAAAATGACAAGATTTGTAGTTATCGTCCTATTGTCAAAACTGCAAGTTGTATGCATACAATAAATTCCAATAATCTCTTGCTAATCTAAACCTGGCATATAACTGGCATGTTTATGTTGTGTGCCTAATATATCAATAATTACAATTGAATAGATATTATTTCATAATTATGATTCCAAGGTTGCGTCTGTTTGCGTTAACTTAGGTTTCATTGACGATGTATTAACTGCGCAGGCAATTAAATATCGATAGGTATCTGACATATGGTTATTGGTTATCTAAAAACATATGTTCCAATCACTTCTTTATAAAATAGTCTAGCTGCGCCCGCGGTCTCATCCGCGCTGTGATGAAAAACAGGGAAGATCATGATTAAAAGTAGCCTATGTACATCTCTGGATTCTTAGCTACTCGTATCTCTGCACAAAATTTCGTAAAAGTCGGTTCAACAGTTTAGTAGTAACAAATAAACAGAGAGATAATGAGATTCAGATTCAGATTCAGATTTCATTTATTTGCTAAAACATATGTATAAAATGAGGTGTACAATTAACATGTACATCACATTATCACCATCATCATGTATGTTACTTAAGCTTTTATAATATTAGTTACGATATCAAATGAAGCTCCATCCTCAGTTACACTGAAAGACCCTATTTTCTGACGATTTTCACAACGAGCAAGGCACCAAAATCGTATTGTGAGAGTCCCAATTCCATGGATAAGGTGGATTCCATTCCTATATATACAGCATTCCAGCAGCGACCTTGTTATTGACACTGAATCTGTGCTAATAGGATATGATTACCACTCGGCTTGAATGAAAGTAAGACACGTTTCCAAGCCGCTGCCTGTTCTTATAGATGTTAATCAATGGAAAATGTAACAGTTACATAATGCCACATAATTCCATATAATCGAAGTATATGCAGGCGTATGTAAGCATGCGTGTCGTGGCATAAGTTATATTAAAGTACTGTAAAAGTGTATGCAGTAGTGGAGATACAGCGATGGCGTAATTTTTCCTAAACATGTTCGTATTTTGACTATGGAAACTAACGTAATATTTGTTGGTAAAAGTACGCGTCACACAAAAGTATTTACGTCAAAATG
The DNA here is from genome assembly GCA_947563715.1 of Lycia hirtaria. Taxonomy (NCBI): domain Eukaryota; kingdom Metazoa; phylum Arthropoda; class Insecta; order Lepidoptera; family Geometridae; genus Lycia; species Lycia hirtaria. The sequence goes on from OX387376.1 coordinate 25,753,796, forward strand.
GGAGACAATTGTATAACCGCATTCGACGGTCTTTTTAGAGAAGCAGATTATAGATATACGGAGCTAGGGATTTGAGGGGAAATGGTGATGAGCTGACTCCCTGTCTGAGAAGCCAGGACAAGGCCTTGGCCTTGGCCAAGTCTGTTGCAACCTTTTCACGATTCGCGGCTGTACCGATTGTTATGAAATTTAGTAGAGACATAGCACCTGGATATTATTGACAGAGAGACGGAAGTAGCTCCATTTTATCATCAACATCACCGTTCACCACCACCATAGTGTCTAATAATAACTAAGTCTTACCGCGGGGCACAGCTAGTACTTTAAAATCCTACAGTCACCAATAACATACTTTTACGATAGCTGTATAGCAGCATTAATACGACTAAATTTTTCCCATGTCCTACCACTTGCAGCTGTATAATCTGATAGGTTGATAACTGTCTCGTATTTTAGAGGCATTGCATGGCGAACGCCACGGTGTCCTATTGACGGTGATTTATGCGAGTGTAATCACTATCTTTCTATTCCATTACACGAAACGTTTGCGAGCTAGAAAGGGACGCTATTACGACCATTATACGACTTCCGCTCCTAGAGCACTCCTCAATATTACACGGAACTGACAGAATATAATGAAAAGATACATTAAACATTTTATGTGTTAAGATGTATTGATGGTATTGTATATTTGATGTTTTCCTTCTAATCATGTGGGGATTAAGTCATGCGTATTAATTTTTATATTTTGTTTAGTCTATGTCGAAAGTATTTGTAAAGAATTTCAACAGAATCGGTTTGATTTTTAAAACAAAACAACTGGAAAAAATATCCAAGTAGTCGAAAATACCTATTTTGAAGTATAAGTAGATTGTGTCAATTTAAGTACATAATAATTTATTAGGAAACATATTCTCCTTACATAACAGAACACTAAAACCTCTCTATAAATATAATGTATTTTAGTAAAAGGTTCGATATCATAGCTCTATCCGTGTCACAAACTCTTATTGTGTCAAAACTTGGCGCTAACGAGCTCCAACTTCCCTCTCGGAACGTTTAAAACTCACTCTAACAACTGAGAACTTCGCTTAGAACGTTACTTCTATAACTTTACCTTAGGACACAGTTTAATAAACAGGGTTTACTTGGAGTCACATTTTTATATGCTTGGCTGGGCATTTGACGATAGTTCACCAGCTTTTAGATTATACCGTGATTGACGATAATCACTTCTGATCAGGAATAAACCGGCACTCCGATAGGTGTCTGGTGTTAGATTTTGACATTGAATGATAGGTGAAGCCTATGGCTTTTCCCATCTTTCAATATTCTACTTCCACGACGATAACCAAGTGAGTGTTGGCAAGATTTTTTAATTATTTTTCATTGTATTACTTGGAAAAGACAGTAATGTAATGTACCTTGAAATTAGAACCCAGAAATAGTCTTAGTCTTCTCCTAGGTTGCTATAGCGTTGCTAATAAATATACTGATACAAAACTTACACTATTATAAAACTGTTATGTCGCCTTTATACCAGATCAGCCCATTCTATTATGTAAAACGACGCACCTAACCGTGCTCCGGCATAACACTAAGCTTCTTGATTACTCACGTACTGGTAATTAATCTGCGTCATTAGAATGTGAGTGTGTGCTCAACTGAACGGTTTTCACAAGTTACGGACGCAAACCGCCTAGCTAGTGGCCAGTGTAAGTTTTATAGCGCTATCGGGTATTGTTTCGTAAATATCGTAGTATCCAATCAATATGCGCCTTCCAAATCTGAACACCTCATATCAATTCAGCCATGAAAGCTAAATTTGAATTCTGTAAAAAAAAACGCATAGCACGTCTTTTAACCGGCTTTCAAAAACAAGGAGGTTCTCAATTCGACTGTATGTTGGTTACGAGATTATATGATTTTTTTCCGACATGGTTTTGATGTTTATTTTTTTTGCTTGGTAGGGTTGTCCCATATAAATTTTATCAAAATCAGTTCATTAAGTACTTCGGTTTTTATAAGAAAATAACTGGAAAAATGTCATTCAAGTAAACGAAATTTGGGTGTACAGTACACTGAAGTTATTCTAGCAATTTTATCCATTATCTTGTATTCAACTTCTCAGTCTAGGTCTTATACAAATTGAGTGTAGTGTGTTAGGCAGCCTAGACCGAGACGCCGCTAATTCTAGAAGTCAATGATATTACACAAATAACACGAACCGTGCCAAAACATAATTAGGCGGACATCATTCGTTATGTTGATTAGTTCTACCTAATAGCGCTAATGGCGAAACATTCGAGCGTCGCAAATCAACAATACCACTAAACAGATTGTTTGAAGTCATTTGCGAAAATTTTGGAAAGGCAAAAAATGTGGAGAGGTCGTTGTACTTCATATTTAATTTGTTTTATCATTTCAAGATATGTCTGAGGCGAGCTTTTGTGTGAAAATAACGCTTGCCGATATATATAGGAAGTTTGACACTTAAAAAAGACCAAAATATCGTTTCGCGGCTGAATAAATTTTGCTGTTTCTGTATAATATGGATTAATGGTTGACCAGCGTTATTTGAACTACTAACGTATGCTTTTGTACCTATTAGAAGGCTCGCGAGGTCTACTCCTTTCGTATACGCTTCTAGTCTTACAAAACTCGTTAATTAACTTACAGCTAATCTAATCTTAACATTTCTTTGTCCACAGTCAATGATCCAGCTAAAAGAACGCAAAGAGATGGACGAGGCATTCAAAAAGGCTCAGAAGCCCTGGGCGAAATTTCTACAGAAGGTAGAACGAACCAGGCTCGAGTACCACACGGCATGTAAACAGGAGAGAACAGCCCAGAATCAGGAGCGAAACGCGAGCGGAGACAGCTCGCTTAGTCCTGATCAGGTCAGTGGAGACAAAGTGCGTACAATCTTGATTCTACTGCATGGCGTGATCGTGTGTCCTTGCCTTCGCTGTTTCACTCGATCTCATGGAGTTTGACATCACGCATGCGAGTATAGATACGGATTCGCTGGAGGACAAAGTAATAATGCGAGGGTCGTTTGAAGGTCCCTTGAAATCTTGCGTAACATTTGACGGTATAATTACGGCTCGAAACCGCATGTTTCCATAACATTGCAGTATAAGAACAGGAGGTGGAGTAATGGGTAGGCCCCCGTTATCCTATCGTACGTCGTACTGCAAACACGTCTTTTTTCCTTGGATCCTTGTTAGGTCAAGGCTGTTTGATGGATAGAACCACCAGTTGACTAGTGGATCCAGGGTAAATGTCTCATTGATCTATGGATGTACGATATTGTATCTATCTCGGGTTTAACCTGGACTCAATTGGCACAGGACCGAGGCAGATGTCATGATAAGAGTGATAACTGATGATGATGATATCCTCATTATCTATGCAGCCACTATTCATTACAGATTCTTGTAATCGTCCGTAGACCATGTGATTGTGGAGTGTGGTAGGGGAATGTCTCATTACCCGTAGACTCCTGGTAAGAGAAGCCGGTGGGCCCGCAAGTGATTGCAATTAACGACCTTTTTCTACTTGTGGGTCAACGGATAATATTTCTGAACCTCCTGGCGGGTCTAGAGGAATATTCATTAATGGTGGACCTACTAGTTAAGTAGATTCCAAATTTTGCGACTTGTTCATCAAAGCTTTGTCTCCTGGCGAATCTACGTAAACCATTGGAACAACCAGCTTAGCAGCAATGTCGTTATCGCTGCTTGACGTTCATCAGACAAACCTTTGAAGAGTCCTTTGAGTTGTCTGATGTTGTTCTTTTATTTATCTAATATTTAACCTCAGTGATTTTTTCTTTGTTTGAGCATCTTTATTTTTAAACACTAAAATATAATCTAACCATGTCGAGCCATGCATCTTTTTCTACCATTCGAACTTTATTTATTAATCAATTTACTTCGGATGACAATATTCTGTCAAATATAGTTTACTTCTGTCTTGTCTCCTGTCATTGCTTGCTAGTGACATGTCGAATAACTGACACATTGCATTCTGTTAATATTGCAAGCAATGGTTAATAAAACGGTAGGTATAAATTGGGTTTGACAAATATTGGAATCCGCCGTCACACACGGCTATTGTAAAAAAAAACTTATTTGTGTGCTTCTCGCTCCGATGCATGCACTAATACAGTCTTTAACAAGTTTCTTATCATGATACTTATCAGTGATTGACGTATCGCCCAGCTCTTGGTATGCTTTCCTGGAATACGAACAATTTACATATTCAACCGGTTAATATTTTACGGTTACATCATAGAAAAAATATTTTAAAAGAAAAGCGTGGTCTTCTTAGTTTATGCTAATTATAACATTGAAAATGATAAATGCAATTAATAAAAACGATTTTCCGACAAAAGTCTCTCAAGCGTCTGTGAAAGTAAGTTTATATCTGATTTAAGGCCGTGACATGAGTTAAACAAGTTAAATACATTTCTGCTCAAAAGTATAGTTACGAGCAAAAAAATGTGCTCAATCATATATATTTCTCTGTGCTCCAGCAAAAAACGGTTACGAATAATTATAGTTTAAAAAACTGACTTCGAAATATTATCGATTGTGTTCGTTTACTCGAATGACAGTTACGTTGTAATAAAAACCAAGGTGCTGAACCGCTTTTGAAAAAAATTATATGGATACGTCAGCTTCTAAACCATCTTCCATTTGTTTCTGTGGATAATAGAATAGGATACGTATTTTACCGCGAATTCTGTAAAAATACGTAACGAATATTTTAGAGGAAGGCATATTTCCCGCGGGGAAACTGGAATACATGGAGATTCGCATTGTGGCCCAGCCTGCGGTGGATATATTAAATCATATCTTATTCGCGCCAGTGTCCCAATTCCACGAGCGATGTGAATGGGAGCATTTAATTGGTGAGATTTTACATAAAATGGTGCCCAAATGTCCAGTTGTCGGGCTTTTCTGAAGTTCTTCTTAGTATAATGGCCTTATATCGATCATAAAACGATGTCGCTGTTTCGTGATTCTTGCTGTTCCATTATAAGTCATATCATTATTCATTGAAAATTAAGAACCGGACAAGTGCAAGTCAGACTCGCCCACCGAGGGTTCCGTACAAAGTACAAACTAAATAAAATGGGGAAATCATATTTTTTATTTTTATATTTTCATAAACCGAAAAATATACAACGTAAAAATATTTAAAAACCTGTTTTAGCTTATGCTAATGAAGCTCTTTCATATGATACCCTACATGATACGGTTAATTCACTTTAAAATTTGGGTCCTCATTCCTTGCATAAAGACACTTTTTTTTTGTGATTAAATTAAAAATGACCAGTTTTCGGAATTTTCCTTTAAAAATGTAGCAGTTGCGATTGCACCATTGTTTAAGAGATTGAAAGATCTTCCGTATCTTATACAAGTGTGTACAAAAGGCGCATAAAAATAACTGATAAATGTCGGATGCGAAAGTATGACGTGTTCCGATAACTAGGTCGTCGGTTTTCCGGAATTCGAACGTTTGAATCACCCATCATTGCAACAATGTCGGTGAAATCGAACTTATTTTGAGCTGTTATGAATATGTGACAGATATGTATTGCGTAAAGGTAGGACGTTGAGGTCATGGTGAAGGAAGATTTGTACTTGGAACTAAATTCTCTTCAGTTTAGATGTCTAGGGGTGTTCTCTAACGGTTTTGTATTACAATTATCAGATGGAACGGTTAAGGCCGGGTTACTACCATAAAATAATGTAGATAATAGTTATTCAAATCACTCTTATCTACATCATTTTATGGTAGTCCAAAAATCCGAACGAAACGCTTTTATTCCACTTTTATTGCGTATACTGCAAAAATGTAGAATAAGATTCCTGAGTTGATTTATTCGATAGATATGATCTGAGTATCTTTAAAACACAATTCGATCGGTTTCTTTTATATAAGCGCGTTTCATCGTAAACTGGAACGTCCACCACGTACACCAGGTATGTTAGCAGTCAAGCGATAGCCTTTCGTTGATTTAAAAAAAACATATGAGTTAGATTTTGTGGTACCGTGTGTCCTAACTTATAGCAATTATGACACACCACGAATGTTGGCGTAAAGTTCAATTCCAAAAATCCTGATCACTAAATATTCCGTCGGAGCGTGCCGCTTTAATACAAAGAGATATATTTTTGTCTCTCTCGAAAAGAGCGACTGTTTTCAGCAGTCGCTATGGTAAAATTTTCACTGCCATTTTGGTCGTGTGAAAAGAGACAGACCACATAAGTACATACGATCATTTATTTATATATCTATCGAATCAATTGTATGTAACATCCACACTCATTTGTACTAATGAATGATACATAATTATTTTGCACAAAAAAATATATTTTAAGTATTTATTCCGTCCACACGTTCCAACGTGTTTTCAATTCGCTATGTTACGTCACATGCTAGTATTATCATAATATTCTCGATGTGGAAGAAGCATCTTGAATGTCATTTAAATGCATAACATTGTCTCAGCGCTTCATGTGAATAACATCATACAAATGCATTGCGTTCCTAGATCCAGTCTATTAGTGTTGTCTGAAGTAGATACTCGCCATGTCGATATCGATGCCTAAAACAGCGTACTCGAATGATCGCAGTAGAACATTTAATTGATCGACAAATGGAATTGAATGGTTTAAAAATTGAAAAAACAAAATAGGTTATTCATTTTATTCAATATGTTATTCTAACCCCCTTATTCTCGAACGTAACTTTTCCGTCGACTCGGTATTTGTTCTTATTGTTGTTGTGGGACACGACCACGATACTATGATAAAAATATAATTTTAAGATAGTCGGGTCGAGGGTTTTCTGAGTTACGTTGGAGAATAAAGGGTAAATAATATTTTTTTATTTCTACTTGCATTTACTTAAGTTGAATGGCATACAACAAGGTCATAGACACAGCTCATGCTCAGAAAAATGTGTTAAAGGGCTGTCAATAACGAATCAACAATACACTTACTCACTGATGATAGAGTCTGAGTAAAGTCAAGGTTAAACTAAGTTGCAATAAAACAATAAATATTTTCTTAATAACATGTTCAATGGAAAACTATAAAGCCGCTATAAATTTATCGATAGTTTCACAACACTACTATAGACATGCGAAGTGACTGCGTTCAAAAGTAACATAGACTTGCACGCCATCGATTCAGTGACCCCCCGGGTTCCTTGACCAGGTGTCGTCAACAAAAGAATCGATACCACCGAATTATTCACGATTATCGATTACTTTAAAACATGT